>CM031862.1:11675775-12053043 GCA_018697195.1 Certhia americana
GCTCTGCCGAAGAGAGAGCACTGCTCTCCCAGCCAGGCTCTGCCGAACTCGGCACTGCCAGCAGCAATCCCGAGGAGAGGGAGCCGGCAGACAGCGAGCCCGGGGCAGCGCCGGGGGCACAAGCACCGCTCCAAGTCACTTCTCAGCTATGAGCAACACACGCCATCCGCGCTGCCCGCCCTTACCTTGAACACTTTACCGAAAGCACCATCGCCCAGCTCCCCGATGATTTCCCAGAACTCCTCAGGGTTCAAATCTCTCTTGACGTGCTCGTATTGTTTCTTTTTCTTCTCGCCGCCCAGCTTGAAGATCTTACGAAAGTTGAAGAAGGACATTTTGGCTGCAGCCGAGGGATGGGGCGGGCGGCGGTGCCCCCTCCGCCCGCCGGGACCACCTGGCGCGGCCGGTGACGCCGGGCACGATTCCCAGGCGGAGACCAAAGTCTTGGCGTCTCCCGGGAAGCGCCGTCACCGCCGGGCGCTGCGGGCAGACAACACCCCGCGATGCCCCGTACGGGGCCGGGCTCGGCGCTGCTCTCCCCGACGGGCTCGGCCGTCCCTACTCGGCCGGGCCGGTCATCATCGCGGCAGCAACAAGTGCCGGGCTCCCTCCTCGGGACGGGCGGCGGCGGGGCGGAGGAGGGGTCACAGCTCCGCTGGGAGGGGGCAGCTGCTGCTCGCCGGGCAGCGGGGAGCGCTCACGTCCCGCCTCGCAGGACGGGGCGGATGCAGGGAGGGGCGGAGGCTGCCCCGCTCCAGGCTCCCGGCCGGTATCCTCGCGGAGCGCCGTCCCAGGGTGGCACAGTGACGGAAAATGACGCTTCGCTGCCGGCCTGCCTCTCTCTCTCTGTCTCTCGCTCGCTCGCCCTGTCGCGGAGCGGGCCCCGGGTGGCTCCGCTTCCTGCGGGGCGGCACCGGCAGCACCTCCGCCCCCTCCGCCCTCGCTCCCGCCCGCCGCCGGCGCGTGCGCCCCGCGCTCCCGCCCCTCTTCCCGCGCTCCCGGAACCGCCTCGCGCCCCTCCCGCCGCTCCGCCGCCGGCGCACGCGCAGCAGCGCGCGCCCCCCCCCCCCAATCCCCTCTTTTCCCCCCCGCGCGTGCGCACGCGCCGCACCGGCAGCACGCGCGCGGCCCTGCCCCGCCAACGGCTCGGGCCCGGCACGGGCGGGGGAAGGGGCGGGGCTTGCCGAGCCCACGTGACGCGGCCGCGGCGGCCCCAGCCAATAGGAGCGCGCGGAGGCTCCGGGCGGGTAAGTCGGTATCGAGCTCAAGATGGAGGGGAGCGCCCCCGGCCCCCCCTTTCCCCACCGTGCCTCAGAGCGCTGCCCTCAGAGTGCTCGTCCCTCCCTCCGTCCTGTTTCCCTTTAGCAGGCTGTGTGCCGTTACGGGAGGGAGCCTGTGGCAGAGGGAGCCTTTATCCTCTGGTTCCGGAGTTCCCCCGCGCCCCCGCCGCTCCGCCATCCCGTGCAGGAAGGCTGTCCCCAGCCCTGTGGTAGAGGGGGATGTTCCCTGGGCGGCGGAGCTGCTTCCCCCGGTGCTGGCTGGGTGCCCTGAGCCCCCAGTCACGCCGCGGGGGCCAAAGGGCCGTGAGGGGCTCTCTGTGCCTCAGGAGCACGGTGTGGGCAGGCAGTGCCTCCTGGGGGGCTTGGGGCTCTGAGGAAAGTGCTGATAGCAAAAGACGACACTGGAAGACTTTTTCTTTGGTTTGCGGTCCGGTGCTGTCCCTACACCTGCTACTGTTTATCTTCTGTTATAGCAGGGTGTGATGTTCTTGTGCTGCCCGTTTGGTATCTTCAGTATCTTATTTAATCACTGGGACAGGCCTGAATTTCCTTATCTCACAACCTTCTCTTCCCACAAACGATTCTTTCCTCGCCCTGAAGTATAATTGTATTTTAATAGTTGTGTTGTGTGCATGCCACCAAAAGTGGGGCGTTTCCTCCCTTGAAAGCAGGAGGCGTTCCCGTCGCCTGGGTTGGGGACAATTATCAGAGCCGGGGACTCTTTGGGCTGGACGGGCAGAAATGGATCCAGCGGCAGCTGAGGCGGTGCTGAGACCTGAGAGTAACATCTGACAGTGAGACAAGGGAAAATCGTGTAATGCCCTATCCTCGTATGAACCTGAGTGCCTGCAATTGTCAATAACTTAAGCTGCATGATGAGCTTCTAAAGATCTGATGTGCATCACTCCCCAGACCGTTTTATTAGCGTGACAGCAGTTTGCGATGTAAGGAGGGTAGTCCGTGTGTAAATTCAGTAACAATAATGAGGCATTGAGATGCCCCTGATACAAAACATTTATGAATCGAATAACTGTCATGTTATAAGAATCATAACTGTTCTGTCATGAGTCAATTTCTTTAAACTGTATGAAATCAGTTTCATGGCTAGTCCCACCCTATGAATAAAGAGTCTTTCAAGTACTCTTGCTAAACTGATTTTTTATAATAATCAGCGTTTGTTTTTCAAAAATTATACTGGGCTTTGTGGGTTCCTTGTACTTTCAGCTTGGCCACGAAAGGTAAAACTCTTCAGGAGGGTGTTAAAACCAAGACTTTATGTGTGTGAGGGCAAAAACAAGGAACAACTGCAATCCAAAGGAGCTGGTTTATCTTCTGTAATCTGGCTGGCTGGCTCTGCCTATTAGTTCCATATGTAAGTTTCATTCAGATGAAATGAATTTAGTTTGAATTAAATACAATAATAAAGAGACTCTTACCAGCATTAATTTAGCTTTTCATATCTTAATTTTTAAAGTTCAGTTTCTTTTTCCTCTCTATATTTTTCTTTTGCCCCTTCAGGTGGGTCGATAGCTTTGATTTGGATAGTAAAATACAATAATGGCTTAAATAATAATTTTCATTAATCTTTATAATTTAATATTTTGATTTTAACTTGCTTTCTGTTGGATAAAAAAATGTTCTGGGATTAATTTCTGTAGGTTTGTTTAAACTGACTGGTTGGTAAAGGATGGGGAATAAAAGGAATCCAAAGCCATAACAGGAGGGATTGTCTTTTCTTTAGCCTCAGAGTTAATGGGAATAGAGCAGGGGTGGGGGTGTTTATGTGTGAATGTTAGAGTTTGTAATAACTGGGAAGAAATGTAAAACTAAAAGAAAATTTTGTAAGTTATATGTGACGGAGTCAAGCTGAGCTGGCAGTTCTGGGCTGGGATAGCAGGGCCTGGGTCAGCCTCAGCTCTGTTGTAAACTTTGGGCTGTAGAGTCTTCCTATTCCAGGGAGCTTTTAATTCATATAACATTGAAAATATAAAATGAAAGTCTGGCACAAGAAAGTCTGCCTAATCTAGTGATAAGGCTTTGCTTTTAACTTGTTTTTTTTCTTACTCTTGAACAAGTAATTCAAGATAAACCCACAATGTATGAAAAGGAAAACTGTGCCTCCATGTCATTTTCCCCCTTATTCTTTCACTCTGGAGTTACAGCATGCCACTCAACCGTAAAAATAAACTCCACAAGGTGAAGGTTAAGTGCTAGTAGCAAATCCTTCCCAATTTGCTGTGACTTCCTGGTTTGGAGAAGGCTTGTATGAAGCCTGGATTTTGTGTGTGTGGTTTTTTTGTTCCTGATAGCAGGAGTTTTTAGCAACTGTAAATGTTTCCAGATGGTGAGGATAAAAAGACAAAAGTGAATTTTATTAAAATTTCTCCTTTAGGAATTTAAAGCAATGCTTTTTGAAAATTCATTGCTTCCTTTAAATATTAGAGGAAGATGTTAAAGAACTATCTTGATTGTGCATCAAATATACTAGCTTAAAATAGCTGTAAACTCTTTATGACAATCTTTTTCATCTCTTTATGAATTAGAAGTCTTCTTTATACTTTCTGCTGCTTAATATCACCATCCTTTCTCATTGACTCAATCACTTTCACTTGCCACTGTTCCTATCTCCCTCTTTGAGTTGTTTCTTTTAAACTGCTCCAATTTCTCTTAATTGAAAGTAAACACTTAAGAAATTTAATTTGTAATGTGTTCTTCACAGAATACATTGCCTTTTCACTGCAGTCCTGCATTCTGTCTTCAGTTCTTTCAAAATATTTAATGGTATATTTTTATGTTGTCTTGACTTTCTGTCCACCCACGCTTTCACTGATCCCCAAAATTCTTTCTGGTGACTGAGCTCATTGAACTGCTGTAAGGTCACAGGTGGCTCGTTTGTGGTTAAATCTGAAGTGTAATTCTTGTTTCATCCATCTTAATCTGTCTGTCACCTTTGGCTCTCAGCACTGTCCTTTCTATTTTCTTTAATCGATGTACCCTGTGTTTTTATTGATATTTACCAGTTATGAGGTGGCATTTTTTCACAGACTCTGCCATTTCTCCTTTAATCTGTTCCCCAAATCAATGTTTTGTGCTGTATCGGGCTCATTTCAGTTCTAAGCACCAATGTAGCTTCAAGATCACTTTAGTTAACCCAGTGCAGGGGGATGATCGCTGGTCCTGTGGCCACACTTTCTCATAAAGGCCAGGATGCCACTGGCTGCCTTGGCCACCTGGGCAACTCCTGGCTCTGGATAAACTGTTGTTGACCAGTGCCCCGGGCTCTTTTCCTCTGGGCCACTTTCCAGCCACTCTGTCCCAGCCTAAAGCCCTGCATGGGGCTGTTGTGACCCAACTGCAGGACCTGGCACTTCCCTTGGTTGAGCCTCACACCACTGGCCTCAGCTCCTTGACCCAGATTCCTTTGCAGAGCCTCCCTGGCCTCCAGCAGCTTCAGCCCTTCCTACCCATCTTACTGTTGTGAACTTACTGAGGGTGCACTCGATCCCCTCCTAAAGCATTGAAACAGATATTGAACAGGACTGTCCCCAGCTCTGATCCTGGGGACAGCCCTTGTGGCACCATTCACCACCATGCTCTGGGCAGCTCTGTAGCCAGCAAAGAGATCCCTGTCCAGGCCATGGGCTGCCAGCCTTTCCAGGAGAATGCTGTGGGACTGTATTGAAGACTTCTCTGAAGTCCGGGTGAATGACATCCACAGCTTTTCCCTCATCCATTGGGTGGATCATCTGATCCTAATAGGAGGTCAGATTGGTCAAGGAGGACCTGCCTTCCCCAAAGCCATGCTGGCTGGGCCTGATCCCTTGGTTGTCCTGTATGTGCTACATATACAGCACTCCTAAAGCCTTTCTAATAAATGTACCTTTGACAGAGCTGTGTCTTGGAGACTTTGTTTTGTACTCAGTATTTGATGAGCCTTTATGATAGGAGTAACAGGAATAATTCAATCATATATAATAAAAACAGGAAAAAATTATAATACCAAAGGTTGAACATCAAGAGCTTGCCCATATCTCTAGCCAGAATCAGTACTCAGGCTCCTATCAATAACCTGGGTATACTACTATTTATTACGTGCTTTGGGGTTTTTTAATGCCTTACTGCAGGACCAGTTAATCTAAGAATTGCCATAGAAACATGTGACATTTGGAAGCTTCAACGTATAAGGATATTACTCGGTGTTTGCAGTAAAAAACCCATTGAGTGTTAAAATGTTTAGAAATAGGATTGATCTAATTTTGGCCTCAGAAAAAAACTCTGTGTGCTTTAATCTAAATTTATAATACTTTTTCAGCAGTCAGTGGGGAAATGTATCTTCACAGGGCAATTCACCTTCCCCATTTTAGAGACTTATCTTTATCCCAGTATTTGACTGTGTGAGGTGAGTTTTCCTGGTAGCATATAAAAAATGGGAGTTCTTCCTACCTATGGAGACACGCTGCCAGCAGAACTCTTGGAGTGCATTTCCCTTGATGACAGAGCAAATACAAAAATTGCCAAATTACCTGAATGTTTCCAAGTAAACCTGTGATGTTTTATTGAATAGACTTTATCTGAAATTAAATGGCAGAAGGAAAAGCAGTAATATAAATATCAAAATTTGAATAAGGGTCAGAAATTTCAACAAATGGTACAAGAATATTTATTGGAAACATGACACAGCAAAAGCATTCCAGTTTGGACATGTTGACTTTATTGAAGCTATAGCAAAAAAATTTTTCTTATTGTTTCCAGTTGATCTGCAAGAAAGCCATCTTCAAGGCTGATACACAGAAACAGTCATATATCTATGTAAGGGAGTGAGAAGCAAACCTCAGATTTAATGGAATGCATCAACAACTTGAAACGTACATAGCTGATTCTCTTTGATTAACTGACTAATGCAATTAAGAACTTCAGATCCCCACGATAAAGCTTTTCAAAAGGGCTGCATGCTTTTTGATTTGTATTTAACTGAAAAAGCTCTTTTTATGGGGATTTTCAGTTAATATCAAAATACTGAGCAACACTGGTGGATAGTTGCATTTTTAAAATATAGTAGTTAGTCTAGTAAAAGTTCTTCCCATATTGTGATGGCTAACAATCTTTCACAGAACCACACAGGACTAAGTCCATATAGAATAGGGTTTTTTTAATAATAGTATCCTTTAAAATACTACTACTCTTAGCTATAATTCTATATTCCTTCTAACAGTTTTAATAATTTGAGTTTATATTTCACTTGAAACAAGATTTATTTGATCAAAATTGTACATGAACACAAAGCAAATTATTTAAAACTTGTGGAGCCCCCTCCATCTGATGGTTATTAGAAGCTTTAGTTAAATCACATGAAAGCATGTCTTGCAAATGCTGCCCCATGGCTGCCTTTCCTCCAGATGGTAATTAGACCTTTTCCTCTTGCGTAGCAGTCACAAGCTGATTTGCTCTTTTTGTTTGTGCCTTTCAAATTTGCATTAGTTCACATAGTAGCTAGGATTAGAAATTTATTAAGGGATAAAGATAGCTTTGCATCTCAGCGTTGATCTCAGTCAATACTGGCACAAAAAATGTCTGAACAAAAAGCCCACATGTATTGCTGCTTTTCTTTCTGTAAATCCTGATTTTCTTTCACTGTTTCCCTGGAGTCCTTTTTTTCCAGAATGGACTTTGTGTTCTCTTGTGATCCTGATCAGCTCTGGAATCTTGGGACCAAATAACTTGTTCTGTAATATGAAAATGAATTATTTTTAAATCGGTTTTGTTGGTTTGGGTTTTTTTTTTCCTAATGGCTGGTTATCTTGGTTATGTGGTAAGCAAAACCAGGAAGTTTATTATGCCTTCTACAATTACTATTATAAATATACCATTCTGTCAAATAGCAAACATTTCTGACACGCACAATTAAGGAAAATTTGACAAAAAGCTAACACTAAAGACTATTGATTTCTTAGTAATATCCCAAAAAGAGATATTGCAGTGGGATAATATTGCAGATATGTCTACGAGCAAAAAAGGGAAAAACATAGAATGTGAGATACCAACTGTTTATTAATGTAAAGCTAGACTTTAAAATATTAAATGATTTTACTGAAAAAAAAACCAGCAAGGTTTTTCATTGCATAATGTTATTTTTGTATTATGACCATATTTGTAATAATTTCTGTGTGTGCAATGTTCTTCTCTTTTTACCAAGAAAATGAGGCAAAAAAATAGTTGACTGTGTTCTAAAGTAGAATTTGGTTTTCTCTAGGATCTCATCTTGGTACAGCAGCAATGAGTGGAGCTGCAATACTATGTCAATTGTTAAGGCAAACAGCAGCTATTGTGTGTCTAACAATAGTCTGTGCAAACTTTGGGCACTAGCACTTGCTTATGACAGAACAGATGCACTTTTTGTCTCAAGTGCCCTGAAATGTTTATTTTTTGACAGAAGGGATCTTTAATAGCTAATCCTCAAAATTATGTTTTATAGTACACTGTGCAATATTTAAAGATTAAGCCAAAAAAGCCCATTACATTACATGGACTGAGTTGTAGCAGAAAATAAAATTACTTACATGAAAAATAATTCCTGTGGCTTCTGACTGAGCACTAATATATCTTTCTGGATAGAGCATACAGGAGTGACTTCCTTTCAGAGCATGAGGTAGGAAATGGCATTTATTCAAATTCAAATGCAATTAAGAAGACACTTAAATTAGTTTATAAAAGGCTGTTGGTTTCTTTACATACCAAGAAGTCGGAAATAGTAGTGACTTTATCATATTAGCTGTGACAGTGATTCATGGAAGAAATACCTCAACCACAGGGAGGTATTTTCTTTCAAGAATCTGAATAGTGTTCTGTCATTTAGTTCCTTTCGGTAGCATTTGGAATAAGATTTTAAAGATGGGCAAAAATCATTACTAACAAACAAGCCTAGCTGCCTTTTCTCCACAGGGAGGGAGTTACCAAAGATACTCACGTGTCAGGATAGATATTCCTGAACAGTTTGGGGTTGTTCTGTATCAGTCCTATGCCGCTCTCAGTGAGGAGATTTGGACAGACCTCAGATGAAGCATCGGTGAATTATTCAGAACACCCTCAGAGAATTACAAAAATTGCTTAACCAAAGGTTAATAAAGGACAACCTCTGGATTTTTAGCAGGTTCTAATAGTTTAGCAGCTGAAGATAAATGAATATGAGCCAGCTTTCCTCAGCTGAGAACAACTGACTCTTCAGATTATTCACAGAATACAGTGTAAAGGATTGTGCAGTACAATTTGTCTTAAAGAACTGAGAAATATCTGTACACCTTTGGTATTTCTAAAACTTTTCTGTTTAAAGCCCAGTTCAGAGCAGCCTGGGTATGACTAAGAAATCTTGTGTTTTATTGAGATGTAAAAGCCCTAGTCCTCAGAAAGAAGGCCCAGTTGCAAAGGAAATTCAGAGAATAGCAGGCTGGGAATTGGACCATTTTTGATACAAAACACCCACCCTTTTGATACTTTTCCTAGATGATGGCTCAGAGGACCTAAGTGAGGAACATTAGAAAAGCATAACAAAAGCTTTGTTTTTATGTTCAAAGTTCTCCAAACTTCTCCCAGTAAAGCAGACAATACTGTAATAATATATAGGCTCAATGCTTCCCCACACACACCTTACATTCTGCACAGATTTGACTTTTGGGATGTTTAAACATTTCTAAACAAGAAGGGCCTTCAGACAGGAAATGTTTTGAGTCTTTATTTGAAGGTTTAAAAAAAAATTAATTCTGGAATAACATAATCTTTTGCCAAACAACAAATCTAGCTGGACTAGAATCAAAGATCAGTGCCAAGCTAACTTTATTAATCTTTCAAAGAAGAGTAATTAGGTCTCAGTTTTCCAAAAGCACTTCAAATGAGCAATCTCTGCCTTTAGGTGTTCTCACAAAGTTTATGATGGTCCTAGATGGATCTGAGATTCCAAAGTTATTCTGAGTTACTTTGTATATATCAACAGTAGGGCTATTTGACACTGTTGTTCCACCTACAGTCTCCCAGTGTTCTGATACAGTTAAAAGGTTCACTTCCACAGCAAAATAAAATGCAAATTGTTTCAGAACATTAAGTGGGTCTGTCATAATCTAATGCTTTAGTATGTGTCAGGAATATTTTAAATACTTCAAATCTCAACAGTGTGCTTAGACCAAATCATGGTCCAGGTTGATTATTTTGAAGTCTCAGGTTGTAATGGAGTGCTCTGTAGTGTTATGAATGTTCATATAAGTTCTGATTTATTCCGGAGACTGTTCTAATTTAGACCAGATGCATAAACCAGTTTAAAGGGGAAGGAGGGAAATGTACAGGAATGCTTGCCTCTAGAAATTGAGTCAAACTTGTGGAGTTCACAGGCACAATAGCCTCGAAAAGCTGCTTTTTGACCAGTGCTTGTCACTTCTATGCAAATTTCTGAAATTTGAAAATGTTCATTCAGGAAGTGACATTAAATCTATGTTATACCTATTACTCTGCTAAGACAGAGTAGGAAAGCTAACTGTGTTGCCTTAAGCCAGGGTGAATTAGGTTTCATTCTCTTTCCTCTGTTAGTTCCTTCCTTTGTCTTCTATCAGTAAATTACAGAGTCACAGATAAGGCTGGATCAGGGTAAGGTTGGAATGGTCCAACCTTCTGCTCAAGCAGGGTCCCCTAGGCCACATTACTGAGGATTCTGTCCAGATGGTTCTGGAATGTCTCCAGTGAGGGAGACTCCACAGCCTCCTCAGGCACTCTATTTCAGTGTGTGTTCCCCCACACAGCCCAGGAGTTCTTCATGTTCAGATGGAACTTCCTGTGCATCAACTTCTGCCCATTGTCTCTTGTCCTGTTGCCCGACACCACTGAGAAGAGCCTGGTCCATGATATTGACACCCTCCCTTCAGACACTTAGAGGCATTGACAAGGTCCCCTTATAGCTGTCTCTTCTCCAGGCTGATGGGGCCGAACTCTCTCAGCCTTTCCTCATTTGAGAGATGCTCCAGTCCCTTAATCATCTGCTGGACCCACTCCAGGAGCTCCGTGTCTCTCTTGTACTGAGGAGCCCAGAACTGGACACAGCACTCCAGATGTGGCCTCACCAGGCTGAGTACAGAGGGAGCATCACCTCCTGATTATAAGTATCTGTCAAAAAAATTTCTTTTTCCAACAGCAGTGTTTGGAATCATCTTGCTATCAAAGCTTTTCATACTGCTGTTCCTCTTAGCAAGAAACTATTTATAAGTAATTTATTTTTCCTTTTGTTTGGTTTTGATTCACACTAACAACTGAAAAACTTCTCTCCTAGTGAAAGAATGTCTTTTCTTCAGCTCAGCTCACTGGCAGCACTGAGTGATTAAGAGCTTTCAGAGAGAGTTAATCATCCTCATAGGCTTCCTCCTGCCCTCACTTGAGACAGGTTAGGGAATTAGTTGAAGAAGGTACTTCCATATGATCATCCAATGGCTTTAAAGTACACATAGGAAATTAAGCTTTTATATATATATATATATATATATATATATATATCAGTAGTGAGCGCCTACTACCTTATTTCTCGTAAGCTTACAGGTGGCCATGACAAATACATATACAGAGCTAGTTTATTGGTCTGCTGAGTGGTTGGCTGATTTCATGATCCATGGGAAATGTATCTAATGCATGGGACAAGGCTCAGAAATAGCTACTTCTACTGTTTATTTTGTTACACGCTTCCCTGTTGGGTTTCTTTCAGACTTATGCTTTTGAAAAATTGAGTGCCAAAACCTTGTTACAAGGTTTAGCTTGCATATAAAATAAGTTTCAATGCCAAAAGGAGGCAATCTAGGGCTGTAAGCTTTGTCCCCCTTCCTTTCAAGACTGTGGATGTTGGAGGAGCCACCTTGTTTGGTCTCCTGCAGCCACATGCACATGTCCAGAAGGTTTTCTGGGCACTGCTGTGGAAAGGTAAAATCAGAGGGAGGGAAACACAAGTTGTGACTTGGAGATATTAACTCTACTGGAAGATTGTTACATAACAGCCATGTCAGTTTATTGATAAAACAAGGCTTTTTTGCCCGTGCCTATATCCTGCCTTATGGGAATTGTGAACAGTACCTTTCTGGGTTGCTGTTAGATTCCCCACTGGCTAAAGGTTGCAGTGATGGGCCTCTTGTCTTGCACTTCACTTACCAGCAAAGTGTATTCTGATAGAAACTAATGCAATTAAAAGACATAAGAGGTTTAAAATTTCAAGGAGTGTCTTTAAGTAAAAATCTGTAGTTCTTTCTTTTAGTAAGTGATTATCTGAACAGTTTAGACAAGCGTTAAATCCTTGTGCAAGTAACATTTCAGGAAGTGCTAAACTTGTGGAAGTTCAGAGGAGTTCTAGATTTCTTAGTTTTGTTTTGAAACTATGTCTTTAAATTGGAATTGTACTTATATTTAACAACTACAAGACATGCAGCATGTAGGCATCAAAATTGACAGGATTTAACATGACAGAAACAGAAGGTGGTTTATTATGAAAGACTGAAAGTGCTTGCCCCATCTTGATTTGTAAGAGAATAACCAGGGTGGAGGTGGACCCAAACTGACCTTACCTTACTGTTTGATAGTTTTCCAACTATCCAGCTGTTTTCCAGGAGCCTTTTTTTTTGTCTTTCAGTAACGTGTTTTGGTCTCAGTGATGGTGTTCATCTTGTTACTGGTGTTGTATACTTTAATTAAGTATTTTTTTAAAAAACCATGGGTGAGTTTTATGTCTTTGTTCAATATTAACTGTAACCAAAAGCTTTACTTCCCAGTTCAGTAAGATTTTCTTGTATAATAGTACAATAGGTTTATTTGGTTTTCATTTAAAATGTCTGTGGCTGTAGGTAATTAAAAACATTTCCTGAAAACTGGTGGGTTTGACTGTACCGTGCTGGAATTGCCTCTGCTGATCATGAAGAATTAAATAATAGTCATTTGTCACATAGGGTGTTGACTCAGACACAGATGACTCCAATTCAGATGACAGAGGGTGTTACAAAGCCCAGCTGTTGACTCTACTCCTCTTTCCACAAGTTGCTTTGTCTGTGGCAGGAATGGCTGACCTATGAAGCAGTTTTTGACAGCCTCAGTTTCTGGCCTAATTTATTCAAGTAAACCAGTGTTGACTTTAAGTTGTTTTAATGTTGGCAACTCACTCCAACAGTTTAGGAGCTGTTTCCAGTGTAAATTGTCAGTGCTAGCATGGTAGTGGTAGCCTTTGAGAAGAGTGAAAGCCTGGTAGGATGTTTAAGTTGCCTGTATTAGTGCATAAATTCTCTGTTTCTGAATCGCAGCTCTCTTGAGAAAGAGTTTTTGCAGTAGTGTGCTAGCACTTGCAGAGCAGTTGCAGACAGCTGCTGGCAAGACACATTTTCTTGACTCAAAATGATTAATCTCAAGCTAAGGCAATTTTCTCCGAGAGCCTTGGTTGTTAGTCAAATTTGGAGAAAAGACAACAAGAAACTTTAAAACAGATACTCTTCTTTGAGGTTTCAATTGCACTGGGCTTCAAAGAAGACCATTTACTGTTTTTGGAAAAGGTACATGGTGGGCACAAGAATATGAGCCCAGAAATTTATTGGCCAGGGCTGATTCTATTGAATAAAACAATAGGGTGTTAAATAGAAAGCTATTGAGACAAGGCAGCCAGGTAGGCTGCTTAGGAGGGAAGAAAGAAAATGGGTTTGGGTGGTGGCATGGTTGGGAAAGGGTGCCAATTTTCCTTGCTTTCCCTTCTAGTATACCTTGCTAAGCTCACAAGATCCTTCTGGGGATTATGGACTTGGTTGACTTCTCAGCAGAGTCAGGAAAGCTAACATTGATAGCAGTGGGTGGAAGAGATAGCCATATTTTAATATGTTAGAATAATTTCAAATTGAGGCTTCTTGTATATTTGTATCTAGATAACTACTATGTAAACTTTAGATTTTTGTCTTTCAAACAGAGTTATTTTCCGAAGAAGAATTTAATTCTTTTTTTGGTTTTGATTATGCCTTCATAGTGCTTTTCTGGAGTTAAAAATAGAATGCAGATATCTTCTATCTAATGAACTTGTGGACTAGATGCCTCTGTTGCCTTTTTTCTCCGTAACAGGATTGAATTCCTTGCACTACAGCAACCCAGAAGTCATTACACTGCACTTAAAACAAAATGCAGAAAGGAATGACCTTTTGCTAGGTCTCTGTGTTGTTTATATTGCTAAGCCTGACCACCATCTCCCAGCAAAAGCCAGTTTAATCCTTAAACATTTGTACATATAGTATCTGTGTAGAATTGTCTATTGTTTGTTGTCTGGTTCTCATTGATTATAACGTTGTGCATCTCCACAATGCCCCTATTTGCCCCTTGGATCTTCATTGTACAGGGCAGCTCTTATCTTCCTTGCTGATAGCATATCACCAATGGTACCAGTTAAGAGCTGAAAACACTTGTAGCATAATGGAAAGTTCCACTTTTGCCAGGATGACTCATTAATTAACCTCGGGATAGAGAGGCTTCCTGTGCCAACGTAAGGAAAATTACGGGAAGATACTATCATATATCAAATGATTGGAAGAGTTTTGTCAGCCTTGTAGGAATTATGTTTTTTACTGCTCTCAATCTGCCTGAAACAAGCTTGGAAACTCACTGAATAGATACTTTGGAAATAGTTTACATCTTGCTTTGCTTTAGGAGCAGACAGACAACTGCTGAGAAGAATGGACTGGTACTAGCAGTGTTGGAGGCAAGCAGTACATCCAGGAGGCACTAATTATCTTTTCTTTCCAACCGACCACAAGCTCTTGGCTTCAGTAGGCCACTGTTAAACTGCAGCTACCAAGCTCACCACTTGGGAGGGAAGGAAGAAAATAGGCTTGGATTTGGGCAGTGTCAGGGATTGGGAGGGCTCTTGGGATCCTGAAGAGGCCAGGGAAGACTTTGGCTGCTCTGCAGAATGCTGTCCTGTGCCTGTCAGACGTTGCTGAAAGTGAGTGGGGGGCTGGGGTACGGTTTCACTGTCCCAGCCTGCTGTGGATGGAATGTCTGTAACTCAGGATTTCAGCAAACTTTTCCTGTGGACTTCAAGGAATCCTGTTATGCCTCCATAGTCATGAGGACATGATTTAGTTTTTGTCAAGGAATCTTTGCCAGATCTGTAAGATAAAGCATTGTGTGTCTGTAGCAGGCTTGAACCAAGCAAAGTGGTCTCTACGTAAAGACATATGATGAGTGTAAATATCTCCAGTGAGGAGCTGTAACAAGGTCTGGGAGTGAGAAGGAAGCTCCAGAATTTGAGATTTAACTCTCAGTAGTTTCTGAGATAGAAAGAGCTTTTGCTGCAGAAATCTTATCCCTTCAGAACAAGGAAACAGTAAAAAATTTTGGGGAGATGCTTCATTTAAACAAAAAGTGTTGCTTGGACTTGATCTACTAACATTTGGGCATTTCAGGCTTGACAAGTGGCTTTAAAATGTCAAAATACAGGTATTTTTAATCTCCAGGGGAGCGGCTTCATTGATTTCCCCTCAGATGCACACATGTGCAGGGGTGACTTCTGCTTTTTGCCCCAAGGACTGTCTGTTTACCCAAAATACAGAAGGTTAGACAGACTTGTTACCTGATTGTCTCTTTTTGGCTGGTTATCTCAGTCTGCTGCCTGTCTAGGGGGAAAAACAGGTGCTGAGCTGTGGCAGGGTTTGTAACCATGCAGAGTAAATTGGGGGGCATGAAGCAGAAAGGAATATAACTTTGTACTAGAGACTGCAAGCAAAAAGAGATGAGGAGAGTAATTTTGTTGAGAAAATGAACATGCCAAGTAAAATACAGGTTCAAACCATTTGTTCCCTTGAGAAACTTTATGGTCTAAATTTGACATAGACTGTAGCAAGTATCCAAAGAACCACCATATGGAGGAATAGCAGCTTGTGTTAAGATCATACACTTAACAGCTTAATCCCTAAATTTCTATTGAGCAGTGTCTCAATTCAGCAGAAGAAAAAGAGTGCTTCATGGGGAGACTTGAGTGAGAAAGGAATGGTGTGACATTTTTGAGTAGATCTTGCAGGTGCAAAAAGGGAAGGTTGGGAAGAGCTGTCTGTAGTGGGGAGCGAGACGTGAATCCAGGTGTAAACCAAACTATTTCAGTTTGTTACTCAATGGTGAAGTTACTGCTGGAACTGACTAAATCAAATGCTTTCAGCATCTCACCAAATAAATGTCCAGTCCAAGGAAGGGTAAATAAGACTGACCTTTTTTTTTACTTAAGTAAAATGAAAAAAAGTTGGACAGAATCAAATTATCAACTGCAGTTCTATACACAGAGTAGACATCAGCAACACTCTGGCTTGTTGTGCTACACCCTTTTTCTTTTCCCTTGCCTCAGATTAAAGTTTAAGCATTGGAACAGAAACCATGCAGAATTTCTCAGTGAGGCAAGGTGCTATCGTGATGTTCCTGGAGTGTTGTCTCTACTTCAGTAGCTACCAGTGCTTCTCCCAGACTGCAGAGATCACTGCGAGCTGCTTCCTCTCAGGAGACTGGAGCTGCCACATCTCAGCCCTATTGCACACTATTCAAAATCAGCCCGCTTAGCATCTTTGACTTAAAGTTGCAAGGGGCTGACACCCCCTGGAAGGTGACCTGGAAAGCCTTACAGGAACAATGTAGCTATCCACACAGGAGAAGTTGATAGCAAGTATTTTCAGCTTCCAAATCTTTATGAGGATCTTCCTGAATCAAGTGCTAGGGTTTTTTACATCAACACTGTGATAAGCAGAGAATTGGATCTGTGATGGCAGAAGATGGCAGGCATTAAACTGAAATCTGAAAGGGTAAAAGGGGAAAGTAACAATTTTCAAAGTTAGTGGAGACTACATGCCCAAAATAAAGAAGGGATGGCTGCTTTTGTTTGAAATAAAGTCATCTTCCCTCAACTCCACAAAAAAGCACAGGACAAACAACGAGAAGAATATGTTAGGGGAGGGATGGAGAATGATGGGGGAATAATAATCATCTGTAGAGAAAGTAACCACTTAGGATCCTACAATCCTGCTCTTTTAAACAAATGTTGACTTTCGTTCTCTATTTATGGCTTTGAAGAGGAAAAATCTCTGAAATTCTATTTCATTTGAAGTTACTGGGGGAAATGCTGTTGCTGGATTCTCAGTACTTCAAACAAATCATGAGTATTGATACTTTGAATATTTCATGTGGCGACACATGAAATATTGATAGATAAATATAACATTATATTAGATAAATTCCAGTGTCTCATCCTCAGCTCTGCTGTGTTATTGTGTGTAAACTCATGGGCTGTTTTTTCGTTTAGCTGGGGTTTATGTGAACAGTTCTTCACCTTTGTAGAAAACAATTCCACGTCCTTCTGTGTTCACAGGTTTTGGATGCAGTCTGAGACCGAGAAGTATGAAGAAGAGATGCCTTCTCTGCACTGGGGGATAGATCCTGTATTTTCTGCATTTGCAAAACTCTATATTAAAGATATTACAGAAATGAGAGAATCTAAACAGGTGCCAGGTATGTATTTCTGTGCTGATTATGATATACACAGTATTATAATTGATTTATGCTGTGCTTTTTATCAAGGGATTGAAAAATACTTCATGAACATCAATAAAGTAGTTTTCCATATGCTTAAGCTAAGTGTCATTAGTATCTTTTAACATTTCTATGAACAACAGGTTGTATGTGAAATGTATGTAAAAAATAAAATTTATTTGTTGAAATGGCTTTTCTTTCTTTTCAGAACCTCTTTTATGTTAAGGTAATGTGTTACCATTAAGGTAATGTGTTTCCTCTGCTTGTTATATCATGGTGAAGTCAATTCTAAAACATTCTGGTCCTTTCTGGCCATATGTATTGTTATCTCCCCACTATGTCTACATTTTTTGGAAAATTTTGACAGCTGGTGACATTGCTGGATGTGTGATTTTGCTTTTTCCAATAGATATTAATACATTATAAAACAGATACCAATTCTGAGGTTTTTTCTCCTTAATTTCTAGATAGGATAGATACATGACATTCTTCATACATTGGAACAACCTTATTGTAAATTCTGTCCTCCATGCTGGACCTTACTCCACAACTGTCAGCTTTGCAGTCTGTGTCCTGCTGGTCTGCAGTGTCACCCACGTGGGAGCTTTGGCTGAAGCAACATGACTCTGACCTTGAATTGCTGATTTCACTACACAGACTTTAAATAGACTGCAGTGTGTCTTCTGCTGTGGAAGGGTTCATTACTCCCAATTGAAGCTTGACACAGTGCAAGATTATCAGGGAGGAACCCAAAGAACTTAGAATTAATGAGGGAAAGCAAAGCCCTAAGCACAGTGTGTGTCTTTGGTATGGTTTTGATGTTTTGGTTGTGGGGTTTTATTTTTATTTTTTTTCTGTCCACAGAGACTAAGGACCCCTGTTTGGCTTTGCCTTGTATGTTTTGTTATTCATCTTTAGATTTCTTTAACAGCAAGGATAGCAGCATAACTATTTTTGGAGAAATGAAGGACTGGTGGGGGGTTTTTTTCTCTTTTTGCAACCATTTTTGTGTACATAAGGACTTCACAAACCAAAAATACCCATCCGTCTGTCTTTCTATCCATCTATCCATCTATTTACCTATCTTTGTTACTTAACATGGCAGGAGATTTTTGCAGCTACAGGCTGTGGTTGATCTTTGTCCTACAGTAAGTTTTATTTAGAGGCCTTTTTAAACTGTCTTATCAATGTCTTCTAGTATTTCTGGTGTAGGAAATGGGAAAAACTGTTCTTCATCAGTTATAGATATTTTAATTGTTTTTAAATAAAATACAACAGAATTTATGCCAGCAGAATTAGATTATAGTTTGGACTTGAACATTAGTACATACATATGTGAAAATATATTCAGAATAATTGTTTTATAAACACCAACAAAACTTCATGATAGCAGGAACAGTCCTAGAAAGTACAGTCCTGCTCTTTTTTTTTTTTTTTTTTTTTTAATTAACTGAATTTCCCTTCTTACTTCTCTTCCTGTTCTTTCACTTAACAGAGTTGGCTTCTGCTTCAGGAACTTTTTCAGTTCAGCTATTACCTTTGTTTTTTCCTAAGATGATCCTAAGGAGGTGTATCTGTCAAGATATCAGCCTTTACAGTTCATACATTTGAGCTTTCTCCTCTTTCTCTGCATTTTTAAGCTTGCTTGCTATCCTGTATCATTTTCTAAAGCAAACTTCAAATAAAATGCAATTTCCTAGAACTAACATCCTGAATTTTGTTCATTTTCCTGGTGCTGTATATTTACCAAACCAGACATTTTACAGTGTGTCTTATTTGTTGGCAACAAATGATAGCACAACAAAAACACTAAAATTAATACCTTTTGGGGAAGGAAGAAGGTAGGTGTTTGTTGTCAACACTTCCTGTCTTTAATGGGCTTTTAAAGACCAGCTGAAGCTAAGTATATGGTTGGCTATAAATCAGTCATTAAGTAATGGTAATTAAGAATGAATGAGTGCAAAACAAAAAGTTGTAACTAGGAAGAAGGGAAAGAAACACAAACTGAATGTCAGGAAAAACATCCCTAGAATGACATGTGTTAGACTATGGCACAGCCTTCCCAGGAAGAAGGTGGGATGCCCTTCACTGGGATTTTTATATCCTGACTGCACAGATTGCCAGGAATTTACTGTACAAAATAGTCTTGTATTGGCCCTGAGGAAACGGACTGAATGACCTAATGAATTTTTTCTTTCCACTTTTAAGCATTAGGATTTGATGCCACAGTGACTAATCCCTTAAAACAACACAGAGGGAAGCAGTAAACCTGGCCAATTACTCTGCTGCTATAAATGGTGACAAGAAGGCTGGAAAACCTCCCAGATAAAAACAGCAATTGTGTTGTCTTAGCAGCCTTGCAATGAGAGTGGGTGTCAAACTCAGTTGTAACACATAATCACATAATGGAAATGAGCTTTTCTCAGAGTTATCATGCACCACTGCTTTGTGACAGCTTATCAACAAGGAAGGGAAGCTACAAATAGCATAAAAGGAGGTAATAATAATTAAAGGAAAGGCAAACAGCACAGTAATACTGGTACAGACATGACCAGCACTTGCCCTAGAGAGCTCTGTATCTATAGCTTGCTATAGCACTGCTGTGGCTGTTATGGTAATGGCCTTTTGCTCCGTGTGTCGATTACTGGGATATTAGGAACCTCACTGAATGCGTTTGTCCACAGCTTCAAATATTTAGTATATATTTATTGCTACAGTATGGACTTAATTTGAAGAAATAAACTGTGAGGAGAAGTAATTTATACCTTGAAGTCATCAAGCCCAACGACTTTTATAGGTTAAATATAATTTCATTCTTCAAATTAATTTGGGTCGTTTCTCTGAGAGTAAAGGTGGAGTTCTATGTGAATTTATGGGGATGGAGAGAACCATTTTTATTTGGTCTCTGTCAAAACTCAACTTACTAACTGGGAAATAAACATAATAACATGTTGCTTGCATAATCAGAGCTTGGAGTCTCTGCTCCACAGACCTGCCCTGAAACTAGCCCAGACCTTTTACAGAGATGTTGTAAGATTCAGCGAATGACTACATACACTGGGAGCATCTCCACTGGGGGTTTCAGTAGCAGTGTTTATTTGTGCCCTGGTAAATGAAATGAGAGTCAAGTGGACAGACCTGTTAAACATTCTCTATGCCAGACCTGACCAGTGACTGCACGATTAGTACTGCCAGATCTGATATGATAGCCATAGATGCATTCTCAAAACATTGCAGAAGATTTTTATGAGCAAAATTTCTGCTTATGAGCTGCTTGGCTGATCACCTCTTCTGAAACTTTTCTGAAACTTTTCTAAACTCGAAATTTCTTCTGAAACTTTCGTGTTTCCTCTCTGTCTTGGTGAAGAAAGTTAATTCCAGGATCATTTAAGGCTGCTAGCTATGTAGGACAAGTTATTTTTGGATTTTGGATTTAAGGGGTTTTTAATACAGAACATTTTTGTGACTCCCTTGCTGCTGTGTTTCCCTTTGTAAGAATAACACTTGCCACGGTACATGGAGCCAAGTGTTTCCTTCTGAGTCCCTCGAGTTATCTAGTTTTCAGAAGACTGTTATTGAACATCCCAGATGGCTTATTTCAGTAAAGCAGCAGTATTTGAAAACCAAAGAAAACACATTCACTGAAAACTAGCCAGCCCAGGGTATATTTGGAGCTTATTGCCCTATTTCCTCCTGCTGGTGGACTGTGAAGCCTCAGTGTATGATGTTTACATTAGTGTTTGTTAACAACATTTGTCACTCTCTTGAGAGGGATTACAGATCGAGGCAACCTCAGTGCTGTCAGAGTCCACTAGGCTGTGATTTCTCACTGTTTCCTGGACATGTTTCTAAGTGTTATTTCAGTTATCTTTATAGATGCACAAAAATAGCTTTGAAGGGACATTTTTAGAACGTGCATTTTCAGAAACTGAAGTTCAGGATGGAGTCCACAATGACTGCAGTAGTGTACTCTGCAGTCTGAGAGGGCTGTTGCTCTCCCCCTGCCCCCACATCTCCTGTTCTTCTAGAAATGAAAGACAGAATTATGTTAGTTTTCCTTTTGGAGGCTCTGCCTTAATCGGGAACAGCTGCATTGTGAGAAGCTCGAACTGCTTCCTTTGTGTTCTATTATTTATTCTGAAGCCTTATGAAGATATAAAATAACCCCAAACCAAACAACAAAGCAAAACAAAAACCTAAATGAAATAACAAAACAAACAAACAAAAACCCCCTAATGCTTGCAGCAAACAAACTGTTTTTCAGATCCAAATGTGCAAGAAAACAAGAGGTTAATAAGATTCTAACATTCTACAAAAGCAAGCTTTTGGTATCCTAAGTACAGCTCATACTTTTTCCTTTAAGTGTTCCTCATCTTCAGTGACACAGGGGATTTTTCCTGTGTAGGCACTGTATAATTTAAGATATATTAAATATGTAAGAAAGTACTTTTTTTAACTGACAAATGTGACTATGTAGGGTAGGGTGTTGAAAAAAATAGTTACATTAATCAAGCATGTTTTGTGTCTAGGTATATTCTTTTATAATGGACACCCAGTAAGACAGGTGGATGTTGTTGGGATAGTGGTTCAAACAAAGGAACGGGATGCCTTTTATAATTGTGGAGGTAAGGAAAATATCTTTCTTTCTTTCTTCTTGCACTTATCAGCCTTTTATCTTAGTTACTGTTAGAACTAAAAGGTTTCCTTTTTTGGTCATTGTGTATTCTTGAAACAAATGTGCTCTTATTCTAATATAATTTATATCTACAGCTGAGATTCCTTGGCAAATGTAGGGAAGTTACTGTTTATCTTCACTTCAAAAATAGAGAATTAAAGAGTTAACCCAGGGTAATTGATTCATGTAGCAAATCTTAATTTTGGTTGTTGCTTTATCACTGGACTCTGCTGCCTTCCTCTCCTATTTGCAGTCCCTTTGGTCAGATGCAAACGTATTTAACAGTGCCCACAAATGGGAAATATGTGGCTTCTTCCATATTTGAACCTTAGAAGTCCCTTCTGACTTTTTGTATGTCTTGTCATATCTTGGATCCAACTTCTAATAGCAGTCAGGAGCTTGTTTATGTTTAGATGCACAAGTCTCTTAACAAATGAACTCAAGCATCATAGTACCAGTCCTTGCCAACACTAGCTGGGAGTTGTCTCATATTGCTTTTCCCAGTATTCAGTGTTATTAATGTGGAAACATCTGATTGTCATTTTATTCAGCTGTCTTTTACATCTGGAGAAAAAGCAGAGTGGAGCAGTGATGATGTGGCAAATTTCAAAAGGTGAGGGGAGGTCACCTCACAGTAGGAAGGGGAAGCCAAATGCACAGATCCTATTGAAGTCCTTATGGCCAGTGTCTTCCTCTGCCATAGGTTTTCACCTGGTGGAGGTGAGTCACAGAGTGCCTCTCCTTCCCGATCCCCTTGCATTTAATATTGCAGTTCCCTGACCCTTGGGAGTACTGTGAAGATACAGCTGACGAATTAACCAAGTCCCAGGTGCCCCAGCATCAAATTGCTGCAGAGTGGCATTGACTGCAAATGCATTTATCACTTCATAAGACCAAAGGAAGACAGAATCAAAATGACTAAGATAAAACCAATTGTATGGGTAAGGGTTTTTCATGCTGCTCTCAGCATCACTTTAACAACTAAACCTGTTGAAAATGTTTGACTGGGGCCGAAAGTGGAGGAATAGAAGTGAAAAGAAACTGCAGAGTACTGGAATTAAGGCCTTAGATCAGCCGACCTTCAAGTGCAGCTCACAGTAAGCCTGGCTTCCTGCTGTCCTTTCACATCCAACTCCACTCTTTGTTCCAGCAGTTCCTGGTTTGAGTTTTCAGGCTACCTGCCAGGGTGCCCCTGCCCAGCCTGCCCTCCCTTTCAGGCAGGCCGACTCTGCCAGCACAAAACTATAACTTCTTAGACAGTTTCCTGCTTGTAACTTCTTGTATCCCTCAGTTCAACAGACTCTGGTGAGTCACTGGGGTTGCATCAGTTGGAGTCCCACACACTGCTCAGGACTTCCTCACTTTCCATCTTCTTAAAAGCAACTTACAAAGCAATTCCCTCTTTGTACTTTCCCTGTGATACGGAACTGAAATGTCTTTGTGTCTCTGCCATGATCCTCCCTCCTCATCTCCTATCTGTCTGCTTCAGAGTACTCATCACTCACTTTAAAGAATCTTAGGTCCTCTGCTGAAAACTCTACAGCCAGAATTGATGTCAAAATTATAATTGTAGAAAATAGTTAATTTACTCTTTCCTGGCTTAAAAAAAAAAATAAAAATTACATGCTGTGTAATATCTGATTTTATCACTTTGATTTGATTGTTTCTTGCAATTATTATGATAAGTTAGGAAAAATATATCAAATTAAAACATAGCTTTGGTCAAGCTCATGTTTTACCTAATGCACCTTTCTGACCTCTTTTGTCCCCTTTCCTTTTTAACAAAACCAAACATTACATGTGGTTTTCTTTGTACTCCAAAACAGACTTGAAAGGCTGAAAGGCAGTCGACTTAAAATCAAATTTAAAAAACCCAAAAAATCAGCATCTCTGTAGGTTTATGCAGGCCTGACAAGAGCCATACCCTTTTTGTTATTAAGAAATAAAAATTTACACAATAATATTATTTAACAGGTAGCTTTGAGCTACCCCTCAAATAATTAAGCAAGAATCAAAGAAACCAAAGCAAACAAACAAAAACCACTAAAAAAAACCCCAACAAACTAAAAGTAAACCTACAAAAAACCCAAATAAACAAACCTTTAAACCCAAAGAACTGAGGAAGGGTGGCACAGAGAGCACAGGAAGTTTTCAGAAGTTTGTAGACCCCTTGAGTGCATTTAAAATAGATTAACAATCTTTTGCCTAATTAGAATACAATTACAAGAGTTCTCATTCATCTGCATTTCAGGAGTTACTTGTCTTTTTGCTCAAAGCTTGCATCTATGAAATTGCAAAACTTTGCTTCAGAACCTTGCTCTGCTACCAGATTCCTTGTGTGGTCAAGTACAGGTCAGTCTCTCCAGGGCTCTGTTTTCAGCTGTTACATTGAAGAGGAGGAGTCTGGCCTCCTAATCCTTCAGTTTTATTTGGTTTGTTTCCAAGCCCCTCTTAGGAAGCCTGTCTGTCTCTGTTGGTGCAAGCTGGAACATCTAGAAACTGTGGGAATGCAAGAGTGAAATGTCATCTGCCCTGCTTCTTGTTGCCATTGCTGGCTTGCATGGATGGCTTGGCGTGGTTTATGAGGGTTCTGACTCCTACTAAAATAGTTGTTGTCTGTCTGTACCAAGGAGAGGAAATCCTACCAGCAGATCATTATCTGTCCTCTGGTACAAAATTAAAGCTGCTGAAATAGTTGCAGACACAGCAGCTCAAAACAGAGATAGCAAAGAGGAGCATACTTTTGTGGTAGAATTTTGAATTGCCTGCATCTTGTAAGTGCTGTAAGTTTGCTAATAGGAATGTGCAGCTAAACTGCTTGGAAACAGGAAGGCAAGACAATGATTTGAAATTAGACCCCCAAACAGGGAGATTGTTTTAAGACACGTGAAAAAATGCAAAGGCATTTTGCTTTGATGCTATGGTTCCCAGAGGAAATGACAGCAGGTACCAATCAGCACCTTCATTGCTGTTACTTTTTTAGTCATGGACCTGGTTTAAGGAGCAAAAGAAAATTGTAGGTTTCCGTTTGTGAAGAGTGGAATCTCAGTCTTGGAGATGTTACGTTCAAGAAGCAAGGCGCATTGGCTGGATGATCCTTTACAGACATTTAGAGTGTTTGTTGCACAGGCCATCTATATACAGTCCCTTGATGGATAGAAAATTGATTCTTTTGACAGATTTTAGTTTCCTTTGAGCTTTGTCTTTTCCTGCTGTCTTTGACAATGCAGTGCCTGGAGCAGAAATTGTAAAACTTACCTTCATTGGACACTGGCAAAACAGGAAAAACAGCTCCATGCTCAGGAGAAGGTGTTGAGCCTTTTCAGCAGCGGAAGTGGCATGCATACCACCAGCACCTACACTTTAAGTTGGGAATTCCTGGCTTAGAGCAGAACCACAAGCTTGTACTGTTTTCTGTCCTTCCTGCCTAGAGGAGCTGCCTTTCTGCTCCTTGGACATCATCTTGCATTGGAAAGATCAGCAGACTTTGAGCATGATACTGGCATGGAAACCAATGCAGCTGCAGGTAGCTGCACTCCTGGTTTATTCACACGGTTGTATCCCCAAATGGTGAAGTGCTGTTTTCTCACTGTAACAGTAATGCTTCTGTGTTTTGTGCCTGGTTTCCTGTTTTAATTTGTCTGCCTTCAGCCGTCAACACCGACTCTTCTCTTGACCTTGTGAATGAGATTGAAATCCCTTAGTGTCCAGCATATGTACTGAAGCCTCAATTTAAATTAGCGTATGATCTTTCTTTGGGAATATACCTGTTACTTTGCTGACTATGCACATATGCACATCTGGTGCTGAGCTACTTCCATGTCTGATACAACTGGAAATTATTTCAGATATGTAAGTAGAGTTTGGACACCCACTTTACCTTCCAGACCAGCTGGAATGAGATATCCTTGGCAGTTATCTCCCTACATATTTATGTCTCTTCACTTCTTGGAACATGGCTGCCTGCTTTCCTAGTCTGTAATTCTTGCAATTTTTTTTGCAGTGGATGATAGTACTGGAGTTATAAATTGTGTCTGCTGGAAAAATCCCATGGTATCAGAAACACCTTTGTCAGGTAATTTATCAAATAAATAAGTCCTCTTTTGACTGTATGTTTTTACTTATGTCTCTCTTAAATAATTTAGTAACTGATCAAACTTGCAGAAGAGCAAATTCAACTGTTCAAATTTTTAAAACATTTTAAACCACCACTTCATACTTCCTGGGCCATTTTGGGAATTTTCTGTTAGTTTTTGTGTTGTGTTCAAGGGTGATGCAAATAAAACCATTACATTTTGTCCTGTCCCTGCCTTTTTCTTATTTAAGTAATATGATATTTCAGTTCTATGCTGTGACATTGTCCAGAGAATTTGCCTGTTAAGGTTCTTTCTGTGACTTCATGTAGTAAGGAACTAGGCTGGAAATGTGCCACAACTTCTGTTTCCAAAGTCAGTCCATTGACCTGCCCTTGTGATTATGGTTTCAGGATTTATCCTTGCTTTGTTTGTATTCATATACTCCTGCTCATAGAGGCACTCTCAGCAATGAACTTGAAAGAGGCTTCAAACACAGTGGGAGGATGCCAGCAGTCTTTTACAATTTGGACAAATCCTAAGTGTGCAATAGTTGTGCATTTGAAATGAATGTATTATTGCACTCACTAACAGAACAACTCACTAGTGTCTGGCTGTCTCTTTGCTTTTTCTCCCACTGTTTCTTGTAGATCAAAGTACAGAATTCTTTCTACTTTGGATCTTCCTGGAAGCCCATGTAGGGGACTGACAACCCTAATATGGAGCTGATCAAATCCTGCTGAAATAAATCTTACTGGTGTCATCTGCTGTGTTGGGGATACATATTAATAGAATGGAGAAAGGAAAGCTTCATGTAAAAGTTAAAAACTCTGATGTCTGTGGAACAAACCCAGTTATACAGACAGATAATTCATACTTATATTTAACAATCATATGACAGGTGGTACTAATGGTCCCAACTGGAATGTAGAAGACAGCTCTCACTTTGGAGAGGTGATAATCTGGCACAGCTAAAAAAAAAAAAAAAAAAAAAAAATGCAATCAAATCAGTTTTGAGGCACTTAAATGAGGAATATAGATGCATTAAAAGGATGAAAAACTGCTTCAAATAGAATGAGAGCCAAGAATGATTTTCAGCTTTGTATTCTTATTTTATACATACATCAGCAGTGCTTGGATGGACACTATGATAAGAATGGCAATTCATTCATTTGTACCTGCTAAAGGGACCCAGGAAACTTTCCTCCAGCCTTTTGTAATTGTGATGCGAGATACTTGGAGCCTTAATCAGGTTTTAAGTTCTGGACGATTTACTGTCCTAAAAAGTTGTGTTATGTAAACGTGAAGTTCTGTCAAGTTGCATTCACCTCAGTGTATACATCCAACTGCATCGCATGAATGCTTTGGCCCCACCTCAGATGACTCATTCTTCTTTTATATAAAAAGTTCAGCTGACTTTTCTTTTCCCCTCTAATCCATCTTAGCATGACAAAATAAAAAAATGACAAAAAAAAAAAGACAAAAACCATTTCAAATCTATATATCAATTTTGCAGCCCATCTATGACATTTTCAGTAGTCAATCAGTACCTTCTCCCTTTGATATTTTCTCCAGGTGAATAATTTAAATAAATATAATACAGTAAACTTACTCTGTCACCCAGTTTTGCTACCCAGGACACATGGTGCCTGGGACCTTACCCTCTTTTAGTAAGATGACTCCTGTGGTGCTTAGGTAGATGAATGCAAAAGGACAATTAATGCATTGACTTTAGTGCCTGACTCCCTTTCCCTCACTTCTTGCAGGTCATCTAAGCACACCCAGCAGTCTCAGTGTGTTTGAACAGATGAAGAAACTCCAAAAAACAGTAAGCCAGAAAACCAAGCTGGAGATTGGAGATGTTGTCAGGGTCAGAGGTCACATCCGAACCTATAGGCAACAAAGAGAAATTCAGGCTTCATGTTTTTGTGAGTGTTATGAATCTGTGATACGTGTAACTAAGATGTCTGAAAATATCTGAGCTGTATATAATTAATTGAATATTTTCCACATTATTTTCTGGCATCTCATTTTCCTAAGGATTTTTGTCTGTATATCTTTATTTCAATTGTAGCATAAGGTTAGAAGACACACTATGTAATGTGTGAGATTAGATTGCCTGTAAATGAGGCATTCCTGGAAAACCTGTAAAAGCTGATTAGCATGCATACAAGAATAGTGTGCAGACACTGTGGTTGGGTGTCTGCAAGAGTGGTTTGCTCTTCAGATTTCTCTGTGTTGAAGTAGAGCAGACAAAGACTGTGGGAAGGGAACTGGTGACCTTCTGTGTCCAACTTCACCAAGGGCACTGAGGGCTTTGGAGAAGTGGCTGCTGTTTGTCCCAGCCTTCCATGGGCATTCCATGGGCAGGCAGCAGCATATGGGCAGTGTCCCACTGAAGCCTGGCTTCTCCTAAGCTCCCTGGCTGTGCAGGCTGAGGGAGATGTGTTCCTCAGGCACAGATCTGCATGCAGGTGCTGCCTCTGTGTCTGACAGCTCTTTGAACAGCAGGGCTCTGCAGCCCACGGCTTATGCTCTGGGAGCTTCCAGTTACATAACTTCTCAGTTCCATGTCTGTGCTGTTGTGTAAGAGTGGGTTTTTCAGAGATAGTACTGAAATTATTTCTTTAGTGAAGAAAAGCCTGTCTTTTAAAAACCCTGTGTAAGTCAGATAAAAAGTCTGGATTTTTCAGCTCTAGCTTAAATTCTAGCTTAAAGGGAGTTCCGTCCTCTTTTCCAGACAGAATATTTATAAGTATATACAACCTATTCATGGGTTGGTAATAATACCAAAGAGAGCCATGCAATTCAAATAGCCTCTAAATTGCTTTCACTTTGGCCCAACTAAAGCTCCTTGCTATGTGTTAACTTCATTTAATGGATAAAGACGGCTGAAAGGTGAAATTGAGATCATAAATTCTGGTTAAATAAGTTGTCAGACAAAAGCATAATCTGTAATGCACCACAACAGGCCATTTTACCTCCTTGAAACTATAACAGAAGGATTGGCCTCTGTGGTTTGTTTTTATAAAAACCACAGTGAACAAAGTTTGCCAATTTAATACTGGCTGCAAAGCTCTGTTGTGCTGCCTCAGGTTTGCTTGTTTAAAAATTGTATGGCAGTCCTGGCCAGGTCTACATGTTCTCATTGCCTCTCCAGATAAAGTGGATGATCCTGTGTGTGATGTCCAGATTTCAAGAATGCTGGAGCTCCCCTGTCTCTATAGAGAAGTTTATGATAAACCTTGCAAGGGCCCTGAGGAAATACAAAGGTAAATGCAGTATGCAGAACTGCTCCTTGTGCAAAGTATGGGATATTATGATTGTTTACTTGTTGTAATAACTCCGGAAAAAAATAGAACAGGGCCTGATTGTGATTTAGAATGCATTAATATACAGTAGCAGTCTGCTTTTCTCCCAGATAATTGATGATCCATACAGAGGAGATACCTGTCCATAATCTGAGGAAAGAAATACAGCACTGAGCTAAAGTGAACATTAGGAAGAAAGTAAAATACCATGCACAGACCTCTTTCATCTAGTGAAAAAAGATGGGATTTAGAGCAAGATTTGGGGCTGAGGTCAGCAGAGTAGATGGAGAAGTATCCTTGCCTGATGTTTTATGTGTAAGGTTAAGGAGCTATTCCACTGAAATGCTCTCCTGAAATGCCCTTGTCATTGTCATATCACAAATACATAACCTCAATAAACTGAGTCAAACACCCACTCCTGTACTCAGTTTCAGGGCAGCTGGATGCTTATTGGGAGGCCTGGTGCATGTAGTGTTGTTTCAGAGACTGCAGATCTTAAATTCACAAAACTGTAACAGCGAATGATTGAAGAACAGTTGAATGTTTATGCTTATAAAAATGTTCTGGTTTAATTAAGGATTTAAATTTAAATTCTTTAAGGACAGTAAAACATCCTTTGGCCTTTGAAAACAGTCTAGTGGACTGACTTTATGTAATTGTTCTAAAACCAATTTCTTACTTTTGACATGTTCTGTGTGTCCTTGTAGTGGCCTGGAGGGTCAGAATTTCTCAATCCATATGCTGCATGAGAAAGTGCAAGGCTTTCTATTAGAAAACAAAATTCAGACGTTTTACCAGCAGGAATTGGAGACAGTTGATTCTCTGGTGTCTCTGGCTAGTATTCATCTACCAAGCCCCAGCTGTCAGGAGGTGAGTGAATGCACCTGTTCCAAGTTTTAGTGGGGGGGGGGGGGAAATAATACCATGTACTTTCTAAAAGCATAAACAGATAAGAGAATGGTGTCTTCAGAAGGTTCAAAACCCAGTAGCGCTTTAGCCTTTATGCATGAATTATTTACAGAGCTTGAGGAAATCTTGTTACTTTAGACATATAGAACTGCTGAAAAAATTAATATAAGAACGTCCTGTTATTAGGGGTAATCCTGTGTTAGGGCTGAACAATCTTAGAGCCTGCAACAGTCACTACTTTATTTAGATTTGTAATTAGTAGCAGTGACAGAAAAAGAGATCCCTTTAAGGTGCTTGAGTTCTTTGGGACAGAAGTTTGAGATCCTGAATCTGGCCATGAAAAGGGAGCAAAAAATCTGTGTCTTGTTTCTCATTTGAAGCTCAACGTATTAATAGAGATGCAGCTTTCAAGAGGAGGTTCTGATAAGTGGATGAACAATGCTCCCTGCTACATGTTTATCTCTTTGGAGGTCCCTAATTGTAAAAGGCCGTCATTGAAAGGATGAGAAGGTGGGATTAAACTGAAATCAGTTTACAGGCAGTTGTGTGTAACTAAACTATTAAGAAATTTTCCAATGAGCTAGTAAGCTCTTGATCAGAAGAGAATGGGAAATGGAACAAAACTGGGTTTGTAAAATGGCTTTATGTAATTCTGTATTAGTTGGATAAATTCCAAACCAGATTCTCAACTAGTATGAAGTGATAAATTTCTGCAAAGCTTACAGTTACATCTTTTAGCATGAAATCAATGGCTGCAGTGTTGTGATTCATTTGTTTACTTTTTGGTTTTCTGTAGAGAAATAAATCCCTGGCAGTCATTTTCACCCTGATTTTGTTGTGCACTGTAATGTTAAGTGCTATATTATGTTGACTTCTAATGTTTGTTTAATTCTTAAGAAACCCAAACAAAATAACACAAAAACGAATCTCTTGCAGATGAGGTCAAATAATAATGAAAAGTAGTTCTTTTCTTGTTGGCCTAGTTGAACTGCTGCTGATAGCTATACTTATTGCTGGGTTGATTTTTTGGGGGTTTTTTATTTAAATCTTTTTTTTTTTCTGTTTTGCTTTAAAACAAACAGGGATATTAGCACTAAGAGGAGCTATTCTCATTTTAGACAGAAAAGTTTGCTAGTAGATTGTCCAACATGGCACCTGGTTGGCACTAGCTGGAACAGTATTTAAAGTTCCCAAACACTTTACATTAAAGGAAGTGGTGGCCATAGTGTCCAATACTGGGAACTTAAAAGTTTCAGCATTTATAGAAAGACCAAGATGAATAATTTACAAAGCCATTTAAAGTAGGAACTGGTGCAGAACAAGCATAGAAAGACCGAAAAAGAAACACCAAGAAAACTCAATCCAAACAAAACATCAACCAACAAAAAAAAAACAACTCAAAAACCGCAAACCAAGAAAAATAATGGAGCATCAGTGTTGCTAGCAGTCATGAAGAGCTATCATAGTAATAATAGTTGCTCCTGACCCTGATGCAAGGATGTGAGTATATGTCCCAGGAATTTGGGCATGCCGATGATTATTTAGAAATTGCAGTTCTCCCTATTGTCCTTAACTACTAATTTCTTGCAAGGGTTATCTGTTCTTTCATAAGAAAGGACCTGTAGTTGTTGAGTGGCATGAATGCCTTAAGAAGAGTGCCTAGTAATGCTCAGGAGATGTATTTCCTTGTTCCTCTACTCTGTCTCTAGAAGGTGTCACTTTTCATAATTGGCAAAGGGTCAAGCACCCAGTTCTATCCACAGAAGTAAGTGTAATGGATCTGATTTCTGTTCCTCTTCATTTCTTTTTTCTTCAGTAGTCTTTTGTTTTGCACTACCCTCAAACCAAGAGGATAAATGGTGCTGCTGAAGTGGAACAATGTTATTTCAGGCTTATTTGGCAAGGCAGGAGCTACAGAGCCAACTCAGCTAATTAGGCTACACCACAATATACACACTTGTTCACTTCTTGCACTTTTCCTGGATGTAAAAGGATGAGTTACTTGGATGTATAGGTAATTTTTTATCCTGTTTCCGCTGTTCTAGAGCAAAAGTTGCTGTTAAACTATTTATTTCCTTTCTCTTCCTTTCCCTGTGATCCTAGAAGAGGTGGTGCACGCCCTTCATCTCTTTCCTAACTTTTTTACTTGCATGGTGTTCATTATAGTGGGAGGGTGTCTCCCCATGGAATATTTTCTCCAGGGATGGGATGAGCTGCTGTGGAGTCCCTGCAGTGGGATAGAGCAGAGGGTGAAGATGGAAGGAGTTAGCTGGGATAGTTTGAGGTAGGCAGCATCTCTGTGTTCCTTTCCAGCATTACTGTGTAGCTGAGCCCTGTCCACATTCCATACCTGTCCTACAATACCTCATTCCAGTCATGATGCCTCCCTGGCAGGCCAGTCTTCTGCCCCTCTGGAATAAATTTCCCTCTAGCAGATGCACCTGGCAGAACTGAAATAATTTCCTCTTTTCAGAAATACACTAGGGAAAATGTTATTTTATAGTCTACAGATGATGAGGAAGAGAATTTAACTATTAAAAATAGTTAAAAATTAACAAATGTTTTTTGAGTTTTATAGCCACTGAAGCTTCAATTTCCATAACCAGTGCCCCATCTATTCCTAAGAGTAGCCTTTTCCCTATCCCTTTAAACAAGTGACTTTTAAGGTTGGAGGGGGTGGGTACCAGAAGGAAGGCTACAAGTAAAACCAGAAAAAGTAATTTTGTGCTTAGACAACCTCCAGAGTGTATTTGCTGGACTTAGGCAATTATGTTTGGCAAATGGACAAGCCTTTTGTTCCTTTTTTAAAGAAAGCTACATGTTAGGTGGATCCATCCAATTTCTCAAGTGAATTAAATGCTTTAAACCAGCCAGTCTTGATTAACAGTATTTCTGCCCTTCTGCCATGCATACGCTATAGTGTGTGGTGTTTTAGTGCTGCCATTCCAGTTTGTGAATGTCACTGGCTTGGACACGTAACTTGAATTGTGCTTTCCAGAGTGCGCTGTTTGTACTTATCTTGATTTGCATACTATCTCAAGGTCACCAACGAGAAGTAATTAAAGCAGGAAGTTTTAGTGTTGTTCACACTGTCAGTGTCTACCTTGTACATTGTACTGTAGTTCTAACACAGTTCATTACAAGTTCTTGATGCAGTGTCCTTGTCTTTCTGCCTCTTGAGGAAGCTTCACCACTGCTTTAAATATGCATATTGCAAAGCTTATTATAGTACTTCAGGACTGACATGTCCAGGATCACTATTATTAAAACTGTCGCCTGCCTAAGCCCAGGATTAAACATTACATGAGAAACTGCAAAGGGTGATTCCATGAGTAGAATCACATGCGTGGTTATACCAGGAAACTTTAACACTCTCAAGGTGTGATTCATAGTGAGTCAAAGGTTACATAGTTCCACTGTTTTGAACAGACTCACTAATTCCTGTAACACTTCATTTCTTTGACCTATTATTGATTGTACAGAGAATTTGTCTTGTTTTAAAGATCTGAGAATAACTGGTTGCACAGCATTAGCTCGATAAGCTGTGTGAGGCCTATCAGATGGAATATATTGATTAAAGTACCAACTTAATTCTGGATACATAGATTCTTCTGCTGGCTTTGCTACAGAGCCCTTGGCCAGTCTTGGGAGTGAGGGTAATGATAGTGAAATTATTATTTTATAGCTGCTTCTGTCTCAGGTTACACACACACACACACAACGTGTTTTGCAAAAGGGATGACCGACTCTTGAATGCTCCTATGTTTGCTTGTACAAAGTACATATTAAGTGCAGCTTAATCTATTTGAAAAAGACCTGATTTGGAAGAGAGGGGGAAGCCCCTGCTGTTACTGCTCCAGAGAACCTGAAACTAAGTCATGCCCAAGAGGGGCACTTTGCAAAAGGAGGTGTGAACATTGTTAGAGGTATTGGGGAGAAGTACTATTGTTTTGTGAATTTGCAGGATGAGATGCTGGGAGTTACTTTAGGTGGACCAAAAGATCAGACTAAGCAATTTTAGATTTTTGACAAAGAAACTTAATTGCTGCTTTACCCAGAGGAATGGAGAGGAGGAAGTATGTTCTAGAGCACACTAGGAAAAAACCCCAAAATTTTCCTGTCATTTAGTGGTACTGTTAAACACCAATGATATATAATATTTTTGTATTACATATAATATGGTATTATTAAAGTGGGCAGGAGCCCTAATTAGTTTTTCAGAAACAGTCCTTCTGCCATGAAGCCCTTTTCTGTGGATTCTGCAGCACATATGAAAGAGTGCTGATATGTAGCAGCTGCTTACTTATAATAAGGCCTCACTGCTTTCACTCTGTCAATGCCTTGACTTGCATTCTTAGTGATTCTGTTTCAGTATCCATCCAGGCTGAGCTGTGTGTCAGTTCACACGGAGTCTGTTTTTAATTATCTCCCTTTTCTGACAGAATTTCAGTGGTAAGCCAGACTGAATAATTATTGTGCTTCTTTGGAAATATTTTTATCTTTTTTTTCTCTCCAAATGTTTGCTTTCACATTAAAAATTGATCAGAGTCTTGAGCTGGTTGCTTTGCTAGCAATTTCTTACATTCTTGAGGATTTATTACTGCATTTGAGTGAGAGGCAGAGTCTCTTCATTTTACATATGGCTATGAGAACGTGCTTTTCTGTGAGAAAATATTCACTCTTCACTTAATTCTTCCTGCTGCATTTTATGTTTGTTTTTTTCATTTCATCAGAAGAGGCACAATGAAGAGAAATACCGTAGTGGTATTAAAGCTGTGACTGGAATGGTGTCTGGATGTATGGCCAAGTAATCAGGAGTCTGTTGTTACCCAGATTGGTGGCTGTGGTGGACAGAAGGACACACAAGGTTCAGGCACTGAATCCTTCAGTCTGAAACAGAGAAAACTGAACTAAGAGCCATTGTTCTGTGTTAATTACCTTGAAGTATTTGCAATAAATTTTACTGGTGATTTGAGAGGAAAAAGAGAGTTAACTGTTGTGGGACAGAGAGAGAGATGTGATTATGGCCTGTTGAAATCCTGAGGGTTTTCTGGAGGAACAGGAGGGAGAAAGTTGTGATGCATGCTTAACACCACTCTCCCTTTTGGATCCCCGAACTATTCCCAGTTAGGTACATCAGCTTCCAGGCTGTTGGAGTGTCACTTGAGAACTGCAAATGGGTTGAATAAATGTTTTGTGAAAAGATATTCTTCCTTTGCTCCTGTGGTGTCTGTTTCACATATTCATGTACATTCTTTCTAGCTCATGGTGATTGCCTGCTTCACTCACAAGGCTTCTGAGCTGCTTCTGGTGAGTGAAGTAGGGTATGTGAAGTTTGATATTTTTGTTCAGAACAGGATGAAATGATGAGAGCATTTATAGTGATAGTTGAAGGAATGGCTTGGCAAATCTTGCTCTGGTTGCTCTGGTGTGGTTCTAGTTATCACATGGTGGCTTGTGGGAAGCAGTTTAGCTCCCTTCTCAAAGAAAACCACAGGGAGCACAGTGTGCTCCCAACAGATGAGAAAACAGCAACTGGGGAACTAAAGCAGTCTGTGCAGATAAATGGGAAGTTGAAGGACACAGTAGGACAGATGGAGAAGAGTAAATCATAGTCTTGCTCTTATTTACCCATACTTTCTCTCCTCCACGACTAATTATTTCCTTCTACTTTCCAAGCTGTCATTCCACTCTTAGCTCTGCTCTACTTCCAAACAAACCCTGCTTTTCCCTGGTTTTTTTCCCCCTCCCCTTCCTTCCTTCTATTCTGTTAGATGTGTCCCAAACACAGAAACCTGTGTTCTAAATAACTTCAGTTATGACATTGTTCTCCTTTCACAAGAAACTAATTTCTCACCTACCCTTGAAACTGAATCCTTTGTTTCCTTATTTCATATACGTGTCTTAATTTTTTGCATACTCTTCATCTTTTCACTTCATTAGGCTGTGGAGAAGCTCCTGAGAGCATGACCAGAATTTTTGTAAAAATTTGGAAACAAAGGGGGCAAGAAACAAATACTGGTTTTGTCAGTTTTCTCCTTTGCCTAAAATCAGGATATGGGAATCCAGTCCTCAGCACTTGGATTCTTCCTGAATATCACCTTTCAAAATCCCGATTTTTCTACTTTCCTACCTTTTTTACCAGGAAAACTCTGAAAATGAATAAAGCTTGATTACCAAAAAATTCAAATGGTCTGCAAGCATCTTAAGTATATTCCAAAAAAAGAGTTCTCGTCACCAAATAGCTGCTAATCACAAAGAAGGCAGTTTAGAGATTGTTGTTCCTTAAAAATGGTACAAACTTCTGGTGTTTGGATTATTTAAAGCTCAGAGATATTGGTTATTTCATACATAACAGATGTGATTTCTGAATTTCTAAATGAAGAAAAATGTGTAACAATATTCACCGTAAAGAGGACCTGAAGTCATCTTCTTCTTGAAAGCATCTGGAGCTTTTGCTGGTAACTTTGATTGAGCTGAGATTTCTCACCATCTGCTTCATTCCTTTCTTCTCATCCAGGTGAAGTCAAAAAGTAACTCCAGCTCCAAAAGGATTCACAGTGTTTTTAAGGAAACAATAAAGATGCTACAAGAAAAAGGAGTGGTTTTCCAGAAACCTAGTAGTTCCAAGGACTTATACTATGTAAGGAACTGAGCTGTGGTTGCAAACAAGTTCAGTGGTATGACTTTCATATCAGTAAAAAACAGTAAAAATATTGCAGAAATAGTAGAAATGTTTCAGAAAGAGAAGCTGGACATCCAGGTGCTCTCAGTTTACTCAAAAGTCTTTTCTGCAGCTTACTTGACTTTTGGTTGTACCTCTGTATCACCCACTGAGTTGTTCCAAGTTCTGTCTGTGTTCACTGGGCTGCCAGACTGCTCTGATCCAGCTGAGCTCACTGAAACCTGGACCCTGGGACAGTTCTCCTTATTGAAGTGGGTTCAAGCTTGCTGTTCTGCTGAGTCAGTCATCCTCCTTTGGGTCAAACTTAGTTGTATCATGTTCTTCACCTAACTCATGGATGCTGCTAATAGTAGTAAAAACAATGCCTGAAGATTTGACATTCATTATTGGTCTTGGAGGCAGCATAAAATGCAGAGTGTAATTACAACAATGTTAGCTTAGAATACACCAGGGCATTGGATTGTTTTTCAACAGCAAGGCCAGTTTCTTCTTTTTTCTTCAGGTGACTGACCACGATAAGGAGCTGTTCAAAGTGACCCTTGATGTGATTAAAGAAGACTGTCGAAAACCCAGGCGTAAGTAGCAGAGTGATCAAGCTCTGATGAGCTGGTGCTGATATACTGATGACAATATCTCCTCCTGCTGCTGGATTGGGTATGCTGCTTGTCCTCACCCTTGAACTGGAGCTGTAGCTGGTGTAGCTAATCAGTATAGCTAAAAGCAGGAGTGCAGGAGCAGCTTCCTATGAGCATGGAGAAAGAGCAGGTGTGCCCAGCAGGAAGCAAAGCGCTCTGATCTGAAATAAGCAGCCATTATCTTAGATCTGTATCTTTTGAGAATACTTGGATTTTGGGAGGAACCAAATGTAATGAAGTCAGGTCACCACCTAGCAGGTGTTGCTTTGCACTCTGGAGAAGTAGCAAATCTTGCTTGTTCAGTTTCTATAGGGGAGTTGACACAAAAGTGACCATGCAGAAAGGTGAAATCCCCGCCTCCTTTAAGTCAACAGTAAAACTTGTAAGTTTAAGTCAACAGTAAAACTTGCTTAAGTCAGTAGGATATTCCCTGGAGATTTAGAGTTCAGGTGGTTTTTCTTTGTAGTTAAGGATTTCATTTGGACAAAGTTTATTTCTTTTCAGATAATGTGCCTTAGGTGGCTTCTGAGTTATCCTTGTCCCTCAAACTGTTGTGTCTTATTGCCAGAATAACTTCCTCTTGACTTGAGTGTGTGCAAATTACACAGATTCATTGCTACAGACTGACTTTCAGTTCATGGGATAGAACATGTCAGCAAGGATCACTTGCTGCTGGAGTGCAGCTATTTGTGGGATAGAATGTGCTTTAGTACAGAATAAATGACTGACTGGAACACAAGGGATAAAATCTTAAATTGCTCGTATCCCTATACTAGCATAACTACAATAGCATTTGTAGGACCTGGAGTATGGTGGTTATCCTGCAGTGAATAAAGGCTAAGTGAGGCAATATCAAGTTTGAATTTTAACTGTCTCTTTTAAGAAGTGGTACAATTGTAGACAAGGTCTTGGAGGAAGACCGTACTACTGGGCATGCAGGTTAACATGGGCTTGTTTGCCTGAGGGTGTTTCAGTGCAACAAATTACTGTATCACATTGTTTTATTGTCTTTTGTCCAATTAACAAATACAGACATCATTTCTCTAAGAGTCAAATCATTCCTTTGCTCATTTTATACATCAGCTAGTCCTCCTGGTAACCTGCTTTTTTTATATAACTGTGCCACTATCAAGGCCAGAACCTCTACAGTTGACAGAGGAGCTGACTGCCTCTTGTTTGTTCCCTTCTTGTGCATTGTCACACTGGTAAAGTACTCTGTGATCCACAAGAAGTTGGGAAGTTCTTTCACTCAGGTAAGTTAACAGCAGAGAGTAATTTGTAGGTCAGTCACAGAAAAGACTTTGAAGAGTCCTGAGTCCTCAAAGCCATGTTTTCCATAATAAGCAGTTTAAAATTAGCAACTGTTTTACAAACCCTCTTGTTCTCCTTGAAGTTTTCCCCCTACTTAGTTTCCTGCTGTGAGGAGGACATTTCCAGGTCAGTGTCCCTTTGCTGGTTTCCAGAAGGACCATTTCAATGTCCTGGTCATTGGCAGTAGAAGCAAAGCCGAGAAGCTTCAATGGAAAGCAGTAGGGCCCGGTGGGTATTTGTCCGTGGATGATGCAAGAGCGCAGAGCTCAGTGCGGCTGCTGGTCCCCCTCTGCTGGCGGCAGCGCGGTGCCAGGCTGACTCCGGGGAGAAAACAACCACCTGGGCATTCACCTCCAGGGCTTTTGCTTGTTTGTTGCAAGAAATTCCTACCCGTCTTCCTCCGAGAGTAATAGTAATTTTCCATGACAAGAAGGATGATTTATGATAAATCAAACTGTTCTCTCCAATGAGTTACTTCTCTGCCAGTTTTCCAGGCAACACCTTGCCCCATTGCTGTAGTTGTGACACATTCTCAGGCCCAACCCAGCTGTCTGAAACTACTGTACAAATTTTTTTTAAAATGTCTTGCGTGCCTACTCAGAGCTGCACAAGCCCTGATCTGTAATGTGCCTACATGACAATCCTAGTCCTTGGCTCCACTTATAATTCCTGATCTTAACTGTACTCATGAGAGAACTGCTACGGGTCCATCTAGAAACTTAATATAGCCAGATATCACATTTTGACTCCAGACTGAACTGCAAAATGGATTTGGGTTTTGCTTTGTTTGTGTCTTTGTTTTATGATTTTACTCTGTTTCTCTGTTTTATAAATTTTAGGCTAAGATCAGGCTAATGGTAGAGAGGACAAAAACCAGAACCACTTGAAGATAAATTTAATATGTCAGAATGTACCCTGTGTGAGACATCTGCAGTGGGCAAATGGTAGTTGTTCTGTAACTCTGTCTGCTCTGATGTTGGTTATCAGGCAGGACATCATTAATCACAGCCTGGCTTCCCTCAGCTGCTGGACAAAAGCAAGAACCCAGGATGTCAGTGAAAGAGGGACAGGAGTGTTTTAGGTTTACTTAATCAATGTACACACCTGCAGCTACCCCAAAGTGCCATTTTCTACCAGCATCTAGGGGAAAAGTACACATTGTACTGTTAGGTAACACTTGAGTCATTAATGTAATTAATTGACATTTAAGTTACTCAGGGATGGGCAATTTGACCTTCTTATGACAAACCTATGACAAATGCAAAATGCTGCTACCCATTTTGTTTGCAACAACAATCACTATGGCCAGGTAGAGTCATTGTTCTGTTCTCTGCAGTTATCTCTCCCAGGGTAGTGGACATATTTTTGTCTATTGGCCACAAAGGTCTTTTTATCATGCTGGGTATTTCTGAGGAAGTATTTCTGCCTGATTCACAGCCTAATCAGAATTAGGCTGAACTGTTTACCAGTGACTACCAGTGACTTTTCTCAGCAGGTTCTAAGGCAGCTCTGGGTTCAGCAGATTCTAGAGTAGAGCATTAACTAAAAAAACCAAAACCCAACAAAATATAGGGTCTTCTCTGGCCCATGGCAGTTTCTCAGTACCTTTATCAAACTTGCCTTGCCTCACATGAGCTAAGGAGAAGGAAAATAATTTGTGCTGATATATCTGATTTATGTCTGTTTCCCACTGTCAGAAATAAGTTGTGGGCTTCAGCACCCAGGGGACTGGAAACTTGCAGTACTAATGATTAGTGGGTTACAGGCTGTGTTGGAGGAAATGCTGACTGGAACAGCTTCAAACAGTGCTCCACCTGGCACAGAATAGATGCATGCAGCCATGAAGGACTTCTGTGTTTGCCCCTAGAAAAGGGGGTTACTTAAAACTTCTGTTCTATTGTACATTGCAGGGCTAATTCCACTTAAAAGGAGATAAGATCTGAGACTGATGATTCTGTGACTTTCTACTCCTGTATTTGTTTGAGTGGTCTGCAAGGTAGAGATGGGATAGCATTGTGAGTTGAATGCAGTTGCAGTGCTGCAACTTTTCCACAAGATGCCAGCGTTGGGCCAGCGGTTACAGGCCCTGGCCACGCACCTCCCTGCTGTGCTAGAGGGTTGTGAAGCTGGGTCTCAGTAAAATTGCTTTCATTTGGTTCCTTCTGAAGTTGCAATAACTGGATGGTCTGCGCCAGCGGACAGTGGAGGTATCCTTACATTATTAAACTCCTCATCAAGTCGTACTGAGCCTTGTATGTTAAGAGCTGGCAAGACTGAGGTATCCTCCACCTTCATTACTAGTGTTACAGCCTGACACTTCCCAGAAAAGTCACTGGGAATAGCTGATAATTGGAGTGCTGTAGGCACTGGCAGAATCTCTTTCTTTTGAATACACATATGTCTGTTCCAGTATCTAGGGCTCTGGGGTTTTTTATGATTGATCTGTATTATGATAGTTCAGAAGAGACTTAGTTAGACTGAATATTTCTTCCATGCCTGGCTGCATTTTCCTTTTTTCTGCAGATGCTGAAAAAGGCTGTCATTTCCTTCATGTCCTGAGTTGTGTTCGGCAGAGCTACAACCCCTCTCTGGCTGAAGTGGTGATGCACCGTGTCTTGGAACTACTGGAGAGTAACAGTGATGTTGTCAGCACTATGGAAGGATATTTTACAGTATTTTAAAGAGAAAAGATATGAAAAAGAGGTTGAGAGACTGTGAGAAGCTGTCATTAGCTGGTATGATCTAGATAGGGGATAAAAAAGAGCCTTTTGATTCTCCAAATGCTATTTTTGTCCAGCTTCAGGGAAATTATTCAAATACTTGTTCTAATATTCTTGCTGACTTCCTTGTTATTCCTAGTGAAAGTTATATCAAACTGATTCTGGACATTCTAATCTAGGAGGGAAACTGGAAAAAAAGAAACTGTGCTCTTTCCTTGGAGTAGAATGAGACATTGACCATCCTCACATCGGCATCCAATGGGTCTAAAGAAAAGTCACTGCTAAAGATCACTGTTTACAGCAGTGGTAAAAATATCTCTCAGGAGATATTTTTCTGGCTTAAAGACTGATCTTGTGAGCTTTCATATGGTAATAGCTGTGGATCTTTCTTTTTATGTGAACTTCATAACACCTAGAGAAAGGACACACAAAGAGAAGGATTTGCCTGTCCTTCCTGGCAGTGCTGGTGCATGTTTGTCTGTGAATATGTATTCCTCAATCTGGACAGCTTTCCCACTACTAAAGCAATCCTTACCATTCTCTGTAAAGTAATATTCAGGAATGGGGTCCTGCATCCCTTCCCCATCCTGCAACCTTGCCCACTTGGTGTCAAGCATGTCTGCATTCCCATCTGTGCTGCGGATGCCTGTTGCTGCCGTTTCTCTTCAGACCAGAATTCTCAAAATCATCTACTGTTTTGCTGTTTCAGTTGCTTCCTACATCACAAATGGTAAAACATAAATTGGATGCTTTGGGAAAGAAAATACAGAAGCCATTTAGACCCAATGTAATCTCCTCTGCCTGCTGCTTTTTGTGTCTTTTATTCTTTGTCACTTTTGTGCTAAAATACTGTCCATATCTGTGCTTGCAGAAGAACACAAGGCATAGATGAATAAACTTTGGCCTAAAGAAGGTTACCATGCAAGGTGTTTGATCTGGAATAATTATAACTTATGTGCAACAGTTAAAAAGCAAAGATTTTCAATATTTACCTTTAGAGAGGGCTTGCTGCTTCAGGGGCTTGTCTGTTTAATTAATCTGTTTAATTTATGGTGTGGAGGTGAGACCTTTAACTTGAAAAGAGTACAAAAGATTGAATTTATCCTTCTTTCCTCTGCACCTTCCCTGTAACAGTTGAAATACCAGACTCCCAGGAGGCAGCTGTAGTGGTAAAGCCCTATAAGGATTGACATAGCAGGGAAAAATAAACCATATGCATGAGGAAAGCCAGTGAGTAGCCCCATGTGTGCCAGCTCTCTGGTTTGTTATATTATCTGCCTCACTTCAAGCCCTGGCTGCAGTGAGATATAGGCTAAGAGAAAGGCATGACAAAATATTTGGCATTTGCATTCAGAGGCCCGTGGAAAACTCTGGCCTTAAAGAGATGGTAAGTTTGTTCATAGTAGAGAACTATGTATGAATCATTCATTTGCTGTGTATTCCCTACTTGCTGCAGGACTCAATAGTTGGCTTCCTCACAGATTTCCCTACTCCTCATATTGCTTCTCTGCTCTGAATCAGGTACCTTCTAGTCAGGTTTTAATATGGGCCCTGAACTGGTGCTGAAGGGATGTACCTGTGCAGAAGGAAATAGAAGAGGATTAAGGAAGTGTTGTAGAGTGTTTGTTCCCCACTCCCTCCCCACACCCTGAATATTTCTGTGAATCAGGGAAAGAAGGCATATTCTGAGTGAAGTGGTACTGAGGGGAATTGAAACTTTAATTTATGCATATGAGAAGATATGGTTGGCCACTGGGGATATTTGTTTGTTAAATTCCTGCTCTGATTGTTGATCAGTTTGAAGTGATGCTTAAAAACAAGGCTACCTATGGGAGAAGTAGCTTGGAATATTGATTCCGAAATTCAAATTCACTTCAGGAATTGCCCACAGTTGAGCAGGACATATGGTTAAGTTGCTTATTTTGCATGAATTTGAAGATATTTTAAAGGAAAGTGTGAGGTGTTTCAGACCATTTGGAAGAGCATGGCATCTATTTAAGAGACTGTCTTAGCCATTTTTTCAAAATGTTCTGTATTACCAGAAGCTTGTTTTGCTGGGAAAGGGTTAAAGGAACAGTACTAGCTCAGTGGGAAAGGTGATCTCCTCTCTTAAGTTAGAAGAAAGACCCTGATTCTCCTGAGGATGACAGCTGAGTGTGTGGGCTGGATGAGTTCAGGGAGAAAAAGAGAGTTTGGAGATCATGTTGCTCTTTAGGATCTCTCTAAAATAAATTCACACCAAAACAGGATTACATCTTCGGGCTTTGCAGTTTGTATAGTTACACATGCAAATTCTGTTGCCTCCAACTCCGAGGCTGCACTTACTGTGTTTTAGATGTGTTTCTTTGTGCAAAATTTGCCTAAAATTCCTGTCCACTGTTTTTCTGTGCTTGAAGTTAGAAAGGGCAGGCACTTCTATCTGCATCAGTCCTGCCCCTGTTGCAGTTCAAAAGCAGTGAACAACTGCAAAGCCTTGGAGATGAGGTGGAAAGAACTTATTTCAGGAAATACAGGGAAGTTATTCTGGAAAGAACCTGTCCCTGGAAATTTTTAAGTTGGTCCTTGTTAGGAGTGCTCAACTCTTGTGATAGAGGGTGTGTTCCGATGGTGTTGGTTCCCTAACAGGAAAAAGGGATTTTTCTCAGATGAGTTGTCTCAGGGAAGTAAGATGAATAAACACAAGGGAGCCTATAGTTTTTATAAGAGTGAAAGCTTAAGCTAAAGGTAATGGAGGAACCTGGATTTACACATATTCTGACTATACAGAATAGTTGTGTCTAAAGCTTGCATGCTTTCTTTTTTCCACAGTAGCCACCCAGCCCAGGTTAACACTTACTCTGGTTGAGAGCATTCCCTCTTGCACATGCAGTACCCGAGGAGCTGTGGGAGCACAGAGCTCACTGTGGGCTGATTTACCCATTCACTCAGTATCTCTACAGTGTGCTTCTGTGACAGCAGTCTAGACATACCCATGTTGGTATAAGTCACCTTTATGTAAGTCAAACTACACACACTAGGGCTTTTACTGCAAATAAACTGTCTCTCTGTTTAAAGATCATATCCTTAACCAACAGAGTCATATCATGCACACTGTTAAAATTCTTAGACCACACCTACGAAATATTGTGCAGAGCTTTCAGTGAAAGCATGCTTTCTTGTTTTGTTTAATTTGAAAACTCATTAGCAACACAATTATTACTGGTTTATTAAAGGACTCAGAATTTAATGTACTTTAATGTAAAACTGACAAGTGAGAATTCATGTTGTAGAACTGCTTCATGGCCAGTTCCAGTTTCCATAGCAACAGTTACAGTAGTAAAAGGTAGGTAAGGAAAATGGAAATTTTAAAAGCAGTCAGCATTTCTATGTTACCTTGAAAAGGTAAATTTCCATAGAAATGCAGCACCTGAGAACAAAAATTACCTAATAATCTCAATATTCCATTCTAGCAAAATGCACAGTGATTGCTTTTCTGGTGAGGAAGCCAAGGAACAGCTTTACCTTCAGTCCCTGCCCTCTGCTTACGTGAGAGAAGAGATGAGGTTGCTCCATACCTCAGTTTCCGCCTTTTGTAAACTGGGATAATACAGCTCCCTGTGTAAGGCATAAGCCTCAATTTTTTTGCAATCCTTGTCATTAAAAGCTCTATGGGAGCAATTAGAGAAGAAGTTTATGGCTGTGTGGGAGAGAATAATGGATAGATGCTGGAGTAGGATTTAGAAAAAGTTGCTCTTCTCTTAGTACTGATAGCTTTATATTTTTCTGCCTCTTTCTATGCATATTGCTTTGCTTGTCTTGTCATCTTTCTCTCCAAGGCCTATGAGGGAATGATGGTCTCCCTGGTTTTATTTGTATCATATTTTTTCTGGAATCCTCTTTCGTCTTATAACTTCTTAGATGACTTCATAAAAATAGAAATCCAGATAAATGAGTTCTGAGTATTCTTGCTCTGAAATCTTTGGATTGTATGTCTGGACCCACAAGGGCATGCATTTTACTAAACCTTCCTGGGAAATGAAGCTTTACTTTCAAAATAATAAATGACAAAGTTAAATGTTGGCTAGAAGACTAAAAGCTGTTATTGTTTTGGATCTGTGTAAACTTGTGTATTCCAGTGATGAACACCATAAATAGGAGTTGCTAATTCATTATTCAAAGTGGGAATTCATCAATGAGCAACCAGTGAAGCATGGAGCCACTCAGAGAATTACAAGACAAAGTACTGGAAATCTGTTTGTCAAAGAAATGCAGTTTGGTTTACTTTGAGAGTAAGCTGATCCTGTGGGGAAAAGATGTGTCTAGCAAAGATTTGTATCTTTATACTTACCTCTAAATGGGAAGGGAGCAAGTTCAGATCCCATGGGCACCCTGAATTTTGAAACTTCCTGTCAGTGTAGTACTATGTTCTTTATTGCTGTCTTTCAGCACAGTCTCCAGTCCTCCTGCCCCAACCCTCCAGGCTAGAGCAAAGAAAAAAAAAAAAAAAAAAAGTTCAGCCACAAAGATAAAAGAATAGTTACAATAATTGGTTACCATCCTCCAGGAGTCCCAGCATTACAGCAACATTTTTGTGGATCCTTGTGGGCAGCAGGGAAATGCTGAGCCAAGGATCTTGGGTTTCATTCCCAGCAATATACCCTGCCAGGCACTGATACTTTCCCCCTAATTTCTTTCATCTACTCCTGAACTCCACTCTCCCCTCTGACTCGTTTCTCTAGCCCTTCATTTCATTCAGTCACAGTTCCTGTCAAAACCCCTTCCTCTGTTTTGTTCCCTTTATCTTTCCTAACTCAAATATCGTTGTCAACATCTGGCAATTGAAACTTTCAGGATAATCCCCTTGCCTAACTGACCTGGCACTGTTCACAGCCTGCTCTGATTCCAGCAGGCTGTTCTTTGCTCCTTGTCTAGGCCCAGAAGAGGCAACTTTCTTCCTGGTGTACTTTGCAGCAGGAAAGAGCTGCAATTTCAGGAAAAAAACGCTCTTTCCACCCCACCCTCCTGAAGACTCAGTAGCACCCTAAACATTCTAGTGGTGGTTTTTTTTTGCAGGCATCCAAGTAAAAAAAAAAAAAGAAGTCTTAACTGAAAAAAGAGTCGTGTCTTGCCCAAACCTGAAAAAAACAGAAGTCACGCCCCTGATAGAAGCTATCTGCCTCTCCCTGCCACTTTCATGTCCTTGCAGATCTCATTGCAGATATGATCTATAAAGTTGATGTGGACTTCTAGCTTGTGTGTCTCCCAGTTAGTGTGTCTCTTTTTAGCCTGTTTTCTTCTGAGGAATTGTGACTCTATTCTGTGTCCTTATACTGTGTGTCTGGGCATTTGTCAACCTCTGTCCCACCACCCCAAGTGACTTCGGCTAGTTAAGAGGTGTGAAGGACCCTGAACTGTTATGGTCTAGCACATTTTTAGGAAATGGATGCACTGATAGAAGAGGGAAGCCCAAATCAGTGCCTCCATCAAAGGGAAGGAAGAAAGTCAGACAACACCAGAGAAACCACACACAGGACAGTCCCAAAGAACCTGCTCCTGTAACTTAAGCTGCCACAAGAAGTACTTGTTCTGCAAGTGCCCTTTTAAGAAGTGATTGGACAAATTATGCAGAAGTTTCCTCACAGAGATTGCCCAAAAACAGTCGGGATGGAAAACTGCAAATCCATTGAAATCTGGTAAAGCTGCATTGGGGTATGAAATTGAGCAACTGGTTGTTAATGATGCCACCAGCCCCTTTCCACTAATGTCTTTTAACGTGCAATGGGGGCTATGCTAATCTTGTCACAGCAATTTACAAGTTGAAACCAGCCCAGATTAACAAGATTGCCAGAGAATAACACAGCCAGGAATTTGCCAGTGAAAGAAATAACCTAAAGGAACAATTTTCAGTAAGTATTAACTACTGAACACTGCAGTGCCAATTAACCTGGCACAACGTGTCCTACAGCTCTTGTTTTAGCTTGTTTTTTTTGTAATCCACTGGAAGAAGGCATGCTCCTTCCCTACCAGCTAGAACTGGAGCTCTCTGCCACCTTCACATCACTCTGCTGGGAACAAGGTGAGATAAATAGCAAACGTATGTCACTCCATAGCAACCAACCTGATTAAATGCAGTATGTGCCAAGTCTGTTACTGGCCTGCAAATTTCATGGTTCCTCCCAAGAGTGGAGACTTCAGCCAAATATTGCAGTGATATTTGGAAATAGGAGGGAGAAATCTATTCCCTCAAATGTCTTCCCCAACAATGGAGTCCTGCAAGTCCTGCAGGCGTAAGAGATTCTAACATGTGCTCTTCTTGGCAAGGAATGAAGGTGGTACAGAAATGAAAAGAGTACTTGGGGCTGGGTTTTTCTCTTGTTGACAAGACTGGTCATTTGCTTGGAGAGTGCAGGGGCTGTTTTTACATTCATGTAAAACTCTGCTATGTTGTCCACAAAAAACCTCTGAGCTGTAACAAGCCAGCTGGTGTTCTGAACTACTGCCTACACTCCTGACTAAACTCTCTCATTGTTTTCTGTCCTCACCTTGTCTTTTTTTCCCCCAATAAAATCTCTTGAACTTAATTCCTGATTTAAAGAAGTTATGGTCTCTGTCCTCCTGTGAGTACAGTGATCCAGATCAAACATAATGAGCAAACTGATATAGAGAAGAGTTTTTGTTGGAACCCTGAATGTAGTAAAGGATGAGAAATATAGAGGAAGCTGAAGGAGGAGGATTTAGCACAAAGATGTTTGAAATGAGTCCTACTGAAAAAGGCTAAAGAAATAATTGCCTTATGATGCTGTAGACATCTGTTTCAGAACAGGCAGCAGGTGTTGCATGTAATGAAAGCAAGGACTTGTACTGTTTTATTTTCTGCAGTTAGAAAGCAGGGGAGGAAATGAGGTCAGGAAAAATGGAGTAAGAGAACATTTAGCATAAACAGCTGGGCATAGAGCACAGCAGTATTTATATGCTCTTCCTCTGCCTTCCTTACACTGTCCTTGATCAGGTCTGTTCTGCAGAGTATTTTATCCTTCCTAAATGATCAATGTCTTGGGTGCTGAAAGTTAGATGCTAAAGTGAAAGTTGGCCACCAACATGCCTTTGAGGACCAAAATGTTCAGGATAATGTAATTGTGACTCAGATGTTGTCATGAACTGATGAGAGTGATCCTGAAGGTAAAGCTGCCCTTGTCTCACAGGTGGTTTTTGTGCCTCAGTCACCAGAAAAGTGACTGAGAAAGAGTCCATTAGTGAAATTAGGTTCTTTGGGCTTGCATTCTTGGTGCTGCATGGCCAGGGCTTAACACACATCTGGATCCAAATAAATGCCTGGAATTGTGTGGATGCTGTGTCTGCTGCTCCAAGCTGAAAAGCACACCTGCATCACGCCCTGCTAGAGAAACTGTAACTTCGTTTTCCACAGGCCTTTTTTTGTTTTGGGATGATCTCATTTCTTGTTACAAGCAATTAACATCCTATAGGGCATTTTATTTTTCAAGCATCTCCACTACTGCACTACGAAGTCTAACCCCAGTCTCATGACTGGGTCAGAAAACAAACTCTTTGTGTCTACCCATGTGATGGTGTTGCTATTGAGGAGATCCAAAAGTGCTCTTCCTACAGAAGACTCTCAGTTGGGAAAACTTTGCTTTTGCATGAAGGTAATAAAATAAAAAGTTAATGCACTCCACTGCTGTTACAGATTCTTACAGTGCCAAGCTTGTGTGCTCATCACCTGTGTTCAAACTGCAGTTCCATGAGCAACTTTTCATATTTGTACATTTTTATAGTTCACAATCTGTCAGTCAAATGTTTTCTGTTTTGGATAGTGGCAAATAAATTCTTCTACTTTCTCTAGGGACCGTGCAGCCAAATAAAATTACTGTTTCATTTCAGAAGGGGTTGAATGAGTAAAAATAGTGAACAAAGAAATTCAAATTTCAAAAGGGGTTGGTGAAAATTTTAAATCTTGGTGTCCATGTATGTATACATAGAGGTAACATGGGAAGAAAATGCAAAGAAAGACTATTACTTCCTAGACTGGCTTTATTTTAATAAGCCTATGTTTTCAATAATGGAGATTACCTCATTTTTGCAGAGGATAAGGCAGAAACCAGTCTCAAAATATACTATTTTGAGAACTGTGAGTATGCTGAAGTCAGGGATAGCATCCAGGAAGAAACCTGAGGAATCTCAATCTAAACCTGTGATCAGTTTGGTAAACTTGAGCTGTCTTAAATGTAAGCCTGACACATATATCCTAAATAAAGAAAAGTGTGGCTTGGGCTTGCTTTATTTTTTTAAGCGCTTCAAAAGACATCTACAAAGCCTCTGTAAAAATGGAAAAGTACAAGGTGTACATGGATGAAAAGCAGTGTGCAATGTGCTGCTATCACCTTAAACACCATGCAAGGCACATACCACAATGGGAAATCTTTCGTCCACAACTGCTAAGAGAGGCCTGAAAAACAATGTTAATCATGAAAGGGTTAAACTGTAAGATAGCTGCTTCAAGGAAAGGATAATCTATAATTTAAGTCCAGAGGGTGAAGCAGCTCTTTCATAATGTAAGTAAAAGCTGTTATGCCGTAAAGCATGTACACTGCCTGCAGAAGGAATGATTATTTTGTTTTTTCCATTATACTAGATTACACAGAGGGGCTGACAAAGCAGCAGTCTGTGCTGAGGAGGCTGGGAAGGAAGGGGCACGAAGACACTGTGCTAGAGGAGGGGGAACTTGCTCTGCCAGCACTACTGCTGGTTCCTTCAGCTGCCTTCTACCATATTAGCTGGGCCTATTTATCTCCAGAGTGAATTTCATTTGAAGAGCAGTAATCTCCCAAGAAGCTGAAATGCAACTGGCTTTTTAAAAAATAAGAAAAAAAGATCACACCATGCTCTGTTTCAGAGTTTGAGATTTGAATGCCAGACAGGCTCAACCATTCCTGTCATTCCTATCAAAAGCTGTGTATGTTGAAACACTGAAGTGGAAGGACTGCATGGAAAGCAGCCTTTTTAAGAAGCTGAGGTTTTGTAAGTACAGAAGCTGAGATGGGAGTGTAACAAAGGCTCTGTGTTGTGCTGCTGCACATCAGAGCCAATAAAACCCTAAGGGGCACATCTCTAGTACCATGTCTAGCAGATTATGCATGCAACTCCAGTTGCCAGTAATGAGTTGTATGGCTAATCTGTCATGCACAGCACTGCACAATTCCCCTTCCCCCAAGGGGCTGAGCTCATGGCATTTTACTTCCCCCCTCCAGGTCGCTGAACACAGTTAAGAGTCTCTTCAGTTAGTGGGACAGGAAAACACTGTGTTCCACCTGGCTGCCCAGCCAAACAGAAAGGAAAATCATCTTTAACAACAACCTCAGCCACCACAGACAGGGCTGTTAGACCCCAGCATGGTTAACATTCAGGGGCAGTTATCTATCTACTGTGACATGCCATGAATTAATAAGAGGCATTAGGAATGGCCCTAACAGTGCAGAGAAAAGCTTGTCCCTTGTTTTATTTTCTCACTGATTTAACGATCCAAGTGTTTTCAATTTACAACTCAAATGCTTATTTACAAAAAAATTGCCAGCATGACAGAGTCCTCTTGAAATATGAAAACTCAAGTCATGCTCCAGCTCTGACAACATCACACACACACATTCTGTCACGCATCAGCTTTTGCTGTAATTGGAGGAGAGTCCAGGCTGCCAGGCTGTAGCTGCACTAGGTCTGTGAGGCTAATGTGATTACCTGCTTGTTCAAAAAAAAGTGGAAGAAGAATCTTTGCCCAAATACCTACCTAGCAAAAGAGTAGAAAAAAAAAATTAAAATAGATGGTTTATTTCAACCTTCAGAAGCTGAATTTCCCTGGGTGTTCCTCAGGTGAATTTTATCAGAAGCATGAATCTTTGAAGGTGAGTTATTAAATCAGTAGTTAATACTTAATATATGTGTTAAAATTGTTATAATAGCAGTGATATTCCCATGCAATGATAGGACTTCATTAATGGGGGCTTTAAGAAAAAAAAAAAAAAAAGTAAATACTAGGAGTTTTAGCACTGAAATCTCCAGTTAGTTATTTTCCTACAAATTCACAATGTCTCAGCCTCGTGTTCACGGCCCTGGTCAGGTAGAGGCTGTTGTGCACCCAGCCTGCCGTGCTCCTTGCTGCATACCCAGGCTTGCTTTCATTCAGCCCCAGCAGCCTGAGCCCGGCTCTCCAACACAAGGCTGGAAGTGCCGTCAGCTTCAATTTCCCAGCTGCTGCCTAAGACGGGCAGATTTTCCCAAGCCTGCAGCATAATGAGGGGTTTTGGTTGTTTTTCTGCCAGCTTTGCAATACTTGGAGATTGGACTCCCACTAGACTGGGTGTTGTACATGTTTTAAAAGAACTATCCATGCCCCTGGCAACACACATTTTTCCTACGTGCATGGACAGATGCAGCCAGCAAACAAGGAGAGCAGGAGGTTGCTGTGAGCACAAACCCATCAGGTGATGGAGGAGGAGGGGGACAGAGGTACAAAGGCTGGCCAGGCTTCACAGGTGCGATAGGTTGTCTGCAGCAGAGCAGAATCAAATTGTGTTGAATAGAGGGAAGGTGAACAGTGGACCAGATGCCATGAAACAATGGGGCAGACACCAAAAGGGCACAAACCCTAAGGCACTGCTCTCAGGTTTGGTTGAAAATAGATGCTCCTTCCTTACCATAGCACATGAGAAGAGTATCAGTAAAAAGATGCCTATTAGTAAGAATGTCAGGGGCAGGGTGTTTGGAGAACGATGTATTTTGTCTCTCCCTCACAATGACATGTTTTGAAAGCTGTTTTAAAACAAACCCTGAGTGTTTTCAACAATGGAGGGGACCCTTTATTTTCTTTTTTTGACAGGGTGATAGGAGAAGGGGAGAGAGGACGAGATGATAGGAGCAGGGGATGGAATGTGTGATTTATATTGATAATGGTTCACAGAGAAGAGGCATCCAAGACCCAAAAGACTGGCCACATCAGGAATATTTTTATCAATGGGTTATTTGAATATTTACATTTTGAAAAAAGAATCTTCTTTGTTTGCTTCGACTTCTTGGCCAGTCTAAACAGCAAAGGTTTCTAATGTAAATAATTGTTCTTCTGCCTTGTGTCATGCATGAGGATTAGAGGTGGGAAGTCTCTCTAAGAAGAGAAGAGGGTGCCTTTAAGAAGATAAGATAAGCCTCAAAAGTGCCAATGGAAGTGGGTACAAGAGGTTTTCCTCTCTGTCGCCCTCCTTGTCTCCTGTGTACCTGTGCATCTCCTGGGGTGGGATGCTGGGATTTTAGCACTTTATGTCAGGTCAGTTTATTTTGGTTAGCTGTGTATATTAGCTGAGGAGGGAGGAAACGGCTGGCTCAGAGCATCTGTCCTTGTCACTATGCCAGCAGATACCTGATTCCCACCTGGCAGTAGCTGATACCTTGTGCACTGATGAGGCTGCTCCTGCTTTTTTTTTTTTCTTTCTTTTTCCCCTTAAGCTGCTTGTGGTAACCTGGTATGTTTTGAAAACAGACACTTTTCAATGCCAGCCTTCTGGCCCAAATACCTAAAGTTTTGTGACTGGTGTCTGTCTCATGATTATTGTTTCAGAGCCAGTAACATTGTAAAAGTTCTGTTTCAGAAATTGTGCCTAGAGCACGTCAAAGGAAATCACATTGAGATGGACTGTTCTGCCTGTAAATGAGAAGCTTATTTTACCAAGAGCTGGTCCTCTTTGCACTCTTAGGCTGGCAGGTCTTGAGCCGTCAGCAGCACACTGGAATCTTACTGGAAAATCTGCATGGGCTGCTGTTCCTTCAGAGGAAGGAAAGATCTTAGAAACTTCAGTTAATTTAGTGAATAGCTAATGAAAGTCATAAAACAAGCTGAGGGCTGGAAGGTCATATTGAAGTACCCATTTCTGACATAACTTTAAAATAATCATATGCAAAGTAACGATGCATTATTGAAAAGGAGAAAAAAAAAAAAAAAAACAAAGAAAGAAACAACACATGAAATTTCTGGGGCAATCTCTTCTTGGAGAGGGACTGAGGAAGATGACACCCATTTACCTGTGCACGTATATACAAAGTTGAAATAGATTTACAGCTCTAAAAGCCCTGATAACAGAAGGTCTGTGCAACCTTCTCCTCCAGCTGTGATGCCGCTATGTCGCTGAGGGACAGGGCAGTGGGGACCTTCCCAAGCGGTGGCCGGCCTTGAGCTCCCGGCTGGAGCCTGGTGGGAGCGGGCTCAGCCCTGCACTGGCGGGTTTCCGGCGTTCTGGCCGCTCGGGGAGGTGTTTCGGACCCTTTCTGCAGCGCCGGCCGGCTCTGGGGCACCCCGCGCTTGTCCTGCTCCGGGCAGCCCCATCCCCAGGGCTCTCCTCGAGGCCGAGCCGCGGTGTCTCAGCAGAGACCGGGGGGCTCTGCTCGGGCCCGGGGGCAGCCGCCCGCCCTCTCCGGCACTGGGGGGCGGTGGCTGCCGTCCCCTCCCGCCCCGTCCCGCCACAGCCCACCGGGGCCACCCGGAGGCGGAGCCGCCGACCCGGCCCGGCCCGGCTCCTCCCGCCTCCGCAGTGGCCGCGCAGCCCCGGGGCAGCGGGCAGGGAGCGGAGCCGGGCTGGGCTGGGCTGGGCTGGGCTGCTGTGAGCGGAGAGCTGCCGCCGCGGCGGCAGGGGCGGAGCCGGCACCGGGGCATCCTCCCTTGCCAGTCTCCCTGCCGCCCGCCCGGCATCGCCGCGGCGGAGGGTGCTGCCAGCGGCGGCACGGAGCTGTGGAACCCCGCCGGGGTGCGCGAAGATGCTGTCCTACAGCGTGCTGGATGCCAACGTGGTGGACGTGGAGAAGCGGAGGAGCCCCTCGAAGCACTATGTGAGTGCCGGCGGGGCCCGGCGGGGCGCGGGAGTGCGCACGTGTGCGAGGGGACGGGCCGGGCGTGGAGCGGTGTCCGGAGCCCGGAGCGGTGTCCGGAGCCCGGAGCGGTGTCCGGAGCCCGGAGCGGTGTCCGGAGCCCGGAGCGGTGCCCAGAGCCCGTGTCCGGAGCCCGGAGCGGTGTTCGTAGCCCGTGTCCGGAGCGGTGTCCGGAGCCGTGTCTGGAGGGATGACCGGAGCGGTGTCCGGAGCGGTGCCCGGGGCCGTCCCTCGCCTCACCGTAGGCGAGACGCCGGCCCCAGGTGAGGTTCCCGCGGCTCCCCGCGGCCTCTTGCTGTGGAGGTGCGGCTCTTCTTCCTCACCCTCTTTCACCTCGTTTGGATCGTGTCTCGTTTTAATGTTCCCATTCGGAAGTTTCCTTCCCCTCGAAAGGTGGATCTTCCCTTCTTCCTCACTAGTCCCCAGGGCAGGACGGGGCAGGTCTCCCGGATCTCCAGGCTGTCCCCGTCCTGGCCAGGGTGCTCGGTGGGGAGCGGAGCAAGGTTCGGCTGCGGCGGGGTCGGCAGCCGGCGGTGCTGAGCGCATCTTTGCTCGTTCTCATCCCCAAAGTACACTCAGACCTTTTTTGAGGGGGCAGCCTGTCTGTATGCTTACCAAGGCAGACTCAGCGTTTGGATCTCTTTTCTCTCTCTTTCACCTTCTTCCTTTCACACCTCACTGCCAATAGCACAGTATTAGAGGAGGGGTTTTAACAATTTTCTCGGACTCCTGTGTTGCAGCCTGCCATGTGGAGGTGTCTTTGCCTGAAGGAGTTTGCAGCATACAGTCAGTAGCTTTTCCCTCTCCACTTAAGTACAGGAGTATCTTTTCTTCTGTCTCTGGCTGTTTCTGGGTTTTAGCTGCACCAAATCCTTTAACTGTTTCTCAAGGTACAACATGTATTTTAAAACGCAGAATGTTGGATTTTGTCTATAGAGAAGAGAAGTCTTCCAGCTTTGGTAAGGAAAAGCCTGAGGGGGCATTGCATCTGGTTCGAAATTGCTCTGAGTATACTGTGTTTCCTGGCATTGTGTATCTGCCAGATTTCTCCAGAGCTGATCAGCAGCTGAATGGATTGTTGAAAAGATAAGGCCAAAGATTGGACTTAAAACTTTATATTAGTGTTGCATATCACTGAGCTTTTTCCTCTGAGGCTTAAACCATAATCCATTTTAAGGCTAGAGGGCACTATCTTGCTGGGAGATGCAGACTTGTAAAGCTGAAGCTCTCATCTACCATGGAATTAAGCATCTTGCACCCAATTCATTCACCAATCCAGTCCCAATTCAGGACTGGAAGTTTTAGGTCTTAGATCCTCTCAGGTTGCAGCTGGACACGCGTGTTTAGTCTGTTATGCACTCGCTGATTTCAGATGGGAAAGGCTTCTTTAGATTTTGCAAGCTCTGCTATGGACTGTGGCTGAAACAGCTGCAGGGTGTTTTCTCACCTGAAAGGTGGTGGCAATTCAGCATCAGAGAAGTACATCTGCCAAGCACCAAGATATACAAAAGAACTGCTAACAGTATCTTCCAAGAGATTCCAATTTCTTCCAGTCTCTTGGATTGCTGAGAGAAATTGACACTGTTCATTTCTTGTTTGCTGGAAAATGACCAGAAAACAAGGATTTAAACCCTGTGTTTACAGTATTTGAAAGAAAATATTTCCTGTGTTTGCCTGTAAAACACATCTTTTTCCTTGATAATAATTTTCATTCATTTTAATAAACAGTAACCAAGACTGTTCCAAGAAGTTGTCATTAATGCTTCTAGTGGCAAATTTGTCTCTTTCCCTTCACCCTTCTCACTGTACACCTTTACTAATATTGTCTTCTGTACAGCAGTTCCACACCTCTGTGTGTCCAGCTCTCATCCAAAACCCCACAAACTAAATGGTTTGTGTGACTAATGGTGCGTTTGCCTTTTGTCCCACTTAGTTTCCATTTGTGTCTGTACAGTATTCAGCACAATGGGGACATCTGGCTTTGGCTGGAGTAGGTCACTGAGGGTGAACCCATGCTTTCAAAGAATTTAATTCCCTGGGTCTGACCCATTGGTTGCTGTTACTTTGGTTCTGTGCTCTTTTTTTTAACATGAAACAACTATTTTCTTCTAAGATTAACATAAGCATTATTTACGATTTAGCCCTCTCCATTGCCTGTGGATAATTTGGAGAATAAAAAGCTTTATGCTCTATGTGGCTTTGAAATATCAAAATGCTCTTTTATCTCCAGCATCCATAAATGTCTTCATGCCAAGCCTTCAGGTCATGCAAACATGCCTTGGCATCAGGTTATCATTGTGTTTCTCTGACAGATGGTGACCTAAGTATGCAGGTGTTTTAACATGACTCTCTCCTTTTAATTGTGATCTTTCAGGACCGTAGTGGAACCTGGAGAGATGAAGGCACACCTTAGGCATTGTGAGCACGTGGGCAGGGCTAAATTTGAGTAGCACATAAGCCCCTGCGCTGCTTGGCTTAGCTGCCAGAAACATTGCCTGGAGCAGGTGTCTTTCATGACATGAGTGCAGCTTTTGTGGCCTTGACTCAAGAAAGTTAAAGACAGATAACAGCTTTACGTATCCTCTGCTATGATCCTGTGTGTGTGAAACTTCTGAAGAGTTTAATACCTCACTGGAAGTTGAATAGGGCTCTGCCTGTGGGAATAGATTAAAATCTTGGCTCCAGTGCTACTTGATAGGAACCCAGCCAGCTCTCTACCCTCTTCTGGGAAATCTGTACTAGGAAAGGCGTCTGCAGTGCTTCCCTCTACATCCCTGTCAGCAACTGGGTAGCACAACATCACCTGGTTGGCAGCATGTGAAAGAATAAACAGAAGGCTGGATCAATAACCACATGCCTCTTTATGGTATACCCCCAACACAAGCTACTGCTGCTCTTAGAGCTTTTGACTTTCCTAATTAATTTCCTCTTTCTTCATACTGATGATCATTTAAAAATTGATTTGCACTTGATGATACTTTAAAAAAATCTTAAATCTCCTTGCTTTCCCCCTTTCATTTTCTTTTAACAAGAACAATGTCAGGAAGGTCAAGTCTGGGTTGGTTGTAAAGACCCCTGCTGCAACAGGGATCACACATTGGCTGAGCAGTGCTGCAGTGAAGCTGGGTGCATTAGGACAGTGCAGTTAATGGTTGAAGGTACCAGTTAATCATTCTGAAGAGAAAAAGATGGTAGCAAAATCCAAATCTCTTCTCTGGTCCCTGCTAAGCATTAAACAGTCAGAAACTCTCTTTTCTCAGTTGGGGTTTGATCTGTTTATGGGGTAACTTCTCTGGCTTTTGGTCTGAAATTGTGATTGTCTGAACTAAGCATGAAATGATCCCATACCAGAAGTGTATTCTGTATTTGAAAGGATCCACTGTTGATGCTTACCTCCTTCACATCCCTTGTGGAGCTTAAAGAGGACACCTCCCCTCCCCTCTCTCTGCTCCCAGGTTATCTTCAGGCAGATGGCTTACCCTTTTATCCAAATGTCTGTCTCCTTTAGCAGCCCTGTAGGAAGCCTCTGCCTACCAGATGTGCTTGATCATGCTCCCAGGGAGGTGAGGTTTGGTTAGCACCTTCACCTGTTCACTGCTTTGCAGACCTGGGTGATGGCAAACATGCATTAGAAGCCAGATGAACAGGATCCCCCACCCCCCTCTCTTACCACTTGCTTTTCTGAGCTGTTACTGATGTGCATTATCTCACCAGACATTTATATGCTTGAGGTCATTTATGAGGTCTCTTAAGTGTGCCTGTGCTATCCCAAGGGCAGGGATGGATACATGAGTCGAGATTTTTCTCTTTCAGCACTGCTCTACTGTTGCAGTTGGGCTTTGTGTGCTTTTCAACTTTGTCCAGCATAGAAGTAAGGTAAAACGCTCTTGGCTTACAAGTGGCTGCTCTGCCTCCTTCCAGTTAGACTGAGGTGTATTGCTGATTTCAGCCATTTGAGATGCCTGTGTACTGTCCCAGTTCCTCCCCAGGGAAATTGTTTCCTAATGCCACCTCTGAATACCTGAAGATCTCTTGTAGGAATGTCTCTGCTGCATGGATATGGTTGCTAACATCCTCAGGGTACTGGCACTGCTGACTTTTAAGGGATTGAGTTCTGCTGTGTGGGGTTTCAGCACAGCTCCCAGGAGAACGAGAGTGTGCTTGTCACAAATGACCTGTTGTAAAATGTCAGCATGCTTTGAAGAAAAATCTTGTACTGCTAGGGTCAACTCTGCTCCTTGTCTCCTGACTGCTCCTGCTTTTACTGCACAGACTTGAGCAACTCTGACATAATGAGGCTTTATTCTTCCTGGCTTTATTCTCTTTGTTCCAATCTGCTGGTTATACAGTGGCCAGCACTGATGGGGAGAGTCTGGACATGGTTTAGTGGCAAGGATCTTTGTTCCTGTGTTAGTATGCCTTGGAGAAGGAATTGCTACCCTGGGAGAAGGAGCTGCATTCCCCTGCTTGGCTCATCAAATGAGTTGTGCAGTGCAACTCGAGGCTTCTTCAGTGCAGTCAGGGGACACTACAGATGTAGGAGCACTCCCAGTTCTTTCTTCCAGCAGGGCTTTGGGCTGGTAGAATTCATCCAAGAGACAGTGGTATCTTAATTCCAGTTTACAAAGCAAGTGGCTGTCTCCAGCCTTTGGAATAGATTACCTATCAATGGAGAGACAAGGCAGTTGTCCTGATGTGTGGTGATCAGGGCAAGATGAAATAATCCAGAGGCTTTATGTCCCAGCAGACTGCATATACTGGCTCCCCTGTGTTTGAGAGTGCTGGGAGGGCAGCCAAATGAAAGTTCAGGGAAAAGCTTTTAGCAAGTCCATGAGCTGGAGGCAACAGCCCCAAAACTTCCAAGTTCCATTTTAAAAACGATGAAGATGCTACTATTGACTTTCACTGAGACTTGGTTGCCAGGGAGATGATATCCTAAGAGACAGCACAAATGTTGTTGGCTGCTGACAGCTGCAAGTGACCTCTGGCTTCACTGCCTGGGGTCAGTGTGTGGGTGCTGGAGCCCACTAGTGCATTTCAGCTTGATGGGTTGTAGTCAAAATTACACCAGTCTCACTGCTTTGAGTTAAAAGGGAGAGGAACTGACACACCACATCATGGAGAGAGAAGTGAACAGACATCCTAAGGAAGCAATTCCTGGAATGGGAAAGGGAGCCCAGACTTCCTGCATCTGAGAGCAGCTTTGTTCATCTCACCCACAGCCCCAGCCTTTAGAGGGCCAGCTCCAAGGCATTGCCTCCTCCCATCCCTGCAAGGTAGGATATGTGCTGGTACCCTCACTGGGAACAGGAGGCAAGAAGTTAAGTGGTTGACTCAAAGCCACATGTGAAGTGTGTGTAGCATTTTATTTTATTTTCTTTGGCTTTCAAAGCAGTCTTGCAATTATCTGATAAAAAATACACAATCTGAAAAAATACTACTCTCGTATTCAATCATTGTCTTTCTCAAAACCCATTTCCCATTTTATATGGATTAAACAGGAAGAGGGATTCAATGTGACCCTACCTGAGGCAGGAGGTGACGTACGAGCTCTCTAATTTAGTCATTTGGGAGGAAGCAGCTGGACCTTTTAATGTGAAATGGTCTGCTTTTTTTTGATCTTCCTTTTTCATGCTGTATCCTCTTAATCCTTGCCTGCTCACGCAAAGGGAACTGGTCCCGAGAAACCATGGGGAAGAGCAGGATCATGAGAGGGGCTGGCAGCACCGTGTGTTGTGTGACATTGTGAGGCTGAATGCTTTCATGTAGCCAGAGCAGACACCTCGCCTGGAGTGTGCTGTGTAAATATTGCATGGAGAAGGCAGAGTGCAGCACAGTAGCACACTGTTGGAAATTGGTGGTGTCTGCTGTTTAATCAGGTAGTGTCAAAGCCAAATACAGTCAAGTGAATGGAAAAAACCCTCCTAGTAACTTTCCTGGGCTTTGGTTCACACCTCTAGAGAAGCTTTATTGAAACTTTTACTGAGAACTTTGTAATTACTAAGTTTTTTAATATAATGCATTTTCCTTTGTCCTTACTTTAAAAGCAAATATTCAGTCTCCAGGATCTGTTCACTATTATCTCCTGGGCAGGGACATAATCACATTTGGGGGGTGGGGGGTAAAGCAAAAGGAAACTGTGATTTTCTTCACCTGAAAGGATTTTATAGTGGAATATCTTTCAGCTTAGTTAGGGCCTTCCCACTTTGTTGCTCTCACTCTTTGCCCCACCTTTGAGATAAATTACAGTAATAATAACAATTTATTCCTGCCAGCTCACATTCACTAGATGTCAGTTATATGATAGTCTTTGTATGTATTTATAAATATGGGGCAAGGGTTGGAATGTATAAGAGCATTTATTACAAAGCAAGGACGCTTTTGCACTAAAATGTGTGTAGACAGAAAGATGGTGTCTGCCCTGGGCTTTTAGGGACATTTTAGGCAATGACACACAGGGACAAGCAGGTGGGAGCAGCAACACTTTCTCAACCAGCTGAGCAGGTGGTTGTCTGGGCATCATGGTAACTCAAGCTACTGTCTGGTCAGCATTTAGACCTTGTTGCAAAAAATAGGCATGAGGAAGGATAATAACCTTTAGATTACCCTGGGGTGAAGGTAGAGCAAAGAAATACTCTATTCATTGTAGTACCTGTAAGTGCTTGAGTGTGGTAATGGTGTTAATTAGTGCTCTCATGCTTTTTAGTTTTGACAAAGCTCCTTCTTATTCCAGTTTTTGGAAGAGGAGCTGAATATGTAGGTAAGCAACCAAGTCCTTGGACTAGGAGCATTCTCCTTTTGTAGGCAGAATACACATCCCCAGATTTGTTTCTCCATCAGAATATCACAGGTTGTACAAGTTTGCTGCAGTGTATTCTAGATTGGTGGTGGTAGACGCCGACTGCTCTGGGTGCACCATGGCTTCACAATAAGGCTGTAATTCTGTATTATTATAATGCAACTTCTTTAGTTTGTTAGAGTTGACTCACTGGATAGAATAAAATATTCATAGACTCCAAGTGTCCATAAATGCATGTGTGGTCCCACACAAATGGTGTTTGAAACCTGACTGGCAGTAATAATGTTTTGATACTTGCTGGCACTGTTTCTCTGGGGTGTGTTTTGTTTTTCCTATAAACCACGCTGGCTACACGCAGGGATGCACTGGGGGCTCTGATACTCTCAGTAGTCAGTAGCATGGTTTTATAGGCTTGATGCAAACTTGTTTACAAGGAAAACACCCCTATCTCTGTTCATAGGGAGAAACATGCCAAATCTCTGCTAACCATAGCTGTGTTTATACAGGACCTCCACACTGCCATTCTGTCTCCTTTACAGAAGTCGTCCAAGCTGCCCCAGAAAAACTGGAAGTCTGGGTCTCCACTGTCCAGGACATGCCTATAAATGCAAACTTTAATGCATGAAGTTCATAAATCACCCAGAAAGGTTCGAACAAGCATCCAGTGTGACACACAGGACGTGGTGCAGTGTGGTAGAAGAGCCTTTAACATCTCTGATCTTGGTGTGCTCTGCTGCAAAGCCAACAGGATTTACTCACCTTTTATGAAGTGTAAAGATGCAGGTGTTACCTCAGGGCTGACTGCTGGCATCAGTTTTGAAACCCCCAAGTTTGGGTCACCTTCCTCTCTGGGCAGGGGTGCCCCTGGGAGCAGAGGCTGTGGGATGGCCACAGCAGAGGCTCTGGGATGGCCAAGGTCAGGTTGCTCTCTGGGATGGGGGTGAGGCCATCACTTCCCTGACAGTGCTCAGGCAGCGCAGGAGAGAGGGGCATTACATGAGAGCTGCATTCCCCTCTGAGGAAACACACATCTAGGGTGCCAGCCGTTCCTGTCGACTCTGAGCCTGTTCCCCATGGGCTGTCCTCCCTGTCTTGGAGTCCCAGGGTGTGTGGAAGTATTTGAGGTGAAGCATGGAGTATGGTCTGTCTGGGAGCAGCTCTTGGCAGTAGGCTACTGGCTGCTGCTGTCTGATCTCTGGTGTCTCTGCATTACCTGTCAGGAAAGCTCCCTGGCTCAAGTGAAATCTTCTTTCCAAGCATTCTTGTACCCTCAGGGGCTTGATGCAACAGAGAACATCTCAATTACTGCTTTCCTAACTCTGTGAAGATGAGGTTTCTAATTACTCCCTCAGCATTGTGTGATATTTTCCTACTCTTTGACTAAGGTTATTATTTATACATTAACTCATGCGTATATTTTTTGTGCCTAGAAGGTTACTCCTGATTTTCCCTTCTCCAGCAGGTGAAAGCCTGACAGTAAACCCCTCTGACCCCACACAAAATACCTTGAAAATCAGTTTGAAGCGTTTTTCAATTCCTGTGCCCTGCAAGTGCTTTACTGCTTTGAGCTCAGTATATTTCCTTTGTCTGAAAATCTGGTGCTTTGACACCTTTCCTCATCTTGAGCAGCCTGAGCTGAGGGATGTTTTTTCCTGTGGTGGATGGTAGAAGAAGGAGCTGAGCTCCGCAGAATCAGGGCAGCTGGCACAGCCCTTGCTAATGCCTAAGTGGGAGGCCTGTAGTTTCCCAGAGCTATCACTCCAGCAACTTTCACTGGCATTAAAATCACTCAGAATTTAAAAACAAACAAACAGGGATATGTGATGTATTTTTCTGGAAGAAAGCCATGGAGAGCAGATTAAGTGCATGTCCCTCCTCCCATCTCCCAGACATGTCACAGGAAGACAGTTCAGTATTTTCCTCAGTGGGATTAAAACAGGCTCTGGAGCTGACTTCTGGTATGGGACAGAGGAAAGCAAGCAATAGGAAGGAACCTCTGTGTGTGTTTTATAAATATATCTGTATCAGGTGAAACTGTCTAGAATCCCTGAAGCAGCACTGATGGTAATATGGCTTTTTATTAGCAAAAAGGCAGATTATTTTCAGTTAATAACAAGATACTCTTTGAGAAGAAAAAAAAAGTGGTTCCAGAGGCATCCATGCTGGTTTTCCATGTACCAGCAGGTAGCAATCCTGTACCTCATGCATTTTACAAGCCCTGGATGTCCTTAACAAGTTCTTTGCCACGCCCCCCCCCCCCCCCAATTCAGCTAAGTTTTCCTCTAACCTTTCAGCAAAAAGTGTTTATAAAGACAACCCAGGATGTTTTACTCAAAAGAAATCTCGTGCAGTAGCCAGCCTCTGGAATACTTTCACTTGAAGCATATGGATGAGTGTTTGGCTGTTATTGTTCAAGAAGAAATTTTCTTTTTAAACTTTTGCTGCTGTCTTTGTAATTGTAGCAGTCTCTGTCAAAACTCTGGACTGTTTTGAAGAAGCAGCTTTCCACCTGTTTCTGAGCTGGACAGCTGTAGCTTGCATTTCATCCTTCAATTCAGACATCCCCAGTATAAATAGTTCCATTTAAACTAAAAATATTGTCAGTGAATTTTCCATGGGTAACAACCCTTGGAGATTGCAGGCGTGGTTTGTGCAGGAGAGTCCATCCATCCATCCTTAAACCTCCCTCTGTCCTCTGGCTGTAAGGACCAGTGGCCTTTTGAACAGCAAAGGCAATTTGCTGGTGGCACTGGAGGGTGACTGTGTACAGGTGTGTGAGGCACTGCTGTCTTGGAGGGATCTCCTGTTTTGAAGTAAATGGGGTTCTGGCCCAAGGGAGGGGGGGTCTGAAGACCCACAACTGGGGATGGGAGCAAGGCACTGCTGGTCAGCCCCTTGGCCTCCCTGCTGATGGTGTTGGCCAAACTGTGATGGTGTTGGGTTTTCTACACACCCCACACCCCACACCCCCCCTTTCAGCTGTAAGACTCTACCTCTGCATGCCCTGGAGTTGGCCACAATGACCATTGGGGTTGCTGTTTCACAGAGTTCTTCTCTTGTTTCTTTGAGGGAGTGTGCAGGTGTTTGGAAGGGGTTGGGGTTTTGGTGTGAGATCTTTGTCTTTGTGTACACACATGTGCTTTCCTTGTTTTGACTTCTGTATTGCTCTGCATTGGAGCAAGAGTAGGGCATGGTCAAAGAAATGAGGTGGGGAGGAGGGGTTTGCAATTGGTTCTATTAGAGCTGATGCTACAGTCCTGGCCAGACCCTAAGAATACTCTTTTATTCTTCCAATTTTTTCCCCTCCTTCTGGCAAGCTCTAACACTGCCCACAGCATGGGGTTATTTCCCATTGTAATTCTGGAGTTTTAGGTGCTCTGCCAAATGCAGTAGTGCTGGACTGAAGAGCATCTTGTGGGCAATCACCAGATCCTTCCTCTGGGATTTGGAGGTCTGTGGAAGACTGAGAGCATAGCACTGATGTTTTTACCACTCCTGAGGAAAGTGGTGACCTTCCACTTCCAACTTCCCCTGTGTGCCAAGGGCTTTGTGGGGCTCTGTCCATCATGTTATCCCCTCAGTGATTCTGAGCCATCAGTGACCTGATTCGTTTGATAAGAGTGAGATTGTTCTCAACCAGGCACTGGCATTTTTGGGATTCCAGGTATCCTTTGGTGGAGTCTTGTGTGGAGATAAAACTTCTTGGCTGTTGTGTTCCTGTGTGTGAGAGGCGTTGGCTGGGTTATGATAAAGATACTGACTCAGATGAGGGTGAGGGTATAACTGGCCATGTGATTTGGTTCACAGGTGAGTTGAAAAGATCCTAAGGAGTCAAATGAAGAAATTATGTACATTTGTAGGAAAAGAGATTTTACTTACTACTAGCAAAGGTCTGACAGTCAAATGTGTGTTTTATCTGCCAGCAGCCTGTCCTGCCTGACCCTTTATCAACCTTCTGCAGCTGGGTAACATGAGCTGTAGCAGATCTGGGTCAAACTTCTGTTGCCAAAAGGCCAATATGTCCCTACTGTATGTTGTGCCAGAAAGGGTTAAACAGAAGGGGTGGTGGCTTCAGGCAGTAGCACTGCAGTAAATGCTGAGATGACATGGGAACACTCCTCAGCTGACGTCCTTGTGAGCCTCTTGGTGACATCAAACTCCTGGACCATCTCCAGTGGAGTTTGGCCTTGCCCCAGTGACAATAGATGTTAATCTGTTGGCTTGTCAAAAAAAGTGTTAGTGGTTTTTTCACAGATCCATTTCCAACCCTCAGATTTCCCTGCTGGTAAACACAGCATTATGTCATTGTTTTACCAGGAGCCAAGCACCAAAGCCAGCTTTGCAGTGCTGTCATCAGCAAGTGTCCATTCCCTTTGGGGCTTTATCTGAGTTCCCAGGCTTTTTTCCCACTGTTGTCTATGTTCTGGTCTCTTTGTCCATCAAAAACCTGTGATGGTTTATGGGAAATGTGTAGCAGTTGTGGGTAGCACTTTTCAATGTATTTGTGTCAGATGGGGCTCCTGTACTTGCTTAGCAAAAATGTCTTGGTTTGTAAACCTTGATCTTCTGGTTATGTTAGCCAAGACAAATTCTTGGATTCCACATGTAAAACAAGGTGAAGGGTTTTGCAGCCCAGCCTTGCTTCTAGTTGATTAAATAACAGCTCAGTCATAGTTACAGGCAAGGTCCTGCCCATGCTAGATCCTGTTTGTTTCAAAACACAGTAGTTGTGTTCCTACTAAAAAGACTGGTTGTCAAATTGCGAACATTATAAATTAACCTCCATAGCTTTCAGAAACAACACTCACCACAGATCAAATAAAACCATTTATAATATTATTGTAGCTCTTGTTCCTTGTTTTGCTTCTAGATTTATTTCCAGCTGTTTCTGTGAAGTATATGAAAGAAAAGATTTGCAAAATTACCTTCAGTGGTCAGGATCTAATCTGCATAAAACAGAAAAGCCTCCCATCTGTATCTCTGCTTGGTCTTTCTGGGGCTGGGAACACTCCAATTTTTCTCATACCAAACCCATCCGAAATCATATCCCACATCAGCTGAAGCAGTGTAGAAGCACAGGAAAGTTGAGAGAGAATTGCTCATCTGAATGTAGAGCATGATTTTTTCTGATACAGGCATGAGGAAATGATGAACCGGTACAGGCTCTTGACAATAGTGAGGAATTACAGCATTCTTAGGGATGAGGTGGAATAAAATTAAATTTTATTTGTGTAATTAGGTTTTTAACACTTTGTTGACAAGTGATACTAAGACCTAAGGGACAAGTGGTACAAACAAGGAATTGACAAACTCCTGGGGTAAAGACTGCTATAAAACCAGCAGTTAAGTCATGTGTTTGGGTCAGAAAGTCTGTTACCTGCCAGCTGCTTAAGACTAAACTCACTGAGTTCTCTGTGCTGCTGTTGAGCGGTTACCACCTAAGTTTATTAAAAACATAGTGCTGAGCTTAGGTACAGCTTCATTCTGTCCCAGCCTGTATCTTCTGATGTCTCCCCAGATGTCCCTTAGGTGTGTATGGCTGCTCAGGCTGCTGAGCCTTGCTCTCTTTTCATAGCAGTGAGAGCTGTTGAGGCTCCGCCAGAGGAAGTTGGGAAGCACAGTGCATGCTGTGAGGAAGCGACCCTCCCATCATCACTTCCAGCTCCCTCCTCTGCTCCATGCACTTCTTTCTGAATCCCATCACATGTTTATGGGCTAGTGTTGCACATATGGGCCTTGGCAGATCACTTTCTGTCTCCCAGCCTTGGGTCAAGTGGCAGTTTATTTTGTTAGAGATCCCATGTCTGATATTACTATTAATATATATTCAGGCTTTGTACTTATCTAATGCCTTTCATCCAAGTGTCCCCTGACATGCTGTACATCAGCACCTCTTTGCAAGGTGGGCAGATCAGACAGGGAGAGCATTGTGTTTGCAGCAGTATGTCTGTCTCCTGCAGAAGTGCCTTCTCAGAGCTGTCATGAGACTAGTGGATAATATGAACTGATGGAAAAAAGTGTGTCTTTTATGGCTGAAAGAACAGAGTGGGTCATGGAACTATAGAACACAGACCTGGGACAGACCTAGGTCATTAATGCTGTACAAGCATATTGCATTCCCACATTAGAACCTTTAGGGTGGTTGGGTTGGCTTGATTGGAAGCTTCAAATTTCTTCTGATGGTTAATGACTTCCAGTGCAGACTTTTTATTATTCACAAGCATCCTGTTCTCACACCAGTTCTGTCCTTTTGCATAAACAGATTTCTTCACTCTGTTAGATTTGACCTCCTGTCTCGCTTCTCTCCACTACTTTCTACAGAATATTCATGTTCCTTCTTAGCCTTCATTCTGCCAATCTGCTCTGGCTTTCACCCTGAAAGGTAGAGGGCAAACAGCTTTTCCTGCCTCACACCTCTTGCAGTCACTGTAGACTGAACACAGGTGAGCTGTTTAGCCCAGGTGGTGGCAACGGTTCCTTGTGGGCAACCAGGTGTGTGGTGGGTTATTTGCACTGCTGGGCACAGCCTTGCTCATGTTGGCAGGGGCCAGATGCAGCTGCCAAGAGTAAGTTTGACCTCAGTGGGGTGGTTTTCCAGATGTAGCCAGGTGTAATTTGGAGTAGATGTGCTCCTGGGCCTGTCCCGTCCCTGAGCTGGTGCTGTGTCAGCATGAGGGAAGATGCCTGTACCTTGTGGCTCTTTCAGTTTCATTTTCCTCCTTTGAGGGAGTTTCTGAGCTAGTCCCAAAGCCTTGCAAGTGACACTCCTCCTATAAAAGCAGAGGAGAGAGAACGTGAACTGATTATGTTCTCACGTTAGCTTTAATGGAGGTAATTTTAAGCAGATGTTGTCTATTTAATGTTCTGATAGCACTGATAAACTGATGTTTTCAGCAGGTCTTGGGAATGGAGTGGGAGAGGAGGGAGTGGTCCTAGAGGGCAGCAGCTTGCCTGATGACACTCTTGGCAGGGTTGCTGGAGCACTTGGGTGAAGCCCCCTCTCACTTGGACAACCTCTGCACGTCCTGCTTGGGTGAGAGGAGAGGTGGCCTGTGGTTTCTGTCTGAGCTTCATCAGTAAATAATTCCAGATTGATGCTGTGGAAGCGTGCTGTTTTTGTGAAGAGAGGACAAGGGGGGAGCCAAACATAACAAGAATTTCTCAGTGCTTGGGGAAGGGAGCCAGGGTCACATTTGGAGCTTGTCATGTTGGCAGACACAGAAATTATGTGCCACATCTTACGTGTATCGGCGGAGATAGCTGATAGATTATCAGCAAGCTCCTTTGTAGGCTGGTTTGTGATGAACCAAAAATGATCCTGGGATGTTTCAGTCAAATACACTCTCTTTTTAGCTTCCATATCTGCTATTTTAAAAATATTTTTGGTATTTGTCTCTGGAGTAAGGAAAAGGCCATAGCAACCCCCAGGATTTCCATCCTCGTGAGTCTTAGTTGTGAGGTTATAGATCTACTGCCATTAAAATTTAATGTCACCTGAAGCTGTCCCCTTTACAAAGCTGGGTGCTGACTCTATTCCAAAGTACTGAGCTCCTTGTCCAAAGATGTCCTTGACCCTGGCTGTTTGGCCAGCTGTCCTCCCAACTGGTGTCTCTCTGTCCCCCTGTGCTGGGGAACATTCCCAGGACCTGACATAAGATTGCTCCATGTCTTCTTTGGCACGCTCAGTGCCTGTGTTTTTAACAAATCGGTCCTACAAGATGTGTCAGTGAACTAAGGAGGCTTTAGGATAGCTGCAGCCTATTTCATCAAAGTAGACTGAGACTCATTTGCCCTTCAGATGTTGAACTCTGTCTTAGAGGCTGTTTTCTTTGGGAGACCCCAGAGGGGAACATGGTCCCTTATGTTTGAAGGCAGTTTCACACTGAACTTTGTGGTCTGTTTCAGAAGTGCTGGTTGAAGTAACATAGGCTTTTTTGGACTTAAATTCACTGTTCAGTGGAGGAAAAATGTGCAGATACCACTTGTTAAAATGATAGTTGGTATCTCTGCACTTCTCCACAAACGTCAGTGAAACTACAGAAGCATTTTGGAGCCTGTGCTTACTGTGACAGCATCACCAATAGGTAGCAGTGTGGGCGATCATGAGGCAAGCTCTTGCAACTCTTGCATGTAATTTGCTAAGGGCAAAACCAGAAGGTTACAAACCATCTTTCTGCATTGAGGGGAACATCTGAGCTGGGATAGTGATGATTGTTCGGTGGCAGGTCCTTTGTTAAGTTTCTGTCAACAGGGTTCATGTGTAGGGAGACTAAAAATGGGTGGTGGGGAGGAATCAGGGCTGGTGAAAATGCAGTGAGACTTTGTGCTTCGAGCTAACTGCTTCTCCAAGACTTGTGAAACACTCATAAACCTGGTGAAACCCATGCAGTCCTGCATGGAAATGGTGTGGATCTTAGTGGATTTTTGTACTCCTGCACAGTGGGAGACCTGGCACAACAATCTGCTCTTGTCACTGAGCAGATCTTAGGAAAGAGTGGCCACGGAGAGTGGATTTGGGTTTTGTTTGGGGTTTTGTAGGTCTATCTGAGACTGTTTCCTCAGGAGATGGTGCGTACCTGTATGTTAGAAACTGCACTGTTTCTGGAAGTTTTTGAGCTGCCCACGCCAGCATCCTTTCAGCTGTTCCTGGCCAGTATCAGGGGTGACTCTGTTTTTCCACTGCTGCTCTGGCTGCAATATGAAAAACTAATATTTTGAAATTTGAAATGAAAAAGAATATATTCTGGGGCAAGGACAAGGACTGTCCTTAGTAGTGTTTTAGGTGATTGCTTAACACATGAAGGGGCTCTTTGTTTTGGAGCTGGCCTGAAGAACTGTGGTCAGCACTCTGCACTGACCAGTCTTGAGGTGAAAAAGCATCTCCTGGGCAGTTGCACAGTTGGGACCCTTGAGTGCAGAATGAGCCATGTTGTGTCAGGTGCAGCTACAAGCACCTGGGTCAAACAGCAGATGACTGGCTCCCTCTCCAGCCTCCCCAGAGGTGCGTCTGTGAAGGCAGAAACAAATTGTGAAGTAGGAAGGTGGGACAATGTTAATGATAATGTGCCTGAGATACTGGGCCTGTTTCCTGAGGTCATATTGCCTCATTGGCAGATGGGCCAGAGTTGGGCTGGGGGGATTGCCAACAGCTGTCACTCATCCTAGATAAAGAGGGGTTAACACTCAGCAGTGCTACTCTGGCTATAAAATGCTTACTAGGCTTTTTGTTACCCTAATACTTAAAGATTCTACAAAGGGGATTAAAATTAAGAACATTTATTGCAGAACTCCTTCCTCTGAAGTTTTTTCTCTGATATGATTTTTCAAAAATTGTTTAGTTCTCTTTCGCTGGGAGTGTGTAGCTGAGGAAGAAAACCAATTGACTCTCATCAGGTAATTCTGCCACATCTGACTTCCTCCTTGTGTCCATGGAGATTTGTTGGGCAGAGGAATTGAGGTTTCTCATGTTTGAGCAGTCAACTGTAATAATGATTTTGACTCCAAATGCTCAAAACTGATCTTGTAAAGAGATGCTGTTGCCAAAATTGCAGGGGCAAGATTTGTTCTCCCTTTGATCTCCATTTAAATCTCATGGGCCATTTACTGCAACTTAATAAGTAACAGTGCATGAGTAGTGGGATGCTCACCCTGCCTCAAACTCAGTCTCCTCAAATACATGGTAGAGCAAACTTGCTTCCTTTGTAGATAAACTGAGTCAAATGATCTTGCAGTGGAGGTCAAGGTTTATGCAAAGATGCCGTGAGTTAACTAATGCATGTAATAAAGGTAAATCATAGCACTTGGGTAATGTGTGTGACCAGTGCTGTGTGGTTTAGTGAGCCAACTGAAGTGGCTTCAGGGATTGGGAGTTTGTGGTTGTATCTCTTCGGTGTGGTTTGATGTTTGCTCAATATGAAATGATTCATCTGGTGAATTAAGGGTGAATCAAAGGCCTCTTTTGCAACTCCCACTGCTTCACTGTTTTTTGTGGTGGGGAAATCTTTTCATTTCTGTCCTGGTTTAATAGATCTTTGTAAAGTAACATGCTAATGATGATTCTGGCCATGGAGTACTATGGATTTGCCAGCAAGAGAGTCAGTTATCACAATGTGAGATGCCTCCCTCGCTCAAATGATGTCTTCTAATTTGATTTATTTTGAGTGTCTTTGTATTTCTGTAATCTGTGGTTTTATTACCCTGTGTTAGTTGCTGTTGTCTTAGACGGTAAGAGTTTTCCTTCATTCTGGCAGGAGAAGAAACAGGATATAAAAACTATTATCATTGCTGTTGCTGAAAATAGGCCAAATTGCAAACACACTAAGTGTCTTTCAATCTTATTTAGAGATACAATAATATTCCTTAGGATGCCCTAAAACTCCTCTAGTGAAATATATTGTTAAGTTACTAGAAATGTGATTTTCTACTAAATATGAATTTTTAAATCTGAATTCAGCTGCATGCTTAGCATTCCCTAGGTAACACAAACCCCCGGTGATAGAAATTACTTGGGCTGTTCTGTGCTGGGGGAGAGTGTGTAGGGGCAAGAAACCGAAATTGCTGCAGCAACTGTTCCTGACATTTTTGCAGAATGCACTGGCTCAGTTTCTCGTGGGCTCTCAGCTGGCCCTGCAGCCGTGAGGGCTTCTTTGGCACATCCCAGCTCCTGGGTGGCTCAGCTGTCAGGGGACAGCACCCAGACAGGGAGTAGCCCCTTACTGGCTCTGTGAATGTAGCGGGGCTGCCCCAGCAACAAAATTCAGTCTATTTTTGTTTTTGGAAACTGGTGGTGTAGAATTCCGCTCTGTGCAGTGCTAAATGAGAGAATGAAACTGTGGCTGAGGGCTCTGTGTGTCTCTTTGCTCCTGGCAAGGAGGACCATGCAGGACCATGGCCTTGTCTGCCCACCTAGACCATTCCTCTAGGGGCAGGATGAGTGTGGCTCACCCCCAGGCAGTACGTTTCCCTGCCTCCCACTGCCTTGGCTGGCATTAATGCTGATCCCTGCCTTTCTCCACTCTTTGGACCTCACTGAAGAAAGGCCAAGTAGAGCATGGGAGGCTTCTGTCCCTTGGGCAGGAATCTGGGCTGGCTTTTGGGCTGCCCTCAGACCGGGTCTGCCTCTGCAGCACCCTAACGTGGAATAGAAAGGTTCTTTTGAATATGAAAGTGGGCAGCTTTTGGAAGCTGCTCTTCAGTGGGGCAAATACAAGGACAAAGGTGTTTGGGAAGGTGTTTGTGTCCCTGTTCTTTCCCATGTGCTCTTGGTATGAGTGGCTTCAGGTTGTTACTGCATGTCTGGGGGCATGGTGTACATCCCCTTTTCTAGTATCCCATGCAGCTCCCACCAGAGGACCAGATGTGTCTGGGTTCCAGAGACAGTCAGGATCCTGCTGTGTAGGGTCACAGTGCTGCTGAGCCAGGGGCAGCCCTGATCCTCTTCTCTGCAACCTCTTTGTCTTGGTGCTTCTCTGAGACTTTGGTTAGCCAATTCAGGGAGCCAAAAGAGTCCCAGATTATTTCCTTTTTTGGAAGAGAAGCTCTGATGTCGGTTGAAAAGCAGGAGCTGTGGTCAGGGATGCTATCCTGTGCTGGGGTAAAGTGTCATCTCTTCCAGCTACTCCCAACCACAGGTCACATCCTCCCGCAGATCCTCCCTCCTCCCAAACCAGTGGGGATTAACTGGAGCCCATTTCCTGTAGGGTTTTCCTCTTCTGTACTTTCAAGGGGCGGCACACCTGGTTCTTCTGGCAGATATGTGCTGCTGGTAACCACAGGACTGAAGGGGCAGCACCAGGCCATGGTGAGCAGTGACCAGCTGCCTCCCACATCTGCCCAGCTGCAGCTCAAAGCAAATCTGAGCTCCTCAGCCAGGCAGCAGTTGTGCCTCTGACTCACCAGTCTCTGTGACACACACGATGTTCAAAGTGCTTCTGCATATAGGAAGTAGTTTAACCATAGCTTTGCTCACTGTTTCAACAAATTCGACCAGAGTCTGCATTGTTAAGTGTAAATGTCACACACGCAAATATAAAAACATCTGGTTTCAAGTGAAAAGAGTGAGGAAATGGGTGTTGTGCTTAAAGTCAAGTCTGCATCCTGAAGTCACTCCTCCACAGTTAGGTTTTGTTTAGATAGATTCAGTGTAACCTGTAATATCAAGACTCAGATTGTACATAGAGAATTAGAGCAAAGGCTGCATTTTTGCCATAACCCTGAACTTTCTGCCCATAAACATTTTGGAGACATTCTTCCTGTCTCTGAACACCTTTTTAGTGAGTTCTCCTGCATGCTTCACTGCCTCTTGCCCTGGTGTGCAGCCTGTTGGGGCTATCTCTATTGACATCAGATTCCAATTTACAGTAAGGATAAATTGAATCTCAGCTCACATTGAATGGGGCCCATTTATTAAGGAAAGACCTAACTGCAGGCAGCTGTAGAAAGCTGCTGTCCCAGTGCTCATGGCCAGCTGCCTCTCGAGGAATTTGGTGCCATGTACGTGTAGTTAGGTCATCCTCCAGCTTTTCCTCTTGCTGTAGCACTGTGTGAAGGAACATGCAAATATATTTTCTATAGATCACTGCAACTCTTGCAGAACTCCATCCTGTTCTTGGCAGCTTTCAAAACTGTGTGCTAGCTCCAGATTTTTGGCAATCTCTGGTGTCTGTGGGAAGTGTGAGAGAGTTTTTATTATGTATTCTCTGCAACGGTGGATGTGCTGTCACACTGTGCAAAGGATTAATGTCATTTTCATATGGCCTAGAAATTTTAACTTTGAAAACTAAAATGAGAAACAAGTAAACTTCTTTTTCATGCCTTTAGGACAAGAAAGTTTTGGGTTCTTGCATCTTTCTTATTAAAAACCATTTGATGTCACTTTAAAGGATGCTGGACACATACACTGATTACATAGTTATCATTTGATAGAGGCCTTGCACTGCCCTGCAGGCCTTTTAAATTCAGCAGTAGTTTGAAAACACAATATATGAAGCCCTATCAGCGCAGCCTATCAGGATAACTAAATATTATGCATGGAGCAAAATATTTCCCTTTCATTATGAAAATAAGTGCTCTCTGCAGTGTTGTGCTTCAAGCGTGTTGTTCAAAAGATGTGATCGAGACATCAAAGAGAGGAAAATGATTAAGATAGCAGGAACTGAACCAGCTGCCTTTCCTTTGGTAATTAACAGATCATCTCATGCATTGCCCTCCTGAAATTGCAAACTTTCTTTTTTCCCCCTGAGAGCTGTGTTCTGAAGTGGGAGTCGTTTTACTGTTTTTAAAATGAGCTGTTTAATTTTACACTCAGAATAAGACTTAGCAAAAAGTAAGAGCTTCAGCACTGTGCTATAAGCTGGCTCTTTAGTCATCAGAACAATTCCAAGGGTCAGTACTGTTTTCTCCTCTGTTTTAGATGGGAGGATGGGACAAGTTGATTGGTGCCCTGGTCTGTCTGACTCGGCCAGGGTGTGCACACAGGTTTGTCCCACTGGCTGGTCTGAGTCTCTGTGAGAGATGTGCCAAAAGTAGGATTGCAGGTCTCACCTGGCAATCCCCACACAATCCCTGGTTAGGGGAGCTGAGCTGCCAGAAGTGCTGACCTGTCCTGTGGTGTCTGCAGTGCAGAGGTGTCTGCCTGGGAGCCACTTCTTTTATAGCTTGCCTTCTTCTGCACTGCACCTGCTACAAACTCCATAGCTGTGGTCCAAGAGGCAGGAAAAGAAAGTAGGTGCAAGTCCTGCATGGACAGCAATTCAGTGCATCCCTCAGGTTTGAAGGTCTCTGCCTTGGCACATTTATGGAGTGACTTTAAGCAGCTTTTTGGACTCTCACATCTCACTTTGAGAATGCTAAGCATTAAAAACCATCATACTAAACATGAGAAAGAACAATCTGTTTTCAGGGGGGTTTTTTTAACTTTTTTTTGTTCTCCCTACTTTTTTCTTATGATGAAAGCAGGTCTGTGCCATCACAGGACCTGTTGCAGGTGTGCTGGAGCTGCCTGTAGCCCTTGGTTTGTGTAGTTGGGACAGCACAGAGCTCGGGATACTTACTTAATTTCTCATCCTGGATGTTGGGGTTTGCCCTGCAGTATCTGCCCTGCCCCTTCAAAGCCAGCTAGGATCTGCCTGTCTGAGTGTCAGGGCTGTCTGTCCCCATGCCATGTCACTAATGTATCACAGTCCTTCTTTCTCCAGGATGCACAACCTGGTTGACAGAACCAGAACTCTGCACTCGATGCCTGCAGTTGGGACAGCAAGCCAAAATATGTTGGCTTTTTCAGAGTTGGGTCTGCTATGGGCACATGAAACTGGTTCAAAACCAATGTCTTTGGTTTGTTAGTGTCCCCCATTAAGATAGGAGCAGCATCATGTCCTTCAGGCAGAAAGGAGAACAACATGAAGATGGGGTTTCATGGAAGAGTTCATTTGCTTTGAAATTTCAGCCCCTTGAAGTGAGGGGGGTATTTGAACTGCAGCTTCAGTGAGAGCAGTTTCTCAGGAAAAAGCTGTGGTGAAACATCTCTGAGTGACTGAAGTATCAGAAGACATGGCTTCTGTCCTCACCCTTGCTGCACACTGCTGTTGGCAAATCATCATCTGAGGTTTTTCTCCCTCCTTTTTTTTCCTATCTTTTAAAATTGGAGTTTCAGAATTATCTTAATGAAGGCCATGGTGGCCACTGGTGTTTTTAGCTTGATGCAAGCTATTGGCTTTTCCTTGTCTTTTCCCTACTTCGGTTTTGGGGGATATAGGGGTGTTTTTCCATCTCTGTCAATGTTTTCAGCTTAGCAAATGCCAGGTGCCTCTATAGGATGGTACAAGTGATCTGTGCAGTCACAAGGAGAGACAGCACATGTAAGTTTAGTTCTGTTCCCTGCCCAGCTGTCCTTGACTAGGGATGTGACAGCCGTGACACTGGGGACTGGAGTCATGTGTTAAAGCAGCCTTGTGATTTACTAGATAGGAAGTGTATTTAAAGTGTATTCTGAGGTAAGGCTACACCTTCTTTTTAGAGTGTGGTCAGACCTGTGTTCTTCCTGCTGATACCAGTTTCAGATAAGGAAGAAGGTCAAAAAATCTTGGTGGTTTTTGTGTTTAATTGCTCCATCAGACAAGTTGTAGCTGTAAACAAGGAAATTATTGCATATGCTGTTTGTGACAGGTTGTTGATTTATTCCTGGAAAAAAATTCCTCGTTGCATTTTCTTCCCCAGAATTGCTCTCCACTTTTGTGCAAAGGCCTGACACAACCCCATCATCTCTCACAGAGACACATTACATCAGAAGAGGCATTTTATTGTATGATGTTCTTTGAGTCTGGCCCCAACCAAGCGTTGCAGGTCAGACAGTGTCAGGAAGGAGGGAAGACCACACTGTTAACTCTTTAAAAATCTGATGAAGGGGGCAGATAGATCAAAAGAAAAATTTGAGTGGGAGCTGAGACTTGGGGGAGCTAGAAATTCTTCTTTTATCAGAATTACAGCTTGCTGGGGCAGTCTAGAAGTGATGTTTGGTGCCATCTTGCTGTGATTTTGGGGCTGAGTTGCAGCCCCATATCCGCCCAGCCTTGAAGATGGACAGAGGTGTGTGGGAGTAGAGCATGCTCAGCACTTTGTAGGATGAGACCTTTTGGTCAGCTTTTGTGAACTACATTCAGAGCTTAGGGACAGAAGTGATGGGTGGTAAACAACTTGAACAAGGGAGACCAGACTTTTCTCTTTCTGTTCACATTCATTTCCTCCCTCAGTGCTTTCCTACAGCTGTAATTTTGTCATTGTGTGCAAATTGGTCACAGTGAAATGTACTTACCAAAAACCTCCATTGTGCATATGTAGTCCCCAAATTGTCCTTAATTCACTTTTAAGAGAGCTTCTGTCTTCAGTGGAAGCAACTGGCTAGAATAGTGTATTTTTAAATTTTGTTTTAGTGAAATAACACAAACTTGAGAATTGTCATTGCAGTTAATGCTCAGTAAAAAAGGATATTTTTCCTGCTGAAAGGTGGAAAAAGGTTTTTATATGAATTTTCATCCTCTGGAATAAAATACTGCATTTTGTGCAGAAACTAAAAGCACTGTTGAAACATGCTGAATGCCATAAATGAGTAATTTTATTTAGTTAAGAAGCTTTTTTGAAAGGAAATCACTCCCAGTTTTGCCCTAGAGAAGAAGAAATTATCTCTATGTGTAGCATAAAAGGGAGCCTAACCAGTGGACTAAATAACCAAGCCATCCAGTGTTTAAAGCAAACAACCCAAGTTTAAGCTTCTCTCTGATCCATTACATTAAAATTCACTCTTGGAGATTATTCAATAGGGAAGCCTCCTGTCTCCTTATATAAAAGAAATTTAGCTGGAAGTTCATGTCTCTGTTGGATGCCCAGGCTCTGTGGCTGTGCAGAAGGAGGCTGCAGTGGGGGGATGTGGCACCACATCCTGCTGTACATGCCACCACCGCAGTACCCCATCCCTCCCCCTTTGCCTTACCCGGATAAAGGTGAGGGAGGCACAGAGTACTGACACACACAGGGTGAGAGGAGGTCTCTGATGGGTTTGAATTCCAGGCATTTCAGCTCAGAGCTGCCAAAACCCCCTTGTTCTCTGAGCTGCAGCAGTGCCAGCAAGTAGTATCCAGGTGCATAACCATCTTGGAACTCTGGAGTTACCATGCTGGCTTTTGGGAAACCAGCCACAGTCTAAGCAGGGCTCCCAATCTCAGCTGCTGGCAGTCATGGACACAGTTTCCATGTGCTGGGGTCTCCTGCTCTGCAATGAATTCCCTTTCTCAACATACAGTTTCTGATGTAGCGTGAAAGGACCCTTTGGTCTTTCAGAATCTTTGATGCAGCTTCTTCTGCTAAATCCCTTAGCACAAGTTGGCTGATTCCTTATTCTGAATAAATTAAAAATATCTAGTCCTCCTTTTAACAGCTTGAGGTCTTCTCAGAAGGGAACCCTGCTCTTCTCTTGATGCCTGCAGGCTTCACCTGTGAGCATATCATACCATTAGTGCCTAATGCAGGGATATTTCGAAGTGTTCCACTGCTGTGGAGGGCAGTCCTGAGAGGGCCAAGTGTCTGCATTAGAGGACTGAAATAGCGACGAGGGACAGGCCTGGAGAGTGTGTGCTGCTGGGTGATGTATGTGACTCGAGACAGCTGCAGGCTCTGCTGGTGCTTATTGGTGGGGATGGTTTAGAGATTCTGCCCAAAGCCCTCCCCACCTGAACAGGCTGAAGAAGAGGAATTTGGCACACAGGTTTCAGGCATGACTGCTGTCTGTGTAAAAAAACAAACGTGTTTTAAGTGATCAGAGGATCCTGTTCAGATCTGGTATCATGCTATTCACTTCAGCTGGTTACTAATCCCAGCACTGGGTTTGACCCTTAAGCTTTTTGTTTTTATCATGTGCTTTGATACAGTCATAAAAATACTGACTGGCTGGCAGAGCTCCAGGGCTTGGCTTTATATTTGAGCAACTGCGAAACGAATGTGCTTATCGTGGTTTTATTTTTCAGGATATTGTCCTTTCCCCCTGCCTGCCCCCACAAGATTATTTTAAACCTCACATTCCTCGTTCTGGGGACAACTATGTTGCCCTCTGCATGTTGTGCAGGGCAGGTTCATCCCAGGATTGCCTTTGCTCTGGGCCTCAAACCTGCGTCTGTGGAAACACAGGACTTCAGTGAAAATACTGCTCCAGGCACCATGGGAGGGGAGATGGAGTTGGAGGTGGGCTGGGGCCTGGAGGCCCTCCTTCCCCGTGATGCTGCAGCCTGTGCTTTCTCCCCACCAGACATGCCTGGTGTTTGAACTTTCTGAAGCATTTGGTACTGGGATATCCCATCCCTGCTGGGCTGGGGAGGCTGTGCTCTGTGTGCCTGCACACAGAGTGAGACGAGAAGTGTTCCAAGAGAAAATCCCTGTGCGTGACTGAGCTGCTGTGCCCCCATGCCAGCAAGTCAGCAGGCTGTTTATATCCAACAGGAATATCCCATAGGACTTGAGTGTGCCACAGAGAGACTCCAGGGAGTTTGTTCTGCTGCTGGGAGGGGCAGCTTTGGTTGCATGGGGTGCACTGCACTGCTGCATTTCAACAACATGCCCCCCATATTAGTTATGAATTTAAATATAAATGTGCCCTTTATTCTTGCTTCACAAAGCTGTTCCCACTTCATTTCTGTGAATAACTGCCTTCCAACTCCTGAATTTTAATCTCTGCTCTACAGTGCCCCTAGAATAGATTTTTTTCTGGGTTTAACTAGACCTTTCCTTACCATGCTGCTTCCCTGTGGGCTGCAGAGCAGTTGCATCTCCCAGGTACTGCATCCAGATCATATCTTCAATTTCTGATAGAGAAATGGAAGGAATATACTTTTTGTTTGCTTTGTATCGGGGAAAGTACAGCTACTACTCTTCCCCATTCCTGCCAAAGGGCAATTTCTTCATTGCAGAGGGATGTTGCACCCTGCCAGAACAAACTTACCTATGCTGACATGGATAGACAGGACTACTCCTTGAAGGGGACTACCCAAGAGAGCATCTTTCCTAGGCCAAGGCAGGACATAAAGTTGAGTCAGATGTTATTGACTTTAGTAATACATCATTCCCTAGGGCAGGCAGCTCCCCAGCATGCTCCCAGTAGACTTCTGCTTATTCTGCTGTCCAGGATGAGGAGCTGAGATAGAGACCTCAGTCCTGGTCCTTCTCAGGCAGTGCATTAACAGCTGCTGGGCAGGGACTGAGTCCTCTTGGATTCTGCCTGTGCTGTCTGTTTTGTTCCAAGGGCTGCTAATAATTAGTCAAATAAAATGATTACTAAGAAAAGGAATTTGGTTTATTGAAATAATGTTCCAGGAAGGTTTTATAGCTCTGGAATAGTATTTTGCCAATCAAATATGTATCACAGAGTGAAGAGAAACACAGTAGCCAGCTTGGCAGTCAGTAGGCCAGTGCTGCCTGTAGCACAAGGCTTGAAATAAACTTGGTATGAAAATGCATTATTTTATAGCCACATTTCTCTTTTTTCCTGGAAAAAACATTGCCTCCAAAACATTTCTTTCTTCTGTCTCGTGTCTGGCACTGTCAACTTTGTGTCCCAGCTATGTGTGCAGGTACTGGTATTCTCAAGCTTGTGAATTCCCTCTGAATTTTACCTCCTTGTTTCACAGATCTTTAAAACCAAAGCTCAAGATTTTCTTGAAAAACTTTTCTTCCCTTGTTGGAAGAGCCTCTCCTACTCCCCTCACCTCCAGATACCATCCCCTCAGCATTGAGCCAGTGACAAGGTTGAGTTGGTTCTTGGATTGGAGCTCCCAAACAAGGCTCCCTTTCAATCATGTAGCTTCAATTCCGTTTTCTTCTGGAAACACTCTTCTACTGGCATCAGTGGCCCTTGGCCCTGTGCTCACTTGAGGGCAAGAGCTAAAGTTGTTTTGCTGTTTGGCTTGGTCTGAGTCCTACCTGGCTTTGTCATGAGGAGTTTGGTCAAGTTGCTGGAGCTGTGCTCGGTATCCAAGCCCATTTCCACAGTTCCTTCTGGTGAAAAGATGGTTTCTTAGCAGCTGAAAAAATCCACAAGAACATGAAGCTGGAAGAGAATTTCAGTTCATGTCAACCTAAAAAGAGGAGAGGCTGCACAAATGTTTTCCACTGTTACCAGGTTTGTTTCCTGCTAAGACAGAAAAATTGTTGGGAGCACAAGAGCTTCATCCCTCACACTGTGCAACTGAAATCAGTGTTTGCTTCACCTCAGCAGTCCTAAAATTGCTTTTCTAAAGGTAAAAAAGGTTGCAAAAGTACATGCAAGAGCCTGGACATGGAGGAAGCTTTGCTTGAGTTAGTTTTAGGAAAAGATCTACAGACTGTTACTATAGATAGATACGTCCAGTCTGAGACACTTTTTTCTGGAGGGTTTTTCTATGTGAAATAAGAGAGGTACTTTACCTTCTTTAAGGGGGTTGTAGGTTCATTGCAATCAGGCACTGTCAGCTGCTGGTTTTTATGTGGCAGTGAAGGAATGGTATTTCCATCCCCTTCCCAGCTACAGGCTGATTATAGCAGCTGTGTTCCTCCATGGAAGAAGGGAATGGGAGTCCAACCAGCTCACTGGAAAAATGTTAGGAGCCATGCATTAACTGACTGCATCCCTTCCACTCCCTGAGTAGGGAAAAGAGACCTCTGGAAAATGTGGCTGTTGGTTTTTCTGGGATGAGGGAAAACACAAGGCTTGCATGCCAGATGTCCTTTCAAGGGAAAAAAGAATAAAGTGACATGGCTGGGATATTATTTGGGTAGTTTTCTAATGTCACACCTCAATGGAGTCTGAGATTGTTAACTGGGGGATTGACTCTCAATATTGTGGCCAGATGCAGGGGTTGGCTGAGCTCCCTCACTTCGGAGCTCACTTTTAAATTATGCCTTGATAATTTATCCTGCCAAGGAGATTTGTAGTTCAGTGGTTTTTGGGAGTTAGTTTTTGAGCTAAGGAGGGCTCCCATGTCAGTGAGAAGGTAGCTGGGTCTCCAGTCAGCCTCTCAGGTGTTTCCAAGTGTGCTGGTGGACCTGTTTGAGTGGCCACATCTGCAGACAGGAATTAGTACCCCTTTGCCATAGGTGGGATTTCTCTGAATTCCTGAAAAAAACTTCTGCCTGTTTTGCTGTCTTGCTTCTTAAATCCATAGGACTGCAATAGGGCTAATCAGGTAGAAGTGTGACATTTTTCTGTTTTCTGTGATTTCTGGCCAATGTGCTGACTTGGGGAGCGGGTGACAAGCTTGCTGACTGTGGCTCTTTGTGGTTTCAAGTTAAGAGGCAGTGCAGTTGACAGAGCAAAGCCATGTGGCAGCCTCTCCACAGAGTCCTGGCTGCTGAGTTACTGCAGTCATGGCTTGGCTTTCTTGCCACCATGGAGGGGCTGCTTCAGATCCCTCTCCAGGCTGCACTACTGTCAGTATGGCATCCACAGCTAGTGTGGTTTAACAAGGGTTGGAAGTGTGTGTAGGTTGCTGCAGCTGTGGCAAGAAGTGAGCCAATATGGAGAGGATTCAGTCACCTCCAGCTGAAAGTTGGCAGGTTGTAACTGATGTGTGAAATTAGGGTATTGCAGCAATTCATGTGTGCTGGACTTGTGGAGATGTTGGGCTGGAGAGTTCCTGCTCATCTCTGCAAGGCTGGAAAAGCATTGCTGGTTGGGGTTGTAGACCAACTGCATGGACTGCTTTTGGGAAAGCCCAGAATTATCGCAGAAGGATGATACTCAGCAAGTTAGGATTTTCACAGAGCCCTCAGACCAACAGCTGTAGAAGTCCAGGCACTGTAATTTGTCACTTCTTGGGACAAAGGGACAGAGAGGAAGACCTTGACACTGGAAATCAGTTACAAGAGTTAAGTGCAGGCTTAAATCCCATTGAAATCTCTGGAATTATGGCCCCTTCTTGAAGTTTACCATATCCTTCAGTGCCCTGGCAGGCTCAGTCTCCAAGGGGTTGCTGCTGTGATCTCTACAGGCTCTGCCCTGCACTTTCTAGGAAGATTTCCTCTCCTAAAGAGATGACGTTTATCCATGGGACCAAAGCAAATCACTCATGTCAGTGTTCAGAAAAGGGATTTTTGTGACCATGGAGAACAGGAAAAATCTCACCTTTGAGGTGTGCCTCCTTATTTACAAGCCTTGAGGAACTTTTTGGCCATCCTTACCTTACTGGTGGAGAAGCCTCACAGGCAGCTGGGGGAGCAGAGATCGTGTTCTCTGGAGCACAGACAACATGGGACACAGCCATGCAGCCCGAGTTGTACTCCTGTCTGTCCCATCCAGGGCAGTCCTGGGCTCGCTGAGACACTCCTGGAGAATGCTAATGGGGCTGTGGTTTTGCCCTGTGGTCAGCCATGTCTCAGGGCTGGTGGTTATCCTCCACTACAACTACCAGTCTGTTCTCCAACTGGCCTCCTTTGCTTACCCTCAAGAACAATTTGGATGGTTAACAGGGAGGAGAGACTGGGAGCCTAGTGGTGTCTCTCTGGCACCCAAGCCTGTGGCTTTCTCGTCTGGTAGAGCTCCTGCCATCATTTTGTGTGACTTTGTCCCTTCTGTCAAATGAGGGCAGCCACAGTGGCTGTGTCAGACAGGATTTGGGATGCCTTGTGGAACACTTACTCCATGTTTGCTGCTTCTAGTGGAATTCGGTTGACCTGTGAGCGGATTTTTGCCCCAGATTTTCTTTTTTTCTTTTTCTTTTACCCTTGGAATTTGTCCTGCTGGCCCCTGGAGTGATGAATCACCCTGCCACTCTACCTAGGGGATGTCCAGGATGTCCAGTCCTTCTTCCTGAGGCAGACCAGGGCAAATCCTGGAGCTAGTGGCCCAGTGGAATTGCTGAGAGCAGGCCCTCACATTTGACAGTCTACATCTGCTGGTGTGTGGGCAAGGATTTATTTTTACCTGAGAGCATGCAGCTGGAGAGCCAGCTCCCATCAGCATCCTGCAAACAGAGCTGGGTCCATGGAGAATGGGGCCCTGAACCCAAGACCTTTCTCTGCACCTCGTGGCATCCCATCTGTTCCTGCCACAGAGGGGTGCATGGAAGCAGATGCAAAGGGAGGCATTCTCCTAGAGCACGGGATGCTTTCCCTTTCAGCAGAGCCATAGCACCCATCTGTGAATCCAGTGATTTTACATCCATCTCTGTGTTGTTCCAAGGCAACAAGTGTTTTATATTTAAAGAGTATTAATTTAATATTACTGAAGCCTTAAGAAAATGCACACTGGGCCAAGTCCTGCTAGTTTTGCTTGCATTTCACAGGACTGAGGAGGGTGAGATCTGATCCTCTTTGGATGTACCTCTACTGGAGGGGCGGTTGTGGGGGAGAGAGAAGAGGCAGGGGAATTACAGCATTGGAAATAAAAAATCCTACCTCTGCCCAGAGCCGTTTTGCAATAAGACACTTCAGGGTGTGAGTTAAGATGCTGTAATTCACACCTCACGAGTTTTGTGGCATTCATCCGACTGTTTCTTGCCCTACACACAAGGGTGAGTGATTTCAGCTCAGCTTGCCCCCTGGCTGGCCAGCCCTGGAGCAGAGACGGCTGCATGGAGATGGCTGTAGGGCTTGTGTCTCCCTCCACTTTGCATATCTGCCTCGTGGTAAATTATAGCGGTGCCTCCAGCTCCTTCCTGTTAGCGCTTCATGAATTAGAATTTAGAATCACTCTGGGGACCCACGTTAAAAACCTTGAATCTTTTGAGTAAGGATTGGAGTCAAATCCTTGCTTTTTTAAAAGGATCAGGCATGTGGAAGTGTTACATCACTATCAGTAATGCTGGGCTGGAGCTCATGTGCCCAGCAGAGATTTGGGGTCTTTGTGTGAGTGAGCTGACCCAGCCATGCTGCTTTGTCACCATGAGCTGACAGTGCTGCATCGCTGAGGAGATGGAGGTCAGTGTCAATTTGGGCATCTCTGCACCATGAAGGCCTTTCCTTACTGTACATCCACCTTAACTTCAGCCTTGCAGACATTAGATGTCTGCCTGGATTTGTCTCTTCCTGCAGGCAGAGGAAGAGGCATCTCTGGAGAGGGATGTGTACCCTTGCCACCTACCTAGATAAGGATGTCAGATATTAGATTTGGGCAGTTTGAGATCCCAATTCAGAGCTGCATAAAACTAGGACTTTTTCTCCAAATTCTGCCTAGCAAATTCCTGCTGTCTCCACATGCTGATGTGTTGAGTGCAGCTGTATTAGTCCTTGAAAGCCTGCTGTTACAGACTGTGATCTTCTGGGCCTTGGGTGGACACTTCAGCAGATTAATAGAGTTTCTGTCTGTGCAATATTCATAATTCCCTTTAAGTGGCTAAGAGAGGGAGAACATTCAGGCTTGGGGAGTGAAAGGAAGAGGTTTGTTTATTGTTCTAAGGCATTGTAAGCCCTGAATTTACCAGAAATGTAAACTTATAAGTAATTTTGCTGATTCATGTTTTATTAGTGATTTTGATAGAACATGTAATATGGGCATGGCCCTATAAAGCTTATTTCTAATGGGACACATTCTGACTTGCAACCACGTACCCTCCTTCCAAAAATGAGTAATTCCCAGGGTATATGAGGCTTGTGCCTGAGCTGTGAAACAAGAAGGAATTAGTAGCCACTGCCACCCCTGGCATCTCTGACAGAAGCTGCATTGCCAAACAGCAGTGCATGTCTCCAGAGAAGATGTGGAGTTTTTTATGGGGAGAAGCTGTGCAGGTGACAAAGCCCGGCTTAGAGAGACTGCAAATCCCTGGGAGTGTTCCTCAAGCCTACTCTGAAAGAGTCCAGGCTCACAGATGGTGGCTTGTGTCAGGTATGGAGCTGGATTTGGTGATGAAGTCCTTTAGCAGTATGGTCACAACTGCTGATAATCACCACCTACCCTAATTTAGCATTCTTTTAGGGCCCCATCTCCTTTGTACCCCATGTACAAACTGCAGAGAAGCAGGTTGGGTTGGTGGGCAGTGCAGGTCAGTAGGACAACTTTCTCCTCTGGCTGCAGTACAACCTGGAGATTCATCTCCCAGTTCCTCAGCTGGGGGTGAAGTAAGACAGTGTGACTGTCCTGTCCAGCAGCCATCCCTGTGCCCAGAAGTTAAACAGCTTTTTAACTGCCATCCCTACCACTGGATCCTTGTACTTGCAGGGTTTAGAGGGAGTGACGTTTTGAGGAGATATACCCAAGGCACGGTACTGCTCCGGACTGAAGAAAGAATCTCTCCCATTTCTGTGCATGCCGGCAGGGCAGAGCAGTGCTCCCTCCTCCCGGTGTGCTGGATGAAGGCGGTCTGGAAGCTGCTGGGGACGGCTGAGTGTCCCTCTGCCTGTGTGTGGCCCAGGTTGCAATGGCAGGGTTGGAGAGGGATGGGTTTGCACTGCCTGTGACAGAGAGGGTGTTCCTGCAAGTGGGAAGGCAGGAAGCCAAGCGTGGGAAAAGGAGGGAAAAGGAGGATGAATGTGAGAAGAGTAGGAGGGAAGGAAAGGGCAGAGACAATAGTTCAGCTTAGCAAAGAGGCAGTGATTGAGGGTGTGAGGATTTGGCACAGTATCTTCCTGAAAACCCTGAAGGTCCACAGGAAGAAGGTAATTTTGTGTTTAATTGAGTGCCATGCCCTGCCGGGAGGGAATCCATTCTGCTCAGGACTTGCATCAGTTTTCCTGGTTTGTCCAGAAAGCTGGGGAGTGAGGGTTGGAATAGGGAGGGTGCTCCACGTTTGCCTCTGTAGTGCCTCTTTGCACTGCAATTCGGATATTGTTTGCAAGGCTAGGACACAAAATCATTTTCTTCTTTCACTCTTCTCCCCACAAGAAACATGGATTTCTCTAAAGCCTGAAGTCAAAGGTCACTACAGTGAAAGAGATTTTTCCAGTGACTTCAGCATTGCGTCTTTCTGGGCTGTGGAAATGTGTTCCCTTTTTTCCAGGAATTGGCTTTACATTGTCAGGATTGTTCTGTAGAGATCAAGTACATTCATTCTTTCATATTTTTATAGATATATATAGATATAGTCATGCAGTGTAGTTAAAGATCTGTGTGCATTGAACACTTGCAGAACGGTGTTTATGTTTTGAGGATAGCTGCTTTTTTCATTTGCTCCTCTATCATTTTGCATTTAAAATGCAAATACAGTTTCCCTGCCCATGGCAGGGGGGTTGGAACTAGATCATCTTCAAGGTCCCTTCCAATCCACACCATTCTATGATGTGTCAGCGTGTTATGCTGGCAGTTCTAGAATGCTTTGCTGGTTGATGTTGATTTCACCTCAAGTTTTATCCTTTAGTCATGCATTAAAAACATAGTTGCACAAATAGGAGAGAAACTAGAAGAGTTTGTTTCAGAGCTTTTTTTTCACACTTAAAGTATTGTGCCCCTCAGGTCTGCCTTTGTAAATCTGAGGGTCTCTTGGTTTACATGAACTTTTTGTTTCCCTCTGCTCAAAATGAGAAGAAAAAAAATCCCACTATTCTATGGCATAATCCCAGGAGATTTCCATTATTTGAACTAAGAATGTCCCAGAGCTTTGTCATTGTTCTGGAAGGGCCTGGAGGAGTTTTGCTCATTTTCCCAGGCCCTTGCTTTGCTTTCCCAACTCTGCATCTGGGGTCATACGTAAGGTTACAAATCAAAGCCGGAAGATTTGCATGCTAATATAAACTACATGCAAGTGTTGCTGCAGAGCAGGAATCCTGGATGTTGGATTCCAAAAGGGAGGCTGGGTTGTAGCAACAACGCCTCTTTGTGACCACAAGGCAGACTGGGCAGGGAGCACTCGCCATTTGTGCAAGCGAGGGTCTGTATTTACAGCAGAACTCTCTGGGGCTGTGTGTGAAATGGGCTCAGCAGTACCATGGTGTGCTGTGTCTGCACATGTGTCCACACACTGTGCGTGCTCCAGCGCTGTACTGGAGCTCCACGGCTGGGCAAATGCATCAGTCCAAGCCTGCTGGTACAATGTAGAACGGCCTCTGTTCTCAGAGCAGAAAGGTGCTCCAAGAGATTTCTCACAGGCACAAATAACTCGGTGCAGAGGTGGGTGAGACTTGGTGTTATGTGGGAAACAGCAATTTCCAGGTCATATTTTGTCTCTCTGTGTCTTGTCAGTCTTGATGCACTTAGCAGTAGCAAGCAGGCTTTTGTTAGTTCTCATTTGACCAAGCTATTCCTGTATCCCTGGCCCCAGGGCACTTGATGACAAAGATCCCTTTGCCTGAAATATGAGCAGAGCTTGTCCTATTTCGTACATCCCTCAAGTCAATTCCTCTTGTGCCAAAATTAATTCAGCTGCTTCTCTCTTAAGCCTCTTTGATTTGACAGCATCCTTCTGATGCTTTACCAATCTTGCTTTCATGTGGGGTTTGATCCAGCACCATGAAGAGAATTAAACTCTTCCTGTTGGCTTCTGTGATTCTAATGATGCTGTAATGGCAGTCAAAATCAGATGCAGGTTGTACCCATTTGGACCAGGATTGGATTTAATATACCAACATTGCCCTCATCTGAATGATCATCATCACTGATGACAGCAGAGTGATCTCTTGCAGCTGAAGATTGCAAGATGTGTTATGAACTAGGGAGTGATTTCAAAAATGCTCATATCTGCCTCAATACTTTCCTGTTGAAACTTATTTCAGTTGAAGGGGGATGAAGCCAGTTTTGAGTCAGTTTTTAAGATTTGTTCTTTTGTAGAGAAGAAGGACATGGGAATTAAGTAATTTTATATTGGAAAATAATTTTTTAAAGTGCTGTTCCCCTTGGTATTTATCCTTTTCCTTGCAACTGACAAGATGATGTAGGAGCTGAGAAGTGACTGGCTTAGAGGGACCTCCACCTCACTTTCCCATCCAGCACTGGCACTGAGGATTTCCAGTTGAGCTGTACTCTTTAGGGGTGCTATGAATAACTTCAATTGCAAATCAATCTCTAAAACCAGTTTAGTGAAATTGATGTAATTTCTATATACAAAATTGGTCACTGAAACTCGGAGGTTTTAAAATTCAAGAGTCTGTTTTGTCTGTTGATTGTTTCTTTTTCCAATTCCTTTTTCTTGAATGGAGATTCTCTTCTTCTGCTAGGACATGCTCATATTTTAGGTTTGTCATAAGGCACCAACCATCTGCTGAGGAGAAGACACAAGCATTGAGTTAAAATAGTTTATAAGTCAGATGGCATCCGATTTAAGAGGCAGTAAGCTGACAAGTCTTTACCTCCAAGTGCAGCTGTTCTAATTTTGTTTGCTTGCCTTAGACAGCCTCTTTCAGACCTGGGTAGGGTACTTGAGAAGGCCACAAGGGAGGCAGGTTTCACAGAGAGCCTGTATGTTCTTGTTTCCATTTTACGTTTGTCACTCTTAAGATTCTAATGCTCTGTAGGCTTACATGTTCAGTTTTCTAATAACCTGACAATTCTTAAATGGCAGAAAATGAGTCTTGTGGTTATTCTACTTCACAAATAATTCCATCACATGTGCAAAGTAAATGCAGGTGGATTGAGACAGACTGTAAACAGAAATATGAGTCCACATTGTGCCTTGCACAGATGCTCCCTCTCCCTCACGCACACATGTAAATGTAATGGGTGGATGTTGTCCACTTCCTTTGTCTCCTCCCCTTGCAGGGAAGCTGCTGATCTGCTACCAGAAACTGGGAAGTGGTAGTGGAGAAGTGACCAGTCTTTACTAGTTCTGTTTCTTTTTTTCTTTCCATAAGCTGTAGTTGTTGGATATGCTGGAGTTCAGATAGCCTTAACAGGTCTGTGACGTGACCCAGGATATCAGTTTAAAAACAAACAAAACCCTGCTAATGCAACACAGATACTGCATGTCTGCAAGAATCAGACACATTATATTCTGCTCACACACCCCCAAGAATGAAGTAATGAAGTAATCAAACAAGCCTGGCAAGAGGCTCAGAGGTGGTTTGTAACCAAGCTGCAGGGCTCCTAGCTGTTCCAGTTCTGCAGCTCTCTGGTCAAGTTATGGCCACAAATCATGGGTGCAGATTCCTCTTTTTACCATGGCTTACACAGCCATGTGGAGAAATATGGCAGGAGGATTTTCTGCTTTTGGCTTATGGCTCTGGTTGTGTGGGACAACTTAGCATCTTCTTAGCAGGAAGATACTGGAAAGACCTGAAGACAGTGTTAAAAATCTCAAGTTGGCAAATGCCAAAAACCTGAGGGGTGAAGTTGAGACTAAATCAGAATTTGAACTGTGGGCTTTAAAACCTCATCAGTGCATGAGAAAAGTAGAGAAGGCTAAGTATGGTCTTATTCTGCCTGTGTAAGCACAACGAGCTGGATTTGTCATTCAGACACAACCCTCTTCTGTGTCTGGTCTGTCCCCCTGAAGCTAGGAAACCAGCAAAATCATCCAGCCAGGTGCCTCCATACTCAAATGAGTTCCTCTTCCTGTGTTCCAGGGATGTCTGCTGGCTGGCTTGAGGCAGTTGTTTGCTATTCTCATTTGTTTTTAAGTACTGGGATTTGGCAAAGAGAATCAGATTTCACCCTGGTTACTGCTCCACCAAGAGGAAGATCTGTGCCCATGTGTGGTGTGATTTTCTAAACTAGAATGGACCCAGTTTGAGTCTTGAGAATATGGCTAGATTAGGAGCTAGAAAGGAAATTTTTTTTGCATACTCAGAACAGATTTGGTGTGATGTGGCTGAAAAGAGAGGCAGCATTAATCCAGCATTAACCCTTTTACACTGTAGTTTAGAGATGAAACAAGATCTACAAAAGAAATCAGGGGAGAAAGGAAAACTCTCATATTCCCCCTCCCTGTTTTTTTTTTTCTTTCCCCTCACTTGGATATTTATTCTGACTGTAAATTAGCTTGCAAATTATGATGGAAACTGAAATTGCTATGTCCTGCTTTAGTTGCCTGTGTGGTGTCTGCTCACAGATGAGAACTGGCAAATGCTAGAGCTGTTCAGTTTACTCTCTCCCAACATACTGTAACTCTGCTTTTCTTCCAAGACTTGCAGCATTTGTCCATGAGACCCCTGGGTCATTTTGGCTTTTTCTCAGTTACATTTTCCCCATTGGTAATGGAAACACGAGCTGGGTAGAGGGGTGTCCATGAAACCACATCTGGTGTGTGAGGAAACCAGACAGCCCACACCTGTGTGCAGCCCAAGTCACCCCCTCCTTGGGACTGCTCTGAGGCATCTTGCCCTGGCAGCAACCACCCTGCAAGGACCTTTCCTGTCTGGGGCTCCCTGGGTCTCATATTTCTTCCAAGTCTCATCTCTGTTTCTCAGCTCAGTTCAAAATCCTGGAGTGAGAACAGCTCTGGAGTGGGTTTGAAAACAGCTGTTCCTTGGCCGTGTCCCGGCTGAACTGCGGTACCTCGGAGACCTTTGTGCTGAAAGGTGACCTCATTGCATGGCACCAGGGATGGACTTGCCACTGGCTTGGGGCTGAGGGTCTGATTTCATCTCTGTGGGAATTTCTAAGGTCTCACAGTGCTTCTTAGGGCCTTTTGGATGCTAGTGAGCTGGGCAAGAAGCCCGTGCTGTGCTCACTGAATCCAGAGGTGTGGTCCAGGCCAAGCAAAGGCACAGGTGATGTGCACGCAAGAAGGGCTTGCATTCTCTGTGCTTATTCCTGGAGCATTCCACTCTTCCTGTTGCCATGCTGGCTCTTGTATAGGGCAGAAGTTGAGGACACTAGGGCCCCTCATCCTGGGGAAACCCCAGCTACTGGTGCCAGTGTCTTACCGGATGGAAGAAGACCCCTAAAATCAACCAAACTGCATCCGGAAGCTGAACAGCTCTGCTGCTTTGGTCTTGTAGGTAACAAAATTGCTGTCTCTAGGCTGATACCACTTCAAATCTGGATCTGGGCCAGCACCAATTTGTGCTCATCAGCACAACATTGACGTTAAAATGGTTATGCAAACAATGAGTTTGTGCAGTGGCTGTACTCTGGTAATTTACGGCACAGATATATGTTGACTTTGCTGCAGTTTAAGTTGTTTTAATGCAAACTCCATCAGGTAAATGAAGCAGCTGAAATTGCTGCAAAGCCTTGCAGGAGCTGAGTTGACTTTGCATGGAGTATTCACATGCTGAGCTGTGCTGGTGAAAAGATTCCAGCTCACAGGCAGTGATAGCATCTGAATACAGGGGAGAAGGTGTACCTTTTCCAACTCAAACCTGAGCCATAGAAGGACAAACATCCAACACTTTAATAGGAGTCTTTGAAGAAGCTGACATTGTCCAGGATAAAAGGGGATATCGTGGTGGTATCTGCATACAAACTGCACCATGGTGTTGTCTTTTGCATTCACAGAACTCTCTTGATAGCTGGTATTTACTGTAATTACTTATTAGAGGTTAACAACACCCTCTCTTATGTGTGCAGGGATATTTCTGGTTTCTGCTTTTCATTCTTCCCTTTGCCAATAGCTCTTGTATTTGTGTATGTTGTTATCCTTATCTTGGTCTCATCAGACAATCAGCTTTAGACATTTTTCTTCCACTCCAGCTCATCTGGCTGTAGACAAGAAGACCTTAGCCTCTAAAAAAATAATTGAAAAAAACAGTCACATGAGAATAACCTGAATTTGTTACCTCTGGGGTTTGTGCTGGCTTTCAATGGATATTTTCCATTGAAAACAAGACAGTCAACGATAACGTCATGCCCAGTGACATTAGATGGATATGTTTTGTAGTAGAAAGTCATCTCTCCTCATTGCTTATGTAGGCAGTAAAGGGAGAGCAATGACTTCAGTTTACAATAAATTTTCTGCTCTGTGGTGGATAAAGTAGAAGCTTCCTAGAGCTGGAATTAAACAACAAAAATTAGCAGCTGATAAAATCCCCTGGGACCCTGCACCTTCTTTCATAAGCCATGAATATTAAGACCTACTTATCAGGCTCAGTTCCTGATGAATATTCTACAGTTATTAAAGGCCTGATTATTGTTTCTCTGAAGAAGGATTTATTTTAAAATACAATAATAGATCAAAGAAAGACTGGACTTGGAAATTAAAATGTGAACATTCTTAGTGGCTGGAGCACCCAGCGATTGTGCAGTGAGCCGTTTGTCATTTGTACTTCAATTTTCATTCAGAGTTAAGGACCTTTTGTCCTTAACAGGACGGTTTTTAAGGTGAAGCATTTGCATAGCATCTGTGTTTTGACTCCTTTATGGTTATAAACATGGCAGATACATAAAGCAGGTCTCTTTGCCTTTAGTAATTAATTACTGTAGTAATTTGGAATCTCAATTACAGTTCAGTTGTGTGTAGGAAAACACTGTACTTACATGAAAGAGCTTGCTCCGAGACATGTAAGGTACTTTGATTTTATCTTCTTTTATGAAGACAGAAAGTGCCAAGGAACTGGGACTCTTGTGGGCGGGACCAGCTGCATATTGGAGTGGCTTGTGTGGCTCAGTTTTGGGGGGTTGCTGGATACCACAGAAAGCCTTCCCTTGACTCTGCAGGCGGCTGCAAGAGCGCTGCTGGCTCTGCTGGGTGTTCGAGTGTGGGATGACTCTCCCTATTTATCTGATATTTCCTGCTGCCTCCTCGTCTGGTTGCATTTGCATGACCCTGGGCTCCCCCAGGACTGCTTTTCTTCCTCTCTCTTGGGACATTGTTGATCACTTTCACAGCAACTCATTTTAAGATCTGATTAAAAAAAAACAGTGAGGCAAGCTGATGTAAAGTTTGCTGCTCATGAAAAGGTTATGCATCTGACCAAGGCAGCAGAAGCAAGTAACTTCCAAAGACAGATCTCTAAAGGAAAGAAATATGATATCTAAGGCTTCTGAAACCTCTAAACCTTGTGTTTATAATCTGGAATTTTACAAATCTTTTTCAACCAAACCCCATTATTTTAAATGGGCTTGAAGTGCTTTTGGGAAGCAATTTGATTTGGGCAAACAAGCAAAAAAATCAATAGCCGTTTTAGGTTTTGCACCTGTCTCCCACCAAGCTGATTTTGAGCCCACTGGATTCTCACTTCAAATAGCACTAGGTTATGATTAAAGGCTTTTCTTGCTTCTGCTGTAATCTTTCCATGAAATAGAAGTCAGTGTATCTGCATGCTGCCCCATCTGTCACTTACTGAGCTCGAGGAGACCTTAGGCTCAAAAAGATTTAATTGCTGTCCTAAATGTGCAGCAAAATCCTGGCTTAACTGAAGCCAGTGGCAGCTTCATTCCCACAGAGCCTGAATTTGAATTTCAGATCTGGGGATGTATCTTCACCATGTATTGGGGTGCTGCTCCTAGACCTGGTTCCCTGCACCAAATAAATCCAACCTCTTGCCCAGAATATCCCGTTGCACCCAACTCTGCCCCTTCTTGTGTTATGGAAATGTTTTGCCACTTACTGCACCACCAGACTGGAATCTTGAAGCAGGATTGACTTCTGCCTGGATTAGATTTTGATCAAGCAGACTTGTAGGCTGTTAAAAAATTCATGAACTCACAGTTTTTGTGGGTTCTGAAGAGTAGCACAGAGAAGCCTGAGGTGCCATGAAATTCAAAGTGCTTGGATGTCTGTGGCATATGTGTTTTGTTTCTAGTTTCTGAAGAAAAGATATATAATGAAAGAAAAATTATAATCTTTATTTACATGTGCAATATGTTTCTCCTCCTGTCTCATTCCCTTTGTGAGAACTCAGGGCCAGAATTACAGTATCTGAAGTTGCTTTTGGATCCTATTCAGCTCCCATCTGTCAAGATCTGTTTTTAATCGAATGGGTTTTCCATCTGAAAGTAGCTGTTGGATAGAGAATGAGTAGAAATATTTGTGTGTGAATTAGCTCAGAGTGAAGCTACAAACTTTTTTTTTCCCACAACAAACACATGGAAAAATAGTCTTCAGTGTAGTGTGGCCAGCCTGAAAATTTGCAACAGCAGCTTCCTTCCCAGGCTCTGACTCCTCTGCCTAGACTGCGTGGGTAAGATCTTTAAAGGGGCCTAAAACCATTGTGTTACACACAGGCTGAACTCCCCTCCATGCAGCAGGGCAGTGCTAATGTCTCCCTTGTGTATATGGGCATTGCAGGAGGGAGGTTGGGTGGTTTGGTTTTCCAGGAGAATTATGAAATGTGTCAGAGTAGCCTGGGTTTGCTGAGAGTCAAGCTCTTACCCCTGGGTAGTCTTCCCTTTGCCAGTCTTGATGGTCTCTGCTCTGGTGGGAAGAGCAGATATGTTTGATAGAATCATGAGAAAGACCCCATATCTCCTTAACAGCCTATGCTCAACATCTCCAGTTATTGAATGCCATGAAACTGGGCTACAGGAGATGGAAGGCAGACTGCCTTGGGGGACAGAATGTGGTAACAAGCTGAGAGGAAAGTATGGCTGCAGGATCTCTGTGGTTTCTGGGAGGATACCTCTCCTACTGGGAAAGAAGAAGAAAAAGTAATCCATTGGTGGTCTTTGGAAAAGTGTTGTTAAGCCAAATATTCAACACCCCTTCAGGGATTTTCATGCAATAATTTTTATTGGTAAAAGTACAGAAGCTATTGAATCAATAGCTTGGAAGATGGTCTGGTGTCTTGGGGGAGATGAAGTAGAGGGTGATGCTTATCTATCCCCTGTTGCTGGAGACAGAGAGCTTTACTTCTGCGTCCATGGCAAAAGTGAGAGCTCCTGCTGTAGTGCTGTGGCTGAGGGAGGAGGGATGCTTTCCTGTTTCCTCTGCCAGATTGTTATCTCAGTCCATATGCGAAACCTGGAAATTGCTTTAAAGGCTCAGGAGCATTCCTAGCTGTGATTTTGATTACATTGATGTTGTGTGGTCACCCTTGATAGCTCCATCCTGTGTTTGCTGAAGTCTTGTTGAGGATCTGTCATCAAGGCAGCGGGGCCAGCATTGGCCTGAAGGCAAGTGTATGAGACAGCAGAACCTGGCCCATTTTTAACTTTCAAAAAATATGTTGGAGATACCAACATACAGAGGATCAAAAGGAAACACCTATTGTGTTTTGTGTGTGTGTGCATTTATATGTACAAGTTTGTGTGTATGTGTGTGTGTGCAAATCATTTTTTATCACAGCCTCTGGCAAAACTGTTTCTGTAAGAGGATTGTTTTGGGGATGGACTAGGGTTGGACAGGGGAAATCCTGGGCTTATTCCAGGCTTCTGTTGCTGTTTCTATCAACCCAAGGAAGGTGTCACTCTCACTGTCTGGATTTACATCACCTTCAGTGGTGCCAAGGTGCCGATGGTCTGAGGTGACTCAGCAAGAGCTGTGTGCCACCAGGGTTCAGTTTCTATAGCACGTGTATGGGTGTGAGTAAGCAACTGTGTTGCATGGCTGTAATTCCACAACACCTGTGGAGCTGCGTTTCCTTTGAATTTCCTGTTGAACCAGAGCCACTCCTTGCTTGGGAAGGCTGACAGCCACATCGCCATATACAAAGACAATCTGGAGTGTGGGGTTGGAGATCAGCACCCCACGATGAGCTGTTGCTTCAGGGGTGGACTAGCTCTCCCAGCCATGTCTGTAGCTGGCACTGGGACCCTCCAAAGAGGATAGAAAGCAGGGTGTGCTACCACAGACCAGAAAATGTGCCATCACTCAATTAGAGTTTTTATCCCAGGCAGAGCAAAGCCTGTGGGAGCTACTGGTGGGGATATGTGGGAGAGCATTGAGTACTCCCCCAAGATTTCTGTTGAAGGCTGCAACTAGATTTAGGCTAGTCCTGCTCCCAGGGCTATATGCCTCACTGTGAGCAGGCTCTGAAATTCACCTATGTTGACTGTTCTGCCTATGCATGTATCATGTGCTTATGGCCCAGGCTGATTTGTGTTTTCTTTTCCCTGAACAGGTCTATATCATCAATGTAACATGGTCTGACCTGACTTCCCAGATCATCTACCGGAGATACAGCAAGTTCTTCGACCTGCAGGTAAGTCTGTCCTATCTAACATAAAATATTATTTCTACTCATGCTTCTAGTCATATTTCCAGCTGGGTTAATAGTGCCTTTAAATAAGGCTTTGTGCTTGTTTGGTCTGTTGCATGTCATGATCTTGAAACTTTTCAGACTCTGCCCTTGTAGGGTATAAGATAAGTGGGTGGTATGCTCGCAGTGAGTAACTTGCACTGTAAAGACATTTAAAGCTGACATTTTCATGAATGGTTCCTATTAAAGCAGGGATCTAATTTTAAATACTTCAGATGCACTTAAAACAGAGAGAACACTACATTTAGGGCCCCCAGAAACTAGTTACCCAAGGAACTGAAAACAGCAGAGCTTTTGCACGCTCCCACAGCAGTTCAGTAATGGAGATTGCAGTGGACATTTTCCAGTCTCTTTCTAGCCATCTACCTAGCCAGCCTGTGTCCTGGCTCCTGATGTTTTGTACAGCTCCTTTGCTCGATTCCATGCCTGTATGTTTAGATTTCATCAAAAGCTTTCTTGCTGGATAGCTGCTGACCAAAGTCTGAAACCAGGACTCAGCTGCTTCATTTCTGGTAGTGCTCCAGGCACCTGCATAGGTAGGGGGAGCTTTGTGAGGGGTGGTCTGTTTGGCAATAATCCAGTTCCACTGATATTTTTGTATCATTGTAGCTTTGTAGGCAGCAAAACTAATTGCATGGGATAAAAATAAAAGCTGTGGTTTGAGAGACTCTTGAACTTTGGGGAAAAGGTTGATTTTTGGACTGAAGCTTGTGTTTGGAGCTGGGCTGAGGTTACAGTATCACTTAAGGTTACAGTAAAGTGAGTCCTCAGGTTCTCTACTGACTATGTAGCTGACTGTGCTGTGTCCTGAAAAGTAACACTGAGCCTTTTCATAGGATAAATTAGGAAAAAAAAAGGTTCTTGTTTGGGGTAACTTAAAGAGCTCTAGTTTCATCTTTGCTTCTCTTTATGTTTCATTTCTGGTACTTGGAAACTTGAAATCTCTAGGCTGTTTTGTAAACTGTATCAGTTATGGCCTCCTGGCCTTTCAGGTGAAACGTTACCATTTCTACAGCCAGTCCTCATTTCTGTTTGCTGTGTGGCTGGAAGAGAAGAGAGGGATGTTCTTAAGCTTCCTCTTGTGCCCATCTCCATTTCTAACTGGGCTGAAGTGCCAGGCCTGCCAATTCCACTGCTATAAGAGTATGCCAGCATCTTCTCTGTGTCTGCTGTACCTGCTAAAGATGCACAGCTTCCTAGTCACTAACATTTGTTGTCAGCATGCGAGTTGTGGCCAAAACTGTTTCTTTCTTCTTCTCTCTTCTTTCTCTTTTCACCCCAGTTCTGTTTTCATGTATATGTTGTTCTGGGTCTCCCAGCCTTTCCTGGTAGGTTTGAAAAGTTCCCATCAAGTGTGGAGTTATCAATGGGGTTAGTGTGTTGGACAGGAAATGATGTCTCAATCAGGGAGTGAGTCCTGAAAGGTCCCATTGATAAGTACAAGGGGGCCTAGCCAGTGGAAAACTCCTGCTTGCATGACGCTTCTCCCCCCATGACAAAATACAACAAGAAAGTAACAAAATTCCCTTCTTTAACCCTTTTCCCTCCCAGGGATCTCTGTCAGGGCCAATACTGCATGAGCAGTGAGAGCCCTCTACAACTGCCTCTTCAGCTTTTGCAGTGTGAGGTGCAGAATTACAGAAATTGAGGTCTTCACTTAAGATTTCCAGTCCTGCCACCTCTGTACTATATCACTGTGTCTACCTGTGCCTCAGTTTCCCAGCTGTGAGATGGAGACAAGGTCCTGTGTGCTCAGGCTGCCATAATGTGCTTTTAGACTCTCAAAGGTGATAGGTTATTTTTTATTTATCCCCTCCTATTAGTCTTTCTGGAATTTTGATTATGCCTGAGCATCTCTTAGGTGAGGCAAAGGAAACTGCTTTGGGTCTTGAATAGCAATTTCTATTTCCAGCTCTAATGAAGCCTGCAAAGAGAGTTGGAAAAGCAAATGAACACTAAGAGGGACTTTGGGTAACCCTTGTATTTTGGGAATCCTATGGCTTGATTTGCAGAGATTCTTGCTCAAAGAGAAATTTGCTCCAGATCTTGGGATGACTTGCGCTTTCCAGATTTTTGCTGAAAGCTTGAACTTCTAACCTAGCACTGGTTGAATGTCGGGTTTGCAATCCGATATCATGCATGGTAAGGGTGGTCTTAGCATAATCAATCTACTTTGATAATGTCCCTGCCTATCCCCATGTGGCACTTCTAGGAGAAAACCAAGCAAATTCTCGGGGAGTAATTCTCAGCCAACTCACAGGCACCACTCATGTCCAAAACAGCTGGAGTCCACAGGTCTCTGCCAACTCCACTCACCCTGCTGTGTCAACGACAGAGCTGCACTTCAGGGCTTCCGAAGCCTGCACGTGTCTCATTTGCTCTTGACTGGAAGTGGAGGAACAAGGGCTGACTTGTAATGACTTAATCAGGGCTGCAGTGGCTGGCATTGACAGTGACACCGGATACGACCCATGGGGAAACCCAGGGGGCTGCCCAGGAGCAAGGAGGGAGGAATACAGATAATTAATTTCACTACTCCATTTTCATGTTTCTTTAAAAAAGAGCCCACCCTTCCCCAAATGGCTGTCTCTGTGGGAAGTGGCTCAGTGGTTTGGAGTGCTGTAGCATTAGTAGAAACTGCATTTTTAAAAATACTTCTTTGCAAATTCTATTAGGCACTGCAGGCGGTAAGAGGCTGCTCTGTCCCAAAGATTCAAATTCAAGGAGAGTTTGGATGTGATATTTCAGCAGTGCATATGCTTGAATTTGGAGTCAGGTTGTTTTTAAGTTTAGTAATAGGGCAGTAAGGCTGCTCACACCATAGGATTTGTTTGCCCCTCAAAGGTGTAAGAAGTACAGCAAATTGAACACAAAGCAGCAAGCCAAGTGTCCATGTACTGCTTCAGTGAGGGCTGGGTATCTGTAAAAACAGATTTTAAATTAAATTAGGGCATTGCTGCATCATTTAATTGTGCAACCAAGTCACATCTGTTCGTGAGCATGGGTCAAATGATGGCAGCAGAATACATGTGGGTGCCAGTTTTCAGTAAATAGGATTGAAAAAATTGAATTAACTCTGCATAGATGAAAGCATTACTATAAATTGCTTGTCAAATCCAATTATCTGTTGTCTTTCACCCTGGGGAGACGTTTGCACCCGAGCACTATGTGGGGTCAAAGCCACCTCCTAATGTAATATTTGAATGCTGCTTTCTTGCAATTGCCTGCAATGCAGAACAGAGGCGCATGAGGAGAGTGATGTGAGCATCACTTCTCAGTAGTGCTGACCTTTGTGACAGACTGATGGCTCACTGGGGCATGTGCCCTGGATGCTGTTTGAGGTCTTCCATCATCATTGATGTGTTTGTTGTTGGTGGTGTCAGAGTCCTGTCCTGAGGTGATAGTTCAGTAATGCTGCTGTTGTCCCCAAAGGAGCTGAGAAAGGACACTCCTTTATTGGGATAGCAGGGATAACTCCTGGCATTTCCATTGTGCAGTAAAAGAATCTACAGATATAAGGCCTGTGTTTTTCTTGCTGGAAAGTGATTTTGGAGGCTGTTAGCAGAATGGGGATTTGCAGTTGAGTGTGTGCATAAATAACTGCTGAAAGCATGAGGTGGAGAAGTAGAGATGCAGATAGCTCTCACCATCCCAGTGGCTATGCCAGGCTGGAAAATAACCACAAAGTTTGCAGCTGGCAGGCGTGAAGGTGTGTCTTTCTTCTCTCCCTATATCACCCTTGCAGTTGCCCAGTACCACCTTGGGCTTTTTACAGCTACAATGACCCTAGTTGGGTGCTGGCCCCACTGCTAAGAAACCCCCTCCCTAGCAAGTGAGGGAGGAAAAATGGGATCAAGGATCTGTGCCTGGTCTCTCGGCTGCAATCACCAGTGGTCATCTGCTGCATTTTATCCAGGGACTCGAAGTGTTCTCCTCTGATTCCATGCCTGTGCTACTCAGTGCCTGTAGTCAGAGTATGAACAGGATCAGCAACTCTGCAGAAGGACCAGACCCTCTGTTCCGTGGGGATGGCTGGGTCTCTGTGTGCGGAGCTGGGGGAGGAGCCTTTCTCACAGCAGGTGTAGTGTAGCTTTTCTCCACCGTGAAACACAGCAGCTGGATTTAGCAGCATGCCACGATCCCACGTTGTGTGTTTGGCTGTGCAGGAGCCAAACAGCATCATGGCAGGAATGTTAGGTGGGCAGATTTCAGTCTCTCCACACAATGATACACACAGGCGGTTTGGCCACAAGGAGATGTCTGAAATGTCACAATATTGAAAAGGCAAATAAATAAGGCTCTGTTTGAGCACTGGCTTTGTGTATCAGCAAAATATTATCCGCCCAGCATGGTTTGCTGATCTAGGCAGCTTTTCTTCAAAGTGGCACAGAAAGAGGAACTCACTAGCAGCCAATTAGAACATTTAAAAAGTAAAGACTGTCAATAATTTCATTAGGAAGAAGAAAGACATGTAAGTTGTTTTCATCCTGATGATAAAACATCAAGAGATTCATTTGTTATTGCTAGGGTCATCCTGTTTATAGTGCTATAATGGAGTAACAGAGCATTGAAGATGACATTAAATAAAAATGGTAGCATAAAAACTAGTATTGCAATCTGTATCTCTGCTTTTCTTACTCAGACTGAAGTTTGCATAAGCGCTGCTGCTATTGATCATTTTCCTGTTACACTATTCTGTAACAACATCCCTTTCTCCATTACCCAAGCTTACCAAATAGGGTAATGTCCACTCTCATTCCCAGTTTGGCTGTAAATGTGCCACGTGCCTGAGCACCCTGGATTTTACTGGGTCGTTATGATTTGAAACAGGACCTGGTGGCTTTGGCATGCAGGCTTTCTGGAGCAGAGCAAAGAGGAAATTCTGTGATTCTGACGGAATTTTTCACTCCAGTAGTTAATCTGGGTTAATTGCCCAAGTGGAGACCTACAGCCCTAATTCTGGTGGTCCAGTGCAGTCTAACTCAGTAATGATTGTTTTTGTAGGGTCTCTGATATTTCATGTTGTTCGTGCTTTCAGCTCTGCAGGAGCGGTGAATGGACAAGTTCAATCATGCTCTGAATTTAGCAGTGGTGAAAAGTGTAGGTAAGCATGCAATAGGGCATGTGTTCTCCTGTGTTTGCAAATGCTGACTCCTAACCCTCAACCCACCAGGCCTCTTTAGCAGGATGAGCAGTCACCCACTGGTCTTCCCAGCCATCCAGAGCAGCAGGGTCACTCTGCAGTGGGTGACCCTCTCTTCTGTAGGTGCCACCCTGTGTGGAGCTCCTGGATGGCACTGTGGGAAGGGAAGACACAGGAGGGAAGGAAGGCTGCTGCTGTGGCTCTGTGCGAGATGCAGCTTGCCCCTCTCTCAGCGTGGGAGGTTTGTGTTGAAAGGATTCCCAGCCTCTGACGAGCTCCATGAGTGTTTCTGTTGGGCTGCGTGTGTGCATCTGAGGGTGCCTAAGCAAATGGGCAGGAAAGCTGGAGGAGAAGGTGGGGTTGAATGAGGCAGGGGTGGAACAGCATGGCAGATGCTGCTGCATCAGGCTGTGGTGCAAGTGCACAGTGCAATTGGTGTTTCTCCTGCTGGGCTCTGCATGTCCCTCCCTCTGGTCTGGGCTATGCTGGCCTTGGATGGCACAGTCTGGATTACAAGGAACAAGTTTCCCCTGTTCCCATTCCCTTGCTGTGGGATGCTGGGCCTCAGCATCCTGGTCCTGCTGTAGATGTTGAGAGCTTCTGTGAAATCCTTCTCCAGATGAGGGGCCTGGCTCCATATCTGACCCATCAGGTTCAGACCCATTGCTTGGCTTCAGAGACATCCCTGATCTTGGAAATGTGGGGATGAAGTTACTGCAACAGCTGTGGGGTTTCATTTATAAACAGCTTCCTTAAGAGTATTATTGAAACTGAAACCAGACTGGGAAAATTTAGAGGAAATCTGAACATGGGTCTGTCAACATGTCTGTTCCCAAAGGTCAGTGCTGGCTCCTTGGGGAGAATGGCACATCCTTTCTTCTGAGTAAACACAGGCCAGTTGTTAGCTGCTGTTATCCCAGTGTGTGGAAAGACTTGCAGTGCAAGGTTTGCAGTGGATGCAGAAAACCAGATTTCCAGGAGGAGCCCTGCACTGTCTGTGAGGGCTGACTGTGCCTCCTGTGTTTTGGCAGCTGTGCTGGAGCTCCTGGTGCAGCCATGATTGCAAGACTTGGCTTTCAGTTGGAGAGACCCCTCAATGCCTGGTCTCAGAAAAATATCCCAGTAGAAAGCTTGTAACAGGCCTTCCCAGGGGAACTGAGATGCCTCTGGGAAAAAATTAATAGCTGACGTAGTTTTTGAGCTCAGAATTGTTGTCTCCACTAATTTAAAAGCTATCTAAATACTATTTGTCCTTCTAGCCCTCAGTGCCTTAGGATACCTGCTGGCTTGGGACAGTATCTTTGTGTTCAATGAATAAATGGAATTGTTTAAATTCCATTTAATTAATTAAATTTAAATTTAAACAGTATTTAAATGTTTGCTTGGCAAAACAATCTGCTCAGCTTCCAGTATTTGTTTTTAAAGAGACTTTACATGTCAGACAAAGGTGGGGGCCATGATGAGGAAATGACAAAGTGCCTGCCAACCTACAATCGAGGTGCATTGAATAACCATGGCAAAGAACCCACAGCTAAGAAGGTGACCCAGCCTATGGGAGCCCTCCCTTTTGTACTTCTTCACTTGGGTTCTGGAGCATAAAGCTGACACTTGAATACTGCCCCTAATCTGCAGTGTTGAAATCTCCTGCAGGGTGGCTCAATATTTGCTGCTCATCACCAATCCACCTCTCTGGCCAGGACATGGGTGACCTTAAAAAGTGAGGTGGTAGCTTAGCCAACTCCTCAGGGAGCAAGGCAAGAAGAAAGGTGATGCCCATGCCACTCTGTCTTGGTGATTTGGGCTCTGTACATAGTTAGGCAAATGGGTTTTGTTTGTTTGGGTTTTGTTTGGGAATATCACAAAGATATTGACTTCTTAGCTGTGTCCTTTTAACTGTACATGGTCTGCCTTTAGCAGGCACAGAAAACAGTGAAATTGGTCAAAGGTGTTCTTTTCTGGAATTATTCCCTTGCTTTCTAGCGTTTTCGTTTGTGTAAGTTGTTCTTACCATCAGTACCTACATCCCGCACTTATTGCTGGCTTGGAGGCTGTGAGGATGTTGGGGGACCTGTGTTGTGGGAAGGGCTCTCCTGGATACAGCCGAAGAGAGGAAAAGCTACAAGATTTTCCTAGTGAACTGAATTGACTTATATCAGCTGTGGAGGACTCAGATTTATTTTCATAGGTATTGGTTGATTTACGTGTTAAAAATCCAATGTATCAGGAGCACAAGTCCCTGCAAGGTTGTGATTCTAATGGAAACCTAAAAACCAAAAATTCTGAACTATGATGGCAAACTTTGGGGCCCAGACCTGCTGTTTGTTTTGCCTGGACAGTACAAGGGTTTATGGAGAATCATGGTAAAAAATGGGCTAAAAAATGACGAAAGCCCTTCGTCAGAGTGTGTCAAGGCTCAGTGCACACCTCTTGTGCTATCCCTTCTCTATCCCCATTATTTTGGTGTTGGAAGCTTTCATCATAGATCTCCACAGCAGGACTTAAAACTCAGCCTTGGGAGCTGCCCACTTGTATGTTACCCTTGTTCCAGGTTTTGTTTGCTGGAACAATAAAACACAGGAGAATGGCTTGGCTGTGGGACCAGCCCCAGCCAAAGCTACAGCTCTGGGGCTGCTGGCCTCACACAGGCAGCAAATTCTCCAAGTGCCACTTTATTAGCATATTTCCTCTTACCAGAGACCAAGATCAGCCTTTTAATTTTTTTTCTGGAACATCTGTGAGAAAATTAAATTCCTTGGCGGGATTTTTCTATGGCTGTGTTTTCCCCAAAGCACCCAAGCCCCGAAAGTTCAGGCATGACAATTCCACCCCCTCCACTGTGCTGTCGCTCTCCCCTAATCGTACTCAGCTTTCAATTATTTATACTGCCAGAAAATTGCACGGAGTTCACACCCCCAGCCCTGAAACACAATTCTGCTTTTGTGCAGGGAACACAATCCTTCACTTTCATTAAGTGTGCGGAGACCAAGATGAGAAGTGCCTGTTGTGTTCGCATCCCTTGGCTCACGATGAGAGGAGCTGGTTGTTTTCACAAACGTCCTAAATAGCCCTGGAAGGGTTACAGGGAGTTTATTTACATTATTGCATTTAAGTGCAAATAGAAAATTGCCCAGCCATAATGGAAAGTTTATGCAGGGCTCTGTCAGGGCTCTTTTCCATGTCACCTCACCCCTCCCAGCTTTCTGCTCTGACAGGCTCAGATGTGGGAAGGCCCTGTCTGGAAGGAGCAGTAGCTCTTGGTCCTGTCACACCATGGTTTGCTTACAGGACACAAAAAACCATCAAAATTGGTATCTTTTCCACTGTGGACTGTGTACCACAGTACCACAGTCCTGTCTGCTATAGGGAAGGCTCCTGATCAGGCTAACCCCAGCCTGGTTTATGAGCACTGGGTGCTATTTGCTTCTTCCCTATAGCATCTGAATGACAGATCTTTTCATCATCAATGTATGGAGCATGAAGTTGGGGGTTTGTTTGCCCCGTTCCCTTCCTGCTTGCCTCGAGTCATAGCATGCTTTTCCTTTTCTGCAACCAGAGCAGTTTCGTGTCTCATGCAAATGCAAGTGTTCCCACTGCAGAACTGCCTTTTGCAATTTCCACTTCTCTCCCTTCAGGTGAAGCACTGAAGTGGAGCAGTCAGGGCAGTAAAACCCACAGAGCTGAGAAGACACACGGTGAAGTCACACAAAAAGCATGAATAGGAATAGTGATGCTCTGGGGGCAGCACAGCTTTGTGCACACTGCTTTCTGGGTGCCCTGTTTGGACAGCATTCAGCCAAGCTGTGGGCTTTGATCTCCACATTTTGCTTTTCCATTTAAAAAGAGACTTCTGGTCTGTGGGATCCGTGCAGGAAAGGAAGGACTTGAACTCTTATAGCACATCAGGTCATTTGGCACTGGCCTGGCTGGCAGCCTGCTGAGTCCACACCTGCCGTTGAGCATTGACCCACATAAGTGGCCATAACTAAAGTTTCTTTAAGCTATCCCATCTGGGACCTTTTGAGGGTGCAAAGGCAGCAGGGCAGGGGGTTGCAGTCCAGTGAAGAGGTTTGTACTTCAGCAAGTTGCTGACAAGTTCTTGATGGCAGGAGTTGTGAATGAGCTCACAAAGGACTAACCAGCAACTCAGAAAAGCATCCCGGTGTGTTTAAGAAAATTTCTGTAATTCTTCAGTACAAGCAGAGCTCTCTATTAAAGGCATTCTTGAGGCATCAGTGTCGATGCAGGGGTGCCTCTGATTCGCCAGGTCAGTCAAGGGCAGATCCTAATCAATTTAGTGGAGCTTTTGCAAACAGAGGTAGCATCAGAGCCATGTGTCTGATTCTTGATGCATTTGTTTTTTAAATGGTGTGTTAAAAAAACCAGAGAGACTTGCTGAGCTGCTCCCTTCAGCCAGGTGTTTTGAGAGAGGTGAAGGACAAACCACAAAAACACTGTGAAAGGGAGCGGAAAATGCCAAATGGAAAGAAATTTGAAAGCAAACCAGAAAAGGACTAAGTAAAATTATAATAGGGAAAAAAATTATTTCAAATGGCTAGGTTGAGTTAATGATCAAAGTTTTGTATTAGAAGGGAATACATTTATCCATCTGGACCAAAAAATTATTTCACAGACCTTTCTTTTATCTGGCTAATCTCTGGCTTTTGACAGCCCAGTGAGTTGGAATGTTGTGGTCTCTGTTGTCTAGGAATCTTTGACATCCAAGTCCAGGCTTTTCCTGGTCACTGCAGTGATGTGCTGCTGCTTGAGCAAAACTGGCGTGTGACTTTCTGGTGAGGAAAATGTGTTGTGGGATGGCACATGCTGAACACCTGCATCATTGTAACAAGTCCAGGATGTCTGGTAGTTTTTTGGTGTGTTGGTAACTGTTGGTGCAGCTTTGCAAGGCCTCTGTTGCCTTGTGCAATGCACCTTATGTTACTGTGCAGAGGGTTAGAGGGTGCTGACTGCTTGCACTAAGGATAGGATTTAGCAATGAGGTGGTAGAGATTCATTTGCCATCGGATTCTGGGAATAAGGCAGATGGAACAAGTGATGTGCACCATGAAGGTGGTCCCTGACTATCTTTATGTAAAGGGAAAAGTTGCACAAATGTGCTTGTAACAAGGTAGACAGGAGTCCTAGGAAGTTTCAGGTTGGTTCTGGGTGTGGGAGAGCCCTGGATCACTCACCTGAGCAGGGGTGTGCTGTGAGCTGCAGGAGCACTAAGGCTGTCAGTTCCTGCCTGTTGTTGTTAGGAAACTTCATGCTGAATCCTGTTCCACTCTTAGGTCAAAATATAATTAATGTGGAAATGTTTTTTGTGTAATTAGGAGCTCAGAGTCTGTGGTGTGGAAGAAGGAGGGGGGAATTTCTGGTGTGGCAGGAAGGTTATCTGGAAATATCCACCCATAAAATGGGGGCTATAATCAGCCCTCCTGGAGAAAGTTTATTCATTAATGTTTGTAAAATGCTTTGAAGTCTTTGGCTTGGAGAGTTTTTAACAGAGCCAAATGTTAGCTGTATTACAGTAGCTAAGCCAGACCGTAATGACCACGTTCCCTCTCCTTCCCCTGAGCCCCCAGCCATTTCTGACAGGGTTTAGTGAAGAAGTGAAACATCAGCAGAGTGACCAAACAGAAATTAAGTGCTCAGCAGAAATATAAATAGTGCTTTTCGTTCTTGGGATTATATCCTGGTCCCAAGGAGTCTTGTGGTTGGAAATGGCTTTTGTAGAAGGGATAAGGAATTTATTCCTAAGCTTGTACCTTGTTATCCCAGTTGGTAACTGGTTTAGGGTCCCCCTGAGTTAGGACATACTGGTGGCCTTTGGGTGATTACAGTTATCCCATCTTCTCTCCATGGGAAATCACCTGGGAGAGACTGGCATGCTGGGATGGGAGGGAGATGTGGCTGTTGATGGAGTCCGTGGTGAGCAGGGCAAAGACCACTGGGGCAAAACAAGAAGGCCCCAGAGCAGGATGCAGGAAGAGCTGGTTTGATGGGCTGCTCAGCTCTGGCTGCCCCTAAATGCCCCTTGCTCCACACCTGTCCTTATCTTAACAGCACTGTGTCTGCCCTGTCAGTAATAGAATAGCATTTACCTTTTGTTTTGCTTGATTTCCGGTCTCAGGAGGTGAAACTTGGTGATGGCATTGGTGGCAGCAAGGATCATTCTTTTTCATGTGAAGGGACTGGGGGGGATTCAGTCCATGTTGTGTCCCCAGAGTACCTGTGGATGAGATTGCAGCACAGAGGCAGCAGGTAAATGGACCTGCCAGGAGTCATGGGGTAAGGACACATCCCAAAGAGTGAGTTACTCTTACAAAATTGTTCTCTGGTCTTGCAGTCATTTGCTCTGGGTGGTAGCTAGGAATGTCTCATTAGCATGATGTGGTGTGTCATGTGTTCAGACACAACCCTTGGGTCTCCTGGCCAGCTCTGACACTCTGGCTTGTGATGTATCCATTCCCTAGCCTCACCCAGGGCTAGGCTGGGATGGCTTCCTGCCTCAGGAACTGCATTGTTAATCTTTGCTTGAAGATTTGAGGTGCCTAGACATGCCTTGGTATGGGGGAGGCTGCTCTGCTTTGTTATGATGGTTCTCAACTGTGTGAGAAAGGAGATGTCTCCAGCCCAGCAGCAGAGCACTCTCTGTTGTGTGCACCCTGTAGCAGGGATGCTGGGAAGGTGGCTTGGCAAAACAAAGGTGCCAGTACCTTCCTCAGAGACCTGATGTGTTTCTAGTGATCCGTCGTCCTTCGAAAGCACCTCCGGATCGTGGAGCTCACAGCCAAAGGCTGACCCAGCCCTCGCCTCTAATCTCATCTTTCCTCCAAGAGTCCAGTCCCTGGAAAGATGCAGCTCTCCAAGAAGGCATTCCAGGGGGGTTTAATCACTGCACTCGCTCCAGCCCTGCTGTGCTTGTGGTCTAAGCACCTGCTGTTTCATTTAATTAGCAACAAATGGGAGGCGTGGGTTGGGGGAAGAGGGAGCAGCGCCCTGGTGAAGTATTTGCTGCTATGTAATGTATTTTATTTTGAGTCCGGAATGGAGGCCATGAGGAACATTTTCCAGAGGGCTCCATAAACCACCTCTGTTCACAGGGTGATTATTTGAGGAGGGAGGGGAGTGTGGATTTAAATCGGTGCCGCTAATTTCTGCAAACAACCACATTATTTTTAACTCATACTCCAGACTCCCTCCACCCGTGGCTTGATGTTGAAAGCTGTGAATTTTCCACATCATTACAAAGTCCCTCTATAAAAGAGAGCCCTTGAAATATATTTTAAAAAATTGATTTCAAATACATTGGGCTCTCAAGTCAATATGCAGAATGGAAAACTAACTCTTTCCTTCCCTCATAGTGTTCATTTATTTGCATTTAAGTAGCACATACCAGCTCTGAGCAGAGCTAAGTCTGTCTGGGGTTAAGGGCTAGAAAAGGCACGAGAAGCTGCAAGATAAGTTGAAAGATATAACACCTTTGATCACTGTGATCAGTTAAGCTTGGGAGCTCTCTTTTGAAATCAGCATATTACATTGCCAGCAGTATTTTACCAAGGTAAAGAAGGGAGACAGGGACAACTGGGAAGGCAGACTTGAAGACTGAGCCATTTTTGCTGGACAGTGGCTGTGTCCTGCCTTTGGGAGATCAGCAGCTACAGCTCTGTGCAGGGAAGATTACAGTCACAGCTTCCATGTGCTCCAACCCACCAGCGCTGGGGCTCTTCTTCTCTGTGGGGGTGGCAAGTTTAACAATGATCTCTCATACTTCTACTGGTGCAAACTGTAATTCTTAGACTAAAGATGCAAAATTTTGTCTGGTTTTCTTCAGGCAGTGAAAGTATCATAAGAGCTGCAAGACAGGATGCTGTAATTTTTCCCTGCCCTGACTAAAGCAGGAGAATTGGGTTTTAGAGATTTGTCCTTTGGATTCCATTTTCTGGAAGAGTTCATCTCCCATGGATTTGAGAGGATAAATTAACATGTGGCTGTCAGGTTTCCAGATGCAACGGTGACTGTGGTCATGTCAAGAACTCAGACTGATCATTTGTTCCCATGTGGAGTTTTAAATTCAGTCCTGGATATTGAGTTCTGCTCCAAGGACAGCAAAAGTTCACAGAAAATTCTCGTCTTCTGAGATTGTTATAATCTTGAAAGAAAGAAATTCTTGCTGTATGTCCGTGCTTCAGGCTTTCATTATTAGAACAGAATATTCCAGTTGGAAGGGACATAAAATGACCATGTAGTCCAGCTGCCTGGGAGCTTCTGGGATGACCAAAATTTAAAGTTAAGGGCGTTGTCTAAATGACTCTTAACTGCTGAGATGCTTAGGGTATCAACCATTCCTCTAGGTAGCCAGTTCCAGTGTTTGACCACCCTCTCAGTAAAAAATAACCCATTTTGTAGGTACTCATTAACTACATAATCATTGTATGCTCACTGCTATCAGTGAAGCACCATAATGGCTCCTGGAGACTTCCCAGCTGGGGAGGCAAGTTTAAGACAGGTTTTCCTGGGAAGAGAATTCAGTTGTGCCTGAAAATTCAGTGGCATCATGAAAAAAACCTCACATTTACATGAATGCTGAAGCATGGAAAAGTGGCCTCTGCATCCCAGAAATCATTGATTTTGCAGAAATTGGCTCTTTCTCTTGTTTTTGGAAGTAGTTACATTGATTAGTTTTTTAATCTGCTTGCAGGCACACAGGGCACCTGCACATGTCCCAGAACTGTCAGACTCTCCTGCAAGTCAGCGTTATACTCAGAATCCACCCCATAACTCTCCAGCAGTATCTCTTCTCATCTCAGTTTTTCCTTCTTTCTCTGTGTTCCTATCTGATGATGGAAATTGGTTTTTTCTGCATGGATCAAATATGGAAGCAATACCTCAAGGGATCAATTCAGAGTCAGGATATGAAGTCTGGAGTTCTTTTTCTACCTCTGACATTTGAGAGATGCTTTTAAGTAGATGAGATACTATTACAGAGTCAGCCCATCTGTCAGCAGAATTGGCGTTTGAATCCTATTCCTTTGCTCAGTTTTAACAGAAAGGCAAGTGAAGCTGTCTGGCAATTTACCTAGTTGTATGTATCAGTATGGTTAGGAAGGGAAATCTGTTTTTGTTTTCAGTTCTCTATTGTACTTGCAGTGTTTAATGCTGTTCAGTCCCACATTCAGGCAAGGGGATCACCTGCCCAAGTTGTTCTTGCAGTCTCTCTTGTAATGTAGAACATCCCCTTTGCCTCCCCTTTCCCCTGCTGGCACTTGCTTTCGAAACATGAGCATCTTCCTCTGGCTTCAAATCCTTCTCCAGGTTGATACTGATCTGCAGGGTTCAAAGCAGGGGTGGGATTTCAAAGCCTCCTTGACCATATTGAATCTGCAGTGTGATGCTTAGGCCACGTTGAAAGCCTGAGTTTTGAGGCACATTTAATCACATCTCTGCACCTGTTAGGGTGGAAAAAATTTCTTCTGAGTTTTTTTTTTTTGGTTGTTTCTCAGCCACTCTCAGGTTTTCCTTCGTTCTTGGCCAGCACAATGTTCTCGGGCAGTCCCAGATGAAGAGCTAGAAACAATTATGCCTCTCTGTGTGTGTGTGTGTGTGTGTGTCTGTGTCTGTGTGTCTGTGTGTCTGTGTGTCTGTGTGTGTCTGGTAGTGTAATTTACTTGGTCAGTGACTTGAGCCAAAGGAAGCCCTAATTAAGCAAGATAACTTTGTGTCAGGGTTGCTGGCAAAGAGCCTTCTCTGTGCTGGCTTTGGGAGTGTAGTTGCTGCCCTCCTGTGCTTTTTCTCCCTGTTTGATGACAAAGGGAGGTTGGCAGTAGGTGTGCTTTGATGAGGCTGGTGTCTTGGTTTCTCATGGAAAAAGGGCCATTCTGTGCACTGATATTTTTCTTACTCTCAGCAGGGTGAACATGTGGAACTCAATTTTTGAAGTTGCTTGTGCCCAGTAGAAAGAAGTTGATGTGTCATTCGTCTTCCAGCCTCTTCCTCATTTCACTTCTTTCTTGGTATCTTTTTCTTTTATTTCTTTAATTTAATTTCTAGTGCTGGGTTCTGCAGATGGCAGTTCTCTAGACCTGATTCCTTACAGCCATAATGCTGAGGTGCTAAAGACAGATAACCATATGGAGGACACAAGGATCATGTGGGCTTTCAAAACCAGCAGCCAGGTCTCATAGGGCAGTGCCATCAGACAGCTTGACTGTGGCTCATAGGGGAATTACAGGGCCTGGATATGGCTTGATTCTCTTTGATGCAAGTTAGTGTCTTCCGGGATACTTTCTGTGACAAAATATCCTCATGTAATTTCAGGAGGAGTCTGTGAAATGTTAATTTCCTACCGGAGCCAGGGGCTAGGGCAGAAGAGAGCTGTGTGGTACCTGCACTTTGTTGGCTCAGCTTGGACTTTTCAGCACATTTTTGAAGATGTTCCCACAATCTGGACATCTTTCTTATGTTCCTTTTTTGTGGCTTTATGTGATGAAGATGAGGAGAGAACAGACAAGTGCAAATCCACAGGGAGGATGAGAAATAGCCCATAATGCCTGCACAGTGCCCAGCAGGGCATAAATGACTGTCGTGCTTGTTTGTCCTGCCTGTCTGCCCCATCCAGCTTCTAAGGCTGGTCACAAGATGTGGAAAGGCATAGAAATCTGCATCATCACTGCTGGATGTCCTGGATGGACATCAGCCGGCCCATCAAAGTAGCTTGTAGGTCACCTTCTTCCCCTCAGAAATATTTGGGAAGGAACTACTGGATGTGATGAGTTGTGGCTACAATTTCCTGTGGCTTGCTTTCCCCAGCACCTTTTCCTTGAATCACCTAAGCATACCTTGCATCAGTGCTCACCCAGTCTGTACCTTTCAGCTGGCCACCATGGTTTGCATGTGTTGCCAGGCAGGCTGGAGAACACTTGTGTTTTTGTCTTATCACTGAGTATATGCCTAGGTAAGTACAAACTGTTCCTGGTGCTGCACTGCTGTTTGTGTTACAGGAAGAGTATTTGCCAGAGGAAGGCAAGCACGAATACTCACTGACAAGCTGGACATGTACCCAACTGCCTATGAATCCATGGGTGCTGATGCTCAGCCCACATGGCCCTATGGCCACCCTTGGCTTAAAACTCTGCTGCTGCCCTGACAGGGATAGGCACAACAGCTCTGGCTTTCAAGATAGCACTGTGCTGCCTGTGGTGGGTAACAATGTGCTGGGTACCTCTTGCACCTGGTACTGCTGGCCATGGTCTCATCATCAGGTCTTGCAAATGCCACCAGGCAGGGATATAGCCAGGAAACCTCCTGTGGTAGGACAGAGCTTGAAGGAGTTCCTCTTCATCTGCCTCCATCTACTCTTTCTTCCTCCCAGCTTGTAGCAGTTTTCTCATCTGCAAGTTTGGAAAAATCACAGCCCTGACAGTATTTCTTGACAACGTGCCTGTGCCACTTAAAAGCTACTGAAATAAAAAAAAAGACCAGAATAACCCCTACCATTGTCAAAGACCTCCATCGATGCTTTTCATACTCTGACAAATATTACATGTGATTAGTTGGTCTGATACACAGAATAGCATCTGGTCCACAAGGAATGTGTCCAGAGATGGATGATTATTATCTGAATGAAAATCCCAGAGTAGGGCTGGAGCATGCAGAGCATAACACGCAGGCCCTGTAAACATTTGGAGTGCCCACCTGGCTCTAAGCAGCACATGCAGCCGCCAGGGCTGCCATCCAAGCCTATCTACTTTCCCAGGGTTTGCTTTCATTCTCAATAAAATTAATGAAAGTCCTTAGGCAGACTTGTACTTATAAAAACAGGATTTCAGTCCTAGCCTCCCTTCTTAGGGTGCTGGGTCCTTTGGGACAGCTCTGGTCCCAGGTCCCCTGGGATTTTCCTTCTGGGCATGGGCTTTATGACCTCAGATGTTACTCAAATTCCCCTTTTACTTTTAAAGAAAGTTGTCCATGCTGCATGTTGGGGCAGGGATCAGAAGGAGCTGGTGTGGGTTTGACTGGCAGCTCAGTGCCTGTGGTGTGTGCTTGTACTAGCAATGGGAGAGCTCTTTAAAACAGATTTCTGATACCCATGAACTTTGTCCTCCCTGTCCAGAAATAAAGTTACAGTGAGAAATCAATCTCTAAGATGCTGTTACAGTAGGCACCGGTAAAGACAGATTGGTGCAAACCTAGATTTGTTCTCACATTGTATTCTCATGTGGAAATCCTTTCCTCTCTGTATTTCAAGTCCAACTGGACAGCCGGTGCTTTTGGAATCTACCCTTCCCAGGCACTGACCACCTCTGCTGTCCCTATGTGCCACATGAGCATCCTGGGGAGATGTCAGCATGGCACCTGAGGCTGGGCAGTGCCTGAGCTGAAGAGCCTGTGCTGAGGCTGGGGTGAAAAGCTGGCAGCTGCCTCCAAGCTCTTGGAAACCTCCTGTCCTGCAGGCTGCTTGTTTCCTCCCTGGAGGCCCACAGCAAGGTATCTGTTGCATCTGTGCAGCTCTCTCTGCCTGCTCAGGTGGTGGGATTTGTTGTCTATACTCCTTTCTAAATCCCCATAAAGACGAGATACGCATGTGTTTGAAACCAGACACTCGGGCAAAACATCTTGGGGTTTGGAGGTAGGGAGAGAGGAATAAAAGAAGACAAAGGAGTCTCCTCCCAGCGTGGAGTTAAAACCTGTGGTTATGTTGTGCTTGGCATAGTTTCCTCATTGTAGTGCGCTGGGCGGTCGCTCTCCTCTGGCAGATGCTCTCCCCAGACCTATGAGAAGTGTCCTACAGAGATGAGTAGATACCATTTCAGATGGAGTTTGTGAAGTAAAATGTGCTATTGTGTTCAGAGCTATTGTTTCTGTTTTCAATATTGAAGTTACTCATGGTTTCCAGGGGACAATATATCAAGCAAAGCTAACAGGCTGTAGAGAAGATGTAGATTATGAAAACAGAGGGATTAAGTTTCATACATTTGGAGCTAAAGTCTCATCTCTCTCTTAGCAGTGGGAGCAGGGAAGTACTCTTGCAGACTCACAAAACTCTATCAATTTAAACGAGGGTGTGCTTTTAACAGGGTTTAGTTAAAACTATAGTCAGCACTCTGTGAGCAACTTGGAAGACTCTAAGGATGGATTTTGTGGGTGCAAGTTCAATGATCATTCAATGTATTTATTTGGTTTCAGAGAGCTTCTGTGCCAGGCTTTGCCCAAACAAAAGCAGTTTGCAAAGATACATTCTGACTGTCTGGCTAGTTCCTTCCTCAAACACCCATGAAAATCCACTGTTACCCCTATATGAGAGAGGAATAAGGAAGGGTAGAAGGGGGCATTGCATGATGGATAGGATTCTCCAGCTTTTGACATCCCTTTTGGGGACTGCCTCAACCCAGGAGGAGTCATGATGGCAAGGATGGGACCCATTAATGAAGGGCCAGCCCCCATTCCCACGAGATGTCATCCTAAATCTGTCATGTTACAGAGCAGAGCAGGAGTTTGGTTCCCTGGATGATCTGACAGCACTGAACAAAACAGTGGTAAAACCAAAACAGCCTGTAAATCATGCGCTGACAGTATTTGGTGGGTGTTTTTGCTAACAGTAAGGATGCAATTAGTACCAGCACTCTGCTAATGGCCCTTGTGCTGCTTTTGGGATGCCTCCTCAAGCACCCTGCTTGCAGCTGCAATGCAGTGTTTGATGCTGCTGCCAGGTTTTTTTTAAAGGACCAGAGGACTCTGCAGCCTCCTGCCAATCCATCCAGCCTTTGTGCTGGGCTGAGTTGAGCTGCTCCTACTTGCAGGCACTCTCAGTTTTTGCATGTGAGGCCTTTAGAGTGGCTTGGTAAAATTAGTTAACTGACGAACCCTAAAGTTTTGATGCTGCTACACTTTATTTCAGTCATTGGCTAGAAAGGGTTGAAATTTAAAGAAGGATGGAGAGTAAATACTTTTTAAAATGCCCAAGAAATGTAGGAAGCAGTGATTAATGGATGTGACCTTGGCGTTTTGCTCGATTTCAGTGAAGCTCTTAGATTTGCCATCTATCTTTGTGTTTAAAAGTGGAACCCCTGCTCTAACAGTGCTGTCAGATGCAGTTCTGCTGTCTGAAGGCCAGAGCTGAGTGTCCAAGGGCACTATTACTGCAGTGTCTCTCACTGAGACATGCTGGTCTCTTGCTGCTTATGTATAATCTGAAAGAACACTTAAAGCCTATGGGTTTTGTAAGGATAAATAATTGCAGGATGTAAAGAAAGATGCTCTTCTTTTGAAGGCAGCTCTTCTTCCAGACAGGATTTTTACTGTTACTTGCAGTGGGCCTTTTAGAACATACCTATGTTGTGCAGCCTGAGCACCTGGGCTGATTCTGGATGTGCCAGCTCCGGGAAAAAAAACAGCAGATTGCTTCCACCCCATCACAAAATTATGAGCCTTCCCCAGAAGCTAATTGACCTAATGGCATCAGCATGGCTCTGACATCTCTGCATGGCTCTGTGGTGCGACATAACTGCAGCATTCATCTCTCTAAAACAGGCATTGTGGCATGGCCTTACTTCCCAGGGATGCTGTTGGGACAAATCCTCTGTAGATACTAGAGTAACAGGGGGCACATAATCACCATGGATAGATGGAAAAATATGAAGCAGCCTTTGTCCGAGCATCTTCCAGTGTGGTTAAGTTGGATGAGGCCAGTTTAATTTAGCACTGGGGAAAGAAAATGCTTCTGGCAGGAGACTTCAATAGCTGCTCTGTGGAAGGACAGTGTGGGCTTTCTGAGAAGCTCTTCAGAGATGCTCCAAGTGCCTCTGTCATCCCAAACCAGCACCTCAGAATGTTTTGCCAGGCTGTGTTAGCCACAAACGTTGGGCTCATTCTGCAGAGCATTTAGAGAAAGCTGCATTTCTTTATGAAAAATACCAAATGTCTCAGCTGGGAAACAGCCTTCCCTCTTCTGATGTTGGGGAAAGACCCCCAGTCTCTGCCCTCCACCTTTTCCTCCCCTGGCTATTTTAGTTGGATACTCAAAGGTTTGTAAGATTTCCAAGATTTTTGTGGAAATTTTCACACCTGAGAAAGGCGTTTTTCCTTTGAGGATTAAACCATGCTGTAAATGTCTGTTCTCTTTATTTTATATGCATTTTCCTGCTTTTGTTTGACTTTCTCACGGATTGCACTGTATTTAATTCAGAACATATACTATAACGCTGTAATTTTCAGGCATGTCAGCTGGTTATCCAGATGACTTTTTGCTGTAATTTTATTTTTTTTTCAAAATAAAAGGAAAGCAGTTGCTGCTGCTTCTCAGGGATTGAATTATAGCACTTCTCTTGCATGCTGTGGCATCATGTAACACCACAAGGGAGCCAGTGTTGCTGGCTGCCTGATATAGTTATTCCTGCTGCATTGTGGAACCGGTTACTGCTTTAGGAAGAGATGGAGTCCCACCTCCTTCTGCAGTGTAAGATGTCACTTCTGTGTGTGAGTGGCTAAGAGATGAGCTCCCCTGGGCTCAGTCTGTTCCACGTCCTCACCCAGAGATCTTTTGCAAACTTTTCCTAGTTGGTGTTATGCTCAGGAACAGCTCTGCTCTGGCCAATTTTGAAGGGGTGGGAGTTAAGCAGACCTCCTGCTGTCTTGTGTCTGTGACAGTGAACTAGTTTGTTGTTCCTGTGAGAGGATGAAGCAGAGGAGAAGTAAAAAGAAGCTCAGAGAAATCTAGAGTAAGTTCTCTAACAGCTGTATGCTGTGGAAGGATCAGCCCCAGCAGCAGAGGTCGCATTCCCTGCCATGTATCTCCTTCTGTCATTGATCTCAGCAGGTATGGTCCTGACCTGGAGTAAATGAGGTTGTTCCACTTATGTCATGGCTGCTCCAGTGATTAACCTTAGAAGAACACCTATTCTAAAATCAAACAATTGGAGAAATGTTCTTCTCTAGACCTGTATGTAGAAGGTCAATCTGTGGAGATGGTCTCTTGTGGTCTGCACTCTCTTGCTTGTTTTCACCTGCTAATATTTAAATATTGATATGTTACCTAGCAGCATAAGATCCATTCTCTGGAAATGGTGGCAAACCATCTTCCTTAAGTGAAAGACCCCTTTGGATTCCCTGGTTAACCAGGATTTGGAATATGCTATAGATAAACAAAGCCACAAATGAGAGGATAATCATATCTGAAAACCACCAATAATACTTCTTGCATTTACTTCTGTCCTGCTGGGTTTAGATGAGTGTAGTTCCTCTGAATTCAGTCTCTGACTCCTGCTCTGCAGCATACGGGTCAGAGCCTTTGATGGCTCATTGACTGAATCTCACACCACCTACCTGAGATCTGTCTCACATTTTGTGGGTGAAAAACCAGAGACAGGACCAAAGAGGTGTATCCATCAGAAAACTCTGGCAGATGACAGAATTCAAACCCATCCTGGTCATTCCCTTTCTTGCAGATCACATGGTTTGTAATTCAAAATATAACTGATGATGCTGAAACCATTGATCCCATCAGCAAGCAGCACAGCTGGTTTCCAAATTCAAAATGAAAGGAAATTACTGCAGCTCCTCAGGTGTTTAATTAATAGCTCCTATTCTGGTATCTTACTTCTCCTCATCTAAACTTATATTATTTGCATTAGAGACTTTCAGTCTTTTCTGATTTGCAGATGCCCTTAACCCTTCTTGCTGAGGTGTGAGTTCTATCATCACTAGTTTCAGATCCCTGGCAGTATCTCTGCTTTTCTTTCAGTTTCTTTGGCAGACTCTCTCAGAAGCATGCACACAACCCCATATATGCACAGATGCCTCCTCTCCTCTTCCTTGTCTTGCAGTTGGCTGTAGCCCTTCTTTCCTCCTTGGGAATCTGAGATCAAATCAGTCTTGTGGGAAGGGATGTGCCTGATGCCTGACTGTCCTCATATATACTTTACCTTTCAAGTCCATCAGTGTTGAAATTAAAGCTATTGTCAGCTTTCCCCATTTTTAATGAAAAGTGAATCTTTTCTTGGAAAAAGGGAAGCTGATGTGCCTCTTGGCATTAAGTGTAGGAAGAACTGTAGTCTTCCTACAGTTCAGTTGAGTGGCCAATAGTGAGATGGCAAGCTGGGGTTTCTAGGGCACCTTTCAAAAACTGCTGCTCTTGGTTTGATTTTCAACTGCTTTTTCTCTGGGACACAAGTAAATTGTACCCTGGAAAGGGAGAGAGGCCTCATCTCTCTGTAGAAGGTCAGAGTCCTTTATCATTTTGCAATGGTGGATGTTGTTTTGCTTGCCAAAGTAAGGGGGTTGCATGAAAGTCATCCTCAGGATCTTTGTGTTATAAATAAATCTCCCTGTGACTGCAGCGCTGACCTCCTGTGAAGCTTTGATTTTTATCTGTGCACATGGCAAACCTCCATCCACTTGAAAAGGAACCAGAAAGATTTCTACAGTAAGACATTATGTGGGTGTCCTCCTCATTTGCTCTTTTTAAGAGGAGAACTTAATTCTTCTAACCAGAGGAATTAAAACTACTGCAAGAAAGGAAGAGGAGGAACCAACAGCCCAGCAGGAACCTATGTATAGTCTGTGGTATAAGGCATAAGTGGAGGTCAGGTAACTGAGTGGATTAATTTTAGGGAGTTGGATTTGAACACAAACTTCTGAAACCTCAAAATCATACCAGGAATAAAGTTTCCACTGGCAAATGCTACAGGGTCAAGCCATTGAACAGTTTATATGTTCATGTTCCCTGCACCAGTTGGCTTGTAGCAGAGTAAAAGCCTCTCCTTCAAAAGAGAAGTTGCCTCTTAGTATTGTGTGCTGTAAGTCCTTATGTCTGCAGCAGAAAGAAATGTTGTTTCATGAAAATTTAACCAAGATCGGTAAAATGTAGTAAGTAAATTATCAGGAAGCTGCTTGGCTTCTCATCCTCAGAGATGCTACTTGTAGCATCTCAAAGGGTGCTTGCTTTTCTTTATTGAGATTTTTAACCAGGTGTTACCATTGCAAGGCAGAGAGGGGCATTATTATTTTCACAGCAGAGCTGGTGCGAAATGACCAGAGATGCTGTTATCTGGCAAACCCAAATGGTTCTTGTGAGCAGGAGTGGCTCTTTCTTCATGGCATGTTTGCATTTTAAGTAAAGGTGGCCTGAAGCAGAAGGCATGAGAAGGAAAATGCCTGGGGAAGTGGTTGAGTTGATACTCAAATCTTCTTATTTCATTCTTGCAAGTCGAATGATTTCATGGTTATTTACAAATAGAAAGGAGTGGAGCAGGCCAGTGCTCATGAGTCTGCTCTCTTTTTAATGAGCAGCAACTTACATGAGTAATTCCGTTGATTTTTAATGAGATTAACTGATGACCATTTCTGACTGCTGCAAGAAAGTCATAATCTGTACCACAAGGTTTTATAGCAGGTCCTCTGAAGGAGTTTTGGGCAGGAGCAGGAAGGAAGGTGCTTGGAACAGAAGGCAGGACTTCAGTATGAAAGATTTTTGTCCTTCATTCAAACCCAGAGCAGTTTGGAGAGACAAAGACTGTAGAGGCAGTTTTGGTGGTGAGTTATTCATGGACATGAATCTGTTGTGCCAGAAGTGAGAGTGGGATATGTTTGTTCAGCCTGACTCCAGACACGCTGCCTGAATGATGGAAAGCTCACTTCCTGGTTTCCATACACCCTCCCTGTTTCCAAACGGATCCTCTACCCTGTGATTCAAGGGCATGGGAACAGGTTTCTTTCTGCTCACTACACCAGCCATGCAATTGGAGGTTCCTCCTCATTGTAAGTAGATGAATTGAGCTCCTCCAGCTTTGCTAAAATGCTCTGCCCAGCTGTATTTTCCTGTCTGACCAAAGCCAACTACATCCGTAATTCAGTTCTTTGGGACTCTGCTTCCAGACTTCCCTTCTCTGCCTTCACACTCAGATGATTTTACTCCAGGTGACAGAACTGCTTTCTGATTTAACCAACTTTGTCCCTAAGTTAACTGTCACATATCAAAGATGTGAGTAACAACTTGTGGAGACTTTCCATGTCTGAGCAGAATAACCTGGGGTATTAATTGAAGGGGGTTTTATCAATCATATGTGTATTTGCAGTTACAGCAAGAATAACTTCCTTTAATAGAAAAGTATTTGTCACAGACAAAAGAATTTTTGACTTTCAGATGCTCTGCAGACATCTAATTAAGAGAACTGAAAATCTGTTTATTGGTCTTTGTCTGTTAATCATGTGAGGAAAGGACTGTGTCTACATTGAGGAGTTTTGGTAGTTCAGCCCCTAACTTTCTTCATTCCCAGCTACTCCCTTTGTCTTCTCTTGCCAAAGCTGGGCTGAGTGGGGATGTTAGGCATTGGGTCAGGGCACTCCATCATCTTAGGAAGATTTGGGGTGTTTCATTTACATCCACTGATAGGTTTTTTTTTCTCCTGTGTACATCTCTTCCTCATCTTCCACTTTGTATCCTTCTCTGTGGGTGGGAGGATACAGAATCCTGCTTTTCTAGGACTTTAACTTGCACTGGCTCTGGCAGAACTGGGTGCAGGAAAGTGCTGAGGAGGGCTCCTTGCTTCTGCTGCACTTTATTTGACTTTAACATCCTGAAGGATCCATGGCTTCCAAAGGGCCCCTGCCTCCCCCAGCTCCCTGCCATCCAGACCTTCCCAGTGGAAGCAAGAGCTGGGGTGGAAAGTGTAGTCTAGGAAAGTTTAGCCAAACTCTTCCAGCTTCAGTTTATTGTATCTATTTTGCTGATATCCACCCTTTAGATAAATAGCACTAAGTTATACATGCTGTGGCTCTCTTGATGTGGTTAAAAAGGCTTGTATTAGCCAAGCTAATCTAACTCCAAGAATAACCCTGGGAATTTGACTGTATCAGTTCCAGCTTCAATCAGTCACTCTGTAGTAAAGTGAGAATTGCCTTTCTGGCTAAAAAGTGTAGCAGCAGTGAAACTTCAAGTCAGTAGGTGGGGATTCTCTCCCCCTCTTTTTTTTTCCCACTTCTTTGAAGGAAGCTCCGAAGCTCCTGCCCATGCCTGACCTCAGACATCCAGAACTCTACTTACAAGAAAACAAAATTTCCCATTTTCAATAAAAAATGTGTCTCTGTAGGCAGAAAAGCAAGTTAGCTAACAATCTGCAAAGCTATGGTCTATTTATTTACCAGGCTGACTCCCTGATGGGGAAACATGTGGGATCTTTTAAGTTCTTCTGCACAGATGTTCCTTCTACTCCCGAGTTTCCTCTTGATCTTTGGTTTGCAGTGCCATATGGTGAAAACGCTGGAGATGTTGTATGCGGTGGAAGACGAGAAGGATTCTGTGTGCTTAAAACAAAACCAGTAAAAAATAAAAAAAAATATATTCTGGCTGTTTTCTCCCCAAGTTAGCAAAAAAATATTTTTGAAAGGAAATCTGTCGAGCTAGCAAAACCACTATGAACTTGCACAGCCGCCCTGTTGGACACGTAGCACTGATGAGATTAAATGCTGATTGAATATCCCTTCCCTTCCCCCAGCCCTTCCTACCACTTTGCATATTTGTATTGAGCTGTGGATCCAGTTGAGGTGAGGGGACAGGGGTTCTGCAAGGGCAAGTAACACAACTGCTTGTTTTTCCTTCCTTGCCTTCCTCAGAGATCACAGGAGCTGTGGACTGTGAGTTGAAAGATGTCTCTCCTGGTCAGTTGGAAAGGAGGCCTGGGGCTGGCAGGAGCTTTGGAGTTCCCCCTGCCTGAGGGAGACAGGGCTTCTGAGTAGGGAGGGGACATTGAGCATCATAGAGACATCATGCATAGGAAACACAGGGAGAAGTGAAAGAGAATGTGAAGATCTGGGTCTCTGTCTTGGTAGCACCACGTGCTGAATGACAGCGAAAGGTTGCAGAGGGTGAACGCAAGAGATAAGGAGCTCTGGCAATTATCAGGGCTGGAGTTGGTCTTTTTTGGGCAAGTCCATGAAGGTGTCACTAGAGCAGTTGCATCTTTCTGTCTGAGGCCTTTCAGCTGGTCTTTGTTCTCAGTGGCAGTTGTCCATCAGGTCTCATCATCCAAGGATATATTGTAGGGCTCCTTTAGGAGTGTCAGATCAGCATGCAGCTTTCCTAGGCTAGGAAACCATGTGCTAAAGGGTACTGGGCTGAGGGCACACCCACATTTAGGCCATTCACAGAGCTTTGCTCTCTGAGACTTACTTGCCTGCTGCACTCTGTGTAGGGACTGCTGTGGAAGATATTCCCCAAAATCCCATCTCTATCTCCCTGGGAGAACAGGAGCTCTTTCTTATTGGACCAGGGCAGTGGGTCTTTCTGGTTCTGCCATAAAGGCAGAGTAGGTGTTTTATTCGATATGCTTTAATCTGGTTGCTTGAACAGCATTTTTAGCCAGGAAGGTGGTCTGTCAGATGGACAGGTAAAACCTGTTGCTCCACCAGCACACACAGGCTGTGTATTAGAGACAAGGCGTGTGTTTTGCAGCAAAAACTGGGAGCCTAATTTTAGAATGACAGCAAGGCCAGGCTCAGCTGTCTGCCTGGGCCCTGTCCCAGCTCCTTTGTGCTGCCAAAAACTTGCCCTCCCTTTCTTGGAGTGAACTGTATCATACCTTTTTAAGTACAGGCTCCCCTCCAACAAGATAAAGTAATTCCCGCAGTTGCTTTTGTCTTAAACCACACACAAACCAAGAAATCCCATGGTCCATATGCAGATGATCATTGTTTCCCCCTAAGATGTTTATTGTGCTTCCTTTGCAGATGCAGCTTCTGGACAAGTTCCCTATTGAAGGAGGCCAGAAAGATCCCAAGCAAAGAATCATTCCTTTTCTACCAGGTAATGTTATGGGGAAAGCCCTAAATAAGATTGCTTAGAGCAGCTGAAGACAGCAGCTCCCCAGCTACTGTCTAGTACTTTTTGTGATCATTCTTATAAATGCTTTTTCCCTGGGAGCTCATACAGCCAGCCTTGTGATACCAGATCTGCACCTCCTCCTAAAAGTGTGGTGTTTGGGGCTCTCAGGATTCTTGCATCAGCTGTTCAGATTCAGGTTAGCTCATGCCCTGTTACACAAAGGGATCTGATGGCTTCTGGGGGGCTGTGTCTTTGGGGTACAAACAGGCAGCCTGAGCTCCAGCCACCATTTGGGAGACCACTGGGGACCAGAGTCAGTCTTCATCATTTCTGGATGCTGTGGCTCTGCAGACACTGTTACTGTACAATCAGGAAAGAATAACTGGAGTTTCCCCTGTGATAGAAAGGAAACTGAAGAAAGGTTAAATGCAAATAGGGACTTCTGCAATGCTGGCTAAAAATATATTTACTTATCCTTTTAGCCTGAGCCACTGCCCCTCTGACACCTTTTGGAAAGGGCATGAACATGATGGATATCCTGTCCTCAGGGTAACAGCACACACTTCTATACAGCTTCTTCCAGCAACGGCTGCAGGGATGGCATGGAGGAGATGAGCCAGACCACAGCGTGCTCTTGGAAGTGCAGGCTCTGGCCAGCTCCCTATTGTCTGACTGCACGATTCTGGCTGTTGGCTCTAAGTTTGGCTCGCTGCACTGCCTGCCAGGATAAATGGAGTATTTTCAGCCTGTTAAAAGGTCTGTTCTGTTTCTTACTATAAAAAGGAGGTCCCAGCTCTTCCCTTAAGGTCTGTGAAGAGAAACTGGAATGGGAGGGCTTAGTCCTCTCCAGGAGCATGCTGTGGTCCCTAATGCTATTTGCAGGCAAAGCAGCTGCTCCAGCTGTGGTGAGCACAGCTCCAAGGTTATTGGGGAGTAGGGACTTAAAAACCTAGCATCAGAGCCACAGCAGGGCAGCACAGCTGCCTGGCAGTGTCTTGGCAGCTTCCATAGACCTTGGGAAAGGCAGTCCCAGGCTCATGGTTTGCTCTCTGCAGTGTTCTCTGCTGAATCCAGACTCTGCAGCCAAAGGAAGGTGGTGTTGCTATCCATTTCCTATCTGGGATGAGGAGAGAAGTCTGAGTGTAAGCTCTTTTTAGCTGTACCACCAACAAACTCATAGCCAAATCACTTTATGAAACCTCTTTGTGATAAGAATAGATACTGCTGGCCTGCTTGTCTTACTGGAAAGCATTTTGAGGTCTTTAAAAGCACTGTACAGGAGTGCAGATGGCTTCACATGAGGTGCTGTAGGAAAATCCTGTCTGCAGGTAGCATTTGTTCCTCCTGTATTGACTGTCACCATCCTGTTTTATTTTGTCCTAGAAAAATGTTGGCTGACTGCAGGTGGCTGCTCCTCAGCCTTTGTGCAGATCTTAGTGATTGGATGTCCTGATATCTGTATGATATTTGCAGAGGGTGAGATAAACCCCATATGCCCATTACAACACTTCCTACCCTTCCCACCCTCCAGGAACACGAGGGAGATGGTAGTGCCACATGTCCTTGAGGGGAGGAGTTATATCTGGAAAACATTTGGGTTGACTTAGTGTCCCAAAGAGAGAAACTGCCAGAACAGAATAGACCTCAGCTGTATTTAATTTAAAATTTCTGTGATATATGTTCTACTTTTGATATCGAATCTCTGCCTCTTTCTTGTTGAACTGCTGAACAGCCCTTGTTGCTTTACCCAGGAACAAGGTGACTCAGCTAAATGTCAAACAATGTCAAATTCTGTTAAATAAACTAGCTGCCAAAATTAGAATACGCATGGCATTTCTGCAGCTGGAGCCGTGGATTACGGAAATGAATATCTAGCTATAAACTCCTTTAATTAAAAAAGGGCAAGGCAGATGTTTGTACTTAAATTCTGCTTTATGAAGATGTTATGGTCCTGCTTGCTTATGGGCCTGATTCAGCCAAGCTGGAGTGGCTCTGCATGCTGTGTTCTGAGTGCCTGGGGTATGCTGTGCCACTTTCAGGGTAGGACAAATCCCCCCATCAGCTCCAGCTTAGGAAGTTGACATATTCCGTCCTGCAACTCCTGTTTGTCAGTGTTCTCCTGAAATAATAATTAGTGCTTGACTGTGTTGGAAACCTCTTACCTGTAAAACCAAGGAAAATGTATTGGGGTTCAGAGTCTTGTCCCCCAAGGAGAGACCATACTGGGTTCAGCAGCAGGAAGGTGCAGTTCTTCTTTCCTCCTTGCCTTACTTTCATAAACTTCCTTTTCAAATATATTTATTGTCACTTTTCCCTTACACAAATAAGGAGCTAATGGTCTTCAGTGCCATGAAGAGGTGCAAGGAAATTATAAACAGTGACAGGCAGTCCTGTAGAAAATGTCCTGTGGACAATTTAGTAGTTTTGTTTTACTTCTTGAGAGTGATTTCCTTGCCTTCAAGTTTTTTTGGTGATTTTTTTAACCATACTGAGAGGGGAAAAGTGATATTTTAATCTCCTTTCCTCATTTTATCTTCTTCCCATGAGTTTTTCCATTCTTCTCTCTGATTTCCCTTTTTAATTGGAAAATCCTGCATCGGGAGGGGTTATGCAGAAGAAAACTGCATAAGAAATTCTGTGGATTGGCCAGAGAGCATTTTTGTAGCTGGTGGTGTGAATTTTTTTCTTTGGAGGGAAACTGTGGAAGAGTCAGAATAAAATGTCCTGCAAAACCCCCTCTCTAGAGCAAAGATAGTTTGTTGCTCTACGAAGACCAGGATAGAAAGTGCTGTTTGAATGTACCAGTGCGGCTGTTGGTTGAGCCCATTTGGAATACACTGATTTCTCCATTACCTCTCCTGCATATCTGAAGAGCGATCTTTGGAGTGTGGATGAGTAGGTTTTGCTCCCTTCCTGTCACAGATTTCTACATCTACATTGGCAGAGAAAAGGGGTTAGGGATTTAGTCTTCCTTTTTCAGGGATCTTGAGGTGATTAATGAAGGAATTTCAGTTGGAAGGAGAAGACTTGTCTGCTGAGCTTCTGGAGACCACAGTGGCAAATGAAATGGCAGAGACAGGGCCATGCAACTCTGGGATTAACAGTTTTGCAGTGGTTGACCCAAGACTCCAGGGCTTGCATTGTTTTTCATTTCTCTTGGCACTAAGTGGGAGAGCCATCTGGAGACAAAGCTGGAGGGATGTCAGCTCTTTTTGCTTCACTGTTTCTTCTGAAGTGCAGCCCTGCGGAAAATGCACTGCATGGCATGAAACCATTGTGTCATGCTGGCTACTGGGCTGCAGATCCCAGCCTTGGAGAGAGGCTTGGGCTTGCCATAGCACTGAGGGCTGGCCATTGATGATGGCAGCCCCTTGCACTTCCCACAGAGATTCCAGCTTGATCCCTGCCAGCTTGATCCCTGTCACACCACTTTTGACCCCCACTGAAGAAACGGGATTTTGCACAGGATGTGCTAGAAGGGGAAAATCCTCAGTGGGTGTCTGCTCTGCAACTTCTGTGCTGCCTGGAGAGGGAGACATCCTGTTCGAGGAGACTGCTTTGTGTGCCTGGTTTTCCTAACTCTTGGGAAGCTGAGTCCTATCCCAGGGGAGCAGGATAATCAGTGCATGCTGCCCTTCCAGCTTGGTCAGGCAGCTGGAAGAACAACACTCCCACCTGGCTCCAGTCCCTGCCTCCAGTGCTTGGGAGCTCTACCAGAGAGGAATCTTCTCTCTCTCTTTTTTTCCCACTCAGGTCTTCCTTCTCCCTTGACTAGAGCGAGGAAAGAGGAAATTATCCATTTCGGGGCACGTGCTGCCAGTGTAGCTTGGTGGCTGTGTCCCAGGAGGAGGGAGGGATGCCAGCATGGGGGATGAAATGTCACCCAGCTGCTGTCACCTCGCTGTGCCTCGCTAACCTGCTTTGCCCCTGAGAAGAGAAACACTCCGGCACCATCTCAGAGGGGTCTCTGGGACTTTTTCCTTCGTGGGTAGCAGGAGCACAGTGTGCCTGCTGAGGCGTTTTAGGGACAGGCAGCAAATTGAGGGCGGCAGAAATCCCTGCTGATAGCGAGTTCGGTCCTGTTTTCTCCTCCAGAGCTGTGGCGAGTTGCTCCTGCCGGGAACTGTGGGTGGGAGTGGGGTGAGCTGATCCCTGCCTGGAGGGCTTTGCCTGACTGCCTGATGCTCTCTGGGCAAGGCTCCCGGTTCCGCAGAGAAGCCCCAGTTTCTGGCAGGCTGTGGGGTTGCTGGAGGCTGTTCCTGCAGCCAGGAGCAGTCGGAGGAGCAAGCCCCAGCCGAGGGCAGAGCCCTGTGTGAGTCAGGCCGCGGGGAGGGAGAGGCCGGCTCGGAGCGGGCACAGCACCGCCCAGATACCTGGGGCTGCCGGGGGGCCGGGGGAGCCTCCCCCTTTTGCACAATGCAGGAACATGGGGAATAACCTCTCGCCAATGCCGGCTGCCACCTTCCTCACCTCTGTTTCTGCCGCTCCCGGGCTGCAGTGGGGAAGATCTGCCGATGAACTGCATCCCAGGTGCTTATGTCTGCTTTTTGGTTTCGGTTTGAGGTGTTTGGTTTTTTCCAGTCTTCTTTCCAGTGCTGTCTTTTGGGGAAGATGAAGCTGAGGAAAGTTGAACCTTCAGTAGGTTTGTGACAGCAGAGTTTTGTACACGGTGATGAGATCAGGGTTTGTTTATTTTTTGGGTTTGTTTTTTTTTTTTTCCCCTCTCACCTTTGTATATTTCAGCTTTTCACCTTTTATTTTGCTCCGGGCTGGAGGAGAAGCAGTGTTTTGTTCAGAGATCATGTGCTGGAGCAGAGATGATGGGTTCATCCTCGCACAGCCAGCACCGCAGTGACCCTCAGATCCAGCCATTCATGTTCTGCCTGTGTAAATCAGGACCAGATCAGCAAAAATTAGGATTTGGCCATGTGAAATTTTGTCAAAGGTGCTGCATTTCAGCAGGATACAGTGCATAGAAGGTGCTTTCAACATATATTATCCCACCCGCCTTGGGAGGCAGGGGGATGATGACTGTAAGACACAGACTGGCCAAGGAGGAGCCTTAGAACTTCTAGAAATATTTTTATTGCAGGCTATTTTCTTCCTTGGAGAGATGGTTGCTAGCAGAGCATTTAAAAAGAAATTCATTCCCTGTCCTAATTCTTAGCTGTATTTTATGTGCAAATTTCAGATTAGTTTTTAATTTTTGATTATTCTGTCCTTCATCAGTGTGATCCAGGGCAGCAAGTTATTAGTAAGTGATTTAAACTTTTTTTTTTTTGATTCCTCAGAATCCAAAGTCATTTTGGATTCCTTGGAATTTAATTTCTGACCTACTCAGAAACGAACAGTGTTGCAGCAGTTCAAAGCCAGTCAAAAAGTAGCATAAAGATTAAAAAACCCAAGAGAGATAAAATTCTCTTTATCAAGGCACATCTTATGTTTTAGATTAAAATATGAATTAAGTTATTTGAAACAGTGTTCCTTTAATATGCAGGGATAGTCTTACAGGCATGCTAGGCATACACACATACACTGCAGAGTCTCAGATGTCTGGTTGGCTGAGCCTTACCTGTGTAACATCAATAATCAAGATGTTCTGCTGTGCTTTTCTGAACATGAGGCAACAAACTCCCAGAAGAAAGAGGGGCTCTACCCCCATTCCCTTCCACCACCTGCAGTAAGGCAGCATTGCAGTTCCCTGTCCCCATCTCTGAGAAGCTGCCAGAGGGTGGAAAGGTGACCCAAGGCACTGTGGTATGATATACTGTGGTCTTGAAGAGCTATGGAAATCTTTTTGGGGGATGCAGTTTCATTTTAATATATGTATTCTACATTTTCCTGCCTGTTGTCTAAAAGGGGAGAGTGCTTCCAGGTTTATGGAAGTTTATGGTTTATGAAACCAACTTATGTTTGAGCCTGGATATTGTGTTAGCAAGACGGCTAACAGGTCCTTGGCTTCTTTCCACTCCAGCTTATTTAGGACTTGTGTGATGCTGAGCTTCTGGTGAGCTGCCCTTCAGCAGCTCCTATTGTTTGAGTTCACAGTTTCTATTGTGTCTTTCTATTTTCTGCCCTGCTAGGAGAGCTATTGTGGAAAATTCATCTCCTGTCTCTCACAAGAGGAGAATGGATTTCCTGTCGGCTCTGGGCTTGAAGGGAAAGCAGGGGCAGCCGGGAGGAAGCGGCTGTTCCTCAGCCAGGCAGCGAGAGGATTGATGATTTTGAAGGGAACAGGCATATTCTTTTCTTTAGGATCTGTGGAGATATTTTTAGGGTTTAAGTGTTTTCTGGTTGAAAGACAAGTCGTCAAGTATGAGGTCATAGGATGCCCTAAGGCTTCTGCCCATTGAAAAGGCTGTAGAAAAGGCATGGCCAGCACCAGCTTTCAGAGCTGCCCGCTGAGGAGGGAGCTGTGAGGAGCCCCCCAGACTGGAGTGCAGGGGCTGCTGGCTTTGCAGGCTGAGTCTGTTTCACAGGTCGGGCCTTCTGAAGGTGTTTGGGCATGAACAGGGAATGAATCAAGGGTCTGATTCCATTGCAAAAGGAAGAAAAAGTGGGAAAAAATAATGCTGATATCTGCCCAAATACCTGGTCCTCTTCTCTCAGTCTCTTCTGAGTCCTTTCTCAGCATACAGATCCAAAATCCACCAGCTGACAGCTGAAATGAAGGGCTGGAGTAAAAAAAAGCTGTGGAATCTTTTTCTGGGGCTTGCAAACCCACTCTTTTCACACAGGTTAAGAACTCGTGGTTTGCTCAACCAGAAACTACCTCTGGTAGAAGGAAATCAGCATATGCAAAACATTATGTGCCTCTCATTAGACCACTTGAATCTGCTGATGAAGATTTTGTAATGATCAAGCCACAGTTTCTAGGGAAAACAAAGAATGAAAAAGGATTTGGGTCTGGGTTTCTTTGAAGGCAGAGCTAATGGGGGTTATTTATTTTTTTTGCAGCTCTGGATGCTAGACTGAAAGGCCAGGGAAGGTTTTCAGTGTAGTCTAGCTGCCTGGACTCCTTGGGGAAATATACAAACATTTTTGTTCAGAAATTAGTTAGATTTTGATTCTTGTTTTAAAAGGCAATAAATAAGCACAATTATAGACTTGAAAAGCAGTTTGAGCTGCATTGGGCTCGTCGTTTCCTCAGGCAGCCGTTCCAGATGAGTGTGCCCTCTACTACTATAATTACTTTTTAAAAATAACTCTGCAAGTCTGTAATCTAAAGTGGGTGGTATGTAGCAAGTCTGAGAGCATTCTGCATTCAACCCACAGACTGGGGAGAGGGTGACTTTATATAAGGGTTTGCTTGTCTTCCTCTCTGGTCTGAAATGTGACTTTTTCCCACAATCCATCAACAAATGGCCCATACAATGAAAGTGCTTTTTAACACAGTAGTCAAGCTTGCCAGGGACTCAGATGGCTTTGCAGCCCCACAGGCTCTAGATATTCCCTCTGGATATTACTTATCTACCTAATCTGGTCTTTGTTGTGTTCAAATTTAAGTTGCCTAGGCAATACAGGAGAGAAGAGCCCAGCTGAGATTCACAGCTAAGTAATAGTCTAGACCTATGTTTGAATCTGTTTTCAGCCTACTTTGCCTTTTGGCTGGGCCAGATGATTTATTTATACACTCACATGCTTAAAATAGGTTGTGATTATTTTTTTTTCCTGTAGATTGGAAACAATGAACCTGGGAATTTGCTGCTTTATTTCTCCTACTTTATTTTCCCCTGTCTGTTGAGCTTTTTAGGTGGTGATGTTCTCTAGTGTGGTGTGTTTTCAGACCTCCCTGCTCCACACTGCAGCTTTTTCCAGGTTCTCATGAACATTGTCGTTGCTCATAAGGGGATCTTTATACTCGGGAGCAGAGTGAGGGGATACTGCTAGCAGGGATTTGCCAAAATTAATCTACTTCCACTATAATGAAATAACCCATGGCTGTGTCTACTCCCCTGTGGGGTTTCTTTTTTATAGTCCCATTTGAAGGGAAAGCTGAGGTAGAAAGAAGGAAATAATGTAGGAATTAGAAAGAGGAAAGTGGGGGTAGTTGGACGAGGAAAGGAAAGTAAGTCCTAGAAGTCAGAAATTCAATCCTCTTGAGCTTCTTCCATTCAGAGAGGTGCTAATACAGGCCCCAGGCTTATATGCAGGATCAAGGCAATTAATGTTTGCCCTCAAATTTCTGTGGGTCTGAAGTTAAGCACTTCCACTGTGTTGTTTTCTATTAGGGTTTTGCCACCTCTAAATAAGGAGCAGAAAACTATATTCCTTCTGCATTTACATCCTAAGCCATCAGCAAGTTCAGACTTGCAGGGTGCTTCTAGTGTTCAGGGCTCTGAACAGCACAGGGCTGACTTGGAATAAACAAAACATTTACAATCTGGTTTGCCTGTGATGAGATTTTATTGGTGTTCCAGCTGGTGGATGCACTTCATTTTTTCTGAGTGCACTATTAGATGTGATTCCCACCAAATTTTTCCAGCTCTTCTCACCAAATGCTGTGTAGTTTGGTATCATCTCAGGCACCATCAGACTGGAGTACAGGAGAAAGGCATTTGGGCCTATTCCCAGTGGGCAGTGTCGTCATGGCTGGTCTATTTAAACCAGTAGATGCAGAGAGCAGAAGGAAGAATGTTCCTGTATTAATCCTGTCTCCTACAAAACACAGCAAATGCAGATTTGTGTGTTTAGCAGATTTCCTCTGGGGAAAAGAAGTCTCCTATAGATAATAATCCTTTTAGCAACATCTCCAGTGAACGAGGCTTTGTCTGAAGAACAAAGAAGAAGTGGCAAGCTTGAAATATGCCTGAATTTCCTGAGAGCGCTCGCCGCTGTGTGCAGGCAGGAAACTCTGTTAGTCTGGTTTGGATGTTTGCTCTGAAGCAGCATAAACAGAGTGTTGGGTCTCCTGGGATCCTGATCTGACCCATGGATCAGGGAATAAGGGTTCCTCTAAGCTGCGGCTGTGAGAAGGACTGCCATAGCTACAGGCAGCTCTGTGGGCCATGTCCCTGACTGTCCCATTTCCCCTCTATGCTCTGAAGATTCTGGGTGGATGCAGGGACCAGCAGCAGAGGTGAGCGGTGCTGCTACAGTAGACCCAGCACACGTGAGTGTTAAGCTGCCAGCCAGCAGGGCACTCATTTCCTGCACAATTATGGAAACAGCTGATCTGTGACATTTTAAGAAGGGGAGAAAATACAGGGGTAGGGGAAGGAAGGCCCTGGCTACGTAAATATTTACTCTTGCACAATGCCCCAGCCACCAGCTTCTTTCAAGGGTCTGGGAGAAAAAGGGGTTGGTTGCTGCTGGCTCTGGCATGTGGTGGCAGGGGCTGGGGGAGCCACCAGTCTGCAGCTGGAAGGAGGACACTGCCAAGCAAAAGCTGTTATCTTGGCATGTGATACTGCCCTGCTTGACCCTCCTGCTCCCTGCTGCCTCCCACAGCCAGGAACGTGCTGCTGGACCACTAAAAGCTTGTTTTCATCACCTGTTTGGGCATCCTTTCCCCTTTCTTGGTCCAACAAAGTCTAACAAAGCCAAGGTAGTGAGATTCCCCTGCTAGTGAGGTAACTACTCCTTCCCAGATGGCAGAGCAGCCATGGAAAGGGTGTTTGGGAAATGAAGGCACAAAACATTCCAGGACAATGCTGCTGCAGCAGTTGGGGTGCCCAGGATCTGGGGACTGCAGCATCTTGTGTGATGCCATCCCCACATAACATGCCTGCCACCAGCCAGGTCTGGAACAGGCATGAAATATGTTGTGAGCAGAGGAGACACTCAGAGACACATCGCTACATCTGATTCAAAAAACATTGGACACAAGTCAAAAAAAAGACCCTAGAGACCTGAAAATGCTTTTCTTGTGGTCATGGCATTGTTCAACCTGATAATATACTTGTCTTCAATTTCTTTCCCTCACCCTAGTCAGAAATGTTACTTTTTCCATTCCTGTCAAAGAGAGGGTGAACTGACTCTTTTTGGTCTTTAAATACTGTTGTGTTTTCCTTGCATTAGCCCCCCTTGGCTGTGATGGTGGCTGCAGTGGTATCTGACCTCTGGGACATTTCTGACGTCCCTCCTGTGTGTACCCAGCAGGTGATGGGAAGGCTGTGGTGTGCTTTGCTTTGTCCAGTTTGTGTTTGTAGCCAGGATTGCATAGTCTTAAGTCGTGTTTCTGCAGTGCAGCAGCCTGAGGAGACTGTCAGCATGAGGTGATGTGTGTGAGGAGATTCAGTGAGTGTCAGTAGGAGTGACACCACTGGTGGGTCTCGCTGTAGTCTGCTCTTTCAGAGCTGTCTGTGAAACCAGAAGAGTTGGAATAGATGGGATCCAAAGATCTGTTTCATGAAAGTGGTTGATGTGGTAGGAGAGGTAACTCCAGCCTGTTGCCCTCCACCCCTTTCATCAAGGAAATACTTGCTACAATCACTCCCCAGAACATGCATCGTCACTCAGTGAATAAACGCAAGGGATTTGTTGTGGGTTAAGTCTGCTGCTGGAAATCAAACCCTGTTCGTGGTCAGATGACATCTTTTTTCTTGGAAAGGGACCAAGGTTAAGAAGACAAGGAAGGCAGGTTAGTTAAAATATCAAAGTCTCTTGAGTGTAAGTAAAGACTATAAATAAAAGCCTTTTAACTTGGAAAAGAACTTTAGAATGATATGATCAGTCTCAATTTAGTCCAAATATTGCTTTATGCCATTAAGCTGTTATCAGGTTTTGGTTCAACTGCAATAGTTTTACGGCTTCACTTCAGTGGGAACAGTTGCAGCCTTTATGCAAGTAAAGCATTTCCCCTGAAACCTTTGCAGGGAAGACTGCTGTATTGTGCAGGAACCTGGGAGTGAAACTGCCTGGAAATGAATAGCGAGGAAGGTCACCGCCTCTAAATCTTTTTTTTTTTTTTTTTTTTCCCCCGCCCCCCCCATTCCAGTGTAACTACATAATCTAAGGTTTTATATGGAGAACAATAAGGGGATTTAAATGAGGTTTAGTTTTACATTCCTGTTAATGAATCCTCAAACTTAGTAATAGAAGCTGAATTTTTTTACTTATTTCCTCTTAAGCTGCAAACATGTCTGATTCAGCAGTGTCTTGAGATGATTTGTCAGGATGAGAAAATAAGTCACACTGCTCTTCCTCTTGGGATTAATAGAGAACAAGAATAATCCTGTACCTGTAATATTATTTCAGTTGGACTTGCATAATAGCCTGGAAATGGTTGTACTCAATGCAATGCTTTGTAATAATGATGTTTCATCCTTTGAAGTTAGGTTAGTTCATGTCACAATGTCAGATCTGCACAAATAATAAAACACACACACCCCTCCAGTTTTTCATGACTAGCCTTCATTTTCTGGTCCAAGTTTTGCTACAGTCAGTTAGAAGAGAGTGGATTTTAATGCTGTTATCCAGCACCATCACAGCCCAAAAAGTCCCATCTCACAGTTGGTGTGTTTGCATGTCACTGTGTGACTTAGGGTTTAGGAAGATCCTGGTGTTTCTAAGAAGTCTTGCTGTGTGTATGCTTGTGCTCAAAGTCTCTGCAGAGCATGAGTAATTCCACCAAAATCGTTGTAACTGACCCTCTCTATGAGCCAAGGTTTTCCACGCATCTGTGCCCTTATTCCTGGCTTTCATTAAGGAAAGTGAGAGAAATCAGGCCTCCCATAATTACTTACAATCTGTGAGCTAGGCACATAAGTAAATATTTTCAGGGTCGCAGCTTAGCTCTTTACTTTTAATATACTTTGTTATTAGCAATCGGTTTTGAAGAGATTGAAAATCCCACCCATAAGTTTCTGTAGTGTCAAGCCCGCTCAGCCTTGACCTCTGCTCCCAGTGGTATCATTGGATTTACTGTTGACTTCAGCAGGAGCAGACACAGTGGGTCTGAGTGCTTTTGAAAACTTTTTCCCCATGTTTTCTGTGTAAAACCTATCACTGTAGCTGCCAGATTGTATGATACTAGGGTTTAAAATGACTTAAGAATGAAATCAAACTGATAAGAAGGCTAAGTTATAATAAAGCTAAGCAAACTTGCTTTCTTTGTAAGACAAAGCGACTTTCACAAGGTTTTAATTTTCTCTGGCCCAAGTGGAAAAGCAATTGAATTTGGTTCATTATGTGTGTGAGTGTCTCGACACTGCTGCAGCAAAGGCTGAGATGACATCTTGCACCCACCACCATGCAGGCTTCCCCATGGCACATAGGAGCAGGTGAGCAGGGCTGGACCCCACTTTGGGGGCTTGGTTTCAATTTCTCTCTGCCCCCTTCCTAAAGGGTGTGAACTTGGGAATCACCAGGTCAGATCATATTGAGTTACTAATTTTGCCCAAGATGTGTCATTAGTTTTCCCCACTGCCAGAAGTTCTTTACAAATAGGGATCTGGGAGCTCAAGTAGAATAAATGGGCTCCAAATCTACCCAAGACTCTCTGCACATACTGTACCGGGGAAGAAGAGAGACAAACTAGAATTGCCATGTCTCCCCATACAATAGAAAAATAAATCCATAAAACATTGTATAGCACTCAAGTACTGCAGTAATAAAGTTCTTCTGTAGTTACCTATGCCCTGACTGGTGGTGTTGCTGTGTTAAAAGCCTCCTTGCTCACATCTGTTTGCCAAGGTCCTCTGGAGCAGGGTGGTCTCTTGGTGTAAGAGTGATGATAAATACTTAGCTTTTACAGATTAGATTATTCCTCACACCTTGTTCTCTATTTCACTGGAGGTCAGTTATACTCATCATCTGTTTGGATTTTCTCCCTTGGGCCCATTTTTGTTTTTCTGCAATTAAACCAGATCCTTTGTTCTGTGGTGTCAGCAGATAGGAGTGTTCCTCCAGGCAGCTGTGAAGGCAGAAATGTGTGGGCAAGGCTATTGCCTCTCTGTAGCTTTCTGCTCCTCTTCTCCCATCAACAGCTCCCTGTGCACGATACTCACTTCAAGGGATGGTTGTATCCTCTCTACACCATCCTCTCAGTTTACCTCCCCTTGAAAAGAGGTTCAGATGTTATAATCCTCTGGTAAACCCTAAAACTGGCAGGATTTTTGTGTTTGTTTCCATCCTCCTGTTTTATTTTCATAAGCCTATAGACTGGCTTTATTTCTCTTAAAGGTCTCTGGGCTGAGAAATTGCTATTCACCCACTTTTAATTAAAGCAGTATAGGGAATTAGGCTTTTCACAGGGGTGGTTCTGATGATGCCTCTGACTGTTTTTGTTAGTTTTCCTCCCATCTGAGCAAATGCTTGGAAGTGTGAGTTGGAGCTTAAGCTTTTTAATTACCAGAGAGCAAAATTACTACATTATAGTGAATCGATTCCTTTGCAAGGGAAAAACTGTTTCTTGGCTGCGTCTGTGTGCAGTAGTGTAACAGAGGAAGGTTCACTGCAGCAGCCTCAGAGGATGGGAGGGTGGTGGGTGCAAGGAGGGAGAAAGGATTTGGGCATCAGAACACTGAGGCATTTGGTGGAGTAGCACTGGGTGACCTGTGGTTTTTGCAGTAGGGTTTTGAAAGGGTGGAAGTGGTGGGAGCCCAGTCCCTCAGCCTGGCAGTATCCAGCTGTTTCTCAAAGGAGTCTATTTTAGATTAGGCTGCCAAAGGCACAGTTTCTCTTTACATTGGTACTACACTAGAAGAGCATAGGTGCAGGACTGAAGGTTTCTGGAGAGCCAAGTACTTCTTTTCCCAAGTGATTTAAAGTCACTCATTCTCATTTTGGTCTCCTTCAAAGCAATGCTCTCAGGCTCATGATACAGAGCTTCATGCATGTAGAGGCTGGTGCAGGCATGGAACCTCCCATTGGCATAAGGGAGTCACAAACTGATCTTTCTCTGTAACTTGGGGAGTGCAGTGAAATCCTCCTCCCCAAGAACATGATTCTTTTGTGTGAGCAAGTGAAAGATCTCAAGAGCAGGTCTCAGGCTGACCTAGGGAAGCAGCTGGCTTTTCTGCCTAGAGTGTTCAAATTATTGCAGGGTAGTTTTACAGTATGAAAGGCATCAGCAGGAAATTTTCAGAAGAGCCTAAGTGTCATCTGACCCTGACTCCTGTTTTCTGAGGTGTCAGTGTGTTCCTGGTGTGTGTTTGTGCGTGTGTTTGGAAATTTGACTTCTGTTTCAAATTGGTTAGCTATTTTAATACAATGGAAGGAAAGCTATCACCCCAAGTGGCAGTGTGCTTGCAGGAAAACCTGTATTTACCCATGGGCCCTTGGGGAGAGGGGATAATCCTCTTCAGTCTCATTAACTTCTGTCTCTTGCTTCTGTCCTTGCACGTAGCTTGTTTCCGGCACAAGGACACAGCTTCCCTTGGCATCCTCAGCCCCATAAGCCTCACACAGGGTCTTGTGGTGCTGCAGAGTAGCCAGTGTGGGTGTCTGTGTCCCTTTCTGAAGTCCTTTGGGTCTATCTCAGTGCCAGTACGTGATGAAGGGACTGTCAGACTGTCCCTTCCACACTCCTCTCTTTCTTTTGCTCTCATCTATGGCTTGGTGTGGTTTGCTGTCCCCCAGGGCCTCACTGGTGCTCCATGTGTTTCTAATCTCGTGGTGCAGCCAGGCTGGTTTCTCACTTGCAGCAATGAGACGCCAGCTCCGATGTCACTTGCTTTGGTTCTGATCCGTCCGAGTCCTAGGGCCAGACTCTGTTCTCATTAATGGCTTTTCCATTTAGAAAGACGTGCTTCCCTTTCTGCTGTGTTTCCCTATTGCAATGTCTGGAAAGTGCCAAGAAAAGTTTTTTTCTTTTCCCCATTTGCAGTGCCTGGGGTTCATTGGGAGCTCTGTGTTTATGCTGTGGTTTGTTACTGATGCAGGTTTCCTGGGGGTTATAGGATGATCTAAAGCAATCTGACTGGTTTAGCTGACTCAGAAGTGACCCTCCTGAATCACACCCAGGCAGCTGAGTTGTCTTAAGATCTGACTGCAGGAGACTGATTTGCTTGTCATTAAAAATAAAATGTTCTGTATATCTTCAAAACACCAGAAATTTGTTAAATTCTTTGTTTTTCTATTTCCAAAAAGCTCATATTAGTGTCCTCTTTTTCAAGTAATAGTTATTAAATTAATCTCCAGTGCAGTATCTGAAATGCACCTGTCTTTCCCTCTTGGCACATGGACAAAAATTTATAAAATCTGAGCTGAAGTAAGCAATGTGGAAAGAAGAATCATTCAGAGAACAGTTTTAAAAACCTTTCTCCTGAATAAGACAAACACCTGTGAAAAAGATCCATCTGGTACTTTTTCTGGATAAATAACATAAAAAATGACATGGTAAGAAAGACCTAAACTTTTCTTCGTGTCCTAAATATGCATCCTCCTTCCTTTTTGTAGTGCATTGGAGAGGTGATTTTGGATGCCTGAGGAGGTGAGGACTCTCCACTTTGGAGGTCTGTAACTACAGCTTAAACAGACTTCTCCAGTATTGCCATAGGTAGAGTTGATTGTACCGTGAATCAAGGTAATGGATTTGCTGGTCTTTTGAGTTCTCATGCTGTGTTTCTATGATTTGGTTCTTTGGAGCCACATGCTGAAAAGGTTGTGATGAAGATTAATTCAGAGTGTGTAGCAACTGGAAGTGAAGGGTCACTAGTTTGTGGTTGTAAGATCTTAGCCTCAAAAAGAGGGGTTTTAGTCTACCTGGTAGTAGAAACTTGTCATAATGTAATTTTTTTTTTCCTAAGCTACTTCTGTTTTTTAATCAAAACTTCATGATTTCTGGACAACACTGCCCTAATTTGTAAGTGGCACCAGTATAATTTGTGTCACCACACCACCAGTCCCTCAGCTGCATGTGCTCTTTCAAGTGTACATGTATGAATACTGCATTCAGGAAGCCTTGTGTCACAGAGCAATCATTGTAGCGGTTGCAAGAAATACTGTTATTTCCTCCTTCTTGTCTGTCTAAAAGGAAAAAGCCCAATCTTTGAAATTCATTTGCAGCCACATGGTTTTATGTAACTCAGCAGGAAATACTCTTTTGTCTGTCTTTCGGGTGAGTGCAGTGGAAGGTTCTGCTGCATCCTGTGGGTTTTTGGATGCCTGAGAAATTTCTCTGCTGGTCTCCACTGGTCCCACTTACCTTCTCTTTCCATACCCATCCCTGCATTCACAGGATCTTACTAGCAGTCAAATCTGGCCCACCATTGCTGTGGCAGCTATAGCATCACCAAGATGCTGCACAGGCAGCCTTTGATGCTCTGTATTTATTGCAGTCAGGTAATTTTGAGGTATGACCTGGACTTTGTTTTGCACAGGTGCCTGGTGTTAATTCAGGTGCTTGGCACTTCCCTGCTATTTATTAACTTGTTCAAAAGCCACAGTGGAACCTAGCATTTTGGTTGTAAACAAATTGATCTCAGGATTGGATCAATTTGGACACAAATTGATCTTGTGTTTGTACTGTGTCTGGGACAGTGGGTTTCTGCTCTGGGAATAAACACTTTGGAAAATATCTTCCAATTCTTTGCAAGAGAACATCTTCAGTTACCTCCTCTGTTCTCATGCTGCTGGTTGGGAAGTGGCATTTCCACCATGTGGATCCCAAGAAGGGGAACCACTCTCTACCCAGCACAGGGAAAAAGTGAGGGCTGGTTCTGCCTAAATCAGCATGGAAAAGTATTTTGCGGGGTGAGGCTGAATTCCATCCAAACATAAATAGAGTAGCGTGCCCCAGAATATCTTCTTGGTCTAAATCTTGCTCAGAAGTCGAAAGTCCCAAGTACCAATAAAGTCACTGACTAATGAACATTACTCAGTTCCTTTGGGTGCTTGGCTAGGGGCACTCATAGTTTCCAGTCATACGATTACTCCTTTTTTACTTTAGGCCATCCTGTTTTCCTTTAGTCTTTCAGCCTTAAAGAAATATTGAGTAACTCTGTGTTCTGCTTCTTAATGGCAAAGTCAAGGGATTCCAGAGACATGGATCTTTTCCTGCTACCTGGAAACACCTTCTTTATCTCAGTGCCAGCTGATGTGTTAGTTTCCTGGTTTATTTTCCATCACCTTTTCTGAGTCTCTCTTTCTCACCCCTTTTCCACTGGAACCATAAACAAGTTGGAATTTTCCAAGAAGTGGAGATGAATCGGCACCAGGACATCTGCACTGCACAATGGGTTTTTGATGATGAGACAGGAATGGATTAAAATCTAAACCTGAAGTTTGGCAAATGATTTCAGTAAAAGCTTTAGGGAAGGCCAGCCCCAAGTTTCTGGGCAGCTCATTCTTGACTGCCAGTGGAGGTACAAAGAACAGCCAGCTTCCAGACGAGTCATTAGCCTGGCACATGAGAAACCTTCAATTCCTTGTGGTGTCTTGCAAGAGTTTACCTGCAGGAATAAACGGCTGCATGGTAGAAACCTGTGAGTCCTTGAGCTGCCATTGACACCTTGTCCTGGGTCATTCAGAACTGCAGCATCCAGTACCATCTCCCAGCATCTCGTGCCCAGGGTTGTCTTTGGCTGGGCAGTGTCTCTGCTGGGATATCTTGCACTTCTGTACCAAATGGAGCTTCTGGTGTTGTGATTTCAAGTATGCAGCCATTGCCTCCTAAATTCACTCCTGTTGTACTTGAGATACAGGTACATGTCTGGAGACCATGACTCTTTTAGGAAGTTCTGTGACTTGAATCTTGTTTCACACATTTAGATCGGAATAATGATGAGTCTCTGAGAGCAGTCCTGAGTGGCAGGTGAGCCTCAATCCAGGTGATCTGTGTTGGTTAGTGAAGGGATATGTGCTCCCTGCTTCCTAAATCTGGCCCAGTTATTTATTTTTCACAGAATTAACACCAAAATATGTGTGGACTATACAGAAGCTGCCACTGAAATTTACAGGGATATAGTTTCTGCAATAATTATCTACAAGTCCTGACACTAGCCACAATCCCCTCCTGTGACTGTGCCATGCTGGTATATTGTGGTACATTGACTTGTGTTATTGTGGGCATTGCATTAAAGTATCACCCACCAATGAAATACCTTCATTTGTGGAATCCAGCACAGTGAATCTTGGATGGCAACACTACACCTCAGATTGTGAGTAGAGATATGAGCCCCACATCCAATTGACCATGGCAAATCCAATTCAAACTGCAAAGGGATGTTTTTCCTCCCATTAGACAGAAAGTGATTAATTTCCCATGTGGAAAATTGTTCAAGACAGACGTGCTTGTAAATTATGCCTTAAGAGATCCTATTACTTCCAGATCCATCAAAACCTACTGTGCCTCCCAAAATAGCAATAAGAAGATAATTATATTAGCAGCCTTTCTTGTTATTTGATGTATGACTGACACAGGCTGTAAGGTTATTTTCTACCAGTTTGGAGCCTTCATTTAAGGATGGATGTTTTGGCATTTGTGGACATTACCAACAATCCTTGGTTTATGACATTTGAAATAAAAATGTTACAGAAAAGTTTTTGAAATAGGGGACTGAAAGCTAATAGGTGTCAATGGGCTTACATTTTAAAACAATGCATCCTCTGGAGATGAGGACTTAAAAACTTCCTATCTGAAAAGATGTACTGATTTACCAGTAGGGATTCTTGAATGATCTAGTCTAGGAGGTGCTAGCAACATAACTGACTTGGCTGATTGTGAAATTCATTTAGGATGCTCAGATTTGGAGCTGGTTGAAAAACATTGGAGGAGGATCTCTTAATACACCTTTTATATCTTTTATGGTAAAAAGGCAGTTTGGTGGTGGTAAGCACAAAGCAGCGGGGGGGGGCAAAGGGGAGAAGAGCCATTGCAATTTAGGAAGGAGATTTCTGTACATCTGAGGGAGTTTCCATGAAAACTGCAGCTCAACTGTCAGCAGCAGTCAGAAAGCCAAAGGTGGTGTTAAAAAGAATTAGGCAAAGAATGGGGAACAAAACCCAGAGCTTCAGCTGTGGAAGTCCAATATTTCACCATGTTGTGAATACTATGTGCAGGTCTGTGTTGCCTCTCAGGAAGTGTACATAATAAAATAAAGTACTGAGAAAGATGACAGAGGTGATTACAGAGGTGAATTGGCTTTTGTAGGACAGGAGTAAATAGACTGAAAGTCTTCAGTCTTGAACAGTGTGATGGTTGGGACAGAGTAGAAGTCTGTGAAATCACCAAAAATTTGAGAGTGAGGAAAACATGATTAATTTTATTTCTCAGAATGTAAAAACCAGGTGCAGCTTGTGACATCTGAAAAGCAAGCTGAAAGTGAACAAAAGGAAGTATGAAATCACAAGCTGTGTGATTAAATTATGAAATTCATTTCCAGAGGACTCTGTAGGGACCACAAAATCTGTAGGTTTAAAAATGCACTAGAGCAGTTTCTGTAGGATGAAGCCAGCACTGGTTGCTAAAAGTTATTTTCTAATTCCCAAAATGTCTAAGCTCTGCTGTACGGGAATAGAAAGTATGTGTATCAGGAGAAGGAACCCATTACATGTACCCTGTTCTTGAATTTTTTGCCTATCTTTTGCTGTCCACTCTTGTAGACAGGGAGCTGTATTGCAGAGGTCTTTGGCCCAACCAAATGCAACACTCCTGCATCAGTGCAACAAAGTGGATTAAACTTCCATCCCTTTTTAGTGTGTAATGGCCACTAGTGGAGCTGCAGTCTTGAATTGCTGCAGCTGAACACATAGATAGTGATCCTCCATCTAGAAGTGGAAGAGATGGCATCTGTCCATTCTTGACCTTCTACTGGGAGACCACGAGTCTGCAGGCTGGACCACCTCAGAGGGGTTACCTGAGGTAGCCAGTAGTGGGACTTTGTAAATCCATCCAGACCTGAATAGCACTGCACACCAGGACACAAAGGCAGACAGCATTTGGGGAGCTGCCATTCCTGTGTGGTGGCACAGGGAGAGAAACACAGGTTTGTTTGTGGCATGGATTTTGTTAGCAGTCAGTCCTGTTTGGCGGCTCAGTGTCTCTGTGGCTTCAAATGCAATTAATCAGGGCCCAAAAGGGTAATTACCAGCTCACATTCCTAATTCAGATTTCTGTGCCTATTCATGTTAGTGTTTTTTCTGTAATTTTGCAATAAAGTTGGGGTTGTTTTCATGTTTTTATGCTGCTGGCCCAGCGATCCTCATTAAAAATAAAAAAATAGCAAAACATTAGTTTCCAGTCCACCTTTCTTTCTTCTCCCTGGGAAATGAGAAGCCCATATTAACTGTGAAAGGAAAACAAAAGTGTGCATGGTCCTAGGGTCCTGGTGTCACCTTGGCTGAAGACACTTTTCCTTTCATGGGGTGAGTAATTTCTCAGAGCATTAATCTCTGAAAGAGGCTTTTTATTCTACAGTGGGCAAAGCTTTTGACGTCTGACAGTGCTGTTTCCTCCTTTGATCACACAGAAGCACGTTGCTGAACCCAGGAGAAGGCAGCCAGGGAAAGCTGGGGATGCTCAGCATCCTGAGGTCCAGGGCAGTAGCTCTGTCCTCTTGCAACCATAACACTGCATTTACTTACACGTGGAGGAACTGAGTGGAGTTTTTCAGATTGTGCTCCACTGTCTTCTGGCAGCAGCAGGCACTGCTGGCGCCAAGTCACACTTGAGCGTAGTTTGCATTAAGTGGCCTGAGCTGGAAGCAGCTGACGTGCTCACACACAGAGGAGCTGGGTGTGAAGAAGGCTGGTTATCAGATAAGTAATTATAAAATCATTTCCCTGTTCCTGTGCATCGGCTGAGCCATGATAAGTGCTGGTGTGAGCGCTTGGAGTCGTGCAGCCAAGGTGGAGCAGTGTGAGTGAGCTTTGCTGTCCCTAGGAACTGAGTGACCACACGCTGGCTCATGTTGGTGCAGGCTCCTTGTGCCCACATGGACCATCGTGTCCACTGCTGCCACAGGAGTGGGTTACCCTGCGTACATCAGTGGGGAAGGAGCAGTAGGGGTGGCTTCATGGTCAAGAGTTAGAGAGGAGGTGCTACTGGGTGGCCTAGCCACAGACCTGACCCAAAGGCTGTTTCATCAGGCAATGTGATGTGGTGGGTTGACCTTGGCTGGACATCAGGTGCCCGTAAAGCTGCTGTATCACTCTCCTTAGCAGGACAGGCAGTGGGGAAATAAGATGGGAAAAAACAACTTGTGGGTCAAGATAAAGGCAGTTTGATAAAGTGAAAGCAAAGGTCACATGTGGAAGCAAAGGAAAATGAAAGATTTATTCTCTACTTCCCATCAGCAGGCTGTGTCTGGCCATTTCCCTGGAAGTGGAGCTTCATTATGTGTAATGGTTACTCTGGAAGACAAGTGTCATAAATAATGACTGCCTCTTCTTTCTACTTCTTTCTCTCAGCTCTTTCTACTGAGCTAATGTCATATGGTTTGGAATAACCCTTTGGTCAGTTTGGGTCAGCTGTCCTGGCTATGTCCCTCCCAAGACTTTGCCCATCCCAGCCTTCTGGCAATGTTAGACAGCTGTGAGGCTGTGTGAGCACTGCTTCTGGAGCAGCCAAAACACTGGGGTGTTATCAACACCTTTCTAGCTGCAGATACAGAGCACAGACTGTGCTCTGCTGCTATGGGAAAAGTCATTTCTATCTTAACCAGATCCAGTCAATGCCTGGGTTATTGCACTGCAGACTCAGAGGAGGCAGGGCAAGGGATGCAGGTCTGACTTTGAAGTTGGCACGGGTTGGTTCGAAGGTGACTGCACCAGTCAGAGCCCCAGCACCTGCTGGAAATAAAAATTCCCATCTCCCTTCTCCTGAAACACAGAAAGTGGTCATCCCTGCTTTAAAAGTGCATGCTTGTGAGCCTTTGAAACAGCAGTAGCTTTATCAGGGATCAGAGCAGGCAGAGAGAAAATCCCTACGAGAGATTGTCTTAATAACAATAGTAAGGCATAATGAAGAGATATGTCTGGAACCAGAGGATGATGTCTATGGTTTGAGATAGTGTCTTGGTCTGCAGATGAGCTTCTTGACTCAGGGGCCAGCCAGTTTTGGTCTGGTTGTTATTCAGCAGCTTCTTCTATAACTGCTGTCATCTAGTGAAAATTCAGCTTAAAACTAGTCAGCAGTTTAACCTGGAGGACTCCAGGACAGCATTTTGATTTAGGAAACAAGAACAGTGATCTGTTTTGCGAAGCACAGGGGATTTCATTTCTTACTACAGCTCTCTGAAATCCTAGCTGGTGAGTTCCAGCCTCTGACAAGCATGGACACCTAGTTTGCTTGCTGCCATGTTGTTGCTTTGTTTAATTTCTGTGTAAATTGGTGCCTTCCAAATACCACAGCTGATCTGTAGAGCACTGTCCCTGCCAATCTGACTGCTGAATTTCACCTTCTACAATATGGGACATATGTAAATGGGCAGCTGACTTAATCAAGGTCTTCCACTGGGGAGAGTTTTGCCTCTTTCATGGCAGAAATTTAGGATTTGTTTTCAATTAAAGTAAATGAACAGGAAGATTTTCTGGCTGATTGCAAGGTAGATGGCTTTCATTAGCGTGTGCTCATTTTGTGACCTTGTGAAACCACCTTTGCATCCCTACTGCTCAATTTCCACTTGCAATGTTCCTGTAAGAACACACGCTGTGGCACCACGTTATTGCATGACCAACCTCCCTATAATAATAACTTTGATTTACATGGTATGAGTGCAAATATTATTTTATTCACAGCTCCAGTTCTCAACCAGCTTAAGGGTGGAGTCTCCCAAGCTGTGTTATTGCCTATCACGCCCGAGGATGTGGCTGGGACCTTACTGTGCTTTTCCAGTGTAGTTTGGCAGGGGTGTAGTGCACATCCATCTCCCTGCAGTGACCCTACTGTAGGATCTCTTATCCCAGTGGATGTAGCACAAAGGCTCCCTGATGGTGAGGCTGCTGCTGGCCCGGGGCCTCTGAGGTAGTGTCTCAGGCTTAGGGTCACACCAATTCCTGCATGAATGACAGGTCTCATGAGACAGTGTAAATGTTTTAATAGGCTCTGTTCCTTAAGGCTCCTGCTTTAAAAGATTGAGATGGGACCATATGGTCCTTTGCTGAGGGTCCATACCACTTAGTGTCAGTAGGAAAACATCTGTTGACTTTACCAGACCCCAGTGAGCAAGGTGGTACTTGATGTGGATTTGGAAAGAGCAGAGGAAGAGTTTTGTTAGTGTAGCTGTAGGAACATGGTCTTGCCCTTTAGGAAGAGTATTTTTATGGTTGAGGTGCCACAAAGGCATTTGAGAGGCTCTTTCCTTGCTCTATATGGGAGTCAGGCACTGAAGTAGCTCAGATGAAACAGCCATTTTCACCAGCAAATGCATAATACCCACAGGAACTGCTGCTTCCCAAACTTGTTGGGCCAACATAGAGTGATCCACATCATTGCAACACTGCCCAGGGAGTGAAAGGTACCCTGGAACGTAGCTCTGCAGACTGTGGAGCCCTAATGATTTGGAAATCACAGCTTAGGAGCCACTAACTAGCTTGGGGAAGGCAGGACAGTGGCGCCAGCTGGTACAGGAGGAAAACCAAATGTTTCAGCAGTGAGATGTAGTGGTTGATGCTTCTCTGGTCAGTTTGGTGCAGAGTCCAGATAGCTTGATCGTTATTTAAGCCTCGGTGGTTTTGCATATTAAGTTACTTGGCTCTGGATATTTGGAAATGGATCTTTTTGGAGGATGTTCAACAAAATGAAACAAAGAGTGCAGTGGATGTGATTCTTCTCTTCGGAGAGAAGCATGCATAGGTAAGGATGATGCTTTGGATCTGCATAGGCTTTCCTGGGTTCCTGTGCCTTTTGCTCTCAGCATAGCAAAAATTATGCATAGAGCAGGACACTCCTGGATCCTCTGTGTGAGGAAGCCCTACTGTTTCCTAAGGCATTGTTTCTCAGCTGTTTTGAAAACCTGACCCTCTTTTGGCTCCTTGTCTCTGTGGGACTCGGAATTGCCATCATGTTGGTTCCTCCAGGTGAGGGTGTGCCAGTTGCTGGCTGCAGGTGTGAACACCCTCCCCCTCTGCCCTCAGACACACTGACTGCTTTCTGCAATTAAGAGCTCTTGGCTGCTCACAGGATAATGTAGCACTTGCAACCAGCAATTACACAAGTTCACTTTCCCCCTTGGAGAAGCTGAGCTGTGTAGTTCGAGGAGGCACCAATTTCACTGCAGAAATTGAAGACCTGACCTACTAAATCAACACTTCCAACATTTTATAACCACCCACAGACTGGAAAGTTCAGTTTTAAGGGTTCTGGGGTCTTGTGCTTATACTGAGATCCTCTTCTGTGGGATATGTGCTTTACTTTGCTGTACTCTGGTCGTAAAGTTGTTTTAAGTGAAGTGGTGATGGATCTCTGGGTTAGCTGGTGCTCACAGACCAATATGCAGGGAGCTGCCCCACAGTGAAAAAATTGAAAGGATAAGTTTGTGCAACTTCTGCCTGCCCTTTCCAGACCAAACTGTATAATTTGCCTTCACCATGATTTCTGCTTTGCTTTGGAGAGATGGAAGATTTGCAACTGGGATATCTGAAGAGGAGATTACAGGAACAATGCATTGTTTGGGTGATAACAGCAGGACACAGAGCAATATGAAGTAGCTCTTGGCGTATGGAAAATCTTGTACAAACATAGCTTGAGATTTGCACCCCATGGCCCCCATCTGTCACTTCTGAATTTCAGTGTCAGTGCTCATAGCTTTTCTTCTTCCAGCTGTGCCTGATGCTTGAATTCACAAAGTGTGTACTAGCAAAGCTGCTCTGGAGCTGATGTTGTTGTCCTGGAGGATAATAGCCACCTATCCAGACACTGCAAAACAGCCAGGTTCAGAGCCAGGAGCTCTTTGCAAGGGAATCCAGCCTCACCACTTGCCTGTCTTTGGTTTCCCTTTCTAGTTATTCACATAAGGGCATATTCTGCTTATCACTTCGAATGGAGGGAGATTTCTCTTTGTGGTGATTCTCCTTTATACAAGCCATGTTACTTCCCATGCTTTGTTGCTTCTCAGTGATTTTCTTTAACACTGCAGCTTATGCATACTAAAAACAGGATCCAAGGGCAGGAGGACACTGTCCCCACCATCCCCCACATCTCAGGGCAATATTGTTATTGCTTGTGTGGCTTTCCTGGCAGCCCCATCTGTCTCTATCACCTCTTGTCACCTTCCATAGTAATTCCTGCTGATTAGCAAAGGCCTTTATCAGCTGAGGCTCTTTGGCAAGACAAGTTCAGCCAACAATTCTGACTCTGTCACGAGTTTCTACTTATTAAAAAAGTCCTTCCTCCTCCCACCAGTGGAAACACTATGAATCATTTCCCTCCCCTTTCTTTGTCAGGAGCAAATGCCATCAGTGTTAGGACCCTGGCACTGACTTTCTGACTCCAGGAAATCATGGGTGAAACAATCCATGGAAACTGGAATCCCCATTTAAAAGTAAGATATTATTTTGTAAGGAACACACCTTCCTTCTGGCTGCTATCAGATTGCCACTTGATTGACAATCACACGTACTTCCATGAGAAAAATATTTTGTTCTATTTCATAGCGTTGTGCTGTTGATTTGTTCTATTTTACACTGCAAGGTGTCAGTGCATGTTTAAATGCCCCATTTGGGAGACAGACTGTGTGTCAGGTGCCTGAGAGTTTTGGCAGGACCCTGAGGTGGATGTCACAGCTTAAATGGGTTGGGGGGAATTTGTGTCATATTTGATTGCAGACCTGTGCCTATTTGGTGTATCAAAATAATTCAAACAGTCATGTGTAAGAATTAGAATTCTTTATAAAAATGCTTGAACAGCAAAATAGCTTTAGTTACACTGAAAGAAGCTTCTTAGCTCAAAAGGAGAACCTGTAACTGCATGAGGGCTAAGTTCTTTATTTTTGTTTACTGATTCAACTGATGCAGTGTAACTGCATAGTCTGACATAATCTCCCAAGTACCTCTGAGAAGTTGATCTTGGGTTAAACATATTGCTTGGCAATAAATACAGATCTGGTACTTCCCAGGTTTTCATGTAAAAAAGGCAGAGAATCAACAGCCCAGTAACAAGAAGAACATGAAGAGGCAGAAGCAGGAGCTCTTTCCTGCTCCTGGGAGACAGAACTGACAGAGCCTCTACAGCTGGAGCTTCTGTAGTCAAGGCAGCACATATCTCCTTTAAACATAAATCAGATGAGACATTAGTATTTTTAATGCTCCCATTAGTCTTCGGGCTGTCCACTGTAGAATATTTATCATGTGGCTTGCTTCACGTACTGCATTCTGAAGTTTGTTGATGGTGCTTGAAATTCAAGATTAAATGTCAGCTTGCATTTGTCCATCATCTCTTTGATAGTCTTCTTAGTCTCTGACAGAGGCTCTTTGCATCAAATAATTGGTGTCCTTAGGCTAATCCATCACCCAGACATACCTGGAAATGAGACTCAAGTTCAGCAATCAGAGAGTAAGACCAAGAGATGAATCTGTTCTCTGTCAGATTTGGAAGGGAGCTAAAAACAATTTCCCTGCCTCCTTGTTACCCTGCAGCAGCTGCCTCTCACTGTCTGGCTCCAGAGGAGCAGCAGAGCTGGCAGCTCAGGACTGAGCCACTGGCACAGTGGTGGGAAGATCACAAAGGCATCCATCCCTACCTAGAAGGTCTCGAGGCCTAGGTATGCAGCACCTCTCCTTGGTGGTGAAAGATGTGATCAGATTTGTTTTAGAGACTGTCTTAGAGCTTACAAATCACCAGTCAAGGGCAGTGGCTGCTGACAGCTGGCATCTGCTGTGATTGTAGGGGCTGTGTACCATATGTCCCCCTTGTATGAAGAGGAAAGACAGGATTCTCCTGCTAGGCATCCCCTCAGGGACTTGTAGTGTTTCTTTGCCTGGTGGTGCCCAGTGCTGTCCTGCCTCAAGACCATGCTTCACAGTGTCACCAAGCCCCACAGGAGCTGGGCTTCTTCCCTGTACAAACCACATCCTTGACTATTACAAACCATTTGGCTGTGGAACCTTCTGGTGTACTCAGCATAGGCCTGTGGACTAATGGGAGCACCAGAGCGTTTGGATGCATTTAAACTGGTTTGTTCTTTGGCCTTGTGGCACCTGTTAAAAGTCTATGTTACTCCAGATATGAGGTGATGCAGGAATAAAGTGATATTCTGAGGATACATTTAAACTTACAGAATCAGCAGCTGACAGATGGACAGTCTCCTGCACAGCTTTATTATTCCCACTTTGTTCACCCACTGTGTATACCAGAGGAAACTTAGGTCTTGTGAGAGAAGAGGTGTGTGGTCGTGAAATTAAAGACTATGTATGTATATATAGATGTATACGTATACACACACCCCCCCAGATGAAGGGATGAAGGGTAGTAGGTGAATGGATTTAGGATGTCCTCTACTATGTTAAACCAGATACTTTGCTTCTTATCCATATTAATTTCCTAGGAATAATATTTTCTTTAAAGAAAAAATGATAAAAATAAATACTGTTATCCTGCATTAGCAGCAAGGCTGGAACCCTGTCTTTCCCACATCTCTCTTTCCAGTTGCTGCTGTCTTTGGAGCCCTTCCTAACATGTGCTAGACCTCCCTTGGCCCTGTCCAAGCCTGGCACACCAGTGAATGAAATATTTGCATGAGGCAGCGTCATCTCATGTAACCTATGACTTCCCATCTGAATTGAGACAGACTTTCTGTTCACTTCCTAGCTGGGCTGCAGCATGGTTAAAAGCCGCTCAACCTTCTGTAAAGGATGGGGCAGTAGTGCCTGAGGAGGTTTAAAAGAGCTGCAGTAAAATTCAGTGGGAGGAACCAGCACTCTATGTAGTCACAGAGAATGAATCCCTTTCTTATAGATATGGCTCTTCACAGAAAGAGGAAAAGCCAAGTGGCACATGAAGCACTACTTCACCATCATGAGGAAATTGCCTGGGCTGTTCTGCATTTACCAGCCTCCCTGGAACTTCCCCACATGATGTTGGTGCTGGGCGAAATGCTCCCTTCCAGTACCATCCAGAGGGCTCCTTGCTGGCTCTGAGCTCCTGATGCCCAGCTCTCTGCCTTCCCTGGATTTATGGTGACCCTACCTCCCTTGTTAGCAAACCTTTCCATTGACGGCATCTGCACTCACTTGGAGAAGGTGAAGAGCATACAACATATGTCTCTCACATGCCCTTCCTTTTCCAGTGCCGTGGGACCTCCTGTGCTTTCAGAGGAAGACCAGGAGAAAAGGGGGAGCTGGAGGGAGCAGTATTAACTTGCACTGGGTCTGCACTGGTTCCTGCTGATCAGTTGTGGTGACTTTGAGTGAGCTTCTATTAGTGTGGTCTGTCTTCCTGGACAAGGGAAGAAGGTGGGCATTTGGGAAGCTGTCCCTCCTTAGAGGTACTTTGGTGACTGTCAGTGAGACTTCTCTGCCTGAAGACCTCCAGAATTTGTGAGGGGATCTCTCCTTGCTGCCCATCAGAACTGGATATGTTTGCAGAGTGTCCTAGTTTTTCTTCTTGTCTTTACTTTGTTGACTGCAATTCCATGGTGCTCTGAAATACCTAGTCTTCTCCAGTTCTCAGCTTTGAATGCCATACTGGACTGGGCAGCTACAGATCTTCCCCACTGGTCTCATTGAGCCTTTTCTAGTTTCCAGTAGTAGAAGGAAGATCTTCCTTTTGCTGACAGGATTAAAATGGAAGCACCTTCTCGGCTTTGTTTTGTCCTAACACCATGGTTGCCCTGATATTTTCCATCTCCATTTAAGGACTGAATTAAGATTCATCATATCCTGGGGTCTTTTTGGTATTCTGTTTAACATAACATTCTTTATTATTACTTTTAGAAAAGCTGAGTTGCATTTACAGGAGATCTTTCATGTGTTTAAACCTTTGGTTCCTTTATGTTTTTATATGGTCACCCGTTCAACTTTCAGCTTATGGCTTGAACTGAAAACAGGAAAGCCAGAAAGTGAGAATGTTTCCAAAATGTCATTTTCTCTTCGAAGTATATTTATAAAAGTTGCAAAAAAAAATACTAAGACCTCCTACACCAGCATTTCTGGAGCACTGAGAAAGGAACTACTCCTTTCTCTATAGCTACCCCTACCTCTCTCTGCCCCAAAAAAAGCAATTTATTGCAGTTATGCAGTACAAGTAAAGTGTGATCCTCAAGGCAGGTAGTTCTCACCATTTAACAGACAGAGAAGCAGGAAGGCAAGAATGTTTTGGTGCATCTAGAGCGGGTCAGTGCAGGAAGATGGAAGTGTCACTTTCTTTCTCCAGCAGCTTTTGACTGAATTGCCCAAGCTCAGATGATGCAATGTCTCAGACACCCATTGAAGATTTCCTGTGACCACAAGGCATCACATCCTACAGGGATGGCTCAACATCACCATAATGATGAGATAACCACAGGGAGCCCAGAGAGATAAATTGATGGCACCAGGAAATGGCTTTACCTCACAGCACAAAGTGTTTTGTTGCCAGAACTGGGGATAAAGATAAACCACTTTCTCCTGTCTGAAACAAAAGGCTTTAACACCTTCCAGATTAGCAGCTATGGAGGAAAAGGCAACCAAAAGGGGCAGTGTCTGGGGAGGACTTGGAGCGTTTGCTCCTGGACTGTCAAAGGTTGCCATTTCATTAACCTCTCAGTGTAATCAGACGAAGTCAAAGCCACATATTCAGATTTTGGATCTGATATGATTTCTTAGTCCAGTTTCTAATCTCACAATCAATGGATGAGTATCATATTTTCCTGTTGGCAGAAGAAGTTTGGAGCAGGGCGTGGTATACATGTTGAGGGTTTTTTCATAGACATTTCATGGACTAAATAATGCTGCAAGATACTATTTTCTTCTACCGCAAGGAGAACAAACAATTTATTCTTGTCTCATTATATTAAAAGAAATATAGCACAAAAGGAAAAGGGAAGAAAACCACTAAAAAAGGATTCAAAGATATAATCCCTTCTAGCCAAAAAAATACCAACTCTATGACATCCTTGTGTGTGGGGAAACTCAGTTCCTAGATTATTTTGATAAACTTTGTTACAATCAGTTTCACACAAAACCCAGTTGTTTATTTAATCTTAACTGCTCACAGAGATGTCATCCAGTAAGGACATGGAGGTATTTTTTTTATTTTTTTTTTTTAGTTTCAAAAAAAGAGTTTATTTATTTTTCTTCTGTTGTTTGGTTTCTCTGTGTAGAATTATAAGGGCTCTGTCACCAACAGTCTTGTATTTGCTTGTGAGCTGGGTGTGTGGTTTGTCTGCCTGGAAGGGCAGGAGCATCCACAGTGGGAGGCAGCTGAGTGGGGAGCAGATGGAGCCCAGTGATGCTTCCTGTGCAGCCAACATGGACATGCCAATGTGACCCTGAATTAGAAGCAAGTCATAACACGGTGTCAGTCTATTCCAGGACAGTGCCATCACTACAAAGGAACCAAAACCTTTTGTTTTATCTACAGGATGAAATCTGAAACCACCCCCTCTGTCCCATAAGTCTCTGGGTCCCCTTTCAGCAGCTCACATAGGCAGGACTGTGGTGGCAGTCATCCAGGTTTCATGCTGACAGCCATGGTTGGAGCCAGGGATGAAACTCTGTCTGCTGACCTGCCTGCTTGGTGCTGCTGTGCTATCCCACATGGCAGGTGATGCCCCTAACCCTCCCCTTTCATGTGTTCTCTCCTTAGGCAAGATCCTGTTCCGGAGGAGCCATGTCCGGGACGTAGCAGTGAAGAGGCTGAAGCCCATCGACGAGTACTGCAGGGTAAGGGCTCTGGGGAGTGCAGGGCAGCCCTCCTGCCTGAGGGCTCAGGGCCACCTCCAGCACTGGCATTTCCCTGCTGGATAGTGCTGACATCCATCCCAGGGAAGGATGGTCCTTCCCAAACACCACCAAGACTAACAGGGCAGGTGGAAAGAGGCTGCTGTTTGCTTCCAGGGTCCTCGCAGCGTTTTCCCTGGCAAACTTTGTGTACTGGTTTGGTGCCTCATTTACTCAGTAAAGGCTCTAAGCCTCGTCTGCCCTAAATGTGGATTTTATTTCTACATCAGCCTTGATGATTCAGTAGTTGAGCAGGCAGAGTGGCACAACTAAAGTGGTGTTTTCTTCTGTTTTCTGCCTGTCTGACCCCTGGTGCCACATGGGGGACAGTGGTGGCTGATGCAGCACTGAGGGTGAACCTGTGTCTTCCAGGTGTGCTTCTCCTCATGAGTGAAAGCCTGGAAATTTATTGCTGGACAGAAAAGCATGACTCTGTTGAGAAGAAGATTAAGTCACCTAATCTTTTCCTTTTAGCCTAGAGTTTATGATTTGATGATAATTAATTCTCTGTCAGTAGAATAAAAGTCGTTTCTAAGCAAGTAGGATTCCCAGTTTTTGCAGAGGTATTGACTTTGTCAGCACATAATTTAAACCCCAGACTTCCTCTCCTATTTCCCTTGAGGTTTTCTTTCCATTTTTAGAAAGTCAGAAGAGCAGGTGGAGGGGGAAAAAAGCATTCCCAAGAACTTCTACAGTCAGACATTTGCTCATCCAAAATTGGAAGCAGATTGTCAAAGTGCCTGAGGCCTGTTGGGGGTGGTGGTGGTGGTGCAACCCATGCCATCTGCACCCCCGGGGTGAGGAAGCTGCGATTAAAGTCTTCTCTCATGAGATCAGGCTTTCTTGTGTGACAATTAGTGTACTGTCTTCCTGCTGGCAGCCAAATGGCTCTTTCTGAAGTATATAGGGTCTCACTGGGACCCCAGCCGCCTTCCTTCAGACAGGAACTGCTGGCGACAGGAGCAGTGAGGGCTGCCTGATGTCAGGGTTCACCCAGCAGATGCATAGTGGGGAAAGCAGGGACTTTCTTGTCCAGCAGTGAAAGCAGTGACCAGGGACAGCTGGTTCTTTGGGACCCCATTGTCCCAGACAGACCTGACCTGACCCAGCCAGGCCTGCTGGGGCTCCACTGGTCATGGCCAAGGGAAGCGTTGTGGCCGATGGCACATTCATTGACACTGAGGTGCTGTGATTTCTGCTCTCCTCGTTTCCTTTTCTCTGTCTTGGAGAAGTCTGGCTCAGGTCATAGAATCATAGAATGGTTTCACTTCAGTTCAGATGTGCTGCTGCTGCCCAGACATGTCTGGATACATCCCTGAAGCCAAGCTGTTGACTTAATTATTAGCTGTTGACTTAATATTGATAGATGCTGCTTTTGTGAACAGACACTCTGCACTGTTGGATTAGCCCAGTTTTCCCCAGCCCAGTGTTTCCTGTCTCCAGTAGCAGCCACAGTGGTTCTCAGCACTGAGTGTCACAAACCTTTAGTGACTTCTCCAGAATATTATTCCAGTGTTCTCTGGCACATACATTTCTTGTGCCTGATGTACTGTCTTTTTATTTCATTTGCAGTTTACTGTAGTTTGTATGTAGTTTGCCTTTGTACCCATTTTCTGCTTTTCTACCCCTCTCCAGTGGATGTTTTGACTCTTTAGAGAACTGTATAGTAGTGTAGAGCAAGAGCATAATTTTGACAAGTTCAGTCCTGCTTCTATAAAGAGTTCAAAGCTTATGTCCCATGTTACTCCTCAAATGGGTAGGCTAACCAATTTGGAAAAATTAGAGAATTATGCTGGAATGATGTGGGTGAAGCTGGTGGAGTAAATGTGATGTGGGATAATAAAATGAATAAACAAAACAATAGACCTCTGTCCTCTGGAATCTGTGCGGCAGCAGAGGAGGGAGGCAGGTTCAAATGCAAAGTTCATGGCTTTTTTTTTTTTTTTTTTTTTTCAAGATTAAGAGTTCTCCATCCATTTCACCTGTCCTGGAAAGCCAAAGCACAAGTGGGGGATGCAAACGTTTGACCATTTGTTGTCTTGTTTTTGCAGACCGTCTGCTAGTATGGAAATTTGCATGGCTGAGAAGCAGGTCTTACTCCTGCTGCGTGGATGTGTTTGTGGTTTCTGTGCCAGGAACAGACAGAGGCTGTCTTAGAGTTTGTGGGAATACTTGGCAGTAAGGGCAGGTCTGCAGAAGATTCTGTATCAGGGGCATGATTACTCTGGACCCTACAGCTTCGACCTCTGTACCCCTCATGCCTGGGTTATACCCAGTGCATTGTACCTGTACATCCCCTGTGTATTGGCTTAGAGAAATGCCATCACAGGGATAACTAGGCCAGTGGTTTTGCTAAGGCTGCAAGAAACTTTGAAGCTGCAATGAAAACGAGAGGAGTGGGATACACAGGAAGATTTCCAGGAGTTTTCTCATCTGTAAGCATGAAAGTGCAGAGTCTGGATGTCCTTACTGGTAACCTGAGTGAGTTACCAAACAAACTGTGTTTTGGCAGTAAATGTGTGCTGCCCACTGGAATTAGTCTTTCTGGATGATTTCCTTTTTAACTGTAGACTTGGAATTAGTTTAGTGTGATTTAAGGTCTTCTGGGCTCATTGGGCCTGATTTTCTAAATTTGTTTAGGAATTTTTGCCAATGTGAAAAAAGAGCGACTTCATAGACCTCCCTTCCTAAGGGGCATTTTATTTATGAGCCTTTTCATCTCTCAAACACACCTCTGGTGAATGTTTGTCCAGTATGTACCGTCCTCTGTTCAAGAAAAACCTTTCAGGTCAGTGGTTCACAAAACCATCCCTCTGTCCTTTCACAGCCCTGTGGGAAGACGCAGGCCAGAATTTGCTGACTTCCATATTTATATGTATTGATCCTAATTGAGGGAAGCATCCTTGTGCAGGGAAGACCTTAAGATTTAACATTCCATTGTCATAAACACTAACCTGGATTTGTCACATGCCTTCATGCTGTCCCATAAAGCTGGATATGGCTTTCAATAGAAGCTTTTCTACAGTGAGGCTTGAGTACTCAAATGTACTTAAATAAAAATTAAATGAGCAAGTCACATCAGTGCCAGGAAGTGCTGGTCATTCCTTTATTAATGTTCACTATTTGAGAGACCATACTTCACAAGTATAGTTACCTCCTCTTGGTCTCTCAGTCCTGCCTCTCTTTCCAGGTTTAATCCTTGAACCTGTCAAGACAGGTACACAGACATTTCTCTCTCTATCCAGACTTATCTCAACCCCTTCCAGAACTGAACACCCATGGCAGGGGGTAGACAAAGGACCCTCTGAAGATACTGCTCTTTCTCTAGCAATAATACAAATTGATAGAAAGTGTGACCAGTTTCCCACTTAAGACACAAAGTTGAGTGAGGTGAATGCCATTCTGTGCATATATACATACATGTGCTGTGCATTTCTACATATACACATCTCTGCATCAGGTTTTTATAAATATATCTGCATAAATGCAACCCACAGCACTCAACGCATCGTTTTGAGTGCCTGCAGGGTTTTATACCCTTTATTCCATGAAGCCTGTGAGCTGTGGTACAGTCCCATGGAGCAGTTTCCACTTCATGTAACCTTAAGCAATGAACCTCTGCCTGCACCTGCTGGCTTTAATTGCTGTGTGGCACACAGCAGCTTTCCACAGGTGGTCTGGTACTCTGAGAGTAGCTGGCCATTGCCAGCACCAACTGCTGCCTGCTCACACTCTGCCTAATGTTACAGCTTTTCAATAGCTTTTTGAGTCACCTGCTCTGCAAGACTGTCTGTAACCTGTAATGGAGATAGACATCATTACAGGCTGGAATGACACATAAAGCCTGTCTCCTGAGGGATGTGTGAGGGCTGAGCAGCGCACGTCCGCCTGTGCACACCAAGCAAGGAAACATGCTATTACTGATAGTACTCGATGCTTGTGCAAGGCTGAGTTCTGCTTGCTGGCACTTTTTAATCTCTCACCTTTCCTGTGCAAGTTCCTTGCTGTTTCTGGATGATTGCTGTTTGTAGCTGTGTGTATTTACTGCGGGTTTCCACATCCCCAGAAGAATGTCACTTCCCTGTCCTTTCTGTCCTTTGTGTTCTGCTTTGTCTTTGCACTTCTTCCCTTGACCTTGCAGTCTTTCCTTCAGGCTGTTGCAGCTCTGCCCTGGAACTGTCCTGCTGGAAATGCCAGAAGCTTGCATTTTCCCCTTCAAGAGCGACAGTGGTGTCCCTCATCTCCTCAGTGCACTTTTTGTTTGCTTACCAGAATTGTGTTGGCCTTGATGTGTTCATGGTGAATGTTGTGTATTTGTTGAAGAGACACTTGTCTCGCTAAACAGTGTCACTGCTCCCTGGTGCTATTCAAAAATTAATAGAAGGATCCTGATTGGTTTTATACCATTGGTTGCACTGGGTTTTTTACCATTTCTTAGAGTTTCTTATCTCTTCTTTGGGTTTTGTTCCTTTAAAAAAAAAAAAAAAAAAAAAGTATAAATTTACTGGTTGGACTTGACACCTGAGCTTCCCAAAAAACATGCAATGGCAAGTTACTATAGGGTGGATTTCAGTCCATCTCTGTGCATAAAGCTGGAAATTGCAGCATGTTGGGAGGTGATTCAGAAGCAGAAGAGCCAGCCCTGCCCCAGGGTGGGAAGGTGGATGGCTGGGTTTGGAAACGACTAGCTGATTTTTATCCACTCCCGGCAAAAGCCTGGAGTAAGAGGTGCTTTTCAGTTATCCCCCTTCAGGTCAGCAGGACCACAGTGCTTCTGGGGATTTCCAGGCAGCCAACCACTGATTCAGGGGGTTCAGATTTCCCAAAGCTTCCCCTTGATTTAGAAACAAAAACCTCCACAGCAGCTTTGCATTCCTTCATCACTGAACACCCACTCTGTGCTCCAGCTCAGTATTGACATCTGTTGCCTGGTTCTTGGGAAGGGTGAGCACCTGTGACCTGTAGGGAAATGGTGACTCTTTGAGAAGGCATCTGATGTCCAAGACCCCCTGCAATGGGTGTAACTCGGGTATTTGTGTTTCTCTAGTAATGATAAGTATCATTTGCAGTGCTTGCTCTTGCCCCATTGACTGTACAAGATAGAGCCCTTTGGGATTTCAAAACACACTTTAGATATTGAATATCTAAGCCTCCTAACCTTTCTGCAGATTAGGTAAGTGTTATTGCTCAGCATTGTAAGGGGGTAACTGAAGATATATCCCAGCTGAATTTGATGAAAAGAGGTTAAGTAACCTGCCCTAAAAAAAAGGGTGTGAGTAGTAGAGCCAGCACTAATTATCAGCTCCATCCACTGTTGGTTAGACAGCATTGCTTTGCCATCTCTTGCTTGGTGTGCAGATGAATAAATGTTGTTTATGTTCTTGTTAGTCCATCCTGGTGAGGCATTTCTCTTTCAACATGCTGTGATCATTACTATTCCTGGGCACTTCCTGACTTCCCAGTGTTATTCCTGGTTTGCCAGCTGGATGCATGTATTTATGTACAGTAGGAATAAAGGCAGAGCTCACACCTTTGTTACACTTTTAGAGGAGTTTGAACAAACAGAAGTGGAGACCAGGGCATCCTTTGTTCCCATAAAAGTGCTTGAGTTTTCCAGCTGTTCCATTCCACCCTGTCTTATTGCAGCAGCCAGTGGTGGTTACCCTTGGACCCATCAAGCTATTGCCTAGCTTCTGCATCTGATGCTGCTTCCTTTTTGCAGGGCATGTTTTTCAGCTCTGTAGTGCAATTCCACATGACCAAAGGCCAGAGCCTCATTTTTCACAGGCCTAGTGATACCAAATGGATTTTGCTAATGCTATTATAACATCCCTTCAAAAAGGAAAGAGAGTTGTAGATGTGGCAGCATTTTGACTTTGCATTTCTGAACACCTCAAAACAAGACTCCATCATGTAATACTGGAGATCTGCAGTTTCATAGCAGGATTTTTCCAACTCTTTACTTTCACCTCCCCAAGCAAGTGTGGTCTTGGAAACAAATCTGCCAACTTCTAAAGCCTGGTTAAAAACATCTGTGAGGGTGACCACCTGCCCTGTCCTGCCTTTGTGCTTTGGTTGGACCTTCTGGTGTGTCTGACCAAGATCAGTCAGATGTCTCATGGTTAATATAACCTGTTCACACTAATGCATCTTCATTTAGTTCTGGTGCAGTTTTTCATCCGTCTTTCAAGATTGTTTGTCCTACTTTCAACTGGGAGAAGAGCCAGACACTGTCATTTTGTCAAGCAAGTTTACAGCATCTCTAAGAAGCTTGGTCTATATTTAACCTGTGGCCTATTTTCAGCATAACTTAGTGCAGGAGGAGGTGAAGTCCAGCCTCTTCCTTTACGGCTTGTCATTTCTGGAGGCAGTCTCAGAGTCACATCACTGAGAGCTGCTGCCCCATCTCTGTGGGCTGGGGACAGCTCTTTGACTTCTTTTGGTGCCATAAAGCTCTAGATTCTGAACAGCAAAACCACAGCATTTTTCTGTCTTGTGTGCTTGTCTTGTTTTAGGTCTTGCTTTCCAGTACACTTCAACATAATGTGGTTGATGCCTAGACTATACTTGGCTATTGCTGAATGTGACAAGTGCTGTGTCCCTCTGCCAAGCGAGTGCACAGACACTGTTAGCCCGGATGTGCTGTGCAGCCTTCTTCATGCAGAAAAAGCCTCTCTGTGTCTTGGTTGGGCTTGATTTGGTTTTTTTCAGACGCTTAATCTAACTTCCTTTCTTATTAATTAAGGAGCAAATTGTTGTTTGGTTTGGCTTGGTCTGGTTATGGGGCTTTTTTTTAGCAAACTCTGGTGTTTGTGTGGACAAAAAGTGCTTAATGGAAAGCTTTATGGAGCACATTAATCTGTTGTCTGAGTGGGTGTTGAATTTATGTACATTGACATAAGGCCCATGGGCTCTAACCTCAGCCTTTGAGGTGCTGTGCAAGCCCATTTCACAGACTGTCCCAGCCACAGAGTACTTATCTATGCAGTATCATGGTTTTGCAATTGTGGACCAAATTCTGCTCTTGAGCACATGGCAAAGTAAATTACATTGGCTGATTCTAAGAACTGTTGTTTGTCTGAATTCATTGGTTCCTTCCTGACTTCTGCAGTCAAAGCTTGCCGTTTCCTTTCTTCTCAGGTAAGTCGCCAGGTGTCATGCTGTTCTTCAGTATTCCTTTCCCCCTACCAGGACTGTTTTGCCTCCTCCTGCCTGGTAGTTCAGATGTTTGAGGCCCATGTTTCAAACTTGGCCCATGTTTAAGTGCTTCTCTCTCTCTGTTTTGTTTTGCAGGCACTGGTTCGGCTTCCTCCCCATATTTCACAGTGTGATGAAGTCTTCAGGTTCTTTGAGGCTCGCCCAGAAGACCTCAACCCACCAAAAGAGTAAGTGTTATGATGGTTTTCCAGTGCTGCTCACTACGCTTTGATTAGCTGGAAGGAAAGGGTAATTTGTTTTTATTACTGCTGTAGATGTGGGAACACATTTTGTAGCTTTCAAGCACTACCTAGAAAATGCCCAGCAGTTACGCACAACCACTCTGGGTAAGTGGAGGACAGGGAAGCCAAGCAACCCTCAGACACAATTTTCAGGCATCCTCCACCCACCTTTGCATTGTTTCTTGCTCATGGTTCTAATGAGCAACCTCCCCTGGTTTGTGGGTTTTACCTGATAGTTATCACCAAAGAGTCATTTAGTTCCCAAAAAGCATTGGCTCAGTAGCAGAGGGAAATCCTGCCAGTAAGCACTTGGCTCATAATTACCAGCTGCTTCTTTAAATGTACTCCTGCCCAGAGATACTTAGTTATCAGTAGGGAGTGAGGTTGTGGTCCAGATCCAAAATTGTCTCTGGAGAGTCTATTCTTTCTAAGCAGGAAGACAAGAAAAGGAGGAGGGAAAGAGTTCCCATTAAACACAAGACAGAATCGTAGCCTTTACCTTGGAGCAGACAGGCTGATTGATGCTGAAGCAGTTAGGGTTCATAGGGCTAATTTATCCAGGGAAAGCGTTGGCAGGAGGATATTTACAAGCAACTGTGCTGCTTTGCCTGGTATTTCCTTTTCTCTTTCATCCCAAACAGGATATATTTTATTGTACTCCGCAATATGATTTTGACTTGGTCCCATTGTGTTTTATGCTGCTTGGTTGCATGACTTGAAACTTGATTGCAGTCTGTGTTACTGTAATTTGCTTTCTCCTGTGTTTGCACAGCCCACTAGATAAGGGGAAATGGATGTAAAGCTTACAGACTTTGGGCACTTCAGCACATACAAACCTGTAGTTATCGGAAAGGTTTGAGCTGACTGCTCCCAAGCTGGTGGAAAAGAGTGGAGGACCTTTGCAATTTGATTTCCCAGACTTTGTTTCTTGCACGTGCACGGGTTTGTACAAGGAGATGTATTAACGTGTACTAAAGAAAACACTGCTGGCATTACTGAGAGCAAAGTCTTTTTTTGTTTCATGAATGAAGGAAAGAGCAGTTTTAAGTCAAAAGCCTAGATAAAGAGCTGCTTTTTTATTTCCTATCTAGCCTTGTTTTAGAAAAAGGTTTGGCAAGAATAAATATGTTCATATGTTTAGGCTTGTTCATTATTAAACACATATTGCAAACTTAGAAAACATTGCAACATAAAGTAAGCCTATCTCACTCTGAGACCTGCTGATTATCACAGTTTCCATTTAGGGTCTGCAAGTCAGTTTGCAAAGGTTGTTTGACCCTACATCACCCCATTTGTGATGCAAAGACACATCCCCATGTATCCGGGGCAGGCAGAAACAGACACTTAGGAGTTAGGTCCCAAGAGTTATGGAATAGCTCACATGGAGGATCTCAAATGGATGTTATGAGTCTGCTTGAGACTCCTGTCTGCTTTCTGTAGTGATGCAGACCCTACAGCGCCTCTGCAAGGCAGGGGACTGGGAGCCAGGCCCACCCCCAGACATACACTAACCATTATGGCTTGCATCCCTTGTCCCTACTCAAAGTTGTAGAGGGCCTGTTTGACAGCCTTGCAGAAATTTTTAAGTTATCCCTTCACTCCCCTCTGGAAAAACAAAAAAGGCTAAATGTTCTCAGCCCAAGCCTTGCATCCTATTCCAACCTAGTAATAAGTGTGATTTATTTCCCTGGAAAATGTAGAGCAATAACCTGATTAAATCTCACTTCACTAATGTCTGCAAGACATTAATCTAGCTGGGTTTAAACAAATCCTACCTCGTCTTCTGTAAGCAAACAGATCTTAGGGAAGGTGTCTAAGGTTTCTGCTGGGAGTGCTTCACAAAAGATGTATTGTTGAAACTGAAGATTAGTCTCTACAAAAAGATGATGTAAAAGCCAACGGAAACATCTTAGTGTTTTTCTTCTGTGAACTGAGGGGGAAGGGAGGAGATCTGAGGCTCACTGGACCACTGTGTAGGGTCTGGGGGAAGGACACCTCCAGGGCAATTCTGAACCTCAGCAGGCACTGCAGGAAGAAGCATGATTCCAGAAAAATCCCAATTTATTCCCTTGTTTTGTTACACCACTGAGCCCCTCCAGAAACAGTGGGCCAGTGGTGCCCAAGCCCTGTGAATTCAGTCTTCCCTGGATCTCACTGGAGGTAGGGCTATAGCCTGGAGGCATCATCTAGACTATCTTAATTATTTTATCTATTTCTTCAGCTGCTCTTTTAGCCCTCAGCACACAGGTGGTTTGTATGTAGATCTGTCAGCATAGACATTGGCATTCAACTTGCTGGGTTAAAGAACAATAAGCAAGTGACTCAGCCACCAAGGGGCAGTGAACAGAACTGCTTGTGCTGCCTTCATGTCTCCTCTCTGTGCACAGTGAGATGATCTTTAGTTTCATGTTCACCTGCTCAGTTTTTCTGCAGCAGCTTGGCCTCATAAGACAAAGCTTGACCTAGGGTTTAATTAACTAACTAATTTTCAGGAGTGTAACCTTAATCTCATGGGTATTTGGGTTGTTGAGCCCAGAGAGTCCATTGAGTTATTGCATGTCAGTGACTAAGCGTATGCTTCCAGAAAAATATATGGAAGCTTAAGCTTTGAGGGAGGAGACACAAAATGTTTAATTTACCTTGTAGCTGGGATGTGCAGAGAGGTATCCATGCCTTTAATTGCTGAGCCATGGCTTGCAATGGTGCACTATGCAGTGCTGCATTAATTCAGCCGCAAAGCCGAGCTCTTCACTTCTGTTCCTATTGTCCTGAAAGACACCAAAATGCCCCTGTAGTTCCTTAGACACTTCTACAAATATGTTGCTGGCTTCTTCCTTACAACCCTTCCTCTGCCCTACCCTTGCCTCCGCCCTGCTTCTTTGTGCGGTCCTGTCCGGGTTGTGCCGTGTTTGGCTCGCCGGCTGCTCCCTACAGAGTCATTTCCTACTGCTGCCGTGCTCTGACTGCCCACAGTGCTGAGCAGCACACAATCCAGCTGTAACAAAAGCTGGGCTTTCCCAATGCTGTAATAATCCGGCCAATTTGTTCGGTTGGATTCACAGCTTAGGTTTTCTGTTTCCTGTTTTGGTGATGGTCCAGGCTTTCCAGTCCTGTGACAATAGGCAGAAGATATTTTTTCCAGCCCATTAAATCTCTCATGGGTACAGCAGCTCACAGGCAGAGAGCTGGAGAGGTGTCTCAAGAAAACTCTGCAGTTGTACTGACTGACAGTCTCCTCCGAGCCTGCTCCTGCTGGTGGAGATAGCTCCAGGCCAGATAACTCCCAACAGCAGGTTTCATGTGGCATGGGAGAGACCATGGGGGGACACTAAATTCCTGTGTGGAGTGGTATGGGAGCATTCTCAGGCTGTTTCACATAGTGAAAGCATGGTTTTTGCACGGCAGCAGGGATGTGCCAGGCAGGGTTGGGAGCTCCAGTGATGGTGTTCCCAGGGAAGCTGCTTTGGCTGCTCTTGCTCCACCCCGAGGATTAGCCACGGGGAGAGCAAACTTCAAATCATGGGCCCTGGTACAGGAGGAGGTTTTCAACTACTTACATTTCCAATACTTGGCATTTTAGTGTTTGGGCAAACACCTGTGTCTGTAGGCACTATGAGGTAAGAAGGAAATGTGTTTTTATTTATCCATTGTTCTAAGCAAACACCATGTCACTGAAAACCATTCATTTACTGGATAGTGCTGTTAATAATTATAATTACTGATAACTAAACCAGAGGTAGATTAATTTCAGATTTCTGCTGGGGATTTAAATTCAAGGCTAAGGTCAGGCCAGGGCTCACAGTCAACAAACAAAATCTCAGAAACCAATTTTTTTAATGATTCTATTTTACTAGAAATAACAGAAATACCCAAAAAGTAGGATTAGTCAATTAGACATTGCATATGGTTTACTGGTTTTAGGGCTTTTTTGCAGCAAGTTTCAAAATATCACAGCCAGACCACTCTTGTGAGAGTTTGTTTTTTCTTTGTGTCTAGATCCAGTCTAAAGAGCAGATCAAGAGCCAAGTATTCAGTTCCCCAATACTTCCCCCTACAGAAATGCATGCAGGCTTGAACAAGATTTCTGTTTAAACCACCACTAATAATATTATCAGCTGAATTTAAAGCAGTGTTCAATATCTGAGAATAATCTTCTGTAAGAATCATAAAGCAATTTCAAACAATATGCAAATCCAGAAAGGCTAGGGGAATTTATAGGTATATGACATATTATGAGAGTTCATGCAGAAAATGGAGTTAATGCTGAAGGTGCCTTTACTAAAGAACAGAAATGCTCCATTGTGGTCTGTAGCTATGGGCTTTTCTGATCGTATCTCTATCAAATAAACACTGGTGTAAAACTCTGATGCCGGGCAGCCACTGTTAAATGGAAGCTGGATTCTCCTCTTATTCTGCATGTATTACAAATTCCTGATAAGGATATGGAACAGAAATAGCCAGGCTAATGGAGTGACCATGTTAAGGAAGCTGCTTTAGTTTATGAGCATATTGGTGCTAAAGCACAACTCCCAAATACACTATTTTCTATCCAAAAGCATGACTGTGTCAATATACAGTTATTTCTGTTTCCCAGATCTGCTCTATAATAACAATTCAATTACCTGTTGGTAGAGGAGGAAAATTTTTCATGTGTGAAATATCTGTATTTATTCTGATTTGTTTGATATTATGAAAATATTTTCTCTTACATTTCATCTCTTATGTTTCATTGTTGATATTTCACTTATATTTTATCACTTTTGAATTGTGTTTCCCAATATATTGGACAGCTGAGTCTCTGAGCAGATGTGCTGTGAGGAAAAGTGGTGTTCTTTTTTTGTGATTGCTCTTTCTTACAGAACTTACAGTACAGATAATTTCCACATCATTTAGGAATGTAGGCAGCACCAGTTGATGACAATTGATGTTACAGTCCAAACTTGGCACTGTTACTGTGACCCATTTTATTTGGGAAATCTGTTCCAATTGAGAGAGGCAGAGTGGGAATTAATTTCCCTAAGAAAGGTAAAATCAGAGAAGAGATAGAGGTTTTTTCTTTTTCTTTGATTTTTTTTCCCTAGGAAATAAATTACGAAACACAGAGTGGGAAAAGTTCTAGTTAAAGGCTGTGACAGGATAGGGCAGTTAAAATCCACTGTCTTGAAGGGAAGAAAAATTTAATATTCTCAAGGAATTATTTATTCACTGAGGTTTAGGTAGCTAACAATGCAATAAGGCGCTAGGGCTGTTATGAGCCTTGCTTGGCTGCTCCTAGTTAGTCACACAGTTTCTGATTACTGATTTCACTGGGAATTAGGTACCACAGGTCTTTGAGCACATCAGTGTAGTAGAGCACCTGTGTTTATTTTCTGAAATGTGCTTGGTTTAGGGCTGTATTTATTAGTAATATTTGTCCTCAGCGCCTAAATTTGTGGAAAAAATGTCTCTTTGGCTTTTAGATCTCAGAAGTGCTTTACAGTATCCTGCTCACAGTGTGGGACTGTCACAATCTGTGGCTGAGAGGTCAGGCAGCCCAGGAATAGAGGAGGCAAGTGTGGCTGCTCCTTAGGAATAGAGGAGGCAAGTGTGGCTGCTCTCCTGTGAGCAGGAGAGCAGGAGCTCAGACTCTGGGACAGGGCCACTGTCTGGTAGGGCTGTAGTTCCCTCTGTGTGCACTGCCTTTCATCACTGCTCACGATCTCTGGAAGGTCTTGGAGATTGTTATCTTAAATAAACTAAGCCAGTGCAGGAATGGAAAAAAGGAAATAACAGATTCATTACTCGTTCTCTTCTTTAGTTTCACATGGGACTTTCCCTTTTGTTTGTAGCATATAAACTGATTTGGACTGGAGTATCAAATGGAGGGTATTGAAATTTGCTACTGGCTGCAGCATTGGTGGTACCAGCAAATAACTCAGCCTTCCTGAGAAATGATTGGAATCTTTTTTACTACTCTTTCAGAAAATGAAAAAAGAAATTACATGTAGATAAATATCGAACAATAAACCTGGGGGAAAATGGAAAGTATGATAAGTGAAATAGGTTCAGCAACCAGAAAAAAAAAAAAAAAAAACTATAGAAAAAACCCTCTAGAAAACCTATGGCAGCTGAAGCAACATGAGCTTTTCTCCCTTGCCTTGGGTATCACAGTTGGGTTGGCTCCTGTTTTTAGGCCTGACTGTGAAAGGACACAGAGCTGAGAGGAGCAAAGACAGTTTAATGTACTGACACTCAGCACTGGCAGCCAAGTGTACAGAAATAGCTTTTTCCTGGATTGGTCATAAGCAGGCTGCAGGGTTTAAAAGTGGGATGCTGTCATGGGCACAGGATTAAGAATAAACAGACTTACTCGAAATTCATCAGTATGAGAATGAGATTAGAGCTCTGTCAACACCCTGCAGCTTTAGCAGTGGCACTGGACACTGCCTTGGTGGGGCAAAACACAAGAGAGTGTCAGCTAAAGTTTACTGTTTGTGAGCACAAATCCAAAATATTTTTATTTTCTTTCATTCTAGAAGAGTAGTGACTGTGAGAGGTGTTTTGAAATGCAGAGATGTTGCCTTTAGAAAAACTAAACGTCAAACCTGTTGGCTCACAAGATTTTTTCTGTCCAGTAATTTTTCCCATATCCTAAAGGAGCAATCACTACTGATAATTTGCCTAGGCTTATTTTGTAGACCAGAAAGTAGTAGTTTGCTTACTGTTTAACTTAAACCATAAAATTTCTTCTTTCTGGAGAAGCTGAGTGGTTATTACGGGGCACTGGGAAATCTGCTCCTTACTGTCTTATTGATTTATTTTGTGATGTTGGAAAGGCTTCTTGCATCTCCTGGCTCTACCTGCAGAATGACTGCAGAGTTTTGGTTTTAGAGATTTGCTAGGAGAATTTGATTCTGGTAAGGAAACCCCATTCTTTCCATAATACAGTTTTAGAAATGACCGGTTACAAAAATAGTTTGTTTCAAAAAATCATCACTCAATGCTGCAAGACGCATTATTTCCAAAATCTATCAGGCAGGCTTTTTGTGATGGTGATCCTAGATGCAAAACCAGTTAGAAAGTCAAAACAGTAAATTTATTAGTTTATAGCAGTGAGGGAAACCTGGCCTAATGAGGCAGGATTGGATCAGAACCAAAATAACTGGATTCAGAGATTATCAAGCTTGTTGTGAAGGATTTGAGGTACCAGTTATCCTTGAGCACACACTTCTGGAGAGGTTTGGCTCCATGCCTTGGGATCTTCTGGAGTTCTCTGTTTGAAGGCAGGTGATGCTTGGTTTGCAGCCCATAGGGTTGAATTGCCCATGCTGATAGACACCAAAGAGATCTTTATCTCCATGCAGAAGAGAGGTGTCTGGTCCTGATGTTCTTAGTGGATAAGCCTGGAACTGAGAAGAGGATGAGGGATGTAGACTTCATTTTCTTATCTGGGCTTCTCGCTCTGGTGAGCCCCTGCTGGCAGGTTAATTGCACTCTGTCACCATTGACTCACCACCTGCCAGGCAGGAGGAGCTGGGTGGAGTTTTCTATTCACTAACATGACAGAGTTGAATATAGCCTGTCTTGTCCTCTGTGTGTCACATCTCTGGAAAGCAAGAATAGGCAGCTTACATTGCAGATATGATTCTATGACAGAGAAGAACACAGCCTGTCATTGCTCTGTCTATAATATGTCACACTATTGTTTAATGGAAGTCTTTCACTCTGAAGAGGAGGGCACTAGGGACAGACATGCTCAGTGGGGTGGTTGTTACACAGTGATAAGTTATCCCCTAGTGGTGCCTGGGGTCAGATGGGATTTTCCAATGGTTTGCTACTCCTATTGTTGATTGCTGTGTAATTTTGACATTGTTTGTCTGGAGAGTCCCTTTATTTTTAGCACTGTTGAGGATCAGTAACCTCACTGGTTATAAAAGGAATGTTTTTCTCATGTACACCTGCCTAATGTGATCCTGTGTGTGATTTTGAACTGTTTAGGGGCAAGGTAAGGCATCCCATTACATTTGATAGGGTTTTATCAGGCTGTACTATACGTGACAAGGGAAGGCATTGCTTACAATGTATTTTAATACTGTGGACCACCAGAGGCCACAGTATTAAAGTGAAGCATTGCTGTCTAAACACAGGTAAATAGAGGTTATGTTCTTCAGTAAACAGGACTTTGAGAGTCTCTGGCACTGCCCTTTGTATCCTCTGTTCTTTTCAGTTGCCTGTGAAGAGAAAGGAGGAAGCCTTAGTAATCAAAGGGTGCTGAACAACAGGTAAAGCAAGTCATGCCTCTCTGGAGAGCTGCTGCCTCTCCTGCATTTTCTTGAGATGAAAACTAGGTTTTGATTCTGACTTGGTTGAATCATATTATTATTTTTCAGTGTACCTGTCTTTACCTGTTCATCTTGGGCCACCAAAGAGTTTGTGCTAGAAATCCATTCCATTACATACATGGGGCTCAGTGTCTGTAACAGGGATTTGCATTCAGCTCCCAATGCTATTGCAGGTAAAAGTCTTGTTTATAGCAAGCCTGGGGAAAAAAACCCAACTTCTGTGGCAGTAGGGAGGCATCCCCTGGAGTGCTCTGCATATCTGAGGTGATCTCTTTTGCTCTGTCTTCTATCTCTTGAGAAATGGGGTACCTTTAGGACTCTGTATATATAAAAAAACAACAGACCTCAAGTGGCTCTGGCTGAAGGAAACACAGTGATCTATTAGTAGATTCATTTCCACCCTTTCCATCTTCCTCACTGGTCTGCTGCTGACTGTCTTTCATGCATGCTGTTCCCAGAAACACAAGCAGAGGATCAAATAACAACGTGTTTTGACTCCAAACTCTGGAATGACTTAGCATGTTATCAAAGCTTTTGATTTAATTGAAATTTCACAGATAACCCTAGACCTGCTTTTAAGTGCAGACTCAAGAGGCAGTGGGAATTCAATTAACTACCCCTGCCCTCCCCCCCCAATCACACCACCACCCCTCTTTTAATGCCCGCATCTTGTTTGGGAGTTTTATGGAAGGGATTTGCTGCTGCTTATCTCCAGCTAGAGCTCTGTGTCTGGGTTCAAAGATACCCTTTGTTTTTGGGCCTCTTTCTTTTCCCAGTTATGCCAGAGTTTGATTGGAATGACTCTGATTGTCTCAAATGGACAATTTGAGATTGACAGTGATGTAAGGATTGCAGAATTTGCTGTGTTAGAAGTAGAATTCTTTCCTTGTTTCCTTGTTCATCTCTTAAAGCAATTGGCCTAAGCTCAGGAAGATGTTCATTTAAACAGACCTTGGATATATAGTGAATAGAGGATTGACTGTGGCTTTGCAGTACTTTAGTATAATCTAATAAATACTGGTTATGTGCTGGATTCTTGCAAGCTGTACTTGCTTCCCAGCTCCAAGGATTTTAATATCTACTCCAGTAATGCTGACTGCAGTGCACTGTGGTGAACCTCAGAACATTGTATATGTCTGATTACATTTGCTTTCAATTACATTCTTGTGGGTTTGAAAAATCAGAGCAGTTCAGGCTCATTTTGTGGGAACCACCACAAAAAATCACAAGTAACCTGAGATAGCTAGTGCTTGAAAATATGAAAGAAAAAGAAAATGTTGAATGTTGGGGGACCAAAAAAGTCTCTTTTGCTTTATGAGAAGTCAGCCATGGCAACAACTATAGGATTAGACCATCTGGGGCACCATATCTAAAAGATAAACCTTTTCCTTTCCCGTCCAAGCATGCCAGGAGTGAAGTGTGAGTGACTCATGCCAGAGACAGTGTTCATCAGAGGCTTGAAGCTCTCCTGGTGTGCTAGTGAATTAGCAATGCTGCTGTCTCTGCTGCTCCCCATTGGACAGATAGATTGCTGGTCCTTTTCCTAAGGATTAGAACCTCACCAATATCGTTCTCTCTTGCTAGGGAAGCTGCGTAGTTCTTGAGGATGCTAAAATTAAATTAATCTTATTTCAAAATGCACTGTTTTGTGGCGATGTGGATTATTCTCTTAATCTGACAAAAAGAGGAGCTTTCTCTACATGCAAACATTTAACCAAAAAAGAACCTCTCAGTTCCTGTTAAATGTGGTCCTAAATCCCTGAAATCATATAGTTTTCATTGGCCCTGCTGAGCAGCAGGATGGCTGTGGGGTGAACAAAGATGTACAGAGACATCTGGCAGACAGCTTTGCAGGTGACCCCTTCTGCAGTGGTGCCCAGGCTCTGGGTTGGAACTTGATCTGCCTCTGGCAGTCCTGTGGTATGTCTGATACTGCCTACATAATTCCTCAGCTCTTCCAGTTGGTGGCTCTGGGAGAGCATCAGCCATGTGCATGATCCCTTTCTCCTCTGCCAGCATCTGGCAAGCAGAAAAAGAACTCATGAATGCATTGAAGAGTAAGCCCTGGTGCAACCTTTGGTTGGGGCATTGAGAATATTTGGGAAGTAAAAGAGGAGCAGGAAGGGTTGCGCTGTGAAAAAGCCCAGCCACAGTACTGTGACACTGGCAGTGGTGTCATGAATTTTTACCCTAAGTGAGGAGAATTAGTTCACTATTCAGAACACAGGAGCAGAAGGTGGGGTGTAAGGCTGTCATCAACCCGTAAAAATTAGGGCAAATGCAAAATGAGTAGTAACTGGGGCAGCTTTTACTCTTGTAGCGGGAACCAGTGCATCTTGCCAGTGTTCTACATTTCCTTCTATAAGATGGGACATTTTAGCAACATAGCTCCTAAATTTGGGTGGCATAAGAGTAAAAGAACTGAGCACTTTCTGTAGTCCCAATGACAAAGTTCTTCAGCTGGCACATAACCTCTGCAGTCCCCGCAGCTGGTGACCTGGATGCTGAGGCATCTTGCTGGGTCTGGCTTAGTTCCTTCACCTCCACACGTATCTCTGCAGTGAAGCTAAGGGCCAGGGTACTGCCGAAACGCTGCAAACAGCTGTAAACTCCTGCAGCGAGAGCTCAGTGGAAAGCTCTCATTGTTTGCCGCCGTCTCAATGCACAAAGCTGGGCTCTGTGGGACGGCACTTAGCGGCGTTAGTAATGCTCCTGATGCACCAGTGTCATCCCCTGGGGGACGAGGAGCCCCCGGCCGAGCTGCACAGGCCATCCCAGCTAATGAGATGCTTTTCTTGCCAGCCCTGATAAACAAGCTTCTGTTAATGTTCATTGTTATCGTGCTTATGCTCATCTGAGTGGTCAGGAGGGGGTTGTGTTACAGATGCTTGGCTGAGGGAGGGCAGGGTGACCCGTGCTAGGGAGTGGGAGAGCTCCAGAGGTGAGCTGGGGCTTTTATTAATAAGAGGCAGACGCTCAGCAGATGAGCAGAAAGCCTTGATTCCCCTCAATAAAGTAGTATGTCAGCGTGAGGAGTTGCAAGAAGTAGGAGTTCTGAGAATGGAGATAAAAAGAGGCTTTCAGGCAGGAGAGAGGATTACTGCTTTTTCCAGATGTAGCATTTGCATTTGGAGAAGGAGAACAGCCAAAAGGCCAGGCTGATGAAGGATGCTTTGTGGTGCCTCCAGCCTGTGAAAAAAATGCAGTTCTTTGAAAGTTATGTGCTTTTGGATTGTTAGGCAAGGGATGAAATCATAAGAGCAGTCCCTTTCCCCCTGTTCTTAAGGGAGGCCGGTCTCTAGTGATTTATATAATTAGCACTCTTGTTTCTTCCTTTTTTGCCTTTTTGCCTTATTTCTCTTAAGGCTTTCCTTTTTTTGGCTTTTTTTTTCTTTTTTTTTTTCTTTTTAAATACAGTCTTGGCTCAATCATTCGGCGTTCTCATAAATCAGAAAATTTTGTACTTGCAGATTCCTGACAAGTATACTTATATTTATTTTTTTTTTGTGGACAGCCGTATAAACTACTGAGCCCTGGTTTATTGCCCAATACATCCTGATCTCTGGCAGGATAAGCAGTGTTTGAGAGAAGATTGAATTAATATCAGCAAACAGAGAATTTTTGGCTTTAACAAACAAATGTTGCTTTCTGACATGATTTTGTCTATCCTAATATATGCTCAGAAAATCTCCGGTCTAGTCTCCACTTCAGATTCATTCAGCCCACATGCCATATATGCCATATATATGAGCTCACATGCTCAGATATACTCACATGCCATGGAACTGTGTAAGTAGAATATGTGACAATCAGCTTAAGAGACGACTTACCCAAAACAGACAAAAATAAACCCATTAAACAGCTTTATGGCTCAAATGGTCCTTTGCAAGTTTCCTGAAAAAGTTTTGCCAGTCACGTCTGTTTCTTCTTTCAAGGTTTTATTTTCAAAACATCAAAGTAAATTCCTGATTTTGAATGAAGTAGGACACAGCCTAACAGAGACACCTGTCAAAAACATTTCACCTAGAGAGTAATGCAGCTAGATAACATTAAACTTGCTGGCAGCCTCATCCCCAGAGCAGCCTTCTCCTCCCCCAGACATTCATGCACGTGTGTAGTTTTCTGCACAGTGAGTAACTGTGTTGGATTCAACAGGAGCACATGTGCACCCAGGGTTATTTGTGTGTGTATGCATGTGTATGTTTGTCTGATGGGAATGAAAAATTCTGGAGGGTTGGGATACAAAGGAGGTTCATTCATCTAGTAGCCCCCCTCTGCAAATCATATTAATTCTCCTTTCTTGCCTGGAGATGGGCAGGTATGGAGTATGTGCACACGGGCTTTGGGGCCAGCACAACAATTTTAATTGGAATAAGTCACCAGCTTGCAAGGGATGGGGGTAGGTAACATCTACTCTTGGAGACTCCTAAACACATATCACAAAACAGCAGAAAGGCTTAACTCGCCTGATTGTTTAGAGGTTTGATAGAGCAAATAATTTGTGTGTGCCCTGGATGCTCTTTTTATGCATTTATTTTTATATCCTTTTCATTAAAAAAATGCAAAATCCCAACTGAAAAAGGCATGAAAGCAATTACATATGTATCTTCATCTGTATCTTTGAGGGGGCCTTTTAATTGCATAGCTGTAAAATCAATGAAGCTTCAATACAGTCTCCAGTGAGAGAAAGCAATGAGCACAAGGCTATGCAGAGCACCCTAGTTTGGCTGTGCTTGCTGTAAAATCCTGTCAGATATCATTTTCACTGTGGTCTCTTCACTTCAGCCAGCACTTGCTCCATGATCAGAGGGAATTCATCCATCAAACAGGGCTTGGCAGGTCTCATTCTCGTGTAATGGACTAGCTCATTGAAAGGTGTCTAGTGTGTGGTGTAGGCAATTTCCTTATTGTCTCCTATTCTACACATGTACCTAAATCTTTTACAGGACATTTTTACATTGTGCTTTGTTCTTATCCCTTGCTTTCTTATTGCTTTCTTACCTGACTGCTTTATCCCTGACTGCATCAGCTTCTCTGCCTCATGTTTTCATATCTTTTCTTGTGTCATTTTTAGCTCTCTGATTTGTTTTGTTTTTTCAGTATCCTTACATCCCTTAGATACTGTTTTCTTCTTTCTTAATATATTCTGTGCTGTTTCCCCCAGCATTGCTACACTTACTTCTGTTTGTCCCACTGGTACTCTGTTCATTGGGTTATTTGCTCTCTGATGTATTTCTTCTATTATTCCTCCCTTCCCCATATCTTTTCATCCCCAGTAGCACATATGAGATAACAGAGGGCTGACAGAAGGTACACAAGTTGCCTCATTGCTGGATTAGCTGTTTGCATAGACTACCACCAGGATGAACCAGTCTGGAGCTGGAACAGAAACTGGGAGCAGACCCAGTGCCACCTTAATATGTGTTAGTGGCCCTGATAACTGGCCCTCAGCAATATGGGGAAACCCACATTTTTGCCTTGCTAAAGGCAACTCTTATGGAAAATAGGAGAAGTCATGGAAAACTAACTTGGCAGAAATAAAATCACCAAGGTTTTTTGCTGTTTTGTAACCTGTAATTTTTGTTGAAGTTGTCTCTGTGGTCTGCCAAAAAGAAATTCATCATCACCAGCCTGGAGTTCCTGGGTAATTAATCTTCTGTAGTGGATAAGGCAGGCTGGGTTTTCAGTCTGCAGGCATGGAGAGCTGTCAGCTAACCTGCAGCACTGCTGAACCTTTTCTCTCTCCCCTACTTCTCCATTTTCCCATGACCTTAGGAAAAAAAAAAAAGAAATCCCCACTTCATAGCTCTTTTATTTTTTTTTTTCTAAATCACACTTTATGGAACACAGTTTTAATGCTGTATGGTGCGTGTTTAATGATGTCCATATGGGTTTGTGGGTACAGGAATTAAATACATAACGGTTCACGATGACATAACACGGAAATGCAACTCCCGCAGTGCTGGTGTGTAGGCTGTAAAGGGTTATTAATAAAAATGAAGGTTTTAAATAGAAAACAAGCTTAGCAGCACCGTTTTGGCCTCAGGCCCATCTCTGAGTGATGGAAAAAAAAGAGGCTGGAATATATGGTCTTTCCTCAATACATGAAAATAAATACATTTTACCACCATCCCCTGCTAAACATTTCAGAGAGAAAGCTGCAGGCCTGATGCATGGCATCTCTCTTCAATCAGAGCCTGAGCTCAGGGAGGTCTGGAGGGGATATTTCAGCAGGGTGCAGAACACATCAAACAAATACTAAAAGGGAGATTGATGCCTTAGATTATTAAAACGGGGTAAGGCCACAATGTTTTGATTGGCAAAACCTTTCAACGGTTGGACATTAGTATTTCAGAAGAGCAAACCATTCTGTTTGTGGGTGAGCCAGGAAAATAACAACTCACACAGTTTGGGGGAATGACCTCAAGGAAATCCCATCCTGTCTTGTAACTAGAGTTGCTGGATCAGTAAGCCAAGGAAATTACATAATATGCCTATTAATATTAGAGACAAAGAAAAGCAAGTTTACTTTTCTATGTTCAGCCTTGCTCTCTGTAGTTGCCCCAACATTTTAAGTGTTCAGAATGAGACAGCAGTGGATGATGTGCTGAACATCTCCCTCTGAATGCTGTGTCTGAGACATCTCTTGGTGATTTCCCACTGATTGTTAGTGACAGGAACTGTATGGGCAGCACCAGCACTAATTGAATGTGTCCTTCTGTCTTTACCAATGTTTTTGCTGCAGTTTTAGCTGGTCCTAGAGCAAAACACAAACTATCTCTAGAGTCTGTGGCTTGGGATTTTCCACTTTGTGTACATCTCTAAATCACCTCCAGGTTGTAGACCAGGACAAGATCAGTGCTTCACAGCAGTCACATAAGGGTCAGGAGATGTCTGAACCAAAAGTGATCCTGCCCTGTTTCCCATTTTGGGAAATCTGTGTACTCACAGCTGTGTCCCCCTGGTCAGTCTGCTCACATTCCTCAGTGCCAGCCTCATGCTCACCTTAGCCCATGCTTGCCCCCCTGTATTCCAGCAGACAGCTTTCCTCAGCAGATGGCCATGGAGGATGCAGAAGGAATGCAGGAGGAATAAGAGTTTCTTGCTTTATCTCATGCTGTCTGGGGCAAATTCCCACTATCTGCCAGTTTCTTGGTGCCTCTAACTGTTGTTCATTGTGAGGCACAGATGTTAGCTCAGTGGCTTCTGTCCAACCACCAGATACTTGAGCAGAAGAGAACTCAGCCCATTAAATGAAATTGGAATTCAGGCTGAACAGATGGCATCACTGTTTTTCCCACCTGACTGTAGCCAGGACAGTGAACAGAAATGTGGGAATGTGGCACAAAATACTCTCCCTATGAACCAAGCCCTGTGCTGCTCTGTTCACCCTTCAGCCTCCTGGCTTGAAACCAAGATCCTCCTCTAAAATTTGGTTTGAAAAACTACTCCCTGCTTGTGCTCTGACAGAAGAGATGGCTGGGCTCTGTTACACAGGCCATACTTCCACCCGCTTGCTGCTCTACTGTGGGTCATCTCAGGCATAGTTAAAGCTTCTTGAAAATGGTATTAAGTCTATTTTTCTAAATTTCTTTATGCTGACAGATGTCAGTTGTTTGTCTTCTGAAACTGGTCTTTTCAAGAATAGGTATTATGTCCCTTTAAATAGCACAAACCACATGGGAACAGATTATTTTTGTCCCTAGCTGTCTATAATCTGTCTTATTTCTTTTTTTAGTGAAACCAAAATCTTCCCAGGGATTGTTCCTAATAATAATACTGAAAAGAAAGCATCGTGTAAGTCATCCAGTATTAGCAAAGGCAAGAGTACTTCATTGCCCTTCTATAGACTTATCTCACTGTGCACCTCGAGCTATGGCCCAAACATGAACCCCCTCAGCTAGACTGTGAAATACAGGTTTTATTTTAGAACCAGGGAAGCAAAAGTATCAACGTGGTTTTGAAAGGTCACCAAAGATAGAACAGGAGCCAGAAGGTCCTGGATTTTAGCCTCATGTTGCGACTCTTGGCATACTTCCTGCCATTTGCCTCTGCAAACACCCCTAGCATGCCAGCAGTTTCACTTGCTGATGTGTAACTTCAGGATCCTACAGCAGTGGATCAGCATCAACGTCAGTTTTTGCAAAATTCTATATTGGAGGAAAATGTGCTAAAGGAATGTTGAACTAGTTTGCCTGAGGTTACAGGGGGACTAGTCTTCAGGACGCCCTTGAATTCCCTGCTTTAACCACTGGCCTCACAGTCCTCTAAAAAACCACACACTCACCCCCTTCATCAGCATGTGAAAGGGGGATCTTTAGCTCAAGATTGACCTCACCCTGTTGTCTGCTTCTCCAAATTGTGGTGAATTGCCTGATATGAAATCCCTCTTCTGAGATGAACATCAGATACCTGTGCAGAAGCAAAACAACAATCAGTCCACACTTCTTCATATGCCAGGACAGCATGGAGAGCAGGGTGGGCTGTAGCTGTGATGTGGAAAAAGAACCTGCATTTGTGCCCAGCTGCCCTATGGCAGTTCTGGAAAGGATCGTATGAGCATGGAGGAAGGCAGGAGGGCTGATAGTTAACCTGTGTCTCCCTCTTCTTCCTCAACCAAATCTCTGTAAGAACTGGGAGCACAGTCTGCTGTAGAAGATAAATTGCTCAGGAGCTTACACTTGGTTTAAAATCAGTCTGTGTAGGGCTGCAGGCTTGGCTCCCTCTGACACTTGGCTAGATTATTCCATCTTGCAAGCCCAGAACCAGTCCTTGGTATCCCTTGGTGTCCTCTGCTCTCCACTTCAGCTGCCTGCTCCACTGTTTGTCCTTTGTGTACCTTCCTGCAGTCCTTGCTGATGGCAGCTTGTGCTGAAGATACCCCCAGCCCCTGTTTGTGCAGGGAGGTTCAGCTGGGGCTGTTCAAGCTGTCTGGCAGATGTGTACTTTGGAGCTTGAGCAGAGCTTTTCTTCCTAAGGGGATGGAAGAGGGTTGTCAACAGAGTATTGCTCTTCCCCTGGCTTTGTTCTCTCCCTGCCTGTTCTGAGTTTCCCATCCTTTCCTTTCACACAAACTTTCTTGTGTGAGTTATCCTGTGAACCAACGTGAGCGCAGCCACCTTGCACAGACCTTTAACTGCCAATCCTCCCTCCCAGGAGCTACTAAGGCATTCCCTTGGCACATACTCCATTTAATCACATCATGTGGCCCTTGCTTTAACACATCTCTTCCTCCCACAGGACCCTTTACTACTCTGTGCATTCTCACTAACTGTGGCCACCAAATACATGGCCTTTCTAGCAGCTGGCACCCTGCAGCATTCCAACCAGAGCCCCTCTGCTCTGTCCCCTGTGGCCACTGGTGCTGCAGATAGAGCTTGTCCTAAGCAAAGCTGTCCCTGAGCGTGCCTGTGCCAGTGGGTGAGAGAATGCGCCCATGCATGTGGCTTTTGTTCTCAGTACACAACCCACCTCCCAGAGCAGCAGATAAACACAAACAGCCTTTTTCTGCAGATTAATGAGCAAAGAAGAGCAGTGCTTCTGAGCTGGTCCTTTAACAGCAAGGGCATCACTACGTCCTGAGCCTTATGTGAGTAAATCTGTCATCAAGTTTTAGTCTTTCTTTTGTATAACTTTATGTAGCAGCTCATCTTAAACTTGTAAAAACATTTTGTAGGAAATTATGTGTGGGAGGTGGGCAACTCTTTCCATGTATTGCCAGCTAATCCGTAATGCTCTCCTTTATCATAACAAATGAGACAGGTTTCTTAAAAGCTGTGTCTTGTGCTGTTCTTTTATCTCTTTCCTTTTGCTTTAAGTCTGGGGATGTGGTTCTGTTGTGGACGAGGGCACAAAACATGGAGCCAGGACTGCTGGTTTCTGTCTTGAGCTCTGGATGCTCATGACTGTGCTAAATCCTGCTTGTGAAGTAACTTTGTGAGCTGGAAGGGGGTGTAGGTATTCAAAATACTGTGTTTAGCCATAGAAGTTATTAAATGTAGAAGAGTTAAAAAAACCCCAGTGCCATAAAATGCCCGAGAAGCCAGGAAACTGGAACTCTTGATAAATAGAGAAACTTCTACTTCCCACTGATGCCTTGCTCTCTGACTATTCCAAAGTCATTTGTACTCAAAGTTCTAGGTTTTTGCAGTTCCTTGGGTAAAAATATTTTGCATGTCCTGGGATCTGTCATCATTTCACACGTCTTCTGTTCTGCTGAGCCATCACCCCCCTCCTCCAAACCTGGTAGGTGGCACAGGAGTTATCACATCATCCCTATGGAGGAAACTTTGTACAAAAGTATCTTGGAATTTGGCAAAGTGCAGCTCTTTTTCTGCAGCAGGACTCATCTCCCCTTCAGTGGAAATTAAGTGTCTAAATCTTTTTGTCTTTCCCTCTTTGTCAGTTTTACAGTGTGCTCTGGGGTGAAATTTTGTCGTGCTACATTTATTTCTCCTCGCCAAGACCTTCTTTATGGCTTTGATTTAAAGGAAGTCCAATCAGATGCAGTGAAATGCCATCATGTTCCAGTGCTGGGGATGGGCTTTGGGGGCTGTTTATCTTTTTTTCCAAGGATAACAGCACATTTGTGTTTGTGTTGTGTGTATGTCTTGGACTTACACAAAAACTTAAGGATCTGATTCTGGTGGGTCATGCTGGCAGGTATCCAAACCCATAAATCTGATCACTGTGCTTTTCCAAATGTTTATTGTGCTGTTTAAGCTTTTATGGGCTCTTGTGTGTATTACATATGGTCTGAATAAATGTAATGCAGTATTACTGTGCTTAGCTGAGAGGCAGAAGAGTCTCCAAAGGGATCACTAGAGCTGGGGCAGTCATTGCCAGCATTTGGAGACGAGTTTCTTGGTTGAGCTTTGCAGGTTGCAAGGACCTTCAGCCCTGTTCTGTTGGTTTCTAAAGGCCACTTGATCTAAGGTTGCAGAGGTGGAAGTAAGAAGCAGAGAGTTGCAATTTCTTGGATTGAGTACAGGATTCTTGCAGCAATTCTCTCCTTTTTGAAACACCAATAAAAAGGACTGGACTTTGTATGTATTTCCCCTGTGCTGCTGTTGCTGCCTGTGCAAGGTCTGCTCTGATTGCCAGTGGGACTCGCTTTAAGGGATCAGTGGATGCATAGCAGGGCAAAAGTTACCTGGGTTGCTGTGAGGAATCACCTGCAGACTCTGTCTAACAGAGTCAAGGCTGCATTGCTCCTTCAGACAGATGGCAAAGAGGATCCATTCTCTGTCCCTTCAAGACTACAGCTCCTCTGTCATCCCAGAGATCACACATGAGACAGCCAGATCGAGCCAGCCAGACTCCAGCTGGTGGGAACAGGGGCAGGACTCGTGTTTGAGAGACAGCAGTGTGAAAGTGGTATCTGGCTCAGGCCACCTCTGGTGCGAGAGTCCCAGCAGCTTGTGGGGAGCATGCTGTGGTTCTGTTGCTTCACATCCTTACTCTCTTCCATCCTTACTGCACTGAGGGAAGAAACTGCAGATTAAAAACAACTAAACTAGCCAGCCCTAACAACTGTAAAGCCACCAAGGCAAGACCTTTGGACATCCAGAGAACAGCCTGTGGTTCAACTCTGAGCTTCTCCCCACTGGGCTGGTTCACCTTCTGCTCCAGGCAGGACCATCACTTCACTTCCACCCCTAACCCCACTCACCCAAGGAAGATAGGAGCTCACAGCTGAGCTTGCTGCCAACACTATCCTATTTCAGCTTGGACTTTCTGCTCCCTCGCCTCTGCCCTGTCTGGCTATTCCAGCTGCAGGTTTGGGGCAGAAACCAGTTTGTGTTTCTGCAGCAGACATGCAGGCCCCTGCTAGGGTTGGCCCTTAGGGCTGATGTACCATTAATAATTGCCTGTTGCTGGGGGACCTGCTGAAATAGTGGAGACTTGACAGAGGCATTGGGAGAAGATGAGACTGGGGAGAGTGGGGGGAAGACCAAAAGCACTGGGTATGTGAGTTGGTCCTTTGCCTCTGGAGAACTGGATTTGATGCTGCAAAACCTACTCTTATTGCTTTTTATTTATTTGATTTTTATCAAGACTAAAACTCAGATACCCATTCTGTGTCAGCTCAAAGGTTGCACAATTGGAAAAATCACTTAAAAAGAAGGAAGTGGAGAAAATATGTGCTTGTAGCTGGAGGGAGTGGGCTCCTGGATGAAAAAATGGACATTTTTCTCTTCCTTCCCTGTTGCTTCAGGCTGAGGATTAAAATGTGGGTTACTTCTGGCTGTGCTGAGATAGGAGCAAAACCTCAGGTAACTCCGCATTTAGGGATTTGCTTATGCCAGGTCCCTGATGCTGGATGATGTGTGCTGGGACAAGGAGTGACGACACACAACTGCAACCCACTTGAGTATGGAAGTGTTAATGCTGTGGACCTTGATCCTTAGGAGCATGGGGACACTGAATGATATTGTAGTGTTTGGACAGCTAAAAGAAGCAAGGCAAGGAAAGACAGCATCTTTTGAGCCTCACAGAACCTTTAGAACCATTTTTCTGCGGATAGAAGTTTTTCCTGTGAACATGAACACATTTGGTGCAAGGTCATTTACAGAAGAAATCTCTTCTGTTGTATTCTCCTCTCTTTGACCTTGAGGCTGTTGACATCTCTTGGGTCAAACAGCAATGTGGGAAGGGTAAATGTAAGTAATGGGTAGCACTAACATGCTGGTTGTGGTGGGCTTGCATGATACCAACAGCTTCAGCGAGCCCTGGCTGGTTGAGTCAGGGAGATAATAATAGAAAATAATAGGAAAGTAATAATTCTGGCTTGCAAATGGCTTTCCAAACCCAGCAAGCACCTGAAGTTCTCCCTGTGCTCTTCTGTAAGGACTTTCCTTAAACTGCAATGAAGGAAAGGCTGGGAACCACCTCCCCACAGGTTGCCAGCGAAGTCCAGCACTTGGGGATGATCCTGCAACTCTTGGTTCTTGCTGCAAGGGCAGACATGGTGTTTGTCACGGTGAACAAACTCGTAGGGATTGTATAATGTCACTGGGCACACACCCATTATCACATGTGTGATAAAGCTGTTGATATCAGCTGAGTTACCCTGGGGATATATCAGACCCTAGGCATTTTATAGAGGTATGAGGTGGGGCACTTTATTACTCAGCTTCATACCACTGTGCATCCTGCTTCTGCTGCTGCACTTCGTGGGTTCTGCTGCTTTGACCTGAAGGAAGGTTTTGAACCTGCCTGTGTAAACACACAAAAACAGAGGCATTGCAAAGTGCTGACTTGACAGCTGAGAAACATTCTCCCTGCTCTCATTCAACCCAGTGACCCATATGAGAAAGAATGAAAATGTTAATTTGTTGCTCTTGTTGCTCGTGTTGCTCAGCATGGAGAGGAGGGGGCATCAGGGGATGCAGAGGATCCACGCTGTGGGGAAATGTGCTTGCAGAGGAGCTCTCAAAGTGGAGAGAAGTTATTTTTGCCAGCAGAGTCCTGTGTCAAGCACGGGCAGCTCCAGAGCTCCCACCTCTTCCCCTCTATTGCTGGATGTTGAATCAGCTGTTTGTACTGCCCAGCACAGTGCCAGGGACAAACTCGCTGGCAGAAGGGTGGGGAAATATAATGGAATAAAGGATTTATAATGGGGATGGCTTGTTTGTCCACAAGCAGCGTGCTGCAGGATTGTGCTCAGAAAGCAACCAACCCACTGGAGCTGCTCTCAGGCTTTCCTCTGTAAGCACATTGCTGCAGGGTCCTGCCAAAGGCATTGAGGACTGGCTAGGGAGAGGGTGGCAGAGGCAGCCTGTTCCTGTGTCCCTTCTTCCTCTGCACATTCCAGGGCTGCGACCTCCTCAACCTGCTGAGAGAGGGGAGGGAGGTGGGAAATGGGGTGACAGGAACAAGCTTCCTGCAGCAGAGCTGAGCTGAGGCACAGTTCTTATCACAAGAGAACAGCCCTGCTGGGGGCAGCTGGAGAGAAGCCCATCGCACTTTCCTGAGCCCCCCCACCCTGCTCACCAGGCAGCTCACCCCCAGCACAGGAGCCTCCCTAACCCCAGCACACCGCCCTGCCAGCCCTGCCTGCACATACTCGAGTGTCCCAGAAAGACGAGAGCTCATGGCTTGGCAGTGCTGAGGGAAATGCCATCCAAGCCACACAAGAGGGAGAGGCAAGTTAGCACCCTGAGGCTGCCTAGGGGCATGGTTGCATTTGAGCAGCTCCCACTGCTGCAGGTACTGTGTGGGGAAAGCTGATCCTTGCCCACCAGTGAGCTGCCAGGCTGCATGTGCTACGGAGAGCAGCTTTGTCTCCTGCCTGGGCTCCAGCCACCACACACTGGCCAGGTTTTGGCTTGTGGCAGCTTTTTCGGCAGGACCCTGCTCTCCTTCACAAACCAGAGGCCAGCATTTGGGGCTGACCTTACTTGATTTTGTCTCATCCCTGTTCAGTCCTCATTCATGTCTCTACTGTGAGATGGAAGGGGATGGGAGAGTAAGCCTGGCACGTGTGACTTCACCCCCTCTGCCTGAGGGACTGGTCACATGGGAGCTGGACAAAGAATTGTGCTGGGCTGGATGTTCCTGCTGAATGAAGAGCAGTCCCTCCATTGCACAGTCCTGTGTTGCTGAACTAGGGATGGAATCCCAAAAGCCTCCTTAGGTCTATGAGCAGAGCAGGGTGCCACAGGTAAAGCATGTTGGAGCAACCTCAGTGTGAGACTTACCTGGCACACCTGGGTGAGGGAGTGGTGTTGCTGCCTGCATGTCACTGCTCCCCAAGCCTAAGGAGTTGTGGATTGTCCACAGGTCCTCTGAACCTTGCTTGCTGAAAATGGCTTGTGAATCCGAGGTCTGTAACATTTATTGAACTAACACTGCTTGAAGGTAAATGCTGTGATACCAAATGGGACTCATCTGCTGCTCTTGTGCCCCCCTTGATGAACACCTTGTCTCTTCTATTACCTTTTTTTATTGTCCCCTCAATCCAGAAGTTGTCTTTGTGGTGACATCACTCATTTGGTGTCCCAGCAGTTCCAGCAGTGTAGGGCCGCACATGAGCACAGTTCATCAGCCTGAGGTTCCCCAGGAGCAGGATGGGGAGAGGACTGATCTTGTGACTGCCACTGCAGGGAGGACTCGTGGGGAGAGCAGCATGAAGATCAAATCAGTAAAGGCTGTGTTCATGGAGACCAGGTGTCAGGGGATGAATTGGACCCTTTATATCAGCAGGACTCACCAGCAGGGAGGGAACAGCTTCCTACCCCAGGAGTGCACAAACTTTTCCTGTGTGTCCTGTCCTTCATTCTTGCAGACTACAATGAGGCTGCTGTGAAATTGGGTTGGTGTCCAGTGTCTCCCTCCCATTGCTGGCATCTGTTTTACAAAGAGCTTCACCTGGAAGAGGCCATTTCATTCTGACATCCCTCACCAGCAATAGCTGGTACAACAAACAGCTCCCAGTAGGGCAGGCTGGGTTTCACCTGCCCCGTGTCCTTCCCTTCCCAGAGAGCCAGGAGAGGGAATTCCTCAGCTGGAGGGCAGCCAGAGACAATAACAGGCACATCCATCCCCTCTCCACAACATGCTCTGTGTTCAACATTGCTCCAGAGGGCAGGGATTTCTGACAGGTTTTCACACAGAACTTAGCCAAAAGTCCATTATGGGTCAAGAGCTGTTTGATGCAGGAAATAATATTTTGCTCTTGTGTGCATGTGTATGTATGTGTAGATATGTACAATCCTTCCACCACAGCCATGATTCACTATCCCTATGTCTGATGGTAACTTAAAATTTTTAAGACTTGCAGTTGGTGTTTTTTGCAGAACTCTCCAACCGTCTTGCAAAGTGTTGCACAGCTTGTAGCATCCAGTATAAACAGCTGCATTTGATGACAAGGATATGGGAGGGCCCTGAGTTAATGGACTCTGCAGGCAGCTACTGCCACATTGTGGGGAGACGATGCTTTACATGCATTTATTGTGCAGCAAAAATCACTGGCTGAGCTGGAAAAGAATGTATTTGGTTTGCATGGATTTTAAACGTGGTGGTGGTGTGTGTGTTCTGCTCTCTCCAGGGATATGCTCTGCCTCACCCCCTTGCCATGCTCACCTGGTGAAGCTGACTTTCTCTTGGCTCTCATGTCCCAGAGAGCAGAAATTCCTCTAGGCAGCAATGGGAAAGCTGTGACATATTGCTATGAACAGTTATGAAATAGCTTTTCCACCTGGCTTCTTATTAGCTGTTACAGCCCTATCTTTTTCCACCAGTCATATGATAGTAATTTTTTGGTATTTAATACCATTACATCTCTAAGACTTGATGAGGGAATGGGAAAGAAGCAGACTTGCAGTCTTGGACATCAGTACTAACAACTCCAGAACCACACCTGGATCAGACATTTGTAAGCATATGGAAGAGATTAAACATTATCTAATTGTCTCCTTAATACTTGGTACTAGACTGAGTCATCTCCACAGGCCTGGGAAGCTGTGCAGATCACCAGGCTCCCCTTGCTCCTGCTCCATTAAGCTAAAGAGCCAACTTGGAAAGGGACACCTTTCTCATCCCCAGCTTTGGCTGTGCCCGGGCACTCAGCACAGCTTCAGTGTGGAAGTTGTCACTGGCTTGTTCATGTTTTTGGCTGTGAAAGTCAGTGACAGCTCTTCTGGCCAGATTTCATGCATGATCCTGTTAGGGGAGTTGTCAGCACCTAATCTGTGTGTTTGCTGTCATCCAAATAGTATTGCCAGGGCATTGCATGTGCAGCCTGACACACTGTACATTAATCCAGATTTTGGCCTCCTTGTTTGACCCAGGAAGGATTAAACCCCACCCCACATCTGCTGCAGCTCCCATGGACTGCTGCCTCATCACACTGATGCTCCTTAGCAAGGCTCAGAGCAGGAGCTTTCCCTCCATGGCTTCCTAGGCACAGCTCTTCCCTAGATAGAATGAACTGCCTCTGCTTGTCCTGCATTTTCCTTCCATCCTTCCTTCTGTCCCTCCCTCCCTCCCTCTCCATACAGTCCTTACAGGAATTTGTCAGCCAGGCTGAACTATTCCCTGCCAAGCCCTGCTCCTGCCTTGCAGTAAGACCATTATCCATGTTGCTCTATTTAACCTGAAGCAGGGAGCAGGTAGGAACACAAAGCTTTTGAAAAATGATGGAACAAGGGCAAATTTCCAATCAAAGCTCTCCAAATGCTGCTCTCTGAAGGAAAATTACTCTTCATTTGCGGGTGAACTGAAAGACTCTGTGCAAGGGCAGGAGCTGTGCAGAATAAAGATTTAAACTGTAGAGTAAAGGAAAGAATGACTACTACTGGGGGAGGGGGAGGGTGCCTGGGACCTCACTAACCTGATTTAATCAAGTGACTTCTGATGTTTTACAATTGCAAACAACAATCTGACCCAGAGCTGGGCAATTTGCAAGCCACAGAGTTATGAACTGTTTGTAAAATAGTCTTAAGAGGAAAATATATTTGTAATTATGAACTGAAAAACCTGAGCAACAGCGCTCTATGTTTTGGAGCCCTGTCCAGCTGCTGTTGGGACAGTTGGGGTCTCAGCCCTTCCTATGTTCTCCCACCATCCAGCAGCACCCAGGGCAGTTCCCAGCAGAGCTCTTGTGCACAGCAGCTTACCTTGGCCACAGGATATCTCCTCTCAGGAGAGGCTGCACCTGAGCAAAGTGCCTCCTTACTCTGTACAGGTGAGTCAGTGTCCTAGGAAGGGAATGAAAAGCTGGGACACCCCCCACCCCCAGCAGTGGAGATGCTGATCCAGCCTGCAGAGCTATGGGCTGACAAGGCTGCCTGTGGACCCCCAGGTCTGGAGAGAGAAATTTCCTCAAAGCTTCTGAGAAGAGGCACCAGTCTCAGTCCACTGACTTGAATTCATGAAATTTGTACCAGCTGGTGAGTCCTCAAAAGTGCTGAGCATTCCTGGCTGTGGCAGTGCCAGCTTCAAATGAGACATCCCATAATTGTTGCTGGATTTGGACAAGTGAGGTTTTTTCTTTTCTGGGAAACTGACTGGTTTTGTGCCCATGGTGTTTGCAGAGTGCTGACAAACCCACCCATACTTCTCAATACTGCCTGTCTGCTTAAGGTGGTGTTCCTTGGAGATGCGCTTTTCCCCTTTCGAGGCTTTTGATGTTTTTTCCCATGTTAGAAAATTCAAGAAGGCAGCATGTGAAGCTGGCTGGGGCCAGTGAGCGTTGCTGGGGGTGGCAGCTTTGATCCTCTGTGGGAGCTTTGCCATAAACTTGATCATGCATTTTTCATCCCTTGCTCTGTGTGCGCGTGTGCTGTGCAGGGGGTACAGGCACTAATCCTGAAGCTGCACTCAGCACAGGGGTAAGACTCACTTGCAGTTCATCGTTGATGCAAATCCTTCCCATCCCCAGGGTAACCACCACGAATTACCCTACATGAAATTTGACCCTGACATCTAATATCTAGGGAGCTGCTCCTGTCTTTAATCTCTCTGACAGTGCCTAGTCAGGGCTTTTTGAAGAGTTTTGTTGGTATTTTCTATCACTTAAGCATTAGTTTTCTTCATCTGGAGTTTTGTACTGCTATCTGACCCATTTACTTGGAAGCCTCCAAGGAGAGCTTGAGTTGAAAGAGAGCTGGGTTTGTGATCCAAGTATGAGTCTTTCACTGTTAATTGTATTAGCATTCATAATTGCATGCACATTTCTAAACTGTCAGGATTGCCACATCCTTTTAAAACATGGATGTGACATCAAAAGGGCTATGACTGCTCAGAGTTTAGCATGAAATTAAATTGCCTGATACCCCAAAAACTATGATGTGAGCTGTTTTGTTCCCATTATATTAAAAATGACCTAGAAAAAATAAGTCAGGAATTAGGCTTTTAAAGCCCATTAGCTGTCACAATGTAATTAGCAGAAACAGGCTGTTTGATGCAGGTTTGAGGTGCCTGCTGTTGCAGTTGGATGGACAGAGTCTCTGCCTAGTGGGAACCTTGTTGGATGGGGCAGTGTGTGACAGGACTCATTGGATGAATGGGAGGAAAGGGTGGAGAAGTCCTGAATTTACATTCTCTCTTTGCTGCAGATTTGCTTCAAGGGAGCTGCTTGGTCTCCCTGTTCATGGCTCAGGCTGTGTTTTAGCTCTCAAGGCAACCCCAGTCGAGGTCGCTTGTGGCTGGTGGGTAACAGTGATTTTGTGCTCTCTCCTTTGGACTTCCCGAGGTCCTGCTGGTGACAGGGTAGTGTCACCGAGCCTGTCCTTTGGAAGTACATATTTTACAGACTTGAAATACATGAGCATATGTAGGTGCATGGGCCATCCCAGATCCTTGCCAGCTGGATGTATCTGTATGCATTTGTATTTTCAGGTAGCTAGAGTTTTCCCTATCATTGTCAAGCATATTGAGACAAATACATTTCACCTGAAAACCTTTTGGAAGGCAGATGGCTTTTGTGATTATGGAGCCCTGCTTGTCCAGGGATATTGGAAAAAGAGGTTGTCAGGGCAAGGGAATTGAAGGTGGTGTTGCCCGTAACAAAAATATAAACCTTTTGGTTCCCAGACTGCTTCCCACCCACTGAACCCAACGTGCCTTGTTGCATGCTTTGTGCATGGTGATGGATTGTGTCTCAGGAGGTGACAGCAGTGACTTTTCAGTCCCAACTGGGAAGAATTTCTCCACAGCCCTGTCCCGGCCACAGCCCAGCCCCTCTCACATAGGCGCTGTCGCTTTTATTCTTTATTAGTGTAAATCCTGACAGAGCTGGTCTCGCTTCACGGGCGGTGCCTGCACAGATGTTGCCAGCGTGCAGGAAGGAGTTAATGGTGCCTGGTGTCCGTGGGAGCGAGCAGCATCCCGGCGGGTGCTGGGCGCTGCTGGCAGATGGAGCGCGGCTCCTCCGCACCCGCGCTGCTGGGAGCAGAGCAACCCGATAACGGATTGTTGATTATGGAAACACACCACTTTCAGCTGATTTACAGGCAGCTTTGTGGAGCTCCTGATCGCCCTGTGTTTTTGTTCTTAGTCCGTTACTCATCTTGATACATCGTTGGTACATGTCTAAGCAGGGCTGTAAAAGGCGCTCGCGGGGACACGGTGGGGCCAAAGCACGGGGGATAGAAAGCAGCTGTCAGGCAGCATTTCTTCCAGGGGTTTGAGGAGTACCAGCAGGCTGTGTCAGCCCGGCAGTGACTGCTTCTGAGTGCCTGACTTTACAGTCAGGCTGTTTTGTAGTTCCTTCAAGGCCCTGTGGTTTAGCGACTGCACAGATGGCTGCAGTGCGTTTAGAGCAAAGTGAAATAACACTAGTTCCTTCCATCCTCTTCTGCGTCACCCTGAGAAATTAGCAGCCTCTTTTGGGAGCTACTAGTCAATATTCCAGATCCAGACACCTCCGGACTTTCAGCAAAGTTTGAAACCAGTTCAGGAGCTGAATTTCAAGTCCACTTTTCCTGTGCCAAAATCCGCAGAGCTGAATACCTGGGAACTATGGAGGTGGGTTAAGTCACGGACCAAATACACTCTGAGCTTTTCATTGTCTACTTCTAATGCATCAGCTCTCCCAAAATAATACATCTAGCATGGTTCATACCACAATCACTTCTGAAATCACCACTGAAACCTGCATAGGTTAGAAATCCATATGTGGTTCTGCGTCTGGGTAAATTTAGCAGACAAAAAGCAGTCCCCAAAAGGCAATTTCTTCCTATCAAACGATCTGCCAATTTTAACAGTTTTGATTTATGCTTTTTAAGGTTTCTGAGCTCTTTGCTGAAAGAGTTGAAGGCCATCTGCACTGGTGCTGTTACTGAATGAGCCTCCTCAGGATCAAGGCTGGCTTCCAGATGACAGAATAGCTGGGAGCTTGTACCTTTTGCATGTGAGGCTTCTCTGCCTATCTTGTTGATCCCCTGCACCTCCTTAGCTAAAATAAGTGCTTCCTATTACAGAAGAATGTAACATCATCAGGCAGGTTTTGTGCATTGTAGTTTTAATGGAGGTAGAGGTGTTCCACTTCTACCTGCTCCTTTACCTGCTATTCCAACCAAGTGTAGAGAAGAAATGTGCCTTGAGGGTATGTAGCTGTTCTGGTTTCTCGAATGAAACTTTGTTTGAGGGGTTGCTTTTTCTGTCTTTTTTCATTTTTCCCCGAAAATGGAAATTAATTAGGCCAGTTGGAAGTATATGAAGGCCATTTTGCACAGGGAAAAACAGAGCAGGTGAGCAGTTGTTGGAATTACTTGGACAGTAGACAAGAGCATGGAATAAGAGACCAACAAGAGGCTAGTTAATTTAGTTAGAAAGACTGGCTGAGCATAGCAGTCTGGAAAATAGATCATCTTTCTGAAAGGCATGAAGAAGAAAAATAATGGCTCCAGATTCATCCCCAGTGTAAATCTTTTGAAGTTGGTGACTTAGACCAGGATGATTTAACCCCATTAATTTTAATGGGTCACTGCAGTGTCCCAAGAGTTGATTTTTGCTGTGCTCTGTTCTGAGGCAGAGATAAAGCAGAGCCTTGGCGTCTAGGCTTCCACTCAAGCTTGGTGTCCCCATGGGGCTGGCTTGGGCTTCTTCACATTGTGGCTGACTCCAGTTGGAGAGGGAAGAGGATGCAAGAGATGATGATGTGTCTGAGCTCTTCTCCCGTGACAGCTGGGTGCTGCCAGGACTTTGCTGTGAGCCATTACATGCCTGGAAAATAATATCTGGTCTGAAAAACAAGACTAGGCAGGCTAAGAGGGCTCACTGGAGTCAGCACTGTCCCTCACCCCACTATGGGTCTGCTGATCCAAAGTGATAACACATTAACCAGAGACAAGGAGCTGTGGAGCAGTGTGGCAATGAAAGGAGCCTGAAATTGAGCATAAATGGGCACCAGATGAGACCTGCTGGGGCTCAGTGGGCAGAGAGCAAAGGTCAGTGCCCTTGACACATGACAGGGACTCAGGGGTATAGCTGGGTACAGGGATAAAGCACATTGACCATTTATCATTCAAAGCAAGCTGGTCATATCAGGAGTTGGCCACACATCGTTAAAAAGCCTGTACATCACAGTAGGGAAAATTTAATCTAGTGCCAGGAGAGGGGATGCATCTTTGTCACCAGTTATCAAACAGCTGAAAATGTGGTGGCAGACACAGCTGTAGTGCTTGGGCAGAAAGAGTGATCAAGCACCAATAGTCTCATCTGGCAGCAGCATGTCATGAGCTCTTCTTGGCCCCTGCTCCCTGGGGACCTCAGGGCCCGCCTTGTGCCTCAGCTCTGTTTTCTGTGTGCCTCTTCTTGTGTGCCTTGCTCCTAGGGCCTGACTCGCTGTCCTTCATTTTACAAATGATTCAAGTTGTTCTGAAGTATTGACCAGTCAACAGGAAATGAGCCAGGATGAACAGATGGACCAAAATGAAATGCAGTGATAAATCTGCAGTCAAACGTTCTGTGTGATACAGAGGAGGGGGAAGCTGTGAAGTTCGGGTGTGATGTCATCCCTAAGCAGCCTGTGTTTGTCAAGGCATCAGCTGTTCTTCAGCATCATGCAGAAGGAAGGGAAGATGAGCATTCACTGTGCCTCTGGGCATTTATCTCTTGACAGCCTTAACATGACTGCGCAATGAGTCCAGGGGGAGAGTCCAGACATGGGCCCCAGAAGGGAAGGATGTAACACATGCTGAAATAAATGTTTCTCAGTAAACTTTGTTGCTTAACGTCTTCTAATACTGCCATTTAATCTCATTGGTCTGTAATCTTCTCCCGGTCACATACTGTAAGGCAAACTGTGCTAAATCACTCCATAGCTAGAGCAGATCAGAAAATCCATCTGGATTGGCAAGCTGATCTGTAAAATGCTTTATAAATGCTAGTATCAGCAATAGTGTGGCTAGCAGGGCCAGGCCAGTAATCATCCCCCTGTGTTGGGCTCTGGTGAAACTGCATCTCAAGTGTTACATCCAGTTTTGGGCCTCCTACTACAAAAAGGACATGGAGGTGCTGAGTTGAATCCAGAGAAGGATATTGGAGTTATTTAAAGGACAGGTAGATATGGACAGGTACTTATGGACACTTATGGTCTACTGATGCCTTGGCTAACAGTTGGACTTGATGATCTTAAGGGTCTTTTACAACATAAATGATTCTGTGATTCTATGAATATCAAAATTTCTTCTTGCAAGCACGTGAGCCTTGGAAGGACCATGTGTGCTGATACCCAGCATGTCACAGTGTAGTATTTAAATGTGAATGCACCCTTTACATCTGTTTTTCTATCTTTTGGTGAGAGAAGTTTCAGATGTAAAGGGTGAAACTCAATTTGCCTAAGCTCAAGATATGGTTGCAATTCACCCCAAGGGTTAGAACAAGTGCTGCTGCTCTGTAGTACCTAAGGAGGAGGAGGAATTTCAACCATGCCCATCCACAGACAGGCAGGAGAGTCCCAGCAGAGCCTCATTTCTGTGTCAGGTTATTTTAAGTAACAACAGCAATTCCCTTCACATCACACAGAGGCTGCCTGCATGGTCCTCTTCAAGGGTAGCACAGGCTGGCAGCATAAGGGAGTCTGAGTGCCACAGGATTTTCTGAGAAATTAACCCTTTTCCTTAGCAAAGAAAATGATTGAAAAGTGTAGGTGCTGCTGAAATCCTGCCTGCATGTCCTAATCCATGGAGCAGCATCACCAGCACAAGTCTGCACTGCAGTGACTCAGTACAGTTTCCTACCACACACACCTCCGAGCTCCTGCAATTGCATCATCAGAGCACAGTCTAGCTTAATTCCCCAGGATATGTAGCAAAAACTTTTAAGTAAGGAGGAACTCTGAAAAATCTGCAACTTTTATTAAATGAAGGAATTTAAGAAAAGTATTTGTTACTACTGAACATTAAATGTGAACAGACCTCAGCAGGTGTGAAGGGATGTGATACAGGCTTGGAAACCCTGGAGCAAGCAAGGGAAGGCCTGTGAGAAGAAGAGAGAAATGTAACATGATGATGAAATGCAAATTTTTCTATGACTGTGTTTAAGTGCAGGATCAGGGACCATCCAGCTGTCTGTTGGCTGTTTTCAGCCAAAAGACAACAGAAGGCAATGGATGATCTCATCCTGCCCCTCTTAAACTGACAAACTTCTACAGTTGCTTAAGTATCAGTTTTTCTAAGGCTATTCTTTGCAAGCTGTTTGGCAAAGCCTGATGTGGAATGAACATTTTCTTCTCTCTCACTGCTCCCCCATATGGAGGAAAAAGCTCAGGTGGTTGAGGTGGCCGTGTCTGAGAGGTGGGACAGCCCGGACATATTTCAGAGGTTTGAAAGTGTCAGCAGGCAAACCCTCAGTGTGAGGGCAGCTGTTGGGATGATAGTGTCAACATATGGCTTGTGGGAATGAAAGCCCAGGAGAAACTCAAACAGGGCTGTCTTTGAAATGCTGAATCCTGCAGGTATATTGTGGTAGTTTTATCTAACCTGTGAACATCTCTGATAAGGCATCAGGTCATTAGTCTTGTGCTTGTTATTATAACATTTGCTGGAATGAAACACTAGCATTTTTTAATCACTGCTTTAAAAGCATATAATAAATTATAAGCAGTTTCTTTTCCTTTGAGTATATCCCTGTGCCAAATCATTCAGTGCTCATATCTTCCAAATTGGGTGTGGCACTACCAGTGAAGTGCTGTGACTGAGCATAAAATAATTATGTTTAGAAAAGCTGAGTTGTAAAAAAGTATGTTTCCTAAAATATTAGTAAAAAATTACCCCTACCTCTTAAAGTCTGCTTTCTGCAAAGTGGAATTTTAAAGACTGTTGCTCAAAAGTGTGAAAATATATAAATAGATATAGATATAGATATATACACATTGTGCAGATATACTGTGGAGTTGCTCCCACCCACAACCTGATTTTCATGCTTCTAAGACCTGTGACACACTTTTAAGAGGAGCAATGTATTTTAAACTCACACTATGGCATTGGATGAAGGTCAGCACGACTGAGTCTGAGTCTTTGAGAGATGGAGAAGTTAAACCCTAGACTCCACTCTTCATGACTTTCAGCCATGAGTTCTTTACTCAACTTTCTTCTTGTGAAAAGCTGTGGCTACTTTTCCCTACTTCAGAGGAGAGAGGTACACTGGAATTCCTGGGTGCTCATCTGTGAAAATAACATGGCCATGGTTGCATTAGCAACTGGATGCTCTTGAGTTTTTTCATGTAGGATCTGTTCCCAGCCTTAACTGCAGTTTTCCTTCTGAAATGTTCCTGACTTTAAGCATTGAATAAAACTGCACTGGAGACACATTTGGAGCTCTGTTGTAATCGTCACAATTGTTTTTCAAGTCCTGTATGGGAGATGGACTTTGTTTGGAGCTGGTGGTGAGCCACAGTCACAGTCATGGTGTGCATGGTGTGTCTCATCTGTGTGTGTCCTCTGCCCTGTGCTCCAGAGGTTGGTTCCTCTTACAGCCTCCTTGCCTCTTCCCTGGAGACACTCAAGGCAGGCAAAGGAGAGACAAGGAGCAGAGTGTTGTGTTTGCATTTTGGACTGTTTTACTGCTAATTAGAGCAGTTCAAGGACCTGTTGGGCATGATATGACCTGCAGGCTCTGGGGTAGTGGAGGCAGAGAGGTGGGCAAAAAATTTCCTCCTTCTCATCGCCACCCCAGATTTGCTTTGGTGCACGTAGGGTCTAAGGTTTTCTCAACACTGTTTTAAAATGTTTCTTCTTGTGAAAAAAGAGCATTTTCCCTTTTTCTGTGTCTTTACTGAGAAAAAGGGTCTTGGTAGTGTTATGACAAATAAATTAAGCAATTTACTCCCTACAACAAAATCTTGCATTCTTTAGTGTAAAATGAAAATACATAAACAACCGGCAGAGGGGAATGTGCCTGGCCTCTAATGTGCATGGATTTCATTCTTTCAGACCCTTGTTTCCTTCTGTACAATGATTCAGAAGGAAAAGCTTTTATCTAATTATGAGGTATGTCTCTGCAGAGCTCCCCAGGCACTGCTAATGGATGAGATGCACCACAGAGCTTGAAGGCTTGAAGCTGAATTTTTGGTGCCGCACATGCTGTTACTGAGTAGATCAGAGCTGGGTTCTGAGGGCTCTTTGCGAGCTCAGGATGTTCATGTAGGGTTCAGAGCCATTTTGCTTCAGAGTGAGGTGCGTGTTGTAAGCAGGGGTGGGAGGCAATCAGCTGCCCAGGAGACAACAGGCTGAGGCCAGAAGTGGTGAGGCAGGGATAGGTTGAAAGCTGGTGCTGCAGAGGCAAAGCAGAAGGTTCCAGGAATTAGCTTCATCACAGAGGATGACTGGGGCAGAAATTGTTAAATAAGTAGGTTATTGGCAGTAGGACACTCCATTTCATGCTCTGATTCATAATCCCCACAGCTGCATCGCGTGGCTGGTGTGACTAGATTTTAGTTTTGAATCTCACAGTATTTTACCATAATGAGAGACTATTCTAAATAGCACTGAATTCAGACTTGAAACTGGGCACCACAGTATGAACTTCAGAATACAGAAACCTGCCAGGACCTCAGGGGTGCTCTTGTCATCCTGTGGTAGATTCTACTACAGGATCTGTAGTAGTAGCAGATCCTACTGCTAGGATAGCTGAAAAAGGATTTATTGAGCACCCCAGGAGTGAATGGGGATGGTATCCCATTCCCATTCCATGTTTGGAATGGCCAAACATGGCCTGCCCTGGTTGGAAAGGCAATGTTCCTGCTGAAAGTGTGGTTTCTTATTGTGCAGCTTCTGGCAATTCAGGCAACAAAGGGAGAAAAGAGGGCACAGAAGCTCATTGCAGGGCATGACATTTGCAGAGCCTCATTGATATTCCAAGCTTGGGAACTACTGAGCAAGTGAGATCAACAAGTGAAAAGGAAGGGGTGTAATCCCTGAAAATCAATGGCATTTTTGCTTCGCCCACATGTGATATCTATTTATCAGATAACATGAACAGTTAAAGCAGGAATAAAATGCCAGTGGCCATTTAGTTCTGCAAAATAGAGATCCCTCATGTTGCAGCCAGAAATACTCCCTGAATCATCATTCATTTTGAAGGAACAAATAATTTATCTTTTAGCTGAATTGAAAGGTCTGCTCCTATAACCAGCTGAGTGGATGGAAGTAATTACATTCATTCATTATTCCTCTTCACTTTTATGAACATAGAACATGGAAAAAGATGTTGGAAATGCCACACACACTCTTGGAGATGTACGAGGTGAATTAAAAGTTAATGTCTGGATGGAGAATTGGACAGGAGTTATGTAAAAAGGACAAGGAGAAACTGACTGTTTCCTGCATGAGCACATCTGAAAAACATCCAAATTTGTATCTGAACTGGACAGCAAAATTTTTGTCTATTCAGACATTGCACTGTCTCATGGTGTGTGCAACCTGCATATGTTGTAAATGCATACACAAAGATATTTTCTTCTGTTTCCCAGAGTTATTTAATATTTAATGCTGGTCACCTTAGAAAGTCAGTTGACATGATTTGAGGTGTTTTGAGGCAAGTATGCAAGCATATATTTGAGGGTAACATGTTTTTTTTATTTGCCCTTTTAATTGAGTAAGGCTCAAAAGAAAGTAAAAGAAAGAAAGATGGATCCATACATGTAATAGCAAAAACATCTTCTGCTTCTGCAAAGCTAATTTTAAGTTTAGTATTATAATCTATCAAATACCAATCAAGCAAAAATCACTGCAAGTTTAGATAATTCTGGGTGTGGGACTATAAAACTTAGGGAATATCTGTCTATCTTTAGTCTCAGGAATCTTATAGTGGTTCAGGCTGAAATACCTGGTTTTGTTTCCTTCCTGAAATGAACTGAGCATTGAGACTGAAACAAGCTCTTACACCATCTTAAAGTACATGGCTTTATTTATTATTTCATACCATATTACAAAGAAGAGCATCCACATTCACTCCTGGGGTGCTCAATAAATCCTTTTTCAGTGGGTCTGATACTTCCCAGGGTGGAATACTCTCGAAACTTTGTCATGCTTCTTTTAAAGTGTCATGTAATTTAGCTCTTTTACCTTTTGGAGGGCATAAAAGAGTTGGACCTACTGTCAGAATTGGATATTTGAAGGGGGTTTGGTCACCTTGAAAAATAACCCTAGTGTTTCAAAGTTTTGTTTTATCTTTGGAAAGGTGGCCCTATTTTTCTCCCATAATTGGTGCCTGTCAGGGATAATTTGGAATCATTTAATGAATCCTACAGTTATATTGGGCAAGACAAATTCAGGACTTCTTTGTTCTTTTATGTTTTAATGTTAGAATCACAGAAGATGTTTTAAGACTGACTGATCCTGGTAGGTAATCAGGGAAGACAAGTCTGCCTTTTGTAGTTGCCAATCCAGCAAAATTTACTAGATGCATTTACTAGCTGTGTTTTGGAGCTTTACAGTGTCTGAAAAAGCTCAGTTCAAAGGATAGTGATTAGAGAAATTTCCTAGAGTTCATGAACTTGCAGTAGATCTTACATGTCATGATTTATGTCTCCTGACTAGTAAATAAAAGAACCTGATGACTTGAAAGATATTTCCGTGTGCTGCTTTGTAGAAACAGGCAGAAAACAATTCCAAGTAATATAAAATTGGTGTCTTGTAGACAACTACACTGTTTAGTATGCTGGAAAGACATTTGATGTTGCAAGACAGTTAACTGAGGACATGCTGCTGAGGCACATTTGGGAAAGAGCCCTGCTTTAATCTCCCTGCTCTAACTGAACGAAATGTAAAGAGGAAAAGAAAGACAGTCACCAGATGAAGTCGGAGTTCATACTGTGGGCTTGATACTGTCTTCCCACATGCATCATAAGTTTTTGCCTCTCTTGGAAAAAAAATTTACCATTCTTAGGGCCATATGTGCAACAGATGATTTTAAAAAGTCAGGGGAGAGATATCCTACTAAAAGGGGATGTACAACTAGGTAGGGCAATAGGGTATTTAGCAGTGCAAAGTAAGTACAGATGCAATAGCCATCTGCTGTCTGTGCACACTGCAGTCTTAATCTTTCAGGTCCTACTGCCCTTGGATGTAGCAGGAGCAGCAAGGCAGAGAGGTCCAAGCATCATGTTGCTAAAAAGCCAATTACACAGAAGTACTACACACCAGGAGAACACCATCAGAAAAAAAAAAAAAGCAAAATTGTCCAATACCAGGCACACTCTCCTTTGTACTGGGAGCCCAGAGGTCTAGCAGGGCTGGGGACATGTCTGGAAATGCCTGTAAATAATTTCTTACTTTGCCAAGTTAGAGACTTTAAAATGTCAAAAATACCAATAGCAGCCTGGGATTTCCCTGTGTGAGCCTCCAGCGTGAGAGCTGCTGCCAGCACTTGCAACATGCACTGGGATGGGCTGTGGGGAATCCCAGGGAGCCATGAGGAAACCCAGCAGAGTGGAGCTGTTGTGAGGCTGGTATGGGGCAAAGGAGAGTGTTCAGAGGAGGCTGTGAGTGGGTATCCTCAGGGTTCGGGCAGTCAGAAAGAAAAGGGCAGAAGGGAAATTCTTCTGCTTTGTCTTCCTGTGAAAGGGTCCTGGTCCTGTGCCAAGGGCTTAATGTCACCATCCCTGATTCATCATGGGGAGTTGTATTCACAGGTGGGATGTGGTGCATGTGGGTCAAGGGGAATTGCATGTCCCAAGAGATTTCTCTGAAGAGCAGGAAGGGAGAGCAGGAGGAAGGCAGCCCAAACCATTGTTGTTTGGGTCACTTCTCCTTTCTCTGGTCTCTCTGACCAAGATGAGGAGTGAGAAGAATTGGGAATGTCTTCGCACAGCAATCCCATAAGCAAAGCAGCAGCAGCTGTAGCACTTGCAGCACTGGCCACAGGCACTTTGCAATGGCTCCTGCTAGCATCTGTCCCCTGGTGTGAGACACCTGCTCTAACCTATGCCCAGGGCTTGTTGGATGCCAGTGGCAGGTCAGGTCAAGCCATCAAAACTTTTGGGTTGCTTTGCACCCCTGGCTGACTGCATGAGCTTGCTCAGTGACCCTTTCTACATTCCTCACCTCTAAATGTGTGATGAGGTGACTCACTCCTATTGAACACACACCTCATTTTATTAGATAGTCGTCAATACATTTCATATGCTCTCTATTAGAGAATTGCATGTTTGTTTCCTTGAATATCTGCTGGAAACAGCTTAGACAAGGGAATCTCAGTACCCTTTACCAAAAAAAAATACCCTATAGGTTGCCTCTTTAAGAACTGGATGTACATATGGGAGAATTGGGGATGATGAAGTATTCACTCAGATTGCTGGTTTCCGCTGCATTGAAGTCAAAGACATTGAAGGCACTACAGCATTTATAACTGATTTCCTGAACAGGGTAGCAAATAGAGATGAGAGCCCTTTTCTTGTAACTCACATGTGCAACAGAAATCACTTAGCTAACATAAATCAGAACTAAATTGCTTTTAAAGGCTCACAAAACATTTCTGAAAGAGACAGGATGAGGAAACCATTTGCCACAGTAGAGTAAGTCCCCATGATGAGTCCTGTTAAAGCTTGATCAAAGAGCCTTATTGGCTTTTCATTAGAGCCTGGTTATGTACAGTTGAAATTCAGCAGTGATTTCAACAGAATAGGCACAGAAATATGCACGGGAGGTAAATTTAAGCAGGATTCTAGACCATCAAAGTATGTGATTAAGGACAATTTAATGTGCTGAGTAATGCAGTGTGATTTGGATGTAATTTATCCTAATCCAGTCTGATCTTTTACAGGAGAATATATTATAAGGCCACAATTAGGTGAGACCTGGGCCCCATCTGGCCTCCTGTCTCCTACAGTGGCTTACAGCCAATACAAGAAACAAAGCAATACAGAGTGAACTTCCCCTGTGTATCCTCTCTGTTTCTGGCCCTCAGCCACTATGAGACTCTTCGGGTCAAAACATCCAGAGCATGGAGTACAATAGTCACCATTTATCCTTGCTTCATGAATTTATCTCGTTGCTTTTTGAACCCATGCCTGGTTTTGGTGATTACAAAGTCTAGCACCAGTGAGTACCATGCTTCAGCTGCGTTACATGCAGAAGCTCTTCTCTTACTTTGATTTAAACTGCTGTGCTACAACTATTCTTCCTGGTGCAGTAATTCAGGGGCAGATGTCTTTTAAGACAAGCTGTGTCTGGAGCTGGAGTTTAGGCTTGGTAGTCTGTCACTTGGGAGTTTTCTCCTTTTCCTTCCCTCTCTCCATTTCCAAGGACTTTCTGGGATGAGTGTTTTGGGGGCGGCATTGTTGGTTCCATGCATGCTGTGGTGGAGGTGATGGTATCCTGCCTCTCATGAGCACGCATAACCTGGCAGGCTATGGGTGATGTCTCCTTTTGGGGAGGTCATCCATAGGGACAGGGAGATGGAGGAGACAGTGTCCAGGCACTACACACACAGCTCTGGGCAGAGTTAGTCTGAAACAGCAGAAGATATCCCTGGAGAGGGACAGCAGTGGGTCTGTTCAGGCTGCAGTTTAGAAACCCAAATGGACAATGTGCTTACTAACCAGAGGTTAGACCCACATCTACAGAAACAAGAATTTGAGGCACCCACCCTCAAATCAGGGGGGGGCTCAAGAAAATGAAGTAAAGATTCAAAGCCTGAGCAGACTTCTTAAGCTCTTAATCAGATTCATATGATGCATATGCAAGCTCATTAGCCTGACCAGTTTATAAGGTACATTTGAATTTATGACTCTGATACTCAATACTTAATTTGTAACTATGATTAGATGCATCTTTTCAACATGTTGTATCTGCATGTAGCTGTTTGCAATAAAATTCCCAAGTGAAGGGCACAACTGGAAAACCTGCACATGAAAATGATTAATTTTTATTAACTTGTTTTTATCACTCAGCATTTATGCTAAAAAGGCTATAATAAAGTGACACATACTTAGTCATTGTAAGACAGAGATAAATTTGGCCTCCCCACAAGGGACAAGCAGGGTCAGTTTAGAGGAGGTGAACACCTCCACCCAGTATTCTTGCTAAGGTAAATACGTTTTTCTGTCCTGTGGCGAAATTTGCCATCTGTAAGAATAAACAAGGTAAACCAGAAACAGATGAGGATGTGACTCTTAGGCAAGACCTTGTTTTTATACTTCTTTCCAGGAAAAACTTGCTATAAACATTTGTGTTGTCTTTTTCAAGGCTGCTGAGGCCTTGCAGTAGAGGATCACATGGTGTTAGCTCATTGCTCCAGTGTTCTGCAGCTCCCAGTCCGTGCCAAGGCACCTCTCCCTGGTGCCAGAGAGGCTGTCAGAGCACCCTGCCTGGTATCTCACAGCCTGGGGAAATGCTGAATGTGCATTTTCAAGGCTATGTCTTCCTCCAGGAGTATAATTTCATCATAAAAATATAATTGTGAAAAATGCAAGAGGCTAATTCTGCATTTCTTCAGCCTGAGCAAAATACTAAAGTTGTACTCTGGAGTCAAGCAATCAGCTTCACTGCTGACTGAGGAATCTTGGGAAAGAAATCTGTGGCATTTCTTACTCATTTAGGGAAGGGGTTGGGTGCCTCAAATCCATTTCTTGTTCTTCTAATACCCATTCTACATAAAGAAAGAAATGGTGGCTGCTGCTCTCAACCACAGTGTGTCCATGTGAGGCTGCGATGGCCCATGGGGATGTCACACTTGGAGCTGTCTGCATGCCCTGCACTTTGGACTTGGTGGCAGAGCTCAGGTTGTGCTGTGTGGGGCTAATCTCCAGCATTAGTGCAGAACACTAATACTGCCTTTCCTTGTCCTGCATCTCTGCCTCATGATAGAGAGCCATGGATTCAGGTATAGGGAGCATTGCTGGAGAGGAGGCAGGGTCCATCTCCTTCCAACTCTGGCATTTCTGTGCAAGCTAAGGTTAGTGGTATAGGGGAGATCTCTTCTGCACTTAATTAAGTTTTCCAGTGTTGTGCTTGGAATTTCACAGGGAGAACTTTAGTTGACTTTTACATTGCTGGGTTCAAGCAAGCTGTCAGAATTCACCAAAGCATTAAATCAGGACCTCCAGTTGGGTCCTAGTTAGCCAAACTGGGCCACCTTTGTTACGGAATGCAGAGAGAGTCACTGCAGCCTAAGCAGAAGTATATAGTCCATAATTCTGGGCTGTTTTCTCTGCATACACGCTGTGAAGACAACAGAAAGGTGACAGAAAGGCAAAATCCTCTCTAGTTTTGTCCCTGTTCTCTTAAGGATGTAATTGCACAACAGTGCTTAGCAGCAGCAGAGGCCACATCCAACTAGTGAGAAATGCCTGGGTTTGAAGTCAGGTCGACAGATTCTCTTCTTGCCCCACAAGTCCCTTTTGCTCCCAGCAAGGATTCTGGAGTCTTGGGGCCACCACAATGGGGCCCTTTCTCACAGGGCTGGAAAGCTCGACCTCTGCTCAGAAAGGACAGATTCATGTTGGAGAGGGTTCCACAATACAACGATTTATATCAGGAAATGAACGGAATACTTTCTAAAAAAAAATGAAGAAGAAGAAGGAAAAAAAGCCTTCATCTGTTTCTTTGGCTTGGGAAAGAGATCAGCTGTGGTTTCATGATAGCTGAGGATGGAATGCTGAAGGGGGAAAATGTATAGCTGTGTGAATCCATGTGTTTGAGTTTCTATTCCCAATGCAGAACATACAGTTAATTTTGCATAATTACATGTCATATGGGTCTCGGAGCTCAGTGGGAATGGAGATGCCTTCATGCACATGCTTTTGCACTCTGAGTACCATAAGTACGAATTTCAGCCTCGCACTCTCCATATAGCTCCTGTGTGTTTGGATAATATTAAGGTGTTAGTTGCTCCTCCAACCATAGTCTGTGGTGACAGGCAGGTGCCAGTTCTTGGTCCCGCTTGGTTTTGTGCCTTGCCTCAAGTAGAAAATGCCAGTCTGGCTGTTGAGGAAAATCAGTTAAGAGAGTTTCAAGGTGCAAATGTATTCTCAAGGTTCAAGTTTCTGTGCATGTAAAAAGTAGTAGCAAAGTGTTTTTATATTGGTTTACTTTTAAAATAGTGTCACAGAATCTGATAGCAGTGCTAAGAAAAATAGTTTGTGAAAAAGCCGTCTTCATTACTGACTGCAAACTTAAGTGTTTGGAAGGAGAGTGTGGACTTCCTTGTGAAAATATTTTTGTGCTTTTAATCTGCCTGGCAAATCATTGGTGATTAAATGATAATCTGAGTTGTTTATTTGAAATGTCATATATCTCCACCACAGTCTGCCCACATCACTAGAGACTTTTAGGAATTAAGGAGCTTGGGAATAGAAATGACTACTATGTATTTAAGCATGAATTAAAAAGTGCCAACAAATATAGAACAATTTCAATTTATATATTAAAATAGTCTCGAGGATACAGGGTGACCTCCATTACCCAGGGTTTGTCACTGTCTCATCTCCTTTGGACAGCAAACACTGAGAAAGAGACAGAAAAATGATTTACTCTCTCTTTAGCTTCTGTCTTGACTGCTGCAATGTCTGCTGTGCAGCTGCCTCAGCCATGCTGCTCCGTGGGTCTGACAGCTCCTCATGTTTTGCAGGCACTGTTTTCCCTCATAGTTGAAACTCATGGTTGTCTGAAATCTTTGCTAAATGAGTTGAAGCCGAGCCTTGCTTTACTGACAGGCAGAGACCCCAGGCTAAAGTGCAACACATCTGGGAAAGGAGGAATCCCAGAGAGCGAACTTTGTGGGTCTGCTGTCCCACAGAAAGGGGAAGAAGCTTTCAAAAGAGCCTTTGCACCACAGGGATGAGGTCCCCTGACTGAACCCATCACCTCCAAGGGAAGCTGGTTGTGCAGGATGCTTCTGCACACTTGCCAGATCTCCACAGGCAATGCAGGAGAAACCCTCTGGGACATACATAAATCAAAGTGAAATAGAAAATAGATAGGCACAATCTGTCACCAGTGCACCTAGTCACCTCCAGTCTTCTCCACTTGGACCATTCCTTAGTCTCTGTTGAACAAATGTCAGGGTACTCCTCACTTTTTGAACAACTTTCCTGTTGTGCCACTGTTTGTGTGTATCTGCATGTATTTAGATAGATGAAAACACATGTACACACACACCAATGTTAATTAACTCTCAGTGAATACAGCAGCAAAGTCAATCCCTAAAGATGTGCCGTAAAACTTTTCCATAACATTGCTAATACAACCTTCATCTTTAAATTAGGTTGCAAGTGACATATTAATTCAACATAAGATATTTTTATGATTCAGAAATTTCCAGACTGACTGTGGATAATGTGCTAACAAGGAAGTCAGCTTTACAGCAATGTTCATGGTCTCCCTTTCACATTCAATGCTAGATTTCAAATTAGTAATGTTATCCTGGGGTAATGCTGATGAGAAAGGAGATCCAGCTTCCCTCTCCTCTGTCACTGAAGAAGAGTGTATCCAGCTTGTGTGATGTGCTTGACACCAGCGATGTTTTAATATCATTAGTAGCAGGAAATATTTTCCTTGCCAGGAATGAGGCTCAGCATCAGCTAAAGGTGGTGTCCCACAGGAAGACTTTAAACAAAATTGCTAGATTCTAATTCAGAAAAGGCTAGAAACAAGCTATTTTTGAGAAAGGTGTTTGTTCAGTATGGAGTGATCCTGGATAATGAAGAAGGGATCTGCCAGAGCTGCTTTTAGTTCCACCCGCTGCTTTCATTGTTATTCTTGGAGCTATGGTTGGCAGTGGAGTTGGTATTTTCTCATATAGAAATGGAAGAAGAATGGAAATACATGTGTGTATGAAGATAAAAAGATAACAAGAGCCAAGAGCTGAAAAGAAAGTGAGCTTCCCTATGTAGCTACGGATATGGCATTGATTGTACCTTTCCTTGAAAGGGTTTTTCTTCTGCAAGACCACATTTTTTGTCTGATCTAAGGGCTAACAGTGTGCCAGGTGCAGTCTGGGTTGCAGGAGATCAGAGTTTCTACCTGGAAATTGTTACAGTTAAAAGAAACCATTAAATAATTTCCTTTATTGGCTTGGAGACATAAACCAATACTTCAGCCTCACACTAATGCTTCACTGAGAACAGTAAGGCTGAGAGGTATTAACCTTATATATCATCACTTGGGAGAGGGAAGATACATCAATGAATCATATGCAGGATAGTAAGACACAAAAAATATTAAAGATGGAGTCAGTCAGGGCTTCTTGCTGCTGCTGCTATTGCAAAGCAGCAACACAGGCTTTCCTCATTAGCAGAAGAGAGGTGAAGAATATGTACACAAAGAGCACTTCACACAGCCAGAGAGATTATTTGCTATATCTCCTTTGGTTTCAAAATTATTTTTTTTTCTGTCCTTGCTGGGAGGAACAAGTTTTGGATTTCAGTTTCACTGTGGAGATGAGGATTTTATTTCAAGCTTCATTTTATTTGATACTGCTTTCCCCTGACTTAATGAGTGAAATGTGGGTGTACAAAAAAGTAACAAGACAGGGAGACATGGGGTACCTGTTTTTTTTTCAGGAACTCCAAAATCAGAAAATTGAATTTAAAACTTACAGAAAGACTAAATGGAAAGAGGAAAACTAGCCCCACAGATTGATTGGCTTTTTTTTTTTTTTTTTTTTTTTAATTAAGCCTTGTGAATTGGGTGGTGGTAGTGATGCAAAAAACTATTTTATAATGATAAATTAATTTCTTCTAATTAACTATGTCAATCAATCATTACCTCCTTTCTAATCATGTGAATTGAGTTCTGCATGCCAGGAGAGCTGTACTGACAGCTCCACACTGGTGTGGAAGCCAAGCTGGGGCAGAGGACTACATTTTGGGGAATGTACCATCCCTGGCCTGGTCTGAAGGATCTCTGTTTCAGGCACCATATAGCAGGAATTATATTTGCATATGATATCACTTCTGTAGAAGAAGCAACTTATTCATGAGCAGTAGCATCACCACATCAAATACAGCTGCAGATATGGCTGAGGAAACAACCATTTAATTGAAGTAGAAATGACACTGGGAAATTAAAAGAGGGTACAAAAATTTCCAAATTATTACTCACTGGAAGCAAATCTTAGACATGTAAGGCATGGGGATGCACACAAAATTCTAGGAGAAACAGAATTTTCAGGCAGACATAAATAACTTTGCTCTCAAGACGTGATGTTTCTTCAGCTAAGCCCCCAAACTGGTTTTTTAAGTAAACAGTTTGGGATAATCCCTCTGTGATTCTCTGGAGGATGGAGCCTGTGCAAGAGGCAAGACCCCACTTTTGACAGCCCAGCCCTCCAGAATGTAGAGACTCCTGCCTGCCGCTCTGGTGGGATTCCTGCCAAGAGAACCTGCCACCGGGTGATTTTGCCAGCACTAGCACTGCCGCGGGGGCTGTGCCTGCACAGCGATGCTGCCTCTGCCCAGGCTGTCATTGCCGGGCTCCTGCCTGTGCAGCTCATGCCAGCCTGGGCCTGACAGGCTCCGCAGAGCACCGGGGGGAAGCACAGCCATAAGCCAAGTATTTTTGTCCTCAGTTTTGCTTATCCCGAATCAATTCTTGCAGCACCCTTCTGTAATTTCTTCCCCTCCGATAGCAGCTGTCTGGGGTTTCAGCTGTTCTGCACGAGTAGACGTGCCAGCACCCTTTAAATCACTATGGAAAAGTAAGGGTGCATGTTCTATCCTGGAAGAAAGAAGAAAGGACAAAGTTTGGGGGTTGTTTTGTTTTGTTTTGGGTTGGGTTTTTTTTTGCCTTGTGCTTTCCTAGTGCTTGTCAGAGATAACTAGGAGAGTCCCGGAGGTTATTCACAAATTAATTAGCCTCAGGACTGCCAGCCACGCCAGTTCAGCCCGGAGCAGCCGCATCCCTGCAGCAAACCCTTCATATTCCCATTCCGCTCCGGCGGGACGTTAAGGGTTAATCCAGTAGCTGTGCATTTAATAGCACAATTTAAAGAGGAAAAAACCGACACCCCTCTCCCTGCCGTGCCGGTTGTGGATGGTTCGCTCTGCCTGGCTGGTCACATGTTCCCGAGCCCCCGGTGCGGCAGCAGCCCCAGCCGGTGCTGCCCGGGACGCCCCCGGCCCCCGCCCGCCCATGCCCGGCCGCCCTCACCTCCGCGCTGAGCGAGGGAGGGCGCAGCACCAGCCCTTGAGCATATGGGTGGAAATTTGGGAGGCACCCGTTCTCTCACCACCGTTCCCAGCTCTAACCATGTCTATTTGTTGTTGTCTTTTTTTCAGGGACTATGGATCTTCAAAGAGAAAATCAGGTAAGACGCCAGGCTTTTTTATGTACTGCATGAGTCTAGAGAGGACCTTACCCCCCCCCCTGCTTTCCACCTTCTGTTTATCTTGTGTGGCATTAAATTGTGTTGCAGTTTAACTTTTTATTGCTGAATCCTGCTGGAGATAAGCATCAGTTTCTTTCCTTTGCACTGGATAGAAGAAACCCACCTTATATAGTACTGCAGTTAAAATGACTGCTCTTCTCTGACTGTATTTATACAGCTCCATCTCCACTGTGAGATGATAATTGTATTACATTTCTTTCTCTTTCATTGCAAATGGTCAAACTGCAGAGTCAGAGTTGGGATTCTTTTCTGGAGGGGAAGGGTATCTTTTCCTGTGCTGATGTGAATCTTTTATCACGCCTTTCCAAAATGCTCTGGTGAGGCTTCTGATGCAAAATCTCAATAATCAAAATCTCAACACTTGTGTCTGGGTTTGGGCTGCCTCAAAGGCTGTAGCTCAGTGTTTTGTACTTAAAATCCTGGATTGAAAAAATCCTATAAACCCCTGCTTTTAAACTATATAAATCAAATTTTTCCCCTCCCCATGTAGCTCTTAGTGATTTTTACAGATGTGTTTTCAATAGGGATGTGTAATTATGGGCCTCTGGATTTGGCTGCTCTGAGCTGGATGTGTCAGGGCTTTCTATTTTTTAATTTTTTTTTTTTCCCCTAAGCAGCATTGAGCACCTGCAACTCTCATTGACTTTGTTTGGAACCTTGGATGCTTCAAATTGCATTCAGGGCATCCAGAGAAAAGCCTTTCAAACCAGTACTAACTCCTGGAAAACTGTGGCCTGTGTGCAGGGGTGGGGAGGAGAAGATTTTTTTTTTTTTTCTTCCTGATTTTAAAATGATAAAGAAATGCTGCAGTGGCTTAGTTTCTGGATGGGAAGGGACGATGAATGTAACATACTGGACTCCAATGAATATCACTGCCTGGATTGATTTGTTGGTTAATTATGAGAGCTTTTAAGCTGCCATCCTGTAATAAGCTAAGTGATGCACTAAAGAGAAGCTGTTGCTTAACCCTGATGGCCTGTGTATCAATTGGCAGCTGCCTTTGCAGGCCAATACATTTGGTACCTTTCCTTGAATTTCCCTGAGGTGGGGTGTGGTAATGAAGAGGCAAGCAGGGTACAAGGTTCTGTTCCCACAGATAAACTAGGGCACGCCTGGTCTTCTTAATCTCCTGCAAAGCTTCTGACTGGGTTGCACTTCTAGGATTTCTTAAAAGTAATATTAAGGAAAGTGTTTGTTCACAACAGCCTGTGAATTAAACTGGCAGCAGTGACTTCTCTAGAGGGACTGACCATAAACACTAAGGTCCAAGTGATTTGGTAGAAGGCAGAGCTGAGTGTGGGAGTTCCTGGCTCTGTGCCATATTCTGATCACTGGGGGCTTTTGGGCCATGTAAAAATCTTTGAAAAATGTTGCTGAAGTCTCTGGGGCAGCCTGATTTAGCACTGACCTGGAACAGCATTAGGAGACACAGAGAGCTTTGGGCTCCAGTGCACCAGTTTACATGAAAGAGTATTGCAATTCCTGTGCAAGAGATGTGAGGAAGTGCTTTGGGAATGGAAGGAAACTGCTGCCTCTCCATTCCTGTGCCTCTGGGGGCAAGTTAGAGCTGATCTGCCATGACATCATGAGAAAAGCAATTGAGTCAGTGTAGCTGAGATCCCATTTGTGGATGCTCTCCCCTGCCGGACTCATTGGCATCCTGTCCTGAGAACCCCAAGTGACATGGTCATTCATCCCTGCGAAGGGCACTCAGGTTGGGCTCCCTCCTTTGGCTGTCAGAGCTCCTCATGCTGCCAGATCTTTTTCTGGGACTTCTTTCCTTGTTGGTGCTAGGCTGTTCGTGCAGCCAGGGCTTGGAAACAGAGTCTCTCAGCTCCACTTTCTCCACTTACCCCATACAAAGAGGAATGTGAAGCAGCACTGCGAACAAATTGAGCTGCATAAAGGGACTCTGTTCTCGGCCATCTTCTTGCTTGATTTTAGAATGGCAGAGGAATGCTTCCTTCTGTTTGGAGCTGGATGTTGTGGGAGTGTGCACACAATGGAATATGGCAAGAGATTTGCCAGTTTCAGCCTCTGACAAAGACCAGCTTTATGACACTTGAAAAAGGGATGGGGTAAATAAGCACAGATTTTCAAGATTGCTGTGATGGTCTTTTAAGGTAACAAATAGCTGTGAAATGCACTTTCTTCCATAGGTGCAGATCATGGAACTATAGCATCTTTAAAGAAGAGAAAAATAGGCATTTTTTAAATGCAAGCAGCTCTCAACAAGCGAGACCTTATGAACATCTTGTGTCTTGACCAAAGATGTGCTGGGAGGAGGCTGTTGGGTGTGAGCACAGCTGTCCCACAGTGTCCAGCAGGAATCCCACAGCTGCTGTGTCTCAGGCATGTGCAGGCATGACACGAGCATGGCCGACTGCAGAAGCATTCAGAGAATGCCTCAGACAGCCAGCATCACCTTTACCCTGACCTCTGCCTTGCCAGAGTGAGTGTGTAGCTAGTCCTCTGCTCACCCCTTAGAGCAGGGAGAAACTGGATAAGTTCAGAGTTTAATAGGAGTTATGGAAACACTTACCGCTGCAGTTGATGCTGGTTGTAAACATTTGAGACCTTCTGAACCAAATGCAATAGCGTGGCACATCCTTAGCTAAACAAAAGGGAGTCTTGTGCTGATCTGGGGCATCTCTGCATGCCAGCCCTGAGCCAGGCTTCCTCTTGTGCAAAGGGCTGTGTAAACACACAGCCCTTTGCTTGGATGTGTTCTAATTATAAATACTTTAACCTGCATCTAGCTCAGAGACCTGGGGCTTCACTGGGGCTCTGTGAAGGCACAGGCATTTGCTGTGGTCTGAAATGCCAAATGTGCTGGTACCTTGGACTTGGAGGTCTATATTTGATATGCTGCAGAGCTGCTCAGAAAGCTGCCTTCATGTTTCCAGGCAATTGCATTGTTGCTGTATGACCATCTGTCAGTGCTGGAGAGCCCTCAGTACAACTGTGAGGAGTGGTTACCATGGGCATATTCTGTACACTTGCAACAAACGGGCTCTTCTTGGTCCACCCAAAGACCCTCTGCAGCAAAATGGGAAGGAATTACTTGTCAAGTCCCAATTTGTCAATTGCATTAGCCAAGTGAATAGCTACTCATTTGTCACTCAAAATAGGCATTACTTCTATGCTGGCGTCCATTGTGTGGTTTTTCTGTCCTCAGATCAAAATAAGAGTAGAATTGCTGCAAGTCTAGGAATGGATCTTTGTATGGTACATTACAAGCCGCCACAGCTTAGGTTAATCCATTCTGCAAACCCTACCAGCTACCATCTGTGCATGGTGAACTAATTAACCCTTGAGATACCTGCTAATCCTGATGTGGCTTATAAAACCCGTTGGAGTATGTTTCTCCCCAAAGATGTCATTGTGTCCCCCATCTCACAAACCCCTTTGCTGGCTAGAGAAAGCTGCAGACTCCTGGAGTAAGATCTTGCCCTCTTCCCTAGCTGAGAGTCTTTCTTGCTGGTTTAATGACAAAGCAGTCAGATCCCAGTCATGAAGCTGAAGCAAGCATCTGGGACCTGGTGTTTGTTTGCAATAGGGAGCTGGTATGGGCTTCACAACTTTTCTGCAGAGTCTCAGTGCTCCTCAACCACTGAGAGGATTCCCTTTGCTAACTGTGAGGTCAGATCCAGCACAAGAGGTGCTTTCAAAGTGATCTCTTGCCACCTGCCTTGTAGGCAACCAAGCCCTTGTGGTCACCACTTTCTGTGGGCCCAGGCAGGAGCACTGATGTCCCCCCTTCTGAAATCATAACCAGTCTCCCCCTGCTCTGACTGCCCACCTTGCTGCTGGGGGCATAATTGGCTTCAAGCCATTGCTTGGTGGATTCCTCTGGCTATTCCTTGTTGCTATGCTGTAGGATGCTCCTCCAAGTAAAGAATAAGCTTTAATAATATAGAAGTTATGGCTCCATCAGTCCTGCAGTGTTTCCTTTTCCTTGTTGTTCAGATCCTGTCTGCATGAAGCTGGCTATTCTTTGGCTGAATCTGGCAGCTGAAGTCTATTTTAAATAGTAATTGAGCACTTAGAATATTAAGTTAATGATTTGGTTCAAGCCAATGTTGCTTCAGGATGCTGATGAGGCTTCCTTCAATGAGTAAACCATCTTTCGGCTGTGTTTCCCTGTCCAATTTTTGGACTAGCAAGATTATGGCTACACAGAGCCAACAATCACTGCTTTCTTTCTCTCCTGTAATCTAAAACTAGGAAGGATATATCTGCTGGCAAGTAAATAGAAACTTCAGAGTCCACTGGAAGATATTTCACAAACTTTTTATAGAAACATCTGTAATGCTGTCTTTTCCCTCAATGGGGAAATTACTAAGCAGAGCTGAGAGAGTTTCAGCAATGACAGAAGTTTCTCAAGCAAGAAAAAAAGCAGATTGTTATAATAACACCAAGGGCCCTTGTGGCTGATCACTTTGTAGGATGCTGCCTAGGAATTACTGGTAGAGCCAATGGCCAAAGTTGGCCGAATTCTTCATTATTAGAGAAATTTTCTTCCTCGCCCTCATGCACTAAGGGTGTGTGCTCTGTCAGCTTCAGGGAGTTGCCTGAATTGTTGTTTCTTTGCATTATTTAGGATAGATTTTTTTCTGCTTCCTTTGTAATTACCAAAGGAAATTGCTCAACTTGTGGTTTTTTCTGTCCTTACAGCTGAACTATGCTCATCACTTCAGAGAAGTGTTAACTTTTCTAACTTAACTTTTCTGATACTGTCACCCTGCAGGTGTCTAGCCTGCACTTAGAGCTCCATGGCATGTCCTGATCTCTTTGGTTTTTTTTTTTTTCTTTTTATAAATGAGCTTTATTTTCTTGACTTAGACTGAGCTGCCTCCTTTAAGACAATGCAGAGATAATTAATAGCGTGTGCCACCCTCCTGTGCTTAATCATTCAATGGATCACAAATGTGTGAGCCCTCAGCTGGACCAGCAGGGCTATGTGGCTGGAACTGGTTTTATCTGTTGCAGGACTGAGGTGGTCACCCCAGGAACAAAGCTTGGCTGATGCAATTGAGTGTGGAGGTCTCTGCTAGCTTCACAGGCCTGTGGCAAGCATTTAGCTGCAGGTACAGGGCAAGAATGGAATGTACAGCCTCCAGCTGTGGCAAGTGTTTTGTTGTATTTATGTGAAGTGGCTGCAGTAGAGGAAGAAGGAAGGACTGCTCCAAGAGACATGTAGTGTTGCCTTTCCTTTGCCTTAACGTTGCTGCAGTATTGATGGGATGTCATCTAGATTGGTGTTTAGTATTAAATTTTTAGAATCAGAACTGGGGGCATGCCTTAACTAATCCATCTGACTCTGAAATCTGTCTCAGTTTTACCTTCTCAGTCAGAAGAACTCTTAAGCCTTTTAACTGGGTTCTCAAAGAAGCCAAATCTAAGTGTGTTACTAAAGAGGCTGAAAAATCCAATTAACCAGCATGGTCAATCCCAGCATGAGGCAATGCATCTCCTCCCAGGGTGGAGACTGCAGCAGATGCTAGGGCTACCTGCCCCAAGCAGGGACTTGGTCATTGCTTAGTGAATCTGAGCCCAGGTGGTAGCAACAAAGCTAGAATGTGTTTTTTAACTCACATGTTCTTTTGAATCATTCTGCTCTCATGATGCTTGTCTCTGAAGTCTGTCTCCCTATAGTTCCTCTGAAAGCTTTAGCTTGGAAGGTTTTTGGGGATTTTTTTAAGGTGGTGAATAGGGTTGCAAGTCTGTCTAAGCCCATGGCAAGGTTCCAGGAACTTCTTAAATCATGTAACTTGGTGTCTTAATCCTTTTAAGAAATCTGTGGTATGACATGATCCCTGCAGACTGAGGCATGTGCCCTTGTTTGTGTCCTGATGAATCACACACGTGCACTGTGCTCCTTGCATTGTTTCCTACAATTAGGGCAGAAGCAGTGACGGTGGACTGGCTCCTTGGTGCCATTTGGCCTGTTGATGAGGATGGCTGGATGAGATAGTTTGCCAGTCACCATTTTATAACTTCACAAGCATGTACTGACAAGATTGCTCTCGATCAGAAATCGTGATCTGTTTCCTCATCATACGATTAACTTTCTTGGCTGTATGTACTAATTACTGCATGGAATTTAAAAACAGCAGATTCTGGCAGAACATTTTGGTTCTCACATAGCTGCTTTTTTTTGTTGTTGTTGTTGTTCCTTTTCAGGAAGATAAATGATTTAGTAATAAAAGAATGATAGAGTAGGCAAAAGCATAGCAGGACCAAATAAACCTTTTCTTTCATTTAATTACTTGGAGATATACATCTTGGGCTTGGTTCTGGAAGAAGTTAGTAGTTAATGATCTCAATGTACATCTTTAATTCAGTCATCAATGACAGAGCTTCCTCTTCTCATGACTGAGAATTATTTTTCCTCAGGTAGTGAATTTGCTAAACTCCTGATCAGTTTATTGGCTTTTGCTTGATCCAGTTATTCCCCAAAGACCTAATTTTCTTTCCTGATCTTTTTTTTAACAAGACTGTAAGTCTGTTTGGGGGGGGTTTTTTGGGGTTTTTTTTGGTTTTTTTTTAAAAACAAGTTTTTTCATATTATTAGAGTAGCATCAATTCTGTGGATTGGGATTTTTTCCAAGGCAAGACTACTGCTTCTGGGCTCAGGTGCACTAGCAGAGAGCAGGATTTGAGGAAGAACTGCCGCTAAGTCAGGCAGATTTCATGTCCTTGCAGCATCTGTGGGTGTGTGTGACCCAGTTCTGCATCTTCAGTCAAGATGTGAATCTGTCTGCTCCAATCCCATGCTCCAAAAACAATCTGTAGTATTCTGGCAGAAGGAAGCTGATCTCACACTTCTCCTTGTACACCATATTTTTAAAGTCACTGCTTAAACTGAAGTGCTTTGGACTTCTGCCTGAGGCTACTGAAGAGAAGAGCAGATAGGAGACTTTGCTCCTCACTGCTTCGTTTTTCTGCTGACAGGACATGTGGCCCATTAGATGTATAGGATCACTGTCATCTTCTGGGTGGCCCATATGCTGGGGTGGGAGAAAGATGGGATAAGAGAGAAAGAGATGTTTGTATGTTGCGTGGGTTTTTTGTTTTGCTCCTTGGCTTTTAAACTGAAGTGTGGGGACAGGGTGCAGGATTAGGGAAAAGAATGTGTTTGTGTTCTTTGCCGTTCCCAGTTCAGCATCAGTGCCCTGTGTCCAGGAGAGAGGGCAGGGAGACTGGGAGCAGGGAGGGCTGAAAAAATGAGGTGTGGCTTGAGCACAGCTATGGTAGAACAGCTTGAACCCTGCAAATGCCTCAGAGAGTCTTCAGCCAAGCCCAGAGAAAGCACTTGGTACCTTAGGGGATATAATGGCATTTCTCTTGGTTTTAAGAAATCCTCTGTATTCCATCTGCTCCTGTTCTGCCTCCCTTTTCTGTCTGTCAGTGGCAGATGGTATTAACGCTGCCTGCGTGGGTTTTTCCTCTCTTGCACAGAGAGTACTGGTATTTTGATTTTGGCACATGGGATAAGGTAGGTGAGAAGTGCATTTGGGAGCTGGAGCAGAGGGTGATGATCCTCAGCCACCACAGGAATCTGTGGCAGAGATGAGTGAGCTGTCTGAGAGGAGCAAATCTTCCCTGGGAATTTTGGGTAACTTAGGCTGGTGAGCACTTGAATCTTTCTCCTCAGATTCTGGAAACCTGGATGTAGGGTGTGTGTTCTTAGCCTGTGTGTCCTTAGCACTCACCCCTAAAGTAACACTCCTTAAGCATGTCATATTTGTGAGTGGGTTCACACCTGTCCCATTCTAGCTGGCCTGTGTCCCGGCTGCGTGACAGCACAAACCATCTCTCAGTTCACTCTGGATGGAGTGGCTCACCTAACCAGAAATGGCTGGAAGCATTACTTACAGAGGTGTCCAGCAGGAGTTACAATGTACGTGCTGATTATTGGCCATCTCTGCCTGGACACGCCAATGCTGCTGAGTGTTCTGTGCTTGGCAGCATAGCTGCTTCACAGTTGGGACTTGACTCTTGCTCCGTTTTTTGAGCCACACATGAATCCCAGCATGTGTACATACCTGTGAGTTTCCAAGTGCAACGTCTGGGGCTTTTCTGCCCTTCTCCTTGGCAGTGCTGGAGGCTGTTTTTTTCCTCAGAGGGGTGATGCTCTCAGTTTGTACAGCTGTAGATGTGGATTAGCATTCAGATATTCTAGGCACTTCGCAGCAAAACTTGGAACTGGTATAAAACTGTATGTGCAGGGGCTGTACCAGAGGGCTCAGATGGAAAACAATCCCCACTTGCCATGTGGAAAGAGTTAATGTGAGCTGTGGCTGCCAGAACAAAAACTAAACAGTCCTGGATACTTCTGGTCTGCGAATGGGATTAAAATGGGATTTTACAGAAGTAAACAGAGTGGAAAATTGGGACTAAGTTTTCTTTGTGTTTGTACTTTTAAGAAAGGATGGAGGACTGGATGAGGCTGTGAAAATGCAGCTGTGAGCGTGTCACTGTGCAGTTTGTCAAGCACACAATCCTCTGGCCCCACTCCTCCGTTCCAACTCAGGAAAGGGCTCCCTGGTTGTGGATTTCTCCCCTGCAGGAGTGAGTTATCCAGATGATGAATTTCTGAGGCACGCTTGAGTCACGTGAAAGCCAGATGTGAACATTTTCCAAGCAGTGTGTGTGGGTCTAACATACGCCAGGCTACGTGGCAAGTGGACGTGGTCTGAGGTTGGTCTGCAGAGTGGTGGTGCTGGGGAGGCAAGGTGCCCAACAGCTCCCAGTTTCTGCCAGGGAAAGAGGAAGGTGCTGGCTGTGCTCCCCACTGCAACCCAGCACCTCTGCCCCCACCCCTACACTGACAGGCCCTCCCCAGGCTGTTCGTGATAAAGCTGAACTTGGTGAATAAGACTAAAATTAAAGGCCTTATTTAATTTCTGCTGTCAATCCTCTTACTCAGCCACTTTAGCTGGATTTGCGTGTTTGATAATCTACTAGTCAAATATTATTTCAAGATGCAGCCCTCTCGAACAGATGGCATGGGGAGTGGAGGTAATGTTCAGCTTCAAGTGTATAGAAGAGAAGATAACTCTGCAGGAATGAGAGGTTTACTTTAAAATGCTGTCTCTTATTGGGGGAAAAAACACTATATGTATATTCCTTCAACTACTATCTTAAAAAACTTGCTTTAAATGTTATGTATCAGCATCCCACAGACATAAGAGCAAGGAAAACTTATTTAAGCTACCCTGGTGTGGGACAGCTGCTTCCCCAGCAATTACAGTAACAAATGAATCTGCCATTGTGGTACCTAAGAAGTTTAATGTCTAACCAGGCTCACACTGAGCCAGGCACCGGGCACAAATGTTGGTTTTGTTTAGGTCTTTCTGGAGCCTGGGGGTAGAAACATCAATGGCAAATTTCAGCAGGGTGCCCTGAGTAGGACTGTGTGAGATAGGTCAAAACACTTGCAACCTTTCTGTGCCATCCTCCCGTTTCTCTGACTATCTGTTGTTCTCTGCCTAACTGAGTGAACTAATTGTGTGAGCCAAGAATACATGACAATGGTTCCAGTTCGGATGAAGCCACATTTGCATTTTTCTCTTTCCAGCCGTGCTGTAAAACTACATATAGACTCTGTATCAGAGTAATTATCTGGTAAAAATACTTCCATTTCTGGAGGAGCTTAGCAACATGAAGCATTTGTGTCTTCCTCCCCTAGTCTAGAATGGGCAACCATACTAGACCTCCTTCCCATTTTACTGCCTTCCCTATTAACCAAAGTATCAAGCCCCAGCTGAAGGGGTAGGGACTAGAGGAGAGAAACCTGGAGACGGGCTGGCAAACGATGGTCAGCAGGTCTGAGGGATGGAGATTTTGGAGAGAGTCACAAGAGTATGAGCATGGTGCACTGTCTGCAGATGGAAGCAGAAACAAGCCCCACAGTTTTGGGGTTCCTCACTGAGCTTTCTGCTCTTGACTGGCCAGCCTCACCTTGTCATGAGGAGAAGGAGGAGTAGGTTGTTCCTTTGCTTGTCTGAAGAGTGCAAAAAGGAAACAAGAAGGGGGAAAGTGGAGGCAAAATCCCAGCAAGAAGCCCTGGACTGAGTAGACTGGGCCTGGCTTGTGGGTTCTTTACCTACTTGGGGCTGTAAGGTGTCCCACCTGAGCCCCCAGGACAACAACATAGTGCTTCATTTATACCAACTCCTTGGCAGGCTTGTCTTCCAAACAGTGACCTGAAGTACAGGCTCAACTTCTGTTTTCTGTTCTCCTGTATGTGACGAACATTGCAGCCAACAAGGCTCTAGGCCAATTCTAAGAAGTGGACATGTCCAAGGAACAGTGTGGTCAGCCCACTTCTTGCTGACTTGTTAGATACCACTGTTGGCATAAGAACACACCCATTCTCCGGAAGAAGCATTTATTTCCCCCAGCTCCAGTCTAAGGAATCACTGATTGCATTGTTCATTTTCTTTTCACCCCTCCAATTAAGACAGGAAGCATGTAAGTCTAGAAAATGAGTCTGCAAAACGCTCAACTGCACTCATGGAACAGATCACTGTTGGAAACAGACCAGGTGTCAGTATCTCTTCAGTATGGCCATTTGTTCTTATAATCCTTTTTTCAGTAATTTAAGTTGCACTGTACCAGCTGGGAGATTTTGGTATTCCCAGTTGATGTTAAAGGTAGGGCTTCATGAGAACAAAATAGTTTATTCGTTTCATTGCCCTGAGACTGTTATCTCCTATGGAAGGCAACTTCCAAAGAACAGGCCATACTTACAGGCAAAACTCTTTGCCCTCCACAGCAAGGTAGCCACGTCCAGCTCACTTGTAGAGACTTGTCTTTGGCCCATGCTAATTTCTCAGTTATGCACAGAAATCATTTGGGGCAAGGGTTACATCGCCAGGTCTACAACCACACTGAGACTCTGACCAGTATAATCCAATTCCCCACAGTTACTGCTGGACTGTTGTTGGGAAATATGTAGCTTAACACGCTAGACAGCTATACAGACATTTGTTTTTTAAAAAGCCTGTAATAAAGGGCCCTGATAGCCCCAGCAACATGAAACCTGTGATTCTGTAGGAGAGTGTCCCTCCTGGTGTTGTCTGCAGTGTTAAATTATGGATGCTGGGCTCAACACTGAGCTGAACATTTCAGACAGTGTTACTCGCAAAAGGAACCTGCATCAGTAGCTGCTGCTAAAATGCTCATGGAGGAGGAGTTCCTCTGCACCTGCTGGGGCAGGGGCCCACCAGGATGTGGTGATGTGTACCATGAATGTGGCATGTGGATTTTGGTAGCATTGAGCTCATGCATTCAATTCTAGACTGACTCCAGCTATTGCAGGGTTTTGTGGAAGCTTGCTCCACTCTAACTGTACACAAGACTAATAGTCTGCTGCTAAAATGAGATGAGTGGAGCTGTATCACAAGCATAAAGCATTAGTCCCCAGCAGTCTGGCGCCTGTTCTCTTGCCAGTGGTGGGAGGAGCAGCAAGCAAACCAGTTTCACTGGCAGCAGAAAAGCTTCTGCTGAAATCTAGAATAATGTTTCACGTTCACCATAGCAACCAGCTTAATTTTGTCTTCAAAGCTTTTTGCCCCTTCAACTCCTTCCTTTTCTTTTGCACCTGAGGAACCCCCTTGACCCGTCTGAGGGTTGCCCAACTCCATCGTGGTGGCTTGAAAGCGACAGAATGGGGTTCAACAGCCACTGCCAGTGACACGCCTGCTGTGCTGCTATTTCTGTGCAGTGTGGCTCTGAAGGAAAGCCTCCTCTGTGCTCTTCACAACTGCCTCAGCCTCGTGACTTAGCTGGAATTTATGGATCCATGTTCCTTCTGAGCTTTTAAAAATAATTCCAGTAGGAGGAGTTTGGTCTGGCTCCAACTGAAGTCAGCAGCAGGGGCTGTGGGGACTGCTCTTAAGAGCAGAATTGGGATGCCATTGCCCTAGGAGTGGCCTGCTTCGAGCAGGCAACTTTAATTTTCCTTCCAAATTCTGAGATTTCCCCCCCTGCACTTCCAAGTCATCAGAGACCAGCCAGTGTTCAGCCATGTGGCAGTGGGGGAGAGGAGTGGCAGGAAGCAAAGGTTTGTTCGTTTACTGTTACCAATCCCATTGGAAACCAGGTCCAAGCCCCATGTAGAATTCCAGTAAAACCCTGTCCTAAAGGGAAAACCTGTGGCTGTTCAAAGCTTGTGTTTTGTTGGCTCAGGCACAGCATGTTTCTGAGGCCTCTGACCTTCTCCCCGTATGCTGGCTCCCGCCGCGGCTCTTCATTTGAGCTCTCTCTGAAGTGGAATCTATCACTAATGTCTGATATTTTTATTATTTGTAGGGGGGACTCTTAAAAGCTGGTAGCAATTAGAGCTTAAACGTCTTGGAATTAAAAAAAAAGAAATCCCCAAGAAGGAAGTTTAATGCTAAGCAGATGTGCAGGAGCAGCTGAAATATGCTGGCTGTCTTCTGCTTCAGAAGCAACCTCATCCACTTCTACCTGCTGTCAGGCTGGGGCAGCTCAGAAGTGCTGCTGCTTTTATGCTGCTTTCTGGGCTGCAAAGCCCACCCTGGTGACCTGTGGGATTGTTTACCCATTAATACTTACATTACCCTTCTATTCTGGCTTAAACCAATAGTTTTGACAAGGAGAAAAAAATACTTTCTTTAAAAAGAATTTTTTTAAAAAATTGATAATGGCTAACAGAATTAGTTTATTTATGGTCAGTTCTCACATGGATGTCTGTAGATATGGCTACTGTGGATCTAGGTTTAAACTCTCTCTCTCCTTGTGTAGACAGATCCAGAGTAGCCCTAAACTTGTGTTAAGTGCAGCATATTTCCTCTAACTTTGGGTGTTTTCATCTTTTGCTGCAGCTTGGGTGGGGGCAAACTTTGAAATTTTTCCAGTTACTCTTGCAATATATCATCTGCTTGATTTATCATTGTCGTATTCAGGTTCTTCTGTCTGGAAAAAGATCTGAAAGACAGCTGACTGAAGTTCATAATAGTTCTCTGAAGGCAGTGGAAGTCTATTCAAAAGTTAATAGACAAGTTGCTGACAACAACTCCTTCACACCTTCTCCTGTGTGTGCCCCAAGTCTGTAACAGAAACATGCTGTATATTCCCTCCATGAGCAACAGCACAAGTTACTCTGCCAGATTGTTTCCTGTTGCACTCCACCAATGCAAAGCCTTTTTAATTTTTTCTTAAATGGTAGTCCAAAAGTAAATTATTGTTATTTACCACTGTGTATTTTGTAGCGTATTGTGACAGTGCAGCACATGGTTTGGGAGTCAGATGGTTGAAAGACCAGAATTTTCTCCAAGCTGCCACTATAGAGAGTTAACTGTAAAGTAGTCAAAATACTGAATCCATTTGAATTGCAGTGCAACTACATGATGAAAATTGTGTCCCTAATTTAAAGAAAGGATTTCAAAACCTCAGCATTCCCTCAGTGCCGAGAAAACAGCAATGTGTTTCTTGGACCTCTGGTTTCCATTGGGAAAGTTTGAAAGCTGTTTCTCAATGTTTGTCTCATGCTAGCAATTCCTCAGTTATATGTATGTACTGTGAATCTCTTGCATTACTATCTATTAATCTTATTACTGCCTTGGAGATACTCTGCAATTCAAAAGACAATAGCAAATAGACAAGGCCACCAATATGGCCTGCTTTTCTCTCCAGATGGCTGATGGGTGCATCTTCTCTCCTGTTAAGCTGCTGCATCCAGAACAGGGTTCCCCATTGCACAAAAGTTTTTCAAATTGCATTTTGGAGTTGTCAGAATTTAGGAAATTCTTAGACTGTCATATAAACATCTTTTTTTAGATGTCTCTTCTCCCAGGCAAGGAGAGAAGGAGCCCTTCTGCTCCTTCATCCCACAGAAGGGAAATGTTTGTTATTTAGGAATGGGGGAAAATTTGTTAACTTTCAAAATGTACTTCCAGTGTAATCAAGAAAAAAATTAACACTTAACATTTGAAGATTATTCCCAAATTCCCAGGCTAAGTATTTCCACTTCGTTTCATGGAGAAGGAGGGCAGCAACTCTTGTTGTTGGCAGCAACTCTTAACAGCTTTCTTCTTAGCCTGATCTCTGTGTCATTCATTGGTTAAAAATGTAATTTCTAGTTAAACTCTGAATGTACCTTTATTGGAGCTTTGTACTCTTTTCTATGGAGCATTAATTATCTATTATTATTTTGGTTAATGCAATTCCAGGGTAACAAAAGGCTTGTAGGAACTCATATGTGTTTGCTAAGCTCAGTCTCTGTGAGTTGTCTGTGTGTATTTTGGGTATGATTAACAGCTGCAAAGATAAATAATTTTGCAGGTCTGAGGCCTAATAAGTCAAACTGTCTCTTGGTATGTGTCTTCTGAGCTATTCGGAATAAGCTCAGGGCATATCTTACTCTTAGAGCTCAAATTGATCTGTAGATCAGTTTCATAAATTCTGCAAATCCACTAAAACATAAAAATTAACTGGGTGGTTCTTATGACTTGACCTTCCTCTGAGTCCCCATCATGCCAACACTACTCTTAAGAAAATAGCTCTCTTAAAGCTGTCTTTACTAACTCTCAGACTTTCTGATATGACTGGTTTTGACTGTTTTCTTGTGTCTCTAATTACTTTCTTTTTTCATGGCTGCCCCCTGATTGGATTTCAAGTTTGGATGTCCAGTTTGTCTGAGACTCCAAAAAAGAGTGTCGCTCCAGGTAAATTCTTGTGTCTTGGTGTTCTGCATGCTTTTAAAACCAGAATTCTGTTGTTCAAGCTGTGTGTGGTTTTGGAGTTGTCTTGAATGTGAATCTCTGACAGTGGATACCCAGGATCTGTTGTCTGCTTGTATATTGTTTTTTCCATGATGCATGGTTTCTGGTAAGGAAGAGCTTTGCTTTTCTGATGACTGCCTCACCTTCATGTTGCTGCTAGCAAGGGTTAGTAGTTTGCAGGGTTTTATTCTCCTTACCCAGCTCAAAGCCGCAGTCCATCCCTCTTGTGGTGGGTGGAGCCTGGCCACAGCTAACTACCTGCACAGCTGTGCTCTCACTATTCTATGTGGAGAAACTTTATGGGTCAGGATAAGGCAGAGAAACATGACTGCTCCCTGTCCTTCTGAAATGCTCTTTGCATTTCCCCAGTAAATGGAAGTGATTTTGCATGAAAAAGCTGAAATTCTGATAAAGATAAAAAATTTTCAAGGGAGCATTTTACTTTTTGCATCGAGTCAGGAAGGAGGAGGAAGGGGAACAGCTTCTAGGTGAGGTGTCAGGGGCTAAGGAGCAGTAGTCCCAAAGCAAAAACTAAGCTTTATAATGGGTTGGGACTTGTGCTGTGTAACCAGTGGATTTCTTCTGCAAATAGTTGTCACTTGACATGGAATTTCACAGAAGAATTCTTTTCTCCTTCAGACTTGGGAGAGATCACAAGTGATAGATTGTGTGCCTGTACAGGATGCTGGGCTGATCACTCAAGCAGTTAAGGCTATGTATAGGTCTCAGGGAAAGAAAAAATGGAAACACTCCTGCTGATTTCTGTACCAGATTTGGTAAATATTCAAGTTCATGCCCTGTAGAAAGTATGTGAACAAAATCCCACCATCCTCGATGGATGAGTGCTTGCTTGTCTGAAGTTTTTACTGAGCAAGACTGCTGTGATTCCAGAAATGCTATTCTTTACAGAAGCTGAATATATCCTTGGAGGGTTCTGCCTCATCATTGCAGAATAGGTCTAATTTGGGAGTGGTAAGTGGATATAAAAGTGCAGAAATATCTGAAGTATTCAATCACAGGAGCCTGCTGCTTCGTAGGTCATAGGGGAGTTGAGACAGCAAAACAGAATGAGACTGAGCAGGAGAGAAACATTTTGAGGAGGAGATAGAAGAGGAGGTTATGAAAAATGACAAGAACCACTCAGATTACTTGGCTGGGGGGTGAGGTTGGGTTTCTTTGACTCAGTAGATCTGTTGGGACTGTTTTGTGTTGTGGTATATAAAACAGCAAACTGAATGCCAAGGTTTTTAGCCTTCTCAAGAGGCAAGGAAGCAAATCTTTAATAGATACAATTTTTTTCCCTTTTGTTTACTGCTTTTAGCTAAATGCATGTAACTAGTTTGGAAAAAAAAAAATCTGTGCATGATGAGTGTGCAAACAGAAGTGATTAATTGCATTGCATGGTGCTCAAGAAGGTGAATGTAAATACATAGTGCTGCTCATAAGTCTTAGGTACATTTGATAAGTTCTTAGCTCCCCATGCTGTTCTAGTTCATGTGGCCTTTCAGTTTCTTGTCTAAATGAATCCCCAGTTTCCAAAATAGCTGTTTTTCAGTCCAGATCTGCCATAGGCTGTATCCTGATGTGTTAAGCTGGTAGATCAGACTTGAATTTGAATGTGATATTTACCTTTATGTGTCCTAGCTAGGCTGTTGCTTGGAGGTGAGTTTCATGCTGCCCAAGCTCTAGCTGAGGTTTTGAACCTGCCCCATGAAGTGGAGACTCTAACCAAAACTTTAAAGCAGTTTCATTTTGTACTTTGGAAAAAGATGGGTGCCACACAGCCATACCCTGGGAGGTGCTGTGGTGGGATGCTAGTTTGGTCACCCTGACTGCTGTTAAAATCCTTGGCTGGTCTGCTTTGTGCCATGTGGAGGGATAGGAATGTATTGCACCACTGAGCAGCATTAGGGAGAATGCCAGAGTATATTGGTGACTTCAGCCTGGTGGAAGACCCAGTTTGGCAGCTGTGTGAAAATCTCCAAGCAGTTTAACAGATTTGTGTGCAAAATACTTAAGTGTTCTCAACTGTAGCTACCTGTAACCTAGTTGGTTGGAATCACCGTTCAGAGAGCCAACTTTCCAAGAAGGAGTGGAAAGAGGACTCAACTTTTTACTTTCACCCTCCTGCCTCTAATTTTTCTTGGCTCTATTTTAAAACCTAGCAGATCAAAAATTAAAAATAAAAATCCCAAAACCAATAGGCTCCACTTGGCAAAGGTCAGCACTAATTTTTTCTGTTGGTCAGGATTTCATTGGAAATGCTGCTGAGGGTTGTAAAGAGGGAAGAGCTGAACTGGAGCAGCTGCTTGAGAGCAGGCTCATTTACCATGGGCCAGGCTCATTCCTGAGGCACTCCCCGTGGAGGCTGTGTCTTGCTGGTTTTAGCTGTGTCACACACACTCCAGTGCTGGTAGCCACAGTCTACCTTAAAGATTCCACTTGTCCCAGACTCTTGAAGGCTCACCCAGATCTTGGTTCTTGGAAGTAACAGAAAGTACTATATGTATCTTATGATGGGGAATGAATCCAGGCATCCAGTTAATTTTTTGCTGCTGTGATTGCTGATCATAGTCTCTTGTTGCCAATGTCTGCTGTCAGTGTGGACCCCTATAGCTGTTTGTAGCAGCAACGCAGGAGGTTAGGAGAGACTTAGTGTAGCTCATGGAGTTACCATCTAGACCAGATCTTGGCAAGTTTAGCCAAAAAGATAGCAAGAAGGGCTAGAGCCTTGGCTGCTATTGCCTCTGTGAAAGGCTTGCAGAGCACAGGAGCAAGGTAGGTGGATGCTTGGATGGATGCTCACTTAGGGAGAAACCTCTCCTGCATCAATCACAGCTGCCATCCTGGGGTGAGAGGTGTTTACGTGCTGACCTGGCCATTGCTGGGTGCATGATGCTCAATCTTGGTTCAATTCTCAGGCATTCTTTGGGATTTGGACTAGGTTTTAGGTGAAACTTCTCTGGCCTTTGGGTCTTGGCATTACCAGGATGGTCAGATCCAAACCATTCCCTTTCTGCTTTCCACTGATCTGTATCTAATAGCAGGATGTCACCTGCTTCTGAAACTCTCTTCTGAAAATGCAATGGAGTATCTTTGTGCTTTGTAAAAGATCTACCTGGCCAAGCTCAGGGACGAACTACAGAAATCATAGTGTATTAATAACCCACTTGATAGACTTGCCCAAATGTTTATTTTCTTCTATAATTGGCAGTAATCCAGACCTTGAGACTGGATTAGTACTGAATTTCTGAAGTAACTGTGGGAGGTGATGAACTTTTGTCTTTGTCCCTAAAACTTTGAGTCACAGGACTGCTACACCAAGAGCCTCTGAACTCTGAAGTTAAACACTATTAGGATTGGGAGGATTGCTATCTGGCAGGAGGGATGAAGATGAATCCACTTCACTCACAGCTTGTGACAGTAGTAGTCTTAGCTCCAGGAATAGTTACTGCATAAATACAGCCTGAATTTTGGTAAGTGCAACAGGACTGAAGCATGACAGGCTAGAGTGCAGGAGTATCTAGGAGATGAGTTAAAGCCCCAATTGTTTAGGGCACACAGAGAATAAAAAACGGACAAAAATCCAAAACACCAAGACGGAATGAAAACACTCTCACTGAATAGAAGATAGATCCTAGACACGGAAACAGAGTTTTGATCTGAATCCATGTTGTCCTCATAGAGATTTGTTGCAGGCTTCATTAGTCTCATCTCACTGCTTACTCTAGGAACTGGTTATTTTAAGAATTGCTTTTCCAACACTGCTGCGATATGATGAACTCTTGTGCACTCTTACATGCAGTACATAGCAAAGTCTGTTTTATCTTGTGTGCAATACACACTTAACCAAATTTATAGTGGACCTAAGCTCTCTATCTTCACACAGTTCAGGATAAATCATGGGTGGAGGGTTTAAAGAAAACATGCAATTTTGATGTTTATTTATTCTAGTCATGTGGTCCTTCTGATAAGAAAGAAAAGAGGTGAAGTTTTTAGGGGAAGGAATTTGTGTGTTTAGAGCTGGGTGTATGATTGCTGCAAGGGGTTAGACTGATCTCAGGATTTTAAGTAGGCTTGCTGCTATTCTGGTTTGGTTTTTTTCCCTTCATCCTTCCCCAAAAGGAGTTTTCCAGAGATACATAAGAGTTTACCCTTCAAGAACTGGCTTTAACAAGAAACCACAGCTCTAGATGCAAGCTACCACAGTTACTCCTCCCTCTGTGTGGAAAAGCGCAGAGCTCTGCCATTATCTCATGGAATGCCAGGACACTCAGAGCTGTGTCTGCCAGACACCCTGGCGTGCAGACCCTGCACATGTCCCCAGCAGTTGTGCCCATGTCAGAGGGCTGGACTACCTGCCAGTTGGTTGTTCAGCTGTGACTCACCCTTACGGCATTCACTGGCCGTTTCTGTGGTTTTGGCTGCTTCTGCAGGACTTCCACTGACCAGCCCAGTACTAATTCATTTAGTCTCAATCTGTAAAGGCTTGATTAATAATCACGAAAGAACAATATAAAAGCCTGTGCACTGTATGGATTAAAAGAGCAGACATGTTTATAGCCTGATAACAACAGAGTAATCTGGCAAAGATCAGGAGTCTTACATTCCCATATCCAGATGATTTTATTTTTGGAGTCCAGTTGGTGGTTTTCATTTTTGGCTATTGCAAAACCATCATAGGTCTTAGCTGTTGCAACACAGGAGGAGGAGGATGATGTTGTTGGAACGGATGTTCTGCACTCTTATTTAGGAGGCTTTCACAGTAGTTGCTGGTCTCCGAGTACAGCAGGAGGAATGATGTTCCCTCCTCACTGCCTGGTGAGGGGGAAAGGGTGCAACTGTTGTCACTTAATAGTGCCAGCTGTGAGGGGCATGGACAAGCTCCAATGACATTTCTGCTCTGCCCCAGGAAGAGAAGTGCTGAGGTGAGGAGCGGGAGGATTGTAAAGTGAAGCCCTATGGAGAGGAGGAGGGGTATCCTCAAGACTTTAACCAGGAAACGGACTCGAGGCAAAAAGAAATGGAGAGGCAAGCAAACTCTTATTTCAGCCAGCAATCTGTGCTCTGCTCTGGGGAGGGCTTGCAAATTGGAGCTTAACCAAAACATTAATTCTGCTTTTTTGGAGGGAGAGGAGGGGGGACCTTTTACCTGGCTCATCAGTGTTATCCTGTCCTCTACTCTCCATTTCTCCTGCCTGGGCTGAAGATGCTTTTTAAAAAGTAGGGCTGTTGTGTCAGGGTGGCATTGCGGCTGCTTGTGAGCTTGCTGGGGAACTCGTGCCACGCTGCATCCCTCTCCTCTGGTGTGCTCACACTGAGCAGGCTATTGCTCTTCAATGCATGCTGTGTCCTGTGTTACAAATTAGACCTGAACTAATTGGGAGGGATGCGGAAGCGCCCACGGCAGCGGGTGTAATTGGTGCTGTGCTCCCTGTGGTGTTGCCTGTCTTGTTCTTTTGAATCCCCTTTGGAGAGTCTGACATAGTGTAGCAGCAATGTTGTGGGCATCCTGAGTGTCACTGAGGAGTAATTCATCTGAAGAAGCTTGTGGGGGATGGAAGACTGAGGAGGATTAAAGTCCCTTACTCTACTGACTGTGCCTGAAGGGAATGTAGTAACCACCCAAACCAGGCTACCCAGAAAATGTTTACCGCTTTTGGTTACTGGAAGGAGCTCTTTGTCTTTTCCTCCTCCTCTTCTTTTCTTTGCTCTTACTGAAATCTTCTCCACTGTGCAGCATCTAATCTTGGGTGACCATCGCTCCAGGAGCCACAGGGACCCCATGCCTGGAAAGGGGGATATCCTCTAGGCATGATCTGCTGTAGCTGTAAATGAACAAGTTTGTTTGACCTTGGTTACTTCCTAGACCAAGGAATTTATCACCCTTTTTTTTTTTTTTGGTCTTAATAGGAGCCCTGTAGCACTTATACAAGCATCTGTTAAAACAATCTCTTAATTGTATGTGTTCCTCCAGCCACTGCAGTGACAAAGAAATCCTCCTGCAGTGAGTACCTTATCCAAGGCAGGACAGAGTAACCCAGAGAAGCCCTGCTGGGTTTCAGATATGAGAATGAAGATATAACCTATCTTGCCAAACTGTTTTAAGTGCTTATATTTTTTGAAGCAGACTTGTGGGGGTGGATTTGAAGCGCTGATTCTCCATGTTTCCTGGCAAGGGCATTCCCCTGGCACACAGTCCGTGGCTTGGCCTCTGTGGCTGCCGGTGGAGCGTTTGCCAGCCTGCACTCCAGCCTGGTCCTCTCCTTGTTCCCAGCAGGGACACATGCATCGCATGAACTCTGCTGCTGCCACCAAGCCAGTGCAGCCTTTTGGATTTTTTTTCCTTACTCCAGTCCCATGAAAGGATTTTTTTTTTTTTTTTTCCTTACTCCAGCCTAGTAGGTTGGAGGAAAGAAGGCCTTTGAGTTGTTGGTGTAGTAACTAGCTTCCTGCATGTCCCCTGCTCTCCTTGTCACTGTTTGGTCCCTCTTGCCTTTCTACACACTGAATTCTCTGCTGGTGCACATGCATAGACATAAATCCATGACAGCTTTTATTTCTGGTTAAAAAACTTGTATTTATCTCAAGACTAAAACAAAGTAGGGGTTGTAGGTATTACTTGCCGAAGTAGGTTGAAGGAAGATTATAATCTTGCTGGATTCTGAACTGGAGAAAAGACTGTGTGGGAAACAAGAGAAAGCATCTCATCATACTCTAGGTAGCCCAGCTAGCACTGGTTTAAACTAGAGTGCACGAGTCACATTGATTGATCATGAAGAGAAACATGATGCTTATTTGGAATGGACAGCTGTGGTGAAAATTTGTATTATAAATTTCCATGTAGTCAGTTCACAGTCTTCTCCTATTCCTGCTACTGGCTGTGGTTCAACTATCTATAGAAAAGCTAAATCTCTTAAACACAAGCTTCTTGAGGAGAGGACTCCTTTTTAAAGAAAATTAACTTACATAATTTGAAGAGAAGTAGAGGCATGCTTAGGGAGCAAGGAAGTCTTCTAATTTTCTGGATTTCTTAAACCTGGTCTAAGGGGAGGAACTGTGATAGTGTTTCCTTTCAGGAAACAGTTGAATTAATTGCTTTTTTTTTCTAGGATTTTCATTTCACAGGATGCTGTTTTAATGGCTGATGCATTCTTTACCTCTTTCTTGGCAGGGATGCTAATTACTTGTCTGTAGAATCACTTTGCATCCAGTCCAAACACATATGAGTGTGGAAATACATGCTGAGTTTGGAAATACAGCACCTAGCATCCTGTGCCTGGCTGTCAGTCCCTTGACTTTTCTGGTGGACAGTTTCAGACCGTGCCACTTCCTTCCCGTCTCTTGTAGCCAATTTGTCATCAGAAATTCAGGAAAACCCGGAGTCTGATCCTGGCTCTGCCCCTGTTGTGTAAAATGGGACAATCAGCAAGTTGTGTATGTCTGCTTCTATCCTCCCTCTCAATCTGCGTCTTAATCCAGAACAACAGGAACTGCCTCTTAATACGTAAAATGCTTAATAATGGCGGTGTCCCAAACTGCTGTATTTGAGAAAACCTGTAAAATAATTTTGCATTAAGGCATGTTTGGCCTTACAAAATAAAGACGTAAACTGACGAGGTTTTCATGGCTATTTCAGGCGGTTTCTAGACCGAGCACAGTCAGCCTGTGCCTGGGTTTGGGAGTGCAGAGGCCCCGTCTGCACTGTTGGTGTTGCATTGCAGAGCCGAGATGCAGCAGCCCAGGGGCTCCCTCCATATCTATGCTGTGCCTGCCTCGTGGCTCCACCTCGAAACGCATAATTTCGGTTTGGGGGTGAAAAAGTCAGAAATAATAATAATAATAAAAGACCAGTAGTGTGGGGGAAGGGAGTGAGGAGAGCGTCATTTTGCACCTTTCGTGGCCCCTGTTCGCGTGAGCGGCTGCTCTCATTCATAAATGGCTCTGACAGCCGCAAGCCCTTGGTCCGAGGAGAAATCAAACAACTGGGGGCTGGCTCCGAGGGCTCCAGAAAGGCGATGGAGAGGGGGAGCCGAGCCCCATCCCTCCGGGGCTGCTCTGCCGGGGGAATGCGGAACTGCGGAGCTGGCGGGGGGCAGGCGGGGGGTGGCCCTGTTTGAGCAGCGATCTGGCGCTCTAACTTTTTTTCTTCTTCTGTTTCAAGTAAACACTCTTCCCCGCCCTCCCCTCGCTCCCTTCACCCCACCTCCCTCTCTTTCAGTCCCGCTCATGTGTTTCTATTTAAGGGCTGCAGTGCAGACGAATATGATTGGCATCTACAGCCCCCTCTTGACTTCCAGCTCAAGCCTTTAGAGTGGAGAAGGAGCTGAGCCGCCAAGGGGAGAGCTGTTTCTTCTTTGGGTTTACTGGGGGGATGGCTCAGCTGTGGATTTATACTGCTTCTGCCCAGGATTTTTCTCTTTGAATGGGAGCAAGGATTGTGGAAACCATGTTGGGAAGAGGTTTATTTTCAGAATCCATCATGAAACTGTGCAACTAATTCACTTTTTTGGCTCCTTTTTGCATTTTTTTTTCCTCCCCTTTTTTCTTCTTCTTCTCTCCAATGTCCCTCTGTGCTGCTGGGTTGTGGGCCAGAGGAGGCTGTTTCTATATGGCCAGCCATTTGGGGATATGCTGCGAGCCAAGGTTGTTTGCTGATTCGCTTGGCTCTGGTGACAAGTTAGCCTGTTGTGAATCGGATGGACGGAGGTCGCTCTCAAGGAGCCATGGCTGGAAGCTGGCTTACGGCTTGCTTTTTCCCTTCCCCAGGTGCTGATGCTAGCTCTGAACCTATGATCCTGGAGCAATATGTGGTGGTGTCCAACTATGAGAAGCAGGAGAACTCTGAGATCAGCCTCCAGGCTGGAGAGGTCGTGGATGTCATAGAGAAAAATGAAAGCGGTAAGTTATAGTTCCTGCTTTTCCCTCTTCCAATGGTCCAATTTTTGCATTTCTCTGCTTTCAGTTTCCTCATCACTACTTGTTAGTTGTGCGTTTGCTCCATCTGGTACAGTTACTATGTCTGGCAGAGGATGTTGAAGTTTCTCAGTGTTGATTTGGGCTGGGGGCCAAATGTTGCCTTCTACTGTAAGAATGTTTCATAGGTTTTGTGTGTTAATTAGCCAAGGTACGCTAATGGAAAATGAAGGCGATGGAGAGAAGGATCTGCAGCTAATAAAGCTGATGTATAGTAGGCTGCTACAGTTGCCCTGCTGTCTCTTCAAGTTTCTGTCAGTATTTCCATTACTAACTCCCTTTGCAGAGGATTTATAGGATGAGTGTTTAAAAATTGCTTGGGATGAAACTTGGCTTGACAGCTTAGCCTGTGGCCCAGAGCTCAGTAGGGAGGGAAGAGAATGTGCGTAGATAAATACGTGGCCATGCACAGTTTTAAAATTTCTTGCAGAAGTGTTAATTAGGGAATTTTGAGGCACAGAAGCAGAGGCTGTCATGTAAAAGCAAGTTGAAATCCCCTTCTGCTAGGTATGGAATAACCAGCTTGCACTTGGAAAATGAGATTTTTGGCAAGTGATTGTATAGATTTCTTTTGTGTACTTTAACTTTTGGATGCCTGGTAGCTTTGAGTTGGGCAGAACACATGCAGGAGACTGTGTACGTGTGAGTGGTTGGAGTGGCTTAGCAGCTGGTTTGAATAACTGCCTGTCTTCAGCAGCTCCCCCTCCTCCCTTCCAGTGCTCCTTGTGTATTAATCCAGAGCTGTTGTCCAGGACTGGTTTCCAGCCCACTCATGACTTGTGTGTCCTCACCAAGAGAAGCTGCTGACATTGGGATCTGTTCAAGCCAAGGTTCACATTGTGGTACCTGCACATTCAGGGCTTTTGCCACTGGCAGGCTCTGGAGTGTGCTGGGCACAGAAGAACATGGGGACACTAGGGCACCCTGATCTGAGGTTCAAATTCAGTGTCCAGAGCTTTAAGCCAGGTTATCCAAAAAGAAAAGCATGCATTGTTTGGGGTTTTTTTCCTTCTTTTAATGTAGTGGTAATTTCTATGTTGTATGAGAGCATCATACTTGTTTGGCTCAAAGTGATACAGTCATTTGCTGGCTGGTGATTTAGTGTGGAGTCCAAAAGGATTGTGTGTGGAAAGGCACTGGCTGATATGAACAGAAATCTCCTGGGTCCTGACTCTATCACTTACAAAACTAATAGAAACCAAACTGCTCATCTGCCCCACTTTAAAGCAGTGTTTATGACTGAAGAGGGAAAAATGTCTTGACTTCTTGAACTGGCTCTGGCCTAGTGGACAAGCATCCCCCTTTCCAAGCCTGCAGCTTCTCATTGTCAATAGTGGGTGTCCCTGCCATCAGAGCAAGCCTGGTTATATTGTGGCAACTTATGTTCATATTCATGATATCCTTGTCTTGGATAATGGCTTATGGAGCCCAGGGAATTAATTGGGCTATTAAATAATACAAGAAGTGTCTGAATTCCAGTTACAGTTCCTTTGTGTTTTCATTTAGCGTGGCCTCTCTGCCTTGCACAGTTCAGACCACATTGTATTGAACCACATGGTATGCAGAGATAGAAATGGAGAATGTCAGGGTTTGAATTAATTAGTGGCTCCAGGAATGTGACTCTTCTCAGGGAACATCCTTGAATTTGGATTATACTTCTTAAAGCCATGTTCTGATGCTTGGCAGCCAGATTCCTCAATGTCCGTGTAAATAAGAAAGGAAATCTGAAGCCTGGAATTCCATGCTGTGATTTAGCTCTTTAAATTTATGTACGTACAAAATAAAGATATTTATGTCCTTAAAAATAAAAAAAAAAAAAAATCCAGAATGACAGATAAGCTCATAAGGCACAGATTGGTGATGGAGAGAGCATTACTTGCTTGGAACTTTTGGATGGCATGTAATGAAATTAGCAAAAGTTTCTCAAGAGTCAACTTTCAAAATTTATGAATTATGGCTTGAATTTGAGTATCTGCTTAGTGTAAGCAAAGCAAACCTAGATGTGGTTATGACCTCTAAGAACATGGGAACATAATTTTCAAGGAAATAATTTTATTGGGCTATGCACATGTGTAATACTTCATTTGACTGTATGGTTGTGTTGGCCTTGTAAGTGTTGTGAAACTCTACCTGTGATGTATAAGTTAGGCTCATGCTTCTAATACATACAAAGGAGATGCAAGGTGTTTGGGATGTAAACTTTAGCAGGGACAATGTCTTCAATGAATCGAAGGAACTGTGGCTAGACAGCTTGTTAGCTGACAGCTGAGAAGTCCTGTCAAACTGGGCAGTGTGTGCTGGATGTGCTGTTGAGCCAGTATTTTGAACATCCTTGTATCTATAGACACGTATACAGCATATCATGTCCGCTTTGGGTGTTTAACTGTACTTTGAGGAGGTTAGATGTGCAAAGGCAGATGACTGTTTAATTTTGAAACCTTGCTTGAATAGGATTGTCTGCTGATGCCAAGGACACTTAAATGGTTCTTTTGTTTTCTGGACCAGAAATAACTTTTAACTTGGCTTTGTTGCATGGGAAAAGGTGTCTTTGTTCATAGGAAAGAAACACCTTTTCTTTTCTGGTCAAATGTCCCTCTGTTTTTTTACACATGGTACCTCACAATCAGTTTCCAAATGATGGTGCATGTTTCACATCCTGCTGGATGTTTTCTTCTGCACACTTCTAGAGCCTGAGCTAGGGTTACCATCTTTTCTGATGTTTGCTTCCAAACTGTGTGGTCTTCTGAAAGGACGTGTGCTGTGCTCACGTGGGCTTAAAGCCCAGTGTATAGGACAGAGGTAGAAGAGGGGGAAATATCTGGTATTTGATTTATTGAAGCCTTATCTGGTTTTCATCAAGCTTCTTTAGCTTCATCTTAAGTGGTCACACTTACTGTATAGTATTACAGAGTGTTGCTTTTCTCATATAAGAGGTGGTATTTAAAGTGTCTCACAGGTAGGTATGTACAAGTCCATTTGGTAGGGCCTTGTCTCATTTGGTTTCCTCTTTCACTGAAAGAGTTGGAAGTTGTCTTCATTATTGTGCTAATAAAAATTATTATGTGGACATTATTTGAAGTTGAAGCTTCTGTCCAGTATTATGACTTAAGAGCAAGGTCAGTGTAGCATATGTGGTGGATAATTTCCAGAACCCTTAATCTGAGTTGTGAAGCCTTTGGGTCACTGTAACCTGGTTGTTGCTGCAGTTACTGTGGAAGCAAACCTTGCTAGACTTAAATAAAGCTGGTTTACTTCAGAACAAGTTATTTAGTAGTGTACCAGCTCTGTGGCTTCAGCATTTGGTTTTTGCAGCAAACACCCATCTTGGCTCAACAAAAGTTGTCCTTCAGACCTTAATTCTGTTTATAAGAGCAAAATACCCAGTGTGCCTGATGTATCTGATGAATATTTATCTGTTTCTTTTTTCCTTAGCTGGGAGGAAAATCTGCATGTAGCAATGGCCACAAATGCATCAGGAGAAAAAAGGAGGTTCACAGTCTCTACAGATGTTGTCTGGGAACGGGCTGTGGTTACAGGACTAGTGTTTCTTGCTAGAAGTGACTGTGATTTGTTTAAAGGCATGGTGTAATCAACCTGCTCTGTCCAACACTATCTAAACATTTCGGAGCTGTTTCAGAAAAACTATGTGAATAGTTGACGTAAGCCCTGTCTGTCGACTACATAGGCTTCTTTTAAACCTTGACCAAAAATAGCCTCATTGAATGACTTAAAAATGTATTTCTGTTGCAGAAAAGAAATGTTGTGACTTTAAAGCTGGAATCAGACAGATTTCTTTAAGGTGGAAGAGGGAGGGCCAGAGCAGCTCCTTCTCTGCCAAGTTTTGCATAGATGTGGCTTGAAATGGTCAAGCTATAAACTGTGTCGACAGTGTTTGCAATGGAAAACCTGACAGACAGCAAAGCATGAGCACAGTCCCGAGCACCTCTGCCTCTGCTGCTGCTGCTCTGCTTGCAGGCAGGATGGGAGCTCTTCCCTTGCAGCCCCTGGGAGTCGTGCCTGCAGTGGAGGCGTCATGGGATGGCCTTTTCAGCTGGGCTGAGCAGGGCTGTAGCCATTTCCTCTGCAATTACATAACTGCAGACCAATTTTCAATGTTTCAGTACATGCAATATGTTAAACAAGGCTATTGTGGTTAGTGTAACTTTGTCAGGACCCAAAGGAATCTCTGCGAAAGGAGGCTGCTCTTCTCTCTTTATCTGGGATGTGGGACTTGCACTGAAGTATCCATGAGGAAGATCTTTGCTGATCTGGGAGTACTGACTTAGAGGTTCTGGGACTTGCTGGTTGTCCACACAATGCCAGGAGATGAGTGTGTGCCTGGTAGTGTCCTCTGCTGCACCATTTGATGCTGCTCACTGGCTGCACTCATGACCTAGGGGAGGGAGATAGACAGGCCACAACTCTCAGTTCCTGGGCATGCACTGGCTTCTGTATTGGAAGCTCCCTCTTCTTAGATTGAGGACTCTTGGAGTTACGTTTCAGTCTCTTCATGGGGAGCACAGCACTCTTTATTTGAAGGTGTTGCTTTCCAGGGTTAAGTAAGTGGATTTATTTGGTACCAGAAGGAGCCAAGATTGCTTTTGTGGTTAACTGCTGCATCTTGGCTAAAGGTACCCCCTTAAAGTGTTTTAAGTAGAAACAGAGAAATAGGGTTTCTTGCAACTCATGGACCAGTCTTGCATCTTTATATCCCTTCTGCTATGCCTGTTTTTGCAAGTAGCATTGATTTTTAGTCACCTTCCTTTAATGTTGGTGGGGCTTGGGTTTTAAATTTTGTAAAGATCACTGTTTCTATCTTGCATCTGCTTTTTGCTGCTCCACCTCTTTTTCCAGGTCCTTGTCTTCCTGATCCCCCTTTATACACAGAAGGGACTGTGTGCACTGCTAGCAAATGTCTCTGAGCATTAGTATTATCTTGTAACAGCTGGCCAACCCAGTACGTTTCTGTTTAACAGATAAGTGGCAATCTAGCAGCTTTCTAGGTATCAAATGTGGCTGTAGCTTTACACCAAATTGCAAATGCAGTTTCCAAGTTTGTTTGTGAATTGTCAATAGCTTTGCATCCACTGGTCAGATTCCTACCAAATACAGTAATTGCCAACACTGTGCTTTATTTCAAGTGCAGCTGGTGCATGTTGGGTTCCTTTAGAAAGTGAGCCTTTTTTTTTTTCCTTTACATAGCATACCAAGAGACTGTAATTCATCAGATATGATACAGGATTTGATTTCTGTTTGTACACCCAGCTTTGCCCTTCTGTTTGCTCTGAGGAACTACTTCAGTTCTCTGTGTTTCCGCTTCTTCCCAGGGTGTCTGAATTTCAAGCCTTGTAAGAGACCAAGGTCATGATATAAAAAGTAAATACTCTATTATACAGCAGCCCCTTCTCTTGGTTGGTCCTTGAGCTGTGCCTGGAATTTGAGGAGAAGAAACAAACGTGTTCTGTAGGTTGAACACGTTTCTTCTAGCACCATTGGCTTTGTCCCAGAGGACAAGTTTAGGTGAGTGGCCACCACTAAATACCTGGGACAGCTTGTCTAGCTGCCTCTGTATGTATCAGTGTCCATAACTCCCTAACAAGGAGAGCCAAGTTTAAGGAAGGACCACCCCAAGCCCCTTTTTCAAAAACAAAGGTGTGTAGCCTTCAGTGTCCATTCTCAATGCAGTGCTGCCTTGCCATGTGTCCTGCCTTTCTGGCACCAGCCCAGCAGCAGAGGATATTTGATCCACTTATGAATCAGTTCCTGTCCTGCTGCAGTTTCTGTCCAATGTACGTACTAATGCAGTCAAACACAGGCCATCTGAGGAGGCAGGGTGGATGATTTGGAATTTTTGGCTAGGAGTTACTGGAAAGTTGTTTAATGTCATAAAAACAGTGTTTGTAGAAGTTTTCTCTCCAAACAGGGACAATGCTGGCAAAGCAGAGATACTTTTCTCCTTCAAATGCTTGCAGCTCAAGGCTGGAGAAGGGCGTCTCTGGGCAGGCTGAGGTTCAGAGCTATCTGTGTGGAGAGTAAGGATGCTCAATGGCACTTGCATGTCTCACTGCAGCTGTGTCTTTGTCTTCAGGCTTCTTGGAGGCAAGGATCAAGGCTAGTTGTTCTTTTGCTTTGTTCTGCAACAGTTTGTTTGCTTTGTTAAGCAAAGCATTCTGTTAGTGCATCTGGCTGCAGAGGGTGGGTTTTATTTTAAATTTTAGCTGTCTTGGAAACTGTCTCTGGAGGGAGCCTGAGTGCCTTGTTTTGAATTAGTCAATGGAAATGGAGTATTGATAGGAGGAACAAGGACATCTACATTAACCCAGGTTCTGTGCTGGCTCCAGGGGAAGCCTGGGACAAGCTTAGAGCAGAGAGATAAAACTGGAGGTGATGATTTTCTCTAGCCAAGTTCTCCTGGAAATCAGTTCCATTCCGGGAATACAGTGCCTGACCACCCCTGCAAACAGGCACTCCCTCTTCCAGTGGCCTGTTTGCAAAATGTTGAATGGATAGAGAGAATTCACACTCACACCAGAAACAGGCGGGTCAGCAGGAGATGAGGAGGAGCCCTCCCTCCTCTGCTCTTGCCCTTGGGAGCCCAAGGGTGGGGTGACACTGTCTAATGACTTTAGCAGATGTAGTAAGCTGGAAGCAGCCCTTGACAGCCTACCCTGAACTCTGTGGTGATTGTTTTGTAAGCCATTTTCTGAACACCTTTTTTCCTTGCCTTTTTCCTAATCTGGTTGTATTTTTGACTCTGTGCCTTTGTAAGGATAAGGAGGATGGTGCTGCTTTCTTTTTCTGGTTGTTTTACTTTTGGCAGTCAAAACATGTTGGTATGGCTGAAGCCCTTGTTTTATTTTCCACAATTAAACTTGAATTTACTGTGCCCAGAAAGGAATCATACCACAACATTTCCGAAGTAGTTACTCTGAGCTGCAGTTCAAGGCAGCTTGAATGAATAAGGGGCTGGGACTGAAGTTCCTAGGCCTTCCTATTGCTTGAGCATCACCACCCAACACCTCAGCTTGGGATGTTGCTGTGTAAAACAATGCTTGAATTATGAATGTTTGGGAATATTTATGTTGCTATCTTGTGATGTCTAAATGGCTTCCTCTGCCCCACTTAGTAACTTCCATGGCAATTGACATTTGTTTCTGTTTAAGAGCTTGGAAGGCAATTCTCTGTGTTGGAAACAAAGCAGGGTTGTTATTACTCTATTTGTTTTGTAGTTGTCCTCTATCACTGTGGAAAATGAGATTGTTCTCCACTGTCACCTCTGAAATGCCTTTTGTTTTGTGACTGTGCCAAGGGATTAAGGTGGGCTTCTGCTTTTCTGCTGATGCTATTCATTCCAACCCTATGACAAGGGGAGAGTGTCCCTTCAATTGTGCTGTGACACTTCCATCTCTTCTGGGAAGCTCTTCTTCATTTCAAAGACATCCTTGCTTGGTTTTCCTTTGCCCAGCTTCAAATTACAATTGGTATTTGCTCTGCCTCCTTGTCGACAAGCTCATTAAGAACATTTGAAATATGGCTGTCTGCTAAACCTCTGCCCTTTGCAGTGCCTCGTTCTGCTGAAGCTTTCCTGGGACACCTTCCGCCCATTCTGGAGTTCTGCTGGGGATGTTTTGCCTGTTGGGATGGAGTTGTTGACTGTGGCTTGTGTTATCTGAGTTACCATTTGATTTGTGAGCAGCACAGTGTCATACTAAAGTGACCTTCAGTGTATTTATAAAGCCTTGCAAAAATTAACTAGTACTGGTATTCCCTTGGGTTCCTAATTGAAGATTTCAGCGTAGTAAGAAATTAATTACTATTTTCCACGCAACAGTGCCTCATTTCATTCCCCTATAGAGGGAAAAGAGTGACTAACAAGTAACAGGGACACAAAAGATGTCATGGGGTCATGTTTCTCTAAAGCATTCTCCTTTTTAACATTATCAGATTCCTTTAATGTAGTGTTGACTTTTAAATAGTTTTAAAGAAACATCTCTCCTGATTAAGACATAATAAAATAGCTTTCAATTTGTAACTGTCCCTCTGGAACATATTTTTCAAATATTTTGGGCTGTAGTGTGTGGTTTATATTAATTTTGCTAGTCTTACTCCCATTATTTGTCTTAATCTTGGGCAACTGGTGTTCTGACAGGGCTAGTTCATTTATGTGGGTTTTTTTCCATTTTGTGGAGACATCTAAAGTCCAGCCACTTTGACTTTTACATTCATTTGACTTTTCTGTAGCTAATATCATGCCTTTGTGGGACAGCTCTCCCACACCTCTAAATTTCTCACAGCTTGGGAGAAGGGTGATTGCTGTGAATAGGAAGTCTCTAAGTATATTAAATATTTATCTCTAGGGCTGGGTTTTTTCCATGTTGTCTTCTAAGCATTCTGCTGAAGTAAACAGGTTCTCCTTTCAACTTCCATCCACCTGGCTTAACATAGAACAATATACTACCCATTTAATTGTGGTTAGATCTCCAATCTAATCGTAGATTAGAGAACATCTAGACTTCTCTAATTTCTCAAGAAATGGGAATTGGAGCCCAAAGAGAGGAACTCCCCTGCCTCATGAGTGCCAGCAGAGCAAGCCCACTTGCAGGGGCCAAGCTTTCAGTCCCACATGGTTTCTAGGTCAGCATGTGAAGAGGTTTTTCTTGTCTTTAGACTGCAAGAAGTATATTTCAAAGGGGGAAAAATGGCAGCCCTTGCAAGGAGTGTTTCTCATCTGCATCTGTTTTGATTTCTCCATATCCAAGGCACTGAGACCCCCTCCGATCTCCTCCAGGAGAAGGAGAGGGAACAAGCCTGTCTGGACTTCATATTTGCTAGCTGTGGGCATGAAATCTGTTCCAGGATTTCTGAGACTGCCCTGTTAGTCTGTCTGCTGGAGAGAGGGGGGGATGTGACCACTGAAACCACAGCCTTGAAGGCTTAGTTGTGTGTAAAGGCACTTCAGCTTCAGACAAACAGAGCACATTGGTAAGAGTGGAGAAGCAATGGCACATAGGCTTTGCTGCCCTTAAGTCTGCTATACAACACATCCAGCCACTCCTGAAGAGTAGGATATCTACCAGGCCTCTGAAAACTTCAATTCTGAAATTTCCATCTGCCTGCAAATTTCTTCTTCTTTTTCTTCTCATTTAATCCTCCTCTGCTGAGACTTTATGGTCAGGCAGTTAGTTAAATTCTCCGTTTCTCCTACATACCCTGTTTGGAGCCCAGGATGGAAGGCTGAAAAGAAAAAAGTTTTACATAGCATCCCCTGTTGGAGCCTTTACTCATTACCTCCTCTGTTTATGCAGTCACTGCCAGTTTTGGGACCCTGAAACCTGCCCCAAGAAAGTGTTTCCAAGGAAAATCTGCTTTTCATATTAGAACACACAAACGTTCTAATGATTGAGTTTCCTGTATCAGCCAAATAGGTCACCAGCTCAGCACTGCTGCAAGAAAGTACCTGGGATCAAAAAGATCTACGAATCAAATCAAATAAATACAAATAGAAATAGAAATCAAACAAGTATTATTGCTGAGGCCTTCCAGTGAGTCCCATAGCTACCCTGTGAGCTGCATTCCTTTGAATGTGACTGGGTTTGTTTTTTTTTTAAAGCAAAAAAACCCTAAAAAATGCTTTTATTTTCAATTGTTCCATAATTTTTTGTTTCATAAAAGTTTCTTTTAAGAAAGCAGGTTGATGAAATGTCCTTAAATAAGCTCCCAAAATACTAAATTTAATGCATAATGGCTGACATTTTCTGCCCTTTGTTCTAGTTAATCAAGACAGTAATTATACACAAAGACTTTGGCTCTTGGAGTGACTTTCAGGCCTGTTTTTCAAAGTAAGCAAAAGACTGATGGTGCATTTTTGTTGTGTCAGATGAGGACAAGATTAATAAAGGATGGAAGAGATTTTTTTTTCCCCAAGCTGCACAGCAAATAAGCAGTTCCAATAATACTTTGGCAGCAAAATGGAAGCTTTAATCATTAGCAGACGTGTTTCAGTTACAACCAGCAACATAACTCCATGCTTTTGGTTTTCATGCTAAAAAGAGTTGAGTTTTGCCACAAACCAGTTTCTTGTCCATCTTCAGATTTAGCAAAACCTATAGGAGTAATTGCCTTGCTTAGGATTGTCATCATACAGTGAGATTTAGGGGGTGGCTTGACAAAGGGGTGCATGTTGGCTCTTTCCTTCCACCCCCTCGGGCTGGGACATCAGAGTTTCTGGCATTCTTGATGGAGAATTTAATTATTTTTTTGGTAGAGAGATGCTGGCTTGCGGTTGGATTAACCAGAGCAGTTCTAGAAGAGGCAGCAGATGAGATGGGCTCACTTGGAGTTCTTTTTACTGGCTGGTTTCTCCTTACTACATTTATTGGCAAGTTTAGTTTTTTGTATCTTGATACACTGTGACTTCATATGAAAGTTGCACGTGCAGTGGGACATCACTTTATTTCAAATGAAGCTGGACTGCAGTTGTGTTGGAAGTGTAGTCAAACTTCATCTTGGTGACAACAGCAAATATCTCCCAGACCTTGCTTGAGTCTGTATCTCCTATTTCTCCCTGCAATGTGATTGTGTTGTGGGATGCCCTAATGTGTTGCTTTGAAAAGCTCTTACAATTCAGTTGCAGAGCTACCTCCAGTGATCTCTTTCTTCTATCACATGTACACCCTTTCTGTCAGCTGGTGGGATTGACTGTAATGCAGTCCTGTCTGCCAGCCCCTGGAGAGTAAGGGAAGTGCTGCACTTGTGCTGCTGACTGAGCTTCACTTTGCTCTTTATTAATACACTTGCTGTATGTTTAAGACTCACTAAGGCTGGTTTGAAACTTAGATAAAAGACAAAGTTGTTTTCTCATGATTAGCAGCAGCCTGACTGGCCAGATCAATTCTGTCAGGCACACATCTGTGCTGACGAGGGTCAGGTAACATCTTCACGATGTGATGTCCAGGTCCAGGTGCCACGCTGGCTCTCAAACCATGACCATATGTGCAGGTGAAATGTATCCTTCTAAAAGGATGATAGTCCTTAGGGACCAAACCTGGAATGGAGTTGGAATCACAAATTTCAGTGGGCTAAAACTGAAGTTATGAAAGCTCTAGACATGATTCCTATTCAAACACAATGGAAGTGATGGGGAGGGGATTGCAGGGTAAATCTCCATGCAGTGGTGACCCTAAGGTTGGAAGAACAGCATCTAAGATTAAACCTGAATTATTGGTTTGAACATCGGTAAGTTCAGAAATGGCACTTTAATCTCCCACATGGACTTTCATAGCTTTTGGATATTATTGGAGGCCTCCATGCATGAGGAAAAGCAGAGCTGCTTGGAGAGACTCAACCCATTTGTCTTAACTGAGTATTGCTGGAGATTTAGGATGGGTAATGTGACCTTGGCAAGATCCATCACTGACCATTGAAACCCTAGGGTTAAACTCAAGGCCAGTTAATTCAGTGTCCTGGAAACCATGCTGAAGAGTCTGCATTTCTGGGTGTCTGCAAGGACAAAACTGCACACACTGACTCATGGGTGGGAGAGTGAAGCTTGCTTGTATGCCTGAAAACAGGATCAGGAGTCTGAAGGGTGGTTTCTTTGATGTTTTGTTCTTAATTCTGACTAAGATTCCTTACTGTTACCAAGAAGGAAATACAGAGTATGAAGAATCAAAATTACAGGATGGCTGTGTGCTCAGGGTGAACTTGCAAGTTATTCTCTTGCTTCAAGTAGTCTGTGACCAAAATGTCCTTGAATAAAAGTAGAATGACCAGAAATAGGATGCTATTTTCATTGCCAGGCAAATGGGATAACTGAGGCCTGTAGAAAATGCCTCTTTTGCTCCTCCTGAACACAGCAAGCAAAACTGGTTCCTGTACCAACTACAAGTTAAATTACACACTTGGTCATTCCAGATGTCTTTGTATTTTTAGAGCTGACTACACACTTCCTGGACTGTTAGCCTGTTGGTTTTAAAATAAGTGAGCTTCTGGGGCTGGCGTGTGAACCTTTCCACTACACTGAGAACTGGGAATTTAAGTATCTCTTTCACAGAAGTATCCAGGTTTGAGAGTCAGCCACATGAAAGGGTGTTGCTTTCCCTATGCCACCCAAGAGACTCCCTGGCAAACAATCTCAAGCAGAAACCAACATCCCACAATAAGAACACTGTCTGCAGAATATGCATGTGGGATCTCAGGATCTGAATGTTTCTGGGGATGTCTTGCAAGATCCCTGCTGACACTGTTTGAAATTTGGCTCTGGATATCGGGAATTGTTGTGTAGAGACATTTGAAGGAAAACGCTGGAGGTTTCAGAGAAACTTCCTTTACAGCTCAGATGCAGCCACCCTTTGTAATGCTGTGACAAATGCCAGTGTAGCGACCTCTTTGCACAGTGCACTTCAGTTGCACAAGGGCCTTTTTTTCCACCAGTTGTGTGTAGATGTGGCAGAGTGCTTGGGCATGCACTTGCCCTTGGCAAGTGTGTCTTGGAGACACTGCAGGAACAAGAATTGAAATAGTGATGGGCCAAACTCACCTGTACCTTAGCAATGGCTTCAGGCTGTCAGATAAGCTACTCTGGCTTCTGTAAACAAATAGTGCCAGGTCATTGGTATGTCAGGAAAACCATCTGCTACAGCTGAAATTTGCCAAGTTCTACTAATCATTCTCCACATTCTCAAATCTTATAATCCTTCCTCTATTTCTTCTTTACCTCTTATTTGAGCAGACTCCTGAATGGACCACTTGAGTGGCCCCCGTTAAATTTGGTGGTAGCTTAAATGTGCACAGGAGGAAGATTTGAAAGGAGGATAACTGAGTGCAGGTAGACATGAGTGACTTCTTTCCTGGGTATCATTTATTCTGCTGTGTCTCTGGTTCCTTTTCACTGATCTCCTATACCTTCTGTGAAGAACCTAATGTGATTAATGCTTTTTTGTGAAAGCTAAATCCTCCTCTATTTTTTCCTGTCAGGAGCACATTCTAATCTAAGATGGCATGTTCCTCAGTTTAAGGAAATCAAAATCCTGTGTTTCTTTGGGACTGAAATTTTACTTTAACCTTGACAATGTGTTGCTGAGGCATTTTTCTGTAGCTGTAAAGTTGTGCCATCATCAGGTCTTGGTAGATGGCCTAGAATTGCACTTACAAGGTAGAGCTCTGGAATCAAACCATCCATTGGCACTTAGTGTTTTTCTTTTGACTTGGCAGGAAAGAGCCTCAGTTGCTGTAGTTGAGCCCGGCCTAGATTGGTAAAAACAGCCATCACTTCAGAAAAGCAAATTTCACAGCTTCAGTCACCACTGTTCAACTGAAGCTGTAACTGAGGTCAGAACTACTTATCTTTGACTTCTGAACAGTCCTCCTTTCTGTGAGAAAGTGACCCAGTAAGGCAAGTTCCCCTGAATGCTCACCAGTGGCCAGCTCACACTTGAGACAGACAGCTTCTATTTGTGATACAACAAATAGTTAAAGAACAGCAGAAGACAGTACATCTAACAATGTAAAGTAACTCAGAAGCTTTTATTTTGGTACATATTCCTTTTGAATGTATCTGTAGCCTTAGCATATCAAATTGGTAACAAGTCCTTGCATGTTTTTGGAGAGTAGAGAGAGAAAATCCGTTATGAGCAAGCCACTGTTTTCTTCCTTTTGAGATTTTAATGTGGGATAAAAAAAGAAAGATATATGAGTGATTCATCCCACAGAGTGTAGTGTTAATCCCATGAAGTTTATGTGAGCAGTGTGTGGCCAGCATCCTTGAAAACGGTCCAGGTGCATTAGTTGTGGGAGATGCTGTGTGGCCTGAAAAGCAAAGGATAGTTAAAATCTACTTTTTTTTTGATGTCTGCTACTCAGATGTATCCATCTGTCATGCCTCTTCTCTGTTCCTTAATTTTTCCATCTTGTGCTTTCTGCTGTCTGTGTTAACTTTTAGTATGGAGGAGGAAAATGAGTCGCATTGCTGGTCATGTTTTCCATCCACCTTTCTCTGCTCTTTTGCTGCCTTCCATTCAGGAATGCCAACACTGAGATGGTGATCAACTGATTGAACTTGTTACAGTTTTTCCAGTGAATGGGTCTGGATATTAGCTTTGTTAAAGTCAATAAGTAGTCCCTGATCATTCCAGTTCTTACAAGTGGGCATGATACTTGTGTGTACCTCTCCATTTCTCAGGATCGTCCATATCTGGATTTTGTTTAGTTGCGTGTTTGTGCAGCTTCATAATGTCCCCTGAAGTGACTAAGCCATGCCTCCTGTCACATGCACAGGACAGAATATTGCATTGGTGTGGCACGTGGTGACCCAGGCTGTGCAGTCCAAAACCAGATGGGCCCAGCTCCTTTTGACAGCTCACAGAATTCATCAAGCAGTGGTAGCCAGGAAGCTCCTGAGTGCGTAGGAGGCTGACCACTGTTACGCAGCTATCCTGCTTTGTTTTGATTCTCTGCTGTCCAGGGCCGGAGAACTTGGAAGTGGATGCTGGCAGAAGCAAAGCCTTCTCACAAGACTCTTACTCTGTGCTTGGAGAAGTGAAGTCACGTTGTGAAGTCTAAATCCGTAGTGGAATTTGTTGATGTTGCTTTAAAGCATCCAAGAACTATGGCAGAAGTAGGTTTTAAAAATAAAAGTGTAAGGTGTTGATTAGTCAAAGACTGTTGAGATGCTAGTGGAGTCTCTGAGCAGGTGCTTTCAATTTGTATTTGGATGTTTGTCTGTCTCTTCTGTTTCAAAGCAATAGTATTTTGTTGGTGGAATTTTGCCCAAAACTGTTCAGAAATTACCATTTGAAGGCTGGTAGAAGAGATATCAGAGGCAAAGGACTTTACAGTGTGACCAAGCAGGGACTGAAGAACTGGCAGCAGTGTAGCCTTGCTATTTCTGCTTAAGACTGGTTTCTGAATAGGTGGCAGCCACTCTGGAAAATCCAAGTACAGATCCTTGTGAAAACGAGGAGCAGGCTTGGGATGAGGTGGGAGCAGAATACCCAGCATCCCTTCAAAAAACTGGGTTTTTCAAGCTCTCAACTTGTTATGAAGTTGCTGTTTCCCAAAATGGTGTATCTTCTGTGCTGCAGAAGGTCCTTGGTGGGCAGCAGTGGTATGAAATGATCACTGTTTGTTCCAGTTTAGTCTGTGTTGCATTTTGCAGTGCATCCTGCTGATGATTCCCACCCTTTTATTAGCTTTCTATAGCATTCAAAGGAATAAACTGTAAGTGTCACATGGCTCCTGAAATACTTGAACAGCTACACATGGGTTCAAGATGAAAAATAAGGTTTCCAATCCTGACTTCCCCAAAATAGGAATGTGGGTTGTGTTCTGTCTAGCATTTTGTTTTGAACAGGAGACTTTTGGTTAAGGTCAGTCTTGGAGGAGAAGAAAACTGTCAGATGTCACAGGATCCCAGCTGCTCTTTGTAGAGTAACTACAGCCGAAGACACTGGGGTGTTTGGTTTCTGCTGAATTTGAGTGACTTCTTGATCATGCGGTGGCAGTGTCAGTGTTTTCTGGCAAAAAGATAGTAAGCAAGAACTAATGTGTCCTAATAGTAATTTGCAAAAACAAATAACATTTCCTAAGGAGAACGCAGCTATTGGAAAGTGAACTTGTGGCTGTCATTCAGCTTTCAGCCTCCAAACCCCTGCTTGAAACCCTGTGTATTTTGGGGATGCAACCGTCCTCTTTTCCATCAGCTTCTTCTCCCTTCTGCTCTTTGCAGGGTTTCTACTATTGTAGCCCATAGTGATCCACCTTGAACATCATCATGGATTTGATGCCTTTCTGTGGAATATGTCAATTCATGGCCTCAGTCCCCAAGGCTGACTGAACAGCCTGCTGGCTGTTTGGGTAGGGGCAGTACGTGTACACACATAGAGGTTAGAACTGTCTGTAGTGAAGGGAAGTAGCCCCTTCTCCCTCAAGCTGAATGATCTGGAGTGTGTTCACTCAAGGACAGAGATCACTGTAAAGTGGCTTCTTTTACTGTGCACTTATCCAAGCCACTATGGAAAATCCAGGCCTTTTTTCCTGGTGGCTTTGGCATGCCAAGAGTGAAATTTTTGGAGCTCAGAATGTTCGTCTTCGTCCCTCTCTTCAAAGATTGCAAAATTTTTAAAAACCCTAAACAATATAAAAAAACAACCCAAAACCAAACCTGTAAGTGCAGATAGGTATTATTGCTGGTTCCTTTACTGTAACTGGGATATATGGTATTCTGAAAAGAAAACAGTCTCTCTCTGCCATCCATTCCATATGAAACTTCTCCTCTATCCCTTCAAAAACCTGAATGTTTGGCGTAATGGCTTCTTCTGGCTAAAATTCCCCTTGTAGGACAAGCTGGGCTCAAGCTATTCTTCCACAATGCCCTTTTCAAAATTCTCAAAAAAAGTGGAGTAGCTGTGTGCTGGCAAGCCTCCTCACAGCTGCAGCTCCAAACCCGAGGAGCAAATGGGCAGCTGGATGGGCTGCTGGCAGCAGGTATTGCTCGAGCAGCAGCCTCCTGTCTTCAGCCCTGCAGGGTCTGTGGTTATGCTCTTGGACTGCACAGCCAGAGAAAAATTAAGATCCTGATGGAAAACTTCTTGGAAGACTGAAACTACTCCTGCACATCTGTCCTCCCTTGGAAAAGGTATTACGTGCTGAAGTTATGAAATATTGTTGGAGGGTAAAGTGCTCTCTGCATGCCAAAGATCCAAGAGCATCTAAAGTGACTGTACTTGGGACAGCAGCGAATCACAGGGTTCAAGGAGCCAAGTACCATCTTCTCCAGCTGTGCAGAGAACACAGGAGGAGGACTTTGCCAAAGACAGTAAGTTGATACCTACTGGCCAGGAGTTGATCTCACTGGCCAGCCTCATCTAATTTCATATTAATGTGAAAAACAAAGATTCATTCAGACTCAGTGTGCCTGGTCTCACAGAATGAAGTGGCACATGAAGACATCTAATTTAGTGTACCAGCTCTCTGTAGTCCAAATTTCTGTGCACTTCCAGTTAATTTATTATTGTAGATGGTATGCACCCATTTGGAATCCCCCTCTGTTCATATTTAAAATTTGATTGTATTTTTAAAACACTTGAGAATGTCAAGAGTTTTGGGGAGGACTTTTGTACTGGCTAGCCTAGCTTTGATGTACTTGCCAAACATCTGTGTGCTTTCTATATATTTTCCTCTTGCCTTCAGAAAAAGGATGGTTGCATTTATTTGTGGATGAAATATTTTACTAGGAATGGCTGTAAATCTGAAGAGTTGAAAATTGTCAAGTGAGCTTATAGACAATAGTAGCAGAGAATAAGGAATTAGACCTGGTATGCAGTCTGGAAAAACTAAGATTCTTCAGAATCTTTTTTTTTTTTTTCCTTTCCTCCTGCTGGCATGGGGAGGTCTAAAAATTGAAAATCCAGCAAAGGTTCTGATTTGGAAACTTGAAACCACTGCAAAGTGTGAGCGTTCTGGCGAGACTAGCACAGGGAGGACTGGAAGGTGCTGGAGTCAGGCTGTGCTGCATGGGCAAGTGCTCCCTGCTGGTAGAGATGTCTGTTCTCTTCTTACATCTTCTGGTGCCCCATCAAAGTACTTCTGATTTACGTGAGCAGTGATGTAACTTGTATTTAGTAATGTTAAACTAGACATTCATGGTATACAGTTGAAAGTTTTACTGCTAAATCTGTGAAAAAGCTGTGATGTATAACTCAAAGGCCTGTTACATTTCATTTGGGTTTTGCTATTAAACTCTGACTCAGTGTTAATTTTCCTACCTTCTTCATGGGCCAGTTATAAAGTGACTAAAAAAGTTCTGTTGTTTAAGGAAATGGATAATAAGGGAACTCCATATTGTATACATTTTAATTTTATCATTAGGTGATGCCATCACTGTAATAGCAAGTTATAATATTTCTGTTCCCTTAAAAAAAATCCCAACAACACAGTTTAAAAGAAATTGAAAACCACCCAAAAAATCATCTCAAGGAATGGGCTGTTTGCAGCCTTGCGTCTCTGGAGAACAGACCCTGTAGAGAATTACTGTCTGGTGTGGCAACAGCTTGATTCCAGATGCACAACATGATTGAAGTATTGGACTTTGAGATGGGAACTGGACTTGCACATAAAGTTCTATCTGTTGATCTGAGTATACTCCTCAGGACACTGTGACACTGATGACCAAGGATTGTCTTTGCTTGCAGCTGTCTCTCTGTAAATCCAGCCTCTTACTGAGCATTTTGTTGTGATTCAGAGTTAGGATGCTTTTGGCATGTTTTCTACACTGGGTTCAGATAATCTGAGTGCGAATATCAACGGTTCAGGGCTGTTTCACAAGTCTCATTCGCAGGGATCTCCATCTGCCATCCTGGGGAGCTGCTGGAAGTGCTGTATCAGTGCTCCAGAGATGAGCACTGTGTGCCTGCAGCAGTGCTCAAAAAGCATCAGCTCTGCCAAGGAATGTGCCCTTAGCATGGCCAGGGTGCCCCAGATGTATTTCATGTATTGGTACAAAGAAGAGCTGTTTAATCTGCTGTGAGTCTCTCCAGCCACGCATGTGTTTGGCTTGGACACTACCATTCCTGCTCTCAGAGCTGGAGTGTGTGTTGGCAGCAGGGAATCGTTGTTGCAGAGTAATTTCAGGCACAGAGGAGTCAAACCAAAGTTCATTTTGTTCTTTTTCTTCAAACTTAACAGCTTGCTTGAGCGACCAGGGGGTGCATCAGCTGCTTTTCTTTTTAATCAATACCTCATCTCTTTCACAAGAAGGCCTTTGCGATATCTGAATGAAATGTCATGCTCCTGAGATTTCTGGCTCTGACTAAAGACAGGCAGGCATCTCATTTGGCTTTGATTGATCTCATTTTAAATGCTACAGGCACAGAAACAATGATCTGAGGTCACACTTTGCTCGCACTTCTGCATATTTATTTTTGTTATAAAAATAAATATAGAAAAATCACTGGTCTGCCCTAATGATACTTCTCAGAAGCTAAAGGCCAGAAATACACTGAAGACCTAATGCATCACTTAACTGTGCAACCAAAGAGACATAAACCTTAAGGTATGCTAGCAGTGCTTGAAGGAAGGATTGCAAGGGTCCTTTATGCTTGACTTCTGTTGCTGCTTGTTAACTTCACACCTGGATAGAATTACCAGTGTTTCATCAAAGATACAGTGGCTTTAAGCCATAGGTAAGAAATTCCTTGAACTTCAACCTGAAACGATTCCCTGACCCTAGCCTAATGTTTAGGCTGGATAGGTAAGGTATATTTTAAATTTCTTTGGGCCAGAAGTGCCTTTTGTAATTTCTGACACAGTCATAAAGGCTTCATCTTGCTTTTTCTTTCTTACGTATCATGTAATACCTGTGCCCTTTGTACATCCTCACTGAGTTTGTAGAGGAAGCAAATACAGTGCTGTTACCTTGCTGTTTTGAAGCCTGTGGAGCTAATTTCTAGGGCCTCATCTGGAGAAGCTGATCTTTGCTGGCGCTGGCTGGGAATTTGAAAACTGAGCTGCTAATAAATAAGCTTAGGCTCATCCAAAGGCCAGAGACATGGTTGGAAGGGAAAAGGGAGGGAGACTGGAAGTGACAGTGCAAAGCTGTGATGAGTTAAAGGTCTGATGGCGCCATGATGAATAAGCAAGTGGCTCCTCACAGATGGGGGTTTCATCTCTTAAAGATGTTGCTCACTCTTTGGCTCTTCTCCTCAGCTGAGCAAAGTGCTTAAGACTGCAGTTGACTAGAACTTGCAGCTTGGGGCTTTTCACTGTTTTCCTGCACTACAGCCTATTCAGATAATCCAGGTCAAAAAATGTTTCCTGTTTTTATAAATAAGTAAACTGCTGGGGGAACTTTTTTGAAATTGTAAAACCAGAGGTGGAAATCGCATTAATGATGATGAACTCCATTCATTTTTAGTTGTGAGGAAGCAGTGCAGTTTGTGAGGACCAGCTCTGGACAGAAGCCAGGTTAGAGACAAACTCTGCTTGAAGACAGATCCAACTTCTGTTGGCTCCTTCATTGTAAGGACGTGCTGTGATGATGGAGAGGCAAAAAGTGAAGCTGAAGTGGCAGTGAAAAATTAGTAAAAATAATGCTAATTAGACAGATGTCATGAGGTTGAATGTTTCTACCTTCCTGTCACATAAATTTTCAACAGGTATCTTGGGAAGCAGATGAGATGCCTGTAGGGTAATTCCTCAGATATTGATGGCCCAATGCTTGTGTTTTTGGAATAGCCTCTCCATGTAACATCAGCTACAGAGAAAACCTGCATTCCTCAGAATGGGTAGTCTGGCAAAGGTTATTAGCACTGAGTTGGTAAACCAGGTGATATGGCATGAGTGGCCTGGGAGATGCAAGAGGACAGACCAGACATTGAATCTCATTTGAATTTTCATTTTCCTTCAGCTTAATGTTTGGACTAGCAAGTAGGTGCGTATCTTAGTTTTGAGATGGTAAATGCTAGTAGGTGACCAACAAATCTAACTGCCTGTAAAAGAGAGAATTAAATTTTAATGTTAGTACCATGTAAGGCTTGACTTCCAAATTTTGTTAAAACAGTTCTTGTTATTGTGTGGCATCTGGATTAACCTGATCATTAGCAGGGCAGATTGAAAGGCTACATGTGTTTAGTACCGGGCAACCCATTCACTGACTTGGATTAGCAATTGATGACAAATGGATCAGCCAGAGCAAGTATCATCTCCATGAAAATGGCTTGTGAGTACAAAAGAGCTGTGCTATAACTTAACATGGGAGGGAGGAACATCAGGAGGATGTTCAACCTTAATGTGGTGTCAGTTGCTAGCCAGAATACCAACCAAGAAATTCATGCCTGGTGTTAGGAATCTGTGCATAAGTGGAAGTGGTGGTTATCCTTCCCAAAAATGTGTGGTCTTGGCCTTCTGCAAGCTGCATGGCATGGTGTATTGCCGAGCTGCACTCAGAATTTCAGGGGGGTGTGTGTCAAACAGCCTGTGCAAACAAGGGAGGTGGTAGACATCCCTGAAATGCAGTGGGAAAAGCCCTTCCCCAGTAGGGATTCAATGGCTACAGGAGTATGCACTTTTCTTCTCCCCAGCTTGGGTTCTTTCCACTCTGTAATCCCTGCCCACATGTGCTGGGAGGGAAGCATGCCAAGGAAACTTCAATTCATTAGTCATCTGAAAGTGTGCTAGAAATCTCCTTGGTCTTGCTGGAGGTACAGTGTTGCATATACTTCGTTAGCACTGCAGTGAACTCCAGCTCCCTTTCCCAATGCACTCATAGTCACTAAACGGGATGTTTTGGAATAAACTTTCAGACCATACAAGCTTTTGTGAAAGCATACCATTCCAACATTGTAATTAGTATGTCAGCTAACATACCTATCCAAAGACTTATTTGCTATCCAGGCTGTTTTTCATTGCAAGAGCCATGCTTCTGTGATCTCTGTTTGTTTTTTATGGCAGTGCCTAAGGCCCAGCTGAGATCAGGGTCCTGTTGTGCTAGACATTTAGGCCCCGTCTCCAGAGAATGGAAGTCTACATAGGGAACAGACAAAGGAAACGCTGTTCAGATCTGGGTGGTGGAGGAGGGGAAGGGAAGTAACTAAGACTTGGAAAGACTGGGGAGGGAAAATCTCCTCCCACGTAAAGAATTGGTCTGGTTCTCAGCTCTCTTATGGAGAGCTCCCCAAAGCTGGCCAGCTCCCCAGTTGTAGGGCCATCTTCTTTCTTAATTTGCAGTGAATGTACAGCCTCTGTGTTCCATCACTGATCTTTCCTAAAGCAAGAAGGGGAAATCAATGTGCTTTGAGAGAGGGGGAGAGAAAATAAGTGGGAAAAAAATCCCGAAACAACCCCTAAAATAGCCATCAGTCCTCCAAGAGTGAAATCCTGAAAAGTGAAAGATTGCAAAATGCCTTAATTGAAGGTTTTCAGAGCAGTTGGGGAATAGCAGGAAATACATGAAAGTACAGCACTTGCAGCAGGCTCTGGCCAGGGGTAGTTACAGGCAATCCAGCATTTCCTCTTTTGGTAACTTTGTGCTGGGGAGAGGGAAGAGTTTAATCTAGCATGCACTCATAGGGTAAGCTTAAGTGACTCCCTGTAGAAAAGATAAACACTGTGTCTCTATATCGTCTGTCTAACAGGTTTAGGTAATCCCTTACTGTGCTGCTTATTTAGTTTAAATGGTGCTGTATTGTATAATGCATGTGTGTTTTTAACGGATGGTCTGCAAATCTCAGCTTTTTGCCCAAGGACAGTGTTACTCTTGCCCTTGTTTCATGGTTGATTTATTCCTAATGGAAAGGAATAAGCTTCACAATGATCTATTTGTCTTTTCTCAGCTCCATGAAATGTATGGAGATTGACAGCTCTTCTGTATCTCACATCATTAATTTGCCTTGCTAACCTTTATTTAGCATCAGAAGATCAGCTTCCCTGATTGTTGCCAGCAACCCTGTGCTTAGTGCCTGCTCTGGCTTTGTTTAAGCTTCAGGAGACAGAAAGGAGAGTCAGAAAATGAAAATGTTTATGTATTAGGACTTTGACTTACTTAGGGTGCACTTAAGGGTACCTTCCTGGGGGCAGACCAGCATCTGAAGCCGCTGACAATGTGGCCTTTTTTCCATGAGGCTGGTGTTAATAGAAACACTGCTGTTGATGTTCCCATAGTGTAAGACTAACTGTGTGAGGTGGTTTTGGTCTCTTTTGACAGTGATTCTGTGCTCTGAGTCTAGACTGCCTTTCCAGTCTGTAAGGAGCTACCGAAGTCTAAATGTCAGTTTTTAAAGTCAAGGTCCCAGGTGAGGCAACCAAGGAAGCTGCAGGGAAATCATGTGCTTACTGCCATGCAGTGAAACCCCTGCAGAGGTGCTTGAGCCAAATGTGTAGCCTTTGTATCCAGAGGCTAAGCCAGAATGAGTAGAAATTAATGCTTAGTGATTTGACTGTGTGGAGAGTATTTTCTGCAATATAAGCGTGGTTTGGAGCTGGGGGAAGCAGTCTTACCTGAGCTTTTTGCCTCAGTAACTTTCCTGTATTTACCTTTTTCTTTTATGCTGCTGATGGCACCTTTTTGTTAGAGCTGATAGATGCAGATGCCTCAGTTATTCCTGCTTGGGTTTTTAAAGTCTACATGGATGATCTCAGTTATCCCTTCCTTAAAGATTAATACCCCCTTCTGTTTCACCTGCACAGGCTGTTCTCATTGTCTGAGATTTCATGATGAATAAAGATAAAAGGCAAATATTTTTGTCCTTTTTTTTTTTCTTCCAGTTTTCCATAATCTGCTCCAAATGGGACCAGTTCAGCTTCTCACTGAACAAAACATAGTAACAAGTCTAAGTTTCTAAATTTTAGAGAAGCCTGGAAAAACCCTTCAGAAAATAGTGCATTGGGTTGGTAATCTCTTCTGGGGCGTGTCAGTGGTACTCTTGCCCATGTATGTCCCTGTTCAGTACAATGTAGGTTATTAATTGGAAGTCCACTAACACACTGGCTGCTCTTGTTGCCAGCTATTCATCACTCTGGTACTCATTTCCAAAGCTGTCATTTCCTGCAGCCGTGTGCAGGCAGCTCTTTGAGGCTCAGCTCCCGGGGTCACTGCAGAAATGCGGCTTGAATGGAGCTCAGGAGAAAGGCAACGAGGCGGTGTCAGAGAGAGAGCAGAGCACTGGATGTGGCTTACATCAGTGCCTGTGATTATGTACCATCTGGGCCACAATCTCGCCAGATCTAGCTAATAAATAGAGCCAGACAGAAGTTGTATTTGGACAGCAGAGCTTCAAGGAACAGCCAGGACATGGAAATAGCCGTTTGTGAGATGGTTATCTGAGTGCTGCAGAGTGGTGCTGCAGCACACCGAGGTGTCACTGCTCCTTTAGCAGGAGTACTGTGGTTCAGAAGGATCCCACAAAAGCGATTTGTAAAAGATTTTTCATCCGGTGACTCAGCTGTGCTTCAGACTGAACTAGTATCACTGTTTGATTGCTTTATCCTCAGATTTCTGCTGGATATTCTGTAGCCTTTGTTCATTGCTTCAAGCTCTTGTGTAGCATTGCTCTTGTTCTGTCCTGACTGAACCAAAGTGTGCCTCAGAGGCAGCAAATGTGTTTTTAACTGAAATACAGAATTCCCGTATTATCTTGACTCTAGTACCTGCAGTGCTGTTTGGTACTCTGCTTTTGTTGCTAGTTCTCAGACTCTTTTTTCTGATTCTGTGTGGTTATGAGGAACTCCCAGTAAGCAACTGACACCCACTACAGATTTCTCTGCAGCATTCAGAATAAGAAATTTAAACAAAAGCAACTTTGTCAATCTGTATGGGATGTAAATATTGGCCATTCTTTGCTGCTTGTGAAGGCCATTTCCTATCAGCTGGGGTTAGGGGTCTGTAACTTTTTAAACCACTAGGAAGTAATTTGTAATCTTTGGACAAGATTACTATGAGGCCAGTTTGAAAGCTTATTCATGTTTTCCTAAAGAAAGCTTGGACACAAAATGTGTTTTCTTTAAGATTAAGTCCTGTGCATGTAAAGGAAATTACTTGTGAGTTTGATGGTTGCACCCCATTGGCTGACCACAGAAAATACAACCCCACAACTGGTCATGTCTAATAGAGTCTCCCTTGGCTTCTAGGGCTGAGCTCCCTATGCCCTGTGGGGTGGAAAGTTTGCTTGCCTTTACTGTAATCAGTTGTTCATGGCTCTGGAAAATTTGCTGCAGGCACTGACAACACTGGCATAGTCTTTCTGAAGGCAGTGGATTATTTTTCTGCCATGGGTTGGGTTTGCCCACCAAATTTCTGTATATTCTGCCCTGTCTGCTGGAGCCCTCCTCTCTCTTCATCCCAGCCAAACCCACTTGTGGTTGGGAGCTTTTGTAAATTACTAATTTATATAAACAGGGTGACAACAGCATCAGTTTGGCATGTTCATTAAACCCTCAAGTCTACAGATTTCAGCCTTTAAATGATGGGCTGCTGGAGAGGAGATGGAGGGGACAGGCTTTAAGGAGGGTGGGAGCTGGATTTTTGCTTAACTTTCCTACTTGAGCAGCATCTTTGTAACAGTAGCAATACAAAAAGAGATATAGAACTGAAGTCCTTTAGGAGGCAAAAACGAGTGGTTCTGGGCTGTAATTGAACATGTGAGGGAAGGAAAGTACACCCTTCCCATGATCAGGATGGCTGTACTGGAAGATGTTAGCAGCAGTCACTATCCTCACTGGCCAACTTCTGGGACCTGCTGAAGCAAACAAAACTTTAGGGAAAGGGAAAGAAGGAAGAGACCCTCCAGTACCACTTGTTGCCCATAGAGACTTAATTGCAGAACTTTTTGTACTGACTATTCAGTCTGTGTGATCTCCACAATCTTACCTTGCCTTGTGGTTACTGAAATCACAAAGACTTCATTTTTGAAGGATCAGTGTAAATCTGTCACTTCCTAAGAGAAAGGAATTCAAGAGAAGGTGAAAACAGATGTGTAGTACAACCAGAACTTGAAGTCAGACTGGAAATACTGTACCCAAATGGATCAGATGGGAAAAAAAAGGAAAATCTGTGATCAGTAACCAGGTATTTTCTGTAATAGCTGAGTTGGTATTGTGGGTTGGACATAAAGGGATGCGTTGGACTATGTGGAATGCAGCTGACATTGCACAGACAGTTTCACCATTAGGTGTTCATGAAAGTAAATTAGGAAGGGAAAGATTATTTAGAATTTGTTTTTAGAAGGCATTAGGATGTTTGAGCCTTGGAAAACCTTTTTTTTTTTTCCCCTTCTTGGGTGCTGACTGACCTGTAGAACTGGCTGATATAATTGCTCTGTGGATCCCCTAAAGTGAGAGATCTGGGGTGTTGGCTCTGTATGTTTTGGAGATGGACATGAGCAGGCTGAGCAAGTGATGCTTTCATCTTCTCCTGTCTTGGGGAGGCCACAGTGCTTCACGGTATAAGAGAAGCTGGTGACCTGAAATGTGATAGAACTTGATCTGGGATTTACAGGCAATGTTGAAGACTTTTTCATATCTGTTAATGTAGGTAGTATGTTGATTCCCTTGCTCTAAGAACACAATTTGTAATTTGTACTGGATTATGTGATGGCTTTGTGGATGTACGTGCCAATTCCAGAAAACGTGTTTGGCAGATTCCTTTGTTCCAGCTGTGTCAATACACAAATCTGAGGCCATTTTTTGAACAGGGAGGGGAAGCCCCTGGATAACAATTGGGCCATAGCAAATAGCTGCAGATACAGCACTTGGAGTCTGTAACTATCAGTTTGTATTATCAGAACACGAAGATAAACTATGTGCTGTAATTGAACAACTCCCTATACACATAGACACAAGAAGTATGTGTCACTCTAATGATAGAGATAAATACATAAATATTTTGCCAAATGTGCACCTCTGGAAGGCTTGTTGCCTTCTAGCTTATAAGATTTGAATAAATACAGTAATGTGGTATTTCCTAGTTGTCTAATACTTGGAATATCCATCATCTCTGCTAGTGATGTAATCTATAAAGTATTAGAGCTGAGTTGTATATTATCCAGTTTTTTCTTTTCCCATGAAATTTTCCCATGTTCTGATCACTTCTGTTTTTTCCAAAAGTACAAGGAAACACAGTCCCAATCCCAGCAGAAGACAATGATAATATATGTTTGAGTGCAGAGGTCAGGGTGTGGATTTCTACATAGATACATGTATATTTATGTATATAACATGATGTGAAACCAACTCGACCAAGCTAGATATTTCAGCCAGAATCTGTGATGCACTTTGGATTCTGTATCAATCACTTACTTACACACCTAGTCAGCTGGTTTGGGCCCAGGAAGAACCTGTGTGGCACCATTAACTAGCACGTTTATTCACATGTAGTGGGCTCTCCATGCCAGCCAGCTTGGCAGCCATGGAATAGCAGCAATGGGATTTGCTAACAGCACAGCTGAGAAATCTCTGTCTACAATTGTCACAAGATTGGCAGTAGAAGTGTAGGAAGAAGACAGACTGGAAGGAGTAGGACAGCAAATCCAGCTTGTTACCTTAATAACCAGTCGCTGCAGGAGCAGTATGTTACGGCACCCAGACTGTTGGATTCACTTCTGTTTTCCTTGTGCTTAGTACCACCTAAAGCAGTGCAAGGACTCCAATTCCTTGTGCTGCTGCTGAGTCCTAAGCATTTGCATTTACTATCAAATGTTGGTGGAGAAAGCAAACTCTGCTCCTGGCCTTTTGTTCCAACTTTTAGCTCCGTAAGGCAAAATTCAGTCCTTTTAATCGCCAAAAAATGAAATCAACAAATTTTAGCCGTCCAGAAGTCTCCACCTCCCCCTGCTCCTCATCTTCTCCCTCTCCTCAGGGAGCCCTCAAGTGTTGTTTCAATCAACAAATTAAGCAAAAATTGCTGCAGGCTGTACTCTGATGAGAACATAACTCAGCTCTTAGACCCTCCCTAAGGAGGAAAAGAAAAATGTTTCCAGGGTAGTCCATGTATGCATTGGGTTGTCAGGGTTCTAGAGTGATGCTCTTAAGGTCAGGTTTCTATTACATTTTTGTAGGGACACCTGTAAATTTTTTAGTTGAACACAAAGCACAGGCGTGTGCAGCCTCTCATACTCCTTCAATGTGTACTCTCTTCACTAAATATTAAAACTGTTACTCAGTTTTAAATATTGAGGGTAGCTTGCTGGGCAGACCATAGCCTGTGGCTGTGTGACCACTGTTGAATAGGTGTGTGGTTTCTAAGGTATATCCTTCAGATGTTGGGGTTATTGTTACCAGGGGCAAAATGTTCACTTATTGCCTTTTAATTGTTAATAATCTTCTTTAAACAAGAAGTGCTCTTTAAAAAAATTAAAAGGCAGAGTTTCTGTGTTTGTAGTTCTTCATTCATTTTTTTAACGCTGTGATAGAAGATCTGTGTCATAACCCATGTAGAATCTCTAAATTCCCATGCCAGGCCACCAGGAAAGGAGGGAGAGGTGTGATCTTTTTTTCACTTTTCTCTTACAAGAAAAAGCCTACAGCTCTGACTTATCACAGCACTGTGGGCTCTTGGGGTATTTCAGCAGCAAATTAAAAAACCTCTTGGAGTTAAGCAGTAACTTGGGGTGGTGAATTTCAGTCCTGAGTTCCTAAAGCAGGATTTAATATCCAGAGTGCAACCACAGTAGATGCAAGGCAACAGCCTTCACTCATGAATGTTAGAGCAATCAGGCACAGACATTTGGGTGGCAACACTTCCTGTTGGAAGTGGGGTTTCCCATGTGACCCATGCTACCAGCATGTAGCTCTAGGACATGAACTGGCTGGAAGGATCATAATACGTGGTTGATCTGGAATCCTAAATTATATCCATAAATACGTGGCACATAAAAGACTATGAATCTGTGCAGTAGATCTTAATTGTGTTTGAGTAGGATGTCTTCCACAAGCATCTGTCTTCTGAGGCATGTCTTTGGCCCCCACTTTCTTCTCTAAAGCAGGACAAACATTGCTCCATGGTTGAGTGCTGGCTGCAGTGAAGTCTGCAGTGCACACAGGCTGGGACACATTATGCATTTGATGCTTTAATATTTCACCAGCTTTAGAAATTCATCCTATGACAGCCTTAGTCTGCCTTCCAGTGAGTCATTCACAGACTTCTGTGCCCTAACTGCAGTCAACACTGTGCTAGAAAGACCTCTTGCATGTATCTCCATATTTAAAAGAAAGATGCCTCTTCTGTGAATTTTAAGAATAAAACTCTTAGCAATCAGGCACTGGCCTTCCTATGAATTCAGTGGTTTCAACCTTGTGCCTCTTCCAAGTGTGTGAGACTGAAAAAGCCTTTTAGAGAGAGCAGAGCCAGCATGGACAATGGTGTCCGACAGCACACAGATGCAGGAGTGAGTGTGAGAATAAGCTTACTGCAGAAAATCCCTCTTGTAGAAGCTACTTCTGGTGCCTTTATACATCTGCTTCTACATATTCTTCAGAGGTCTGTCAGAGGCAATTACAACTGTCTGCCTTATGTGTACCTAATATATATGTACTGTATGGCAAGACCTTGGAGGAGTGGAAAAAGCAGGTGCCTTCCACTGTGCAGCACCACTCTTATCTTAGCTGTTCTTAATGAAGTAGATCATATCTCTGAAGGGAAGTAATCAGCTGTTGGCATGAGAAGGTCTATGTGACTGTTTTGTAAGTGACCTAATTGCACCTAGTACTGCTTTGTAGGACAGTTTATGTTGTTGGATCAAAAAAACCTCTCGAGAGAGTTCCAAGGCAGAAGGACTTAAAACTGAACAGCTCTCTGAAGCCCATAGACCATGTGTTGAATGTACCAGACTGCTACTTGAGTGGGATTTTTCCAAGACTCTTGAGAGGTGGAGTGTTACTTAAGTATTTGTTTAGAAGAATGTGTAGTCTACTCATGCTGGAGAAATAGCCATACAGTGGTGCTATCACTCCTGTTTACTTTAGTTAAGCTCATAAAATGACAGTCAAAGTCTATAGAGAAATTAATGATTGAGGTGTGAATTAGAAATCAAAGGTCAGCATGATCCTGCAATTTTATGTATTTAAAGTGGTTTTTAGCATCTTATGATCAGACAGGCTTCAATGGGAATAGCTTGTTCTCCCGTTGGTGTGTATCATCCACTGAAGCATGGATGGGTAAGGACGCATGCAAACATGAGCAAAACTAGCATAAAATGTACTCTTTAACTGTATTCTTGTAGTTTCCCATGCTGCACGTTGTGGTTAACATTTGCTTAATTCTTTCGCTTTTGCAAAAGCCTTTCGGGAATAGGACTGAGAATACAATTATAAGCAAGAACATGATTTTTTAGAATCCAAGTCTTTTTGTCATTTAGTCATTCTCCAATGTGACTAATCCATTCTGCAATCACCATCTTGCCATGTGTGTTATATGCCTGTCAAGTGGAACTGGTCATTTCTTGGTAACTTGTGAAATGTCTGGGAGTTATCTGAGGTGGACTCTGTGAGTGGGGAGATATCTTGGCTGTTGCTGCTTAGGGATGCTGACAGATGGCAACCAAAACAGCAGCATTTATGGGGACAAAATTGTACTCCTACATAAAAAATTTACGTTCTTGGGTTAGTGTTAGGGCAGTTGGAATAATGCAGCAAAGCTCAAGTTGAACTGGACACAGTGGCTACAACTCCCTTTGTGCCTCTGTGAAGATCAAACTCTCTTTAAATCCTCATCAGAGACAGAAGCTTGGGAGTCTCAGTCTAGACATCCATGCCACATCAGCACTAAAGTTGTTTTGGTGCTTGAGAGACGGGGGCACCTGTAAGGGTTAACTCAAGCTGTAAAGCACTGCCTAATTTTTACAGATGGTGTGAGTGCAAGAGTGAACCTCAGACTGGCTTGGCAGTGCACAGAGATAACTTTACATAATTCCCTGCAGATGTTGCTGCAGAATGGTTTTAATAATGAATTGTGAAGTCAAGCTAAACTCCAGTATAGAGGGAGAACTCAAAATAAATTCACTGTTTTGTTCTGTGTTTCAAAAGCAAGTTTTCTGTGATGCTCATGGTTGGGAAAGATGGCAGGGGACAGGACAAGGGATTGTTTGCAGGAAACCAGGGCTATAATGGTGCAAACTAAGACCAATCTGCCTAATTTGTCTGCAAACCATGGATACCCATGAACCTGAGGGTAAGAGGGGGAAGGGGTGGTGGTACAAAACAGCTTCTAATGAGGGGATGGTGCAGAGCAAATACTCCATGATGAGCAGGGCAGAGTTCTGCAGTTTGTGGTTGTCATGCACAGGCTATGTTGAGGAGCTTTTCTGCACTGCAGCCATTATCTGCTAGGAGTCAATTCTTGCAGTGTAGGGTTGTAATTTCCTTGTAATTTCCTTTGTGTAGGGTTATGGCTTAGATGTGCCATTGTAATTTAGGTTTTGGTCTCATAAGGGATGTGCTGCCTCAACAGTGGTTGCTTGGCCACTCTGAGACTTTTTACATATTGCTGTTTCAATGGGCTGTATTAAAGCCTTTCTTCTGTCCTTCTGAGAAGCAAGCTTGAAATGGGGGAAGAGAATTTCAGAGTGGGGGGCTGGTTTTCCCTGAACTTGGGCAAATGCTGTGATTTCTCAGTAGATGCAGAGATTTCTGATTTATACTTTACCCTTGTGCAGAGTTTATAAAGGAGATCTTTAGAATGAAATTATAGCTTTCATGAGCTCTGTGGTGATAAGGAGCTTTAGCCTGAGTCGTATTTAGATGGACGGAGGCTCAGTTACCCTGTGGCCCCAAGCAAAAGATCTAAACTTGGTGCTGAGGCTAGTGAGCCAAACCAGAGGAGCTGTATTGTGAAATGGGCTAGCACAAGGTTGGTGTCAAGGAAGTGTGATCCAGCCCTCCAGAGATGGTTTTACCGTGGTTTGAATTTGGCCCAAATGTACATTTTTAAGTGTAGGCAATTCCTTTTTACGCTTGTGTTTAATTTCTTTCTGAGGAAGAGTTTACGTAAACTATTCCAGTCTAATTAATATCAGCTGGAAGCCAGCTTATCACATTTTGTGCCCAATTATAAGTGTATATTAAATTGTGTTTGCTACCCATGTTGATACGTTACTGGCGAAATAAGGAACGACCATGAAGACGTGTTTTTGAAACGGTCTGGCAGATCCTGCATGTTCGCTGCTGTGGGCTTCGCAGCAGGAGAACCCATCTCCTGCTGAGGGAGAATAACTAAATTTAAACTTTCCAACCATGAGCCTTGTGAAGCAAAGTTTCCAAACCTCTGCTGGGCCAGAAGATGGAAATCTGTGTCTGAATTTGGAGAGTAAATAAATAGAGCTGCCTAGGAGCTGCCCAGGGGCATGTGAGTGGTTGTTGCTTGGGGTACATTGTCTCCCAGCCACATGCCCCAGGGAGGAAAGCAAGGGTTTGTAGCTACTGTTCTCTGGTAAAATCTTCCATGACAGGATTTGAAATGAACTTGGGTGACTTTTAGCACAAACACTTGAGCATTGTTTCAACAGGGTGGTTTTTCTCTTACAGACAGTTGCATGTGGCATAGCAGCAGAGCCCAGCAGACCTTCCCTTCCCCCTTGCTGGGCTGGGCTGTGGCATCCCAGCTGTGGGAGGGATGTCTGGCCACCTCACAGCTCCCTAATATTGGTGCTCATCTCTTTACAGCCCAGGCTGGCACTTTTGCTCATCACAGGCAGGTTTCTGTGAAATTTGCAGTGTTTATGACAGCCATCAAAGTCTGTAAACTGTTCTGAGGTGCAGTACAGAAAGCTGTTTTCCCAACACCCTTTGGGGAAGCTGGAAGGGTGGTAATGGACTACAGTTTGCATGGTCCTGACAAAGCATCTTATGTCTTCTGGGAAATCTGGGGTATCACAGAAAACAGCAGAAGTAATTTGCTTACCGGTTAGACTTTTTTATTTTCCTGTTGTCTTTCCTCCATTCAGATAAGGTCTGGGTTGAATCTTGTTGTGCTCATATCTGAGAGCATCAAGTTCTTGGGTGAGTGAGTCTATGTCAAAACCATTGGAGGATTCAATAAATCAGTGTAACCAAGCAAGAAAAGAGGCAAGGATTGTTGTAGTTGGAATGCATTTGATCCAAAACTGGCATGCGTATAATTTTATTCATCTATCCACAGATACGTCCTGAAGGTTATATTCATATATATTGCTGAATACTTAACATTTTTGTAGATACTGGTTGAAACTTGGACGTTTAGGTGGGAAGACAAATAACTGGTGCTTATGGCCTGAAGTCAGATTTCAGTTGGCTTTTCTCTCTTTATTTCTGTTCTGTGCAGTACTTTACAGCTTCCCAGGGTATTGAATTCAGGTCATGTTTGTGAAACACCAGCTGTGGTTACAAGTGCTCTAGAAGCACTTTTATATCCTGTTCTGAAATCTGTGCTCTTCTGTGAATGTTTGTAATGTTTCACTCATTTGCCTTTTATAATACTTCGTATTAGGATTTGGGCAGTGTTTGTGCTGTTTCACATATTTGCATATGGACATATTTACACATACTAAGTGTTTCAATACTGTAGGTGTACATGTAGCTAGACCAGCTTGGATAAACTGAATTAGAGAACTTGAGTCAAAGTTGTCATGGATAGACTTCGAATTTCTTAAAATAAATAAATATTTGCTTCATCACACCCTTTTTCTAGCAAGCCTGCACATTACCATTGATAGATGATCTGACAGAAATGGTATAATAGCACTAAACCCTTTTTTGTTCTAGAAAGCTGCAGAATACCTCAAACATGCACCAGAGCTGCTAACTCTGCCATCTTCTCTGTAGCATTTTACTATTCTTGTTCCTCTAAATGTTGACTGAGAAACTTCTTTTGCTTCTTTTTGTAGGTTGGTGGTTTGTGAGCACAGCAGAGGAGCAGGGATGGGTGCCTGCTACATACCTGGAATCCCAAAATGGAACCAGAGATGACTCTGACATCAACACATCCAAATTTGGGGAAGGTATTGAAAACTTTTTCTTACCAAGAGAAAATTGGTATTCACTTGCTCTTATGCTTATGCTTTTTTCCTCAAGTGAGAGCTTCTAAGTGGAAGAAGATGCATGATAGAACCACAGGCCATTGAAAGGAGTGAGATTTAACTTTAATGGTTGCTTCTCATTAATTTCCTTTAAATTAATCTTTGAAACTAGTTTCACTGCTGTTTGCTATGGTCTGTGGTTGTGTGGAAAGGTAGTTTTATTTGGTATGGTCTCATTCTGTTTAAAGTGAGATGCCATTTGTCATGTATATGTATTTAGCCATGCTGCCATGGTTTTTTTTGTTTTGTTTTTTGTTTTTTTTTGGTTTTTTGGGGGGTTTTTTTGTTGTTGTTTTGTTTTGTGGTGTTTTTTTTGTTTTTTTTTTTTTTTTTTTTTTTTTTTTTTTTTCCCTTTTAACTAAAGATGTTTAATTCAGGTTCCAGAAATGGAATAGTTCAGGATTGCATGTTCCTCAGTTCCATTATGAAAGACTAACCACATCTTACTGGGCTTCTCATGTAGCAGCCGTGTACAAAGGACACTTTTACTATGATTGCTCCATTCTAGTGAATCTGTTGTTAAATCTAGGTGCTCTTGACATGACACTTATGTAAAATACATGTGGAAACTCAGCTGACCTGTTCTTAGCACAGGCAGGAGGCTTAGAGATGCGTTGAGACGACCATCTGCCCATTAAAATAGCACACAGGCAAAACAGGACTTTGTGCTGGACTCCAAGGGTCACAGCTGCAACTTATTGAAATCTTTGTAACTCATTTTTCCCTGCTCAAATCTACCCATATCCTGGTTTAGAGACAGACTGGCTGTAGACGGGTAGGCCAGGAACCAGTCTGGTATGATGCAACATCTTAGTGGATGCAAAAGCAGTGAGTAAAGTTTCCCTGTTATTAAAGAACAAAACTTTACTGCTCTGGTCTGCAAGCACTGAAGAATGCCTTGTCTGTTGGTCTGTAGCTTCCTTCCTTTTCCTGACTCTTAAACATGGTGCGTGCTTGACAGTCTTACTGCTTAAACTGCTTTCACAGCAAGCTCTCCTCCTCTTTCGTGTTTGCCCCCTGGAGTGCACTCTGCACAGGGATGCTGCCACACAGCAGTCTGTCCTGGGTAATGGAAAATCCATCAAATATTCCTTATCTCCTTCCTCTCAGTCCCTTTTAATCCATTATGCTGCTCTCTTACCTATGGTCAGCAGTCCTGCTCCCTGACTTACCCCAAATCCAGATATGCTGAAACCCGAGACTGCCCTTCCCTTTTTGCATATCTAATTGCATAACCTCTGCAGCTGCTTTGATGTGCCCCAGCTTTTGCTTGCTTTTTAGTAACTTTGGTTTATGTTATTAGCTATCAAAGCTGAGTCTTCCTACATTCTTTTTTTCTTCTCCAGTTTTTCTTTACTTGGGCTATTCTTCTCCATAAAATTATTTCATAGGAGAGGAAAGAATTACTTGGATTCACTGTCTTTAAAAAGGTGTATCAAAGTGACTGTACTTAGACAGAAAATTTCCCAGCCCTCTCCAGGTAGGCAGGAGAAAGGGGCTATGATATAACTGAGGAGGAGGGCTTTTAGTGGATTAAGCACCTTAGCCCTGGAATTTAGAACTTGCACAAGGTTCAGAGTGACTCCAACAGACACTAACTTCCTGCTGCTGTGTAATCTCTGCTCCCCCAACTTCGAAAGCACAGAAACACTGATGTAGGGAGATTTGTATATCAGACCCTTGTCTCTCCCCATTTGAACAGGCCTGGAACAAGTCCACAAGCCAGGCAAACCCAGAAGTCTGCTTTGCTGTGGCAGCCCAGTAAAGATAGGAGGGTCTGAACACATCTTGCCAGTAATTCTGCCTCTACATAGCAGTAATATTTCCATGTGTCTCTGTTTAAATAGTCTGTTCCTTGAGAAATACAAGAAACACAAAGAAACACAAAAGTGTTTCCTCCTTGCACCTGAGCTTGAACATTTTTGTCTGGATGAATGCAGGCAGTTGATTTCTTGCCTGGGCCTGTGTTTAGCCCAACACCCTCTTGCAATGTTTGGAATACAAACAGGAAGCAATTTAGAGAAACATTTAACAGCTACAGGAGCTGATAAAGTAAACACGTTAAAATAATCCCTGGAAAGGTGTAGACACTTGTTAATATGCAGCCTTTCTGGTGACTGTGACATGACCAATCCAGTCCAAGTCTGGGATCCAATGACAAAATTCAGTATTGTTGAGAAGGAAAAAACCCTGGCTGGTACAAAAGCATCACTGTGTTATAAAAGAGTTATCACTGGGGATGGCCATACATGGTGAAGATACAGTGTGGTGGATCTGTGTGACCCATTGTTTTCAAGGGGTGTTCCTGAAGGGCTAAATCCTCCAAACTTCCAGTGTGAGAAGGAGCAAGCTGACTGCTCTGACACCTTAAGCCAGTTTCTACCCCTTCTGCACCCCTCCATTCTGCAAGCCTTTACATTCAGCATTTCGTTTCCTCCTTTCTTGTATAGAAACCACCTGACACAGGCAGTCTTACTGCAGCTTAACTTCTCTCTCTGCTATAATCTGTGTGTCTAGTGGAGTGTCTTGTGTTGTCTTTTGTATAACATGTGTGTAGCCGACAGTCTAACGTCCTGTTGATTTGGGGAAAGTCACCAGGTTAAATCTGCTCATCTTTTGTCCCTTCATGGGCTTCCAAGAGGATCACTGATTTCCGTGAGCCAAAACCACAGCTATCAATAATCTTGAGATTCGGCTCCTCTGGAAATTTGTGGTTGTTTTTTGACCAACATGGGATCAAAGGGGAAGTACAGAGTACCACAGACCAGATAATGTACCCATTCAACATCATTCACCACACCTCCTCTTAGGGTGGCATGGAAAGGTTTGGGCCTTACAGCAAAGGAGAAATTGAGGAAAGTGAGCTGGATGTAAAAGTCTGGTCTAGGTCCCTGACAGATATAAAGGACAAAAAGTCAAAAGCCACTGTTTGGTGAAGTTATTTTTTTTTTCTTGTCCAGCTAATGATTTCCCAATCAAATAATTTTGCTGTGCCTGATTGTCTACAGAACACAGTTCTAGAAGACAATGATGTCTACTCCAGTTTAAGGGTATAATCTCTAAATAAGTGAACATATGCAGAATAGAATTGTATTGATTATGTGATATCAAAGCTTCCCAGCACCACTGGTAAAATGATTGTGTTTGCACTTCAGCTATCACTACCTTGCAATATGTTGCATTGCTTTGCAGCACCACCAAGCATCCATGCAGTAGTTGCCAAATTAGGATGGAAGCCCTTGAATGGAAAATATGGAAGTGTTTGTCTGTGTTTGTGTGCCAGTCTCATGGTTCCAGTGTCTTTCACACCTGTACAGGCAGAAGAAACTGAATACAGATCTAAGTATGTGGTCCAGCAAACAAGTGGTGTCCTCTGTGCACAGCTGCTCTCACAGTGCCATTTCCCTAAGTGTCTTGTCTTTGTTTATACTTTAAGCATAAGTTAGTGTTTGAGTAAGTAACTAACACTCAGTCCTGGCTTGTTAACTTCTTGAGCCTGTTCAATAATTGCAGGGTTATTTTTTTCCTTATATCATAATCTGTGTATTAGAAGTTTTGATCATGACAACCAGCTGTGGCAATGAATGCAAGTCATGTCTTGCAAGCACATTAGACACTTTTCACTTGGGTTCAGTTCCTGAATACTGCTACTATGAGGGAACTTACATAAGAGTTTGTGGGTTTGTTTATAATGTGATAATATTTCTTAGAGAGGTTTAGAGCCCTGTTGGGTTTGATGTCATATGCAGTAGACTGAATTCCCCAAAGATCATGCAGCTGAATTAGGAGATGCAAAGTAATGATGATGTGTCCTGCCACTGCACTCTCCTTGGACAAGTTGTGCAGCTTGTTTTGGAATGTGTATATGTTTTTGAGTTTTTTATTATAATTACTATTTTTTAAGAAAAGCCAATAGCAAGAGTGGCAATTTGTGACAGTTCTGGATGGCTCACATCGCTCAAGCTCAAGAAGTTAACTTGTTCCACTGTACTGTATAAACTAAAACAAAACATCTGCATCCCACCTAACCCATTCCCACTAACAAGACCAGTGCTTGTAAATACCATGTTTTGTTTTTATTCCTCACCCTCCCATCATTTTTTCCTTTTTTTTTTCCTTTGTTTTGTTTCCATCCATGTTCCAAACTAGTTTCTAAGCGACGCAAGGCTCACCTGAGGCGCCTGGACCGGCGATGGACGCTGGGCGGGATAGTCAACAGGCAGCAGAGTCGAGGTGAATTCATAGCTTCCTCAGCCACTCTGGGGGCACTAAAATCCACACTGCACCTTCAGCTGTTGTGTTTCAGTACCTGCACCTTTGGCATTTTGGTAGTGAGTGGCCAAAGCTCCAGAGTTCAGATGTGGATTTCATGCATGACAGCTTGAAGGGTGTCTTGGAGCCACTATTAGGTGCCCCAGGAGCTGGGGGCTGGTAACCAAGGGTAGCTCTGCAGTCTGACTCTTTGTGCTGTTGGGAAAGCTCACATATGTTGTGTTTTAACTTGGGCATATTTGTGCTCAGTCTTTCCTGCCTCAGTAAGGACAAGTGATACTTTCAGGCTTTTAAAATGAGTTGAAAGCCAAAAAGCCATGGTCAGAGATGTACACACTGGAAAAGTGTGTGGTGTGGAAAGATGAAAATAATTCCAGTTGCAGTCTCCTCTCTTCCTTGAAAACAGTGCTTGGTACTAAAGAAAGACCTGAGAACTTTTGGGAATTTTTGGCATCATTCCTGGGTGTTTAAAATGCCACTAGTAGCAGCATTTTAGTTGATTTGGTTTGTTCTGTGTTCTTTTAGCTTTTGCTGATCTAACAGTGAGTATGGCAGGGTAGGGGGGGGGCGCCTTGTGTTTGGGTCAAACTGTGTTTGGGTAAAGTCTGAGGAGCCCTCTAAATTAAGTATTTCTTTAGAGCAGGGGAGTCACCTTTCCCAGAGCAAAGGTATCCCTGTCTATCTCCTGCTCCACATGGAAAATCATCCAGATGTGTTCGTTGCACTTCGAAAAGGAAAGGGGAGGACAAAACACCATTTGCATCTCTGTAACTTTCAGAGAACCTTACTGAGGGAGTGGATCCAAATGTAAGCACAAGAGATGATTCCCAGTTAATGGAAAGAGGCCTGTTCCTATCAAGGAGAGAATGTACTTTTAAAGTGGCAAATTTACCTTCTGGATTTGATGATGGTACTATGCGCAGACTCCTGTCTCAAGCACATCCAAATTTCAGTGACCCTTTAACTTTATTTCAAATTATTATTGAGGAAACAAAAGCAACAAGAGCTGTGTTCTTCCTGGCATGGCTTGACCCTGCAGCAACTGAAACTACCTTCAGAAGACAAGGTCTTGCTTCTCAGTCACAAAATGCACTCTGGAGGCACCAAAAAACCCTAATAAGTACACATACTGTCTTGGGGGGGAAAAAAACCAACAATAAAACCCCAGAACCCCAAAGTTATTTCTGTGCTTATTTCTGTGTCCCAGCTGTTTGGGAGCTACTTACTTTGCTTTGTCAAACTCTACTAGATGCTCCCTGAAAATTTAACTGGGAGGATTTATGGGAATCAGTTTCCTAAACAATTTATTTACTGGTGAAAACAAATGCATTCTTTCTTATTCATACAATATTTAGGCTGCATAACCAGTCCCTTAGCAGTCAGCTGGTAAGACTGAAGAACCTAAGTTGCATTCCCAAGTGTCCCCTCTTGCATTCTGATGCCCACCATTTGTGTGCATCTTCTCCAGACCTGCCCTCTGACTAGTGTCAGTGTCCTCTCTGGAAGTCTTCCCTAGTACAGGCTCCCCTAATCTCTTCCATCCTTGCCTTTTTCTTGCTTCATTAGTTTCTTCCCTATTAGGCCCAAGCTGGGCTGGGGGTTTGAGGGTGTTGGAGAATATGTGCTTTAATCTCAAACTGAATCTTGGCACTTGGACCTGGCACAAACTTCAGCAGTCTATGATTCTGTCCAAGGGTTGGGGCACCCTCTGTGACTGAGCTGCTTCTATAAGGTCTCTCCAATGTATCTCAGCCACAGCTAGCCAGGCTGCTAAAAATAAGCTGTTTGATGTGTTTCTGTGAAATGATAGGTTAGGAAATGCTTAAAAGAGCAGGCTTATTGGAAGTAAAAAAAGTGACTTGAATAAATGGGCACAAGTTGGAGACAGTGGCTTCATGATCTGGCAGAGCTGCAGCCTGTGCAGACATCTATGCCTTCCAAATTGCAGTTGTTGAAAGTATGAGTCTCTCTGGGTGTCCAGCCTGCTGTTCTCTAACAGAGCACAGTTTATATGAGGTCAGGAGAGATTTTCTCCCGTCTTCCCCTCCCGTCCCAGCCCAGAAAGCTTCTAACAAGGCCAAATTTGGGTGGGTTTGCACTGAAATGACAAAATGCTTGAAGTGTACATAAGCACCCCTCTGCCAGCCTTCAAGTCCTTTCTCCAAAGCAAGAAGAACTCAAGTTGTTCAAACAGGAGGTTGCCAGAATCATTCAAAACAAGCAGAACAGCTTCCCCTTCCCCACTTGGCCTCTTCCTTGGAAACAAACTCAATTAAACATTTTGGCTGAAATTCTTCCCACCCAGCAATATTCTGCTTGAAATAGTCCTTACTGCTTGGAAGGGTTAGCTCCAGGAGTTTATTGGAGTTTAAAAGCAAACTGTAAAGGATGCCTCCCTTTGTATTTATGCTTGGGTACTGCTAATAAGAATTTTTATCAGTTAGGCCTGTGATAGAACCACTTTAAGGCCAGAATCAAAGGAATTAAGTGTTGTTTCTGAAGGGCAGGATTTTCAAAGTGACTTGAATATTAAAAACACTGAGAAAGCCTGAGTGCAGAAGGGAAGAGTGTTTGCTTCCCTGTTAGACTGCCTGATGGGGGAGAATTATTAGGGGTAGCATATGGCTTATTTATTTCTACTCTTTCCAAAACCATTTGAAGAAGCCAGGCATCCCTGACCTCCAAATATTTGGAAGCAACCTTACCAGGTCTGTGAATAAGAAACATGAAAGACAAATTGTTGAATATCATGGTAGTGATATTTTCAAGCCTGAAAAAAAAGATCTGCAAAGGGAACAGCTGTAGTCTGTTTCAACAAAGAGAAACAGATGACTTTTGTTGCTGAACTTTTCTCTTTAAAATGGTCTGTGGTGTGCCCAGATCTAAGAGATTACATTGGTTTGTGTTTCTTCTGTAGCTGCAAAGCTTGTGGGTTTTTTAATGTTAAATGTGGTGGTACATTTTCTAAACTTTTACTATATATTCTGAAACTCCAGTAATAGAAGTATAGGTTGTGAAGTGAAGCCCGGAAGTTTGTAGCTTTCCTCAGGTTTGACTCTCATTAGACCTGCAAGCTGCAGAGTTCTCATTTTGTCCAGGGTTAAATAGTAATTCTACACATACATTTATTTGGAACTTCCCCTGGAAGGGAGCTTAGGATTATTTACAGGCTAATTGAATGAAAAGTCATTTGTGCTTTTACAATTTGATTGGCAAAATTGGGAGGTTACGTGCCTGTCTTCTGTGCCAGATATCTGACCTAAGTTACTGCTTCTTTGGTTTTGTGCCCAGTGCTTTCAACTGGAGCTGTTACAATGCAGGAAAGCACTTTAAAGTTATTTGTACCAACAATATAGTGACATATGGGCTGAATTTCTACCAAATGAGCCAATTATTTAGGAGCTCCTAGCACAAGGAATCAGCTATTCATTGAAAGAGTCAAAGTTAGAACTTCCCACTGCTTGCCTGTCTTAGGGGAGAGAGGGTGATTGATGGGGAAAGGTAGTGTGTAGAGGGAAAGCAGCCATGTAACCCAGTGGTCTTGATACTTGAACCTCATCTTGAGCTGGTTGTAATACTGGAACCCCATGTCCTAGCCCAGGTGGGTGGTTCTGTAGCCAGTTTTGTAGCTGTGGAAAGAGCACTTGATCAGTACTGGTAATCCTGCCTGGCTGATGTGCTTGTGCACTCTTACCTTTTCTTGCATCTCTCCAGAGCTGCTCTGCCCTCTTAGGCAGCCCCTTCCATGGGACTTCTGCCTTTGTCTTCACTCTTCCCTGTTTGTGCTTGGTGGTGATGAAATGTTTGTCAATCACAGCAGAAGGCTATGAGTTACATTGCTGTGCTAAATCAAACCAGGACAGAGCAGCTTCAGACTAAGTTTGTTCTTTCCTTTGGTTGGGTTTCTTTTTCTTTTTTTCTCTTTGTTTTTCTTTTTTTTTTTTTTCTTGCTCTGTTCTCTAAGGAAAGTAGTAAGTGCTTATTGCTCCTTGCTTTGTTGAAGTAAGAGCATGCTCAATACAAAGCTGTTTAGAAGAAATGTCATTACTGTTCTCTTCTATCTGTTGGCATAAGGTTTCCTGTTATTTAAAACAAAAAAGACAGGGAGGGGAAGAGGGACAAAGGCTGAAGAGCTTCTGTCTGCAGATGAACACATTTGATAACTGTGGACAGTCATATTCTCTCTGCATATTTAGGCAAATAAAACAAAGTCCATGTTGAATTAATGCATCGCTTTCTGGAACAGCGAGACTTTTTCCAGAAGCAGGCCTGACAAAGGGGGGGTGGAGCGGAGGAGTGGGGGAGGGCAGACACAGACTGCTGACGGAGGGGAAAGTATTTTGAAAGAAAATTCTTCTGTGGTTTGGAAGATGTATGTTTGGGGCTGTTGCATTTTGCTGAGAAATCATTAATTGGCTAATTTCTAGCCCAGTTCCCCATGTCCCTACCCCTACCGGTATATCAAACCAGGATGGGGTCACAGAAAGCTGGGGACATGTACAAGCACCAGCTGAGCAAAGGAAACAATTCCCTTATTTGCTTGGCTCCTGAAGTGCTGCCGATGACTTCCATGTTTATTAATGGAGGCAGAAAAGAGAAAGCTTGTAAAATAGAGGTGAAGGAGAGGAATGCAAAATGGGGAGCTCAGAACTTGGAAGCAGAAATGTCTGAGCACTGGCTGTTTGCCTGGGAAAGATGAGACTGATTGTGCAGGGCTGGAAACGTGCATGGTATTTTAGCTGCTTAGAGGCAGGGCTCCTGTCCCAAATAGTTTACAGCCTAAACAAAGTGATGGAGATCTGTGCATCAAAGGAACATGGGAAAGTGGCAATTTGGCATGAATCTTATTGTAGCCAAAGGGGTTTTCACAGTGTAAAATGATCCTTATTCAGTATTTTTAAAAGCTTTTAGAGAAGGACTAAAACTAAGCTTGTTTGGTAAGGCAGGAAATCGAGGTAGGTAAGGCTTTTTTTAGTAAGGATTTGAGAGCTTCAAGTTATTTGATACCATCAAGAAAGGAGCCTGCTCAGGTTGATGGGGCATCATCTGAAAGGCATGAGGCTGAGCAGAAAATGATCACAGAATTTGAAGGAGTGGGAAATCCACATGAACATGTGAGTGTGTGTAGTAGGGCATTAAAGCAAGGCACAGCACGCAGGCTTGAAAAATCAAGATGGAAAAACGGAATTGAGAATGCACTTAGTAGGAGTCTGGTTGAAATGCCAGAGTACTGCTGTGCCAAGAGCCTTCTGCAAGAGCAGCGTGTGCTGAAAGGCTGGGAAGGGAGCAAAGCAAAATTTCCTTGTATTGGGTCTGTTGTGTACTTCCATGTAGTGTTGGTGGCTGTAATGGAGGGCACTGTACAGCTCAGATCCTTTGTCCTGTGTATGTGCACAATTTCCAGCTGGACAGCCATACCTGTACTACATTTTCTGGGGGAAAATTTCTTTATTGCTAGTAAAACCCCTCTCTGTAGTATTGTGGGCTGTTCCAAGGCATAGGTACTGCTCTCTGCTGTCCATGGTGTTTTGCCAGTGATCAAACAAGATCTGTCCCTGCATTTTGGTCCCAGTTCTCAACATTTTTTTTTTATTTTTTTTTTTCCTCAGGAGTTCAAGAGACTTTAGGTAGAACCACAGCAAAATAGAAGCCTGCCTTCTTTTGGGAAGGAGGAGAGGAAAGAGGAGAAAGATACATTGATAGGGAATTGAGCGTTTGGAGTAAGTAGTGAACTGAGCACTGGGTTGCCACAGTGACTGGGAGGGCTGGGCAGAGTGCAGCTACAGCCACAAGGTATGAGCTAGGTGATTGAAATAGTGCAAAAATTCTGGTTGTGCATATTTTAAATAGTGTCTGTGTCTGGAGAGGAGAGAGAATGACACATACTAATCCTTTCCTTCCAACCTAAGTAGGTTGCAGTTGGATAATGCATGATGTGACAGATGTGTATCATAGCTCTTTGCCAAATGGGCTTTGGTTCTTCATGCATGCCTTGCTGAGATTTACTAGGGCTGCTCAAAATTCAGAGAGGATCTCCTTCAGCTCAGCTGGGGAAGGTGTCTTTGGCCTACAAATTAGTGGTAAAGAAATGTGAGTGAAGTTGGCTAATTGAGCAATTAATAGATCATTGGATGTCACTAAGAACAGAGCTTCCTTCTTGCCATTTTCATCTCGAAAGGAGTAGGACTTTCATCCCATTGTTTCTAAATGCAGCCGTTTAGCTGGTGTATGTGCTTTGTAACATGTAGTAAAGTTTATTCTGCCCACTTGACCTCAACGTTGAGGTTGATGTAACAGAAGCTGCAGCTGGGGAATACAAATTATCTTTTTCTTTGTCCTTTTTTTTTTTTTTTCCCCTTTGGTAATTCTTAAGTCAAAATTTAATGAACTAAAATTATATGCTTTTGTATTCTCTGTAGACCTTGGCATATAACTTCAATAGTTGGTCTGGGATGGTTCACTGACTTCTGTTTTATAATATTGCATATCACAGAATATGAATGAAACCAGTATAATATATCAGATTTGTCAGTGTAACTCAGAGCAATGTCATTCTGCTGCCTGATGGTCTGCCCGTTCTCTCATGAAACCATTTATCAATTTTATCTTTGCAGTAACTTTACATATCAGTCATGAAGTGTCAAATATCTTCTCTTAAAGACTTTTGAATAATAATCTGATATGTGGAATGCTATTATCAGTCCTCTTCAGTGGTACATGCACTGAGAGCTCCCCTGCTCCCTTCAGCAAATCTTGGTTTATACTAAGTGTCCACTAGCTGGAGATAATCTTTGAGAAACAAAACAGAATTTACACTTTGATTACAAGGGGGCCCATATCTCCAGAATACTGTTTAAGTTACAAACCTTATGTATGTTTGTGGTATCTCCTGCAGCACTGACAGAAACCAAACGTGTATAATCTTGGAAATGTAATTTTTGCTGTCAAAGTACTTTGCAAAGGGAAATTGTAATGGTGGCTTCCTGGCTTTTATCTGTAGGCTTAAAAATAGAGCTGCTAAACAAAAACGTTGTGAGACTCTCTTTTCTAGAGTTGATTTTTAACACTTTTGATTGTCTTGCTTCATGGGAGATCCTTTTTCTCTCTCTTCCCTCCCTATTTCCATGCACACAATTTTTTAAAATTTCTTCTGTATAGGAAGGAGTCATCTAAAGGGTTTTTTTCTCAAAAAAGCAGTAATCTTGAGTTGAAAGCCACAGGACTGAAGGTATAAGCAGTGAAGGTGCTCATGGACAGAATGAGACAGTGGCAGTTCAGAAGAGCCTTACTGTTTGTTCTGAGTGATCAGCCTCTAGTGCTGTTGGTTTTAAAGGGTGATCACTGTCTCAACTCCTGACAGAGAAGTGTGGAAAGTTGTGTTGGAAGCTAGGAATGAGCACCCTATGCATAGTTATCTGCAGAAGAAGGGAAGCCATGTCTCTGAAGAGTGAGACCCCTCTGCCTAGCAAGAGGAGTAGAATAGCTAGCTTTTAGGTGAACCAGAGCCTGGTGTTCGTGTGGACAAAAAATAGATAACACACAGCAATTTCTGTGGGAGTTGTAGTGGCAAGAGTGACCTCTGACAGCCTGGGTTATAAAACAGCTTTGGTATGGGGGAAAGAAAAAAAAGAGGGCCTTCTTCCAAGATGCAGCAAATATATGCTTAGCTCAGTATTACTGTCCTAGAAACATCTCTGGAAGTGTCTGAAACAATGTATAACTGGACAGAGCAGCTCTGAACTTTCCCTTGGCATTACAGGGACAAGATATAGCTTGCAGGGGTCTTCTGCAGTTCATTTTAGTGCTTTGCATGCAGTGGAAACCAGACACAGAGCTCCTTCTGCAGCACACTTGAAAATAAAGGAAAAATTAGTTCTACCACCCAGAGCAGAAACCTGTCTAGGAAAACTGTCCTGTCCTGTAAATTGGAAGCTAGGATTTCACTTGCCAAGTTTCATTTCTCAGGCCCCATCTTGTAGTGGAATATTTCTGTGGAGTAGGTGTCATATGCTGATGGTGCTAATTACAAACTAGTTGGAATTTCTTACCAGTGATAAACCAGTTAAGCAATCCTCCTAGGAAAGAGCAACTGAGAGACTTTTCCTCTTGGTAGCAAAAGTTTTGACAGATTTTGCCCCATCAGAATTAGAAGGATCCAGGAACTTGAATTCAGAGATGTAGCTTTGCTGAATTTGCTGCCATCAGATGCTCTGTCAACATTATTTTCCCTTTTCTGAGGTATTATTTCTTACTTTGCCTCCGTAAGGGCTTTGGTTTATTTTTCATTAAAGTTTCCATGCTTCACCCAGCTACAAAATGCAGCTGAGCCACAAAACCGAACAGCTGCTTGGATCTGTTTTACTCTGTTAAAGAGTGCTCACTTCAAGCTGCTGCAACCTTTCCATAGCTCCTTTGTTCTGCAGTGATCAGGAGCTTTGGATTCACTTCATTTCCTGCCCATTCCTCTGCACTGACAGCCCTCCATTTGTTCTTTCCCTGCCTTGTTGTGACTGCTGGTAGAAAGTGCTAGGAAGGCTGGCTGGGGTGCACTTAATGGCTTGCCTTCCCTGCCTTTAATCTAGCTACAGAAACTCATGCTGTCACATGCACCATAGTTTGGGTTGAGGAGAGGGGGTTTTGTGACACTTTCCATTGCTGCTGCTGCAGAGGAAGGGTGGTAGTTCAAGTTTTCAATGGCAGGTGTAATTTTTTAAGCTCCAGAGGGAAAGGTTGACCTTGGGTGTGATGGGAATCCTGGGTAGGTGGAGGAAGATGTTGAAAAGTGTCTGTTCTGCTCTGCTTATTGGCTTGCTCTCAGAAAATCTGCTTAAAACCTCTGCTCAGCTGGGAAGGGGATAGATGCTGGAGATGAATAGGGATGGTAAGTTTTTGGCTCAAACACTGTACTTGAAATCCAGTCTGTGCTTTTGAAGTGCGTGTCTTATTTCTGGCCCTCCTTGACCAGTGTCACACATGCGTTTCTCTGGAGTTAGATTTAGCAAAATTATATTTGTAAAACACAAAATTATGTTTGTAAAAATTACGTTGGTAAGTCCATAACCCATGGATGCAAATACTGTATCATCTCCTGACATATGCAAACCTCTTTTGTTCTTTTGTCATGGTTTTTTTAATGTTTCCAGCTCATTGCTGTAGACCTTGCTGCTTGGGAGGTGGAAGGAGAGCAGTGTGCTGGGCCAGCCCCTCTGGGCTGGGGAGATGTGTCCCTCTGGGGATGCAGTGCTCAGGTTTCAGTAACACAATGCTTTGTGCAGCCATGTGTGTGTGCAAAGAGCCAACTGGCTGCAGCTCCTGCGGTGATGCTCGGCTGATTTGGCAGCCGGATTGATTCTGTCAAGTTACAGTATGGGAGTTAAGTCCAGCTTCAAATCCTCTCCCTTACCCGCTCTAGGAACTTGGAGGGGGGGAGGGAGGCAGGAAGAAAGGGGGGGGAGCTCCTTGGGGACTTTGTGTCATTATTGGCATGGAAACATTTTGTGATTATCAGCAGCAGGGTAGTGGCAAGGGGCTGATTATCTGTCATGTCGTCAGCATAAATAACCAGTGGGCCCCTGAGCAGGGCTCCGCCTTCTGTAATGGCTTCACGTAATCGCTGCATAACAGTTTAAAAGCAAGCAGTGCAGAAAAACAGCTGGACTGATCCTTACCCTAACTGATGTTGCCTTTTCTCCTCTCACTAGAAGAGAAATATGTCACTATCCAGCCGTACGCCAGCCAGGGGAAGGATGAGATTGGGTTCGAAAAAGGGGTCACCGTGGAGGTCATCCAAAAGAACCTGGAAGGATGGTGGTACATCAGGTAAAGAAGCCGTGCAACCCGCAGAAACTGTGACAATGAGCCTTTCTGATCATTCACTGAATGTTAGCATTTAAATCATTCTGTAGCTGTACAGGGAAGCCCAGATTGTTCATAATGCCTCTTGGAGAAATGTAAGGAAAAGTCTGAGGCGATACAATAGTGACTAAAGTAACACTACAGTGTCTGCAAAGACTGTGGACCATTCCAGTGAGGAAATGCCTTAACTTGCAGTTTTAGAGGGTTTTTTCCTTGCTTCAAGTTAAAAGCCCATATCTGAGTTGAGATCTGTGAGACCTAACAAGGCTTTCTGTTGTATATAATTTTAATGTGTTTCCAGTATAAGAGTTATTCTGCAACCTATTTAAATCTATTTATAGCAGTGCTGAAAGGCTGATTGTGATCTCTTGAGCTGTTTGGGGCAGGTAGTGCTACTTTCAGGGATATGAGATCAGTTTGCTGGCTATAGCCTTTCTGCCAGCTTACCAATGGTTTCAGCTGATTTGCTTTGATTTTTGTCTATCCGTGTTAGATATTCCTAATATAGAGGGAGTGTATTCCAAGGGCAGGTGAAGTTGTTATTGTGTATCCAATTTTGTCATGTAGTTGGAACAGCAGTCCTAGCCGGGAGTTTTGACTTAAGAATCTCCTTTGTAAATGCTTATGGGGAGACTGTAGGTTAGGTACTGTCCCAGTGGTGTAGGGTGTCAGGATGAGCACTTGATGAGAGCTTTCTTCATCTAGGTTCATACAGCATTTAGGTTTTAGTGCTCTTTTCTGGTTCTTCCCCTTGTCTTGTATCTGTGTGTGAACTCGTCAATGCTGTGGCATCCCATTTCTCTTCAAACAAGATGTGATATAACAGGTAGCTTAAAATGGAGGTTTATTGTCTCTGTGGTGCAGAACATCTCATATAGTCATATTTTTTCAGTCAACATGTAATTACAGTGATTTTTTTCCTCTTTCCCTCCCCAAGTTATAGCGTGCTTTTGTTTGAATGCTGCTTGATTTACTGGCTGTGAATGAGGACTGTAAAAATGCTGACTGAAGCAATGTTGTTGTTTTTCTTGATTTCCCTTACTTAAAAAAAAAAAATCAATTTTCTGTCTAATGATCCCATGGAGCAAATAAGCTAATAAAGATAGCAATGGAGCCAGGAAGACAGTCTAGATAGGAGGAACTCAAAAATGCCTGGGTTTGGTCAGGTCACATTTTTTTTCTCTGTTAATCATCTATAGAAGTGGAATCCAAACTTTCAGATGGGGGACTTGAGCACATAGGTTTTTCTGAGGGGAGACCATTGCAAGCTTTCTGCAACGTAGCCTGGATTCTGCTGTAGGTCTCCCTTTGCCATATTAACACTCCTACAATTAGTTGAATTTTTTTCCCCCTTTTTCTCACACACTCCTTTGAGTCAACCCAAAAGACACATTTTTCTATACACCAGGAGTGCCTTCTGGAGCATGACGATACTTGCTGCATAGTTTCCATGGCATCTTCATTCATGGCGGTCTGCTGGAAGGATAGTGGATGTCCCAGCCACCCCATGATAGCTGGGGATTGCAGTATGTGCTCTGCTTTTTTGGAAGAGGCAATCTGATTTGAGAAACCCCTCTTCTTGTTGGAAGATGTTAAGTGCTCCCTGTATGTGTGACATATATGGGGTATATGGGGTGCCAACTGTTCTCTCTGCTGTTTTGTGGTGGTACTTTCTTGCTGGAGGATTAAACTCTTAGAAACTGGGTTTTTTTCCATGGGCAACACTTCCAGAAATGTTGATGATGTGGTCTATCCCTGCAAGCTGGTCCTTTGCAGTCTGGTAGCTTGTGCTGTTTGTTACACGTAAACTGCCCTGAATACTGTTAGGTACCCCTCAGAAAAGGATTCCCTTCCTGCAGAAATGTGCTTCGAGTGCCTTTGAAGGAGCACCTCCTCCTCCTCCTGTTGTGAGGGGAAAGGGAGCAGGAGGAGAATGCAGTTGAACCCTGGGCTGGATAACAGACTGAACACACTTCAATGTTCAGAGAAAAGAACAAATCCAGTAGTTTGTAAATGGAATCCACCTTAAAGACATTAGCTTGTTCCACCTTAAATATGTAATTTCTCCAAATTCTTGGCCATGTGCTGATCCTCATTTCCTGTCCTTTTTTTTTTTATCCTTTTTTTTGTTAATTTTTTTTTTTTTTTAAATTTTATATTCCTAGTTTGCTTCCCTCTGGAGTAATTCCAGTGCTCTGGAGCTGGAAAGCAGATGTGACTCTCAGATTTACAGAGGCACTTCTGACTTTTTTTAACATTCCTATGGTTTTAATCCATTTTTTCCTTCATGTAATATAAACAGGGAGGGTTCTGGAAGCATGAAGGAACCAAATCACTGCACCTAATTTTGAGACCCTCTCAATTCAATGCTGTGCAAGCTAGAGGCAGTATTAGTGTCTGTCTTTATATTGCCCCATATGCATTATGACTTTAAAAAAAATCAGGACTAGGGATCCTGCTTACTGTTGTGTTAATTAGATCTGTGCTTCGCAGTGTGCCCACAGCTGGCATTAGCATCTGTCATTTTAGATCTTACTTTGCCTCCAGATGGCAGCAGTAGATACAATATTGTGGTGCCCAAGTGGACTGACTGCAGGGCAAGTTGCTACCAATGTGCTAAGTAAAACTTTTGTTATTTGCCTTCACATCCTTCATTTTGTGGTTGCTCTGAGCACCAGCCTATGAGAATGAAGTGCAGCTTGGGAAGTGCTGGCAGCACTGAAATGAGGAGGAATCTAGGATGGGGTTTCAAATGTCTCCAGTACATTCTGGATGTAAAGGAAGGAAGGATACTTGTGATTTAACTCTTAAGATCTGAAATGAAAATTGTTACTGGTTTTGGACTTCACTAAAATTGATTAACACTTGTTTTAGTTTTTTCACCTATAAAATGGGGAAGATCAAGAAATCTTCTAAGGTTATTCTTCAAAGGGCTTAAAGATTAACAAATTCAAGGACTAAGGTAAAAAATGTAAGCATATTTCACTTACATAAGCAGTTTTTATTTGTGATATTGCAGAAATAAAATGGCAGTTTCTGGTAACTACTGCTCAGCATTAACCTCAGGTTAAATTGGCTAACACAGGAAGAAGTAGCCTACAACAGCCTCTCTACTGAGGGTATGTTGCCCTGAGTTAACAACTGTCCATCTGTTGCTGTTATTATTCTTTGGGAGAAACTGTGTGAATCAGAGGTGTTCGTAGCAGTGGGGTTACACAGGCTGATCCAAATACATACAGTTGGCAGGAGAACTAAGTACTGAACCTGCCTGTGGCTGCCTTTCTGATCTTAAACGTGTTAAGTCTACCATAAACTAAGATGGACATAAACTGTTTTTCTTGCTGATTTTGCACAATCAAGCTCTGTTGAAAGTAACCTTTGGAACTGGAGTGCTCAGTGCATTGGCCACTGTGGCTTTCTCACAGACAGAAACTTCTACACCTCACCACAATGTATAAACTCACAAATGTCCTTCAAAAAAACTTACTTGATGCAAAGGCAGCAGAGAGCATTGGTCAGCAGCTCTGCAAAGGGCTGTCAGCTGCAAAAGGGAATGTAACCAAAAGTCTTCAGGGCTGGAAAATGGCACTGGGTGATGGCCTTGACACAACAGGAATTGTGGCAGTTATTGAAGCCTTTTTTCCTTTTCCTTTTTCGGCTTGGTTCGAGGCCTGGCAGAAAAGTCTGCAAAGGGACAGGTTTGAATAGAACCAAACTGCTTCTTGACATAGTATCACACAGTAGATGCTGTGTATCTTTTTTAAGTCAAGTCAAGTTTGTACCAGGTTGCTACTTCTTGTTAGTCTCCATGCATCCATCACACAAAACTCAGAGCTCTTGGGATGCTTTCCTTTGACATCAGAATAATTGGAAAAACTTGTCACTAAACTCCCTGAACAGCAGAGATCCTCCATCTTTACCTTCATGTGTGACAGAAGGCAAGTATGTAGGGAGAAGCAGAATCTCTGATATCTTGCCTGGTCTAGGTGGGTGAGGAGGAAAAGGCAGGATTTTGGACAGAAAGATCCTTGTAGTCGTTGCTAGACATACAACAATTGTATTTGCTTTTATACAGGGAGAGTAATAAAGAAGTCTCGAGAATAAATCTACACTGCATTTTCCTGTTCTCCCTGTAAAGTCGCAGAGCCACTCTCAAGTGTGTGGATGTGGTGAGGGAGACCAGGATGAGATTTGATTCAGAAATCTCACTGGAAACCTCAGAATCCAAGTGCTGTCATGACAAAGAAGTTCACCTGCCAGGAAATGATTTGCTCATATCCCATGTGCTCCAGCTCTTTCTTTTGCTGTCTAATGAGGCTCCTTTTTCAATAAGGAACTTTAGAGTCCTACTGTTTTAACCTTTGTATTTCCTGCAGATTTCCTGAGCACCAGGATTTTAATGGTGCCTGCTTTTTCACTTATAGTTAAAGTGCCTGCTTTGGGTATCTTGAGAGATTAGAGAGAAGGTTTTCAGTGACTCTTACTGGAGCAAGTTAGGGTTTCATTAGGGAAAGCAGAGTTCATCCACATGGTCCTCCCTGGAGTCTGATTGTAATCTGAAATCCCTGCTTCAGTGTTAGGAATGGCAGGAGTTAGTAAAAAAATCTTCCCTAAAGCCCAGGTGTAGAAGAATTACCTCAGTTTGAAGTGTAGTGTGATCAACTCAGGATGGTGTTTCAGGAACACGTACTAGATTCAGGTGTCTGTTCACATTTCCCAGTTTATTTCTTTAAAATGCCTCTAGCTTGTTTAGGAAAATGAGTCTCCATCAAAGCTATTTTTCCTCAGGCAAATTGTTTCTTGATCTTGTGGTGCTAGAAGAAGCTGCAGTAGTTCAAGGGTCCATATGCTCCATGACAGAAAGCTGCTTATGCAGAGCTGGAATTGTGGAAGGTGGGCCAGCGTTCTTTATAGTTTATGGGAGGGAGGCTTGCACAACAATCTTAAACTGCAGGTGTAGGTTCTCTGTACTAGGCGCTGTACACCCTTTTTTTAACCCATTTTCAATTTGAGTTGCCACTAGGAAGTTTAAAAACTATGAAAATATTTTACTTACTAGTTTGATTTTTTTCCTGTGTGGGAAAATACTTTTGTTTGCCTAGTACTGTCTAGGGGAGGCATAAAACAAACTGGTGAAGCTTTTTACCTTGTGGGTATCTATTTCTTGTCCAGAGAGTCTCCTTCTGTAGGATGATTAGTGGCTTTCAACTACACAGTTCACTGCTGGCTCAACTGACTTTGATATGTCTAATCAATAGAAAATAAATGAATAGGGACTACAAAATCTTGTTTGAGAACTGCAAACTTTGATGTTTTCATCCATTACTTTGCTGTAGCTGTTAGCATTATTTTAGCTGTTCTACCTGAAATGCATGAGAAGGCTGTGTTTGTGATGGTGTTTCCTTTTGCCTCTCCAGGTATCTGGGCAAAGAAGGCTGGGCCCCAGCTTCATATCTGAAGAAGGCTAAAGATGATCTTCCATCTAGGAAAAAGAATTTAACTGGGCCAGTGGAAATCATAGGAAACATCATGGAGATCAGTAACCTACTAAACAAGAAATCTACTGACAAGGAAGCTCAAGTAGAAAATGAGTCTGCAGAAACTCATATCACCAAGAAGGAAATCAGTTTGCCCATCCTGTGCAATGACTCCAATGGCAATGCCATGATGACTCCAGACAAGCAGGCTTCCAAACTGGCCCAGGGATCCCCAGCCATAGCAAGGATAGCACCACAAAGAGCTCAAATAAGTAAGGCAGTAAAGCAGTCTGGGTTTTCACAGGCATGCAATGAATTCTTGTTCTCTACCTTTCAGGGCTGGCATTGCCTGTCAGCTAAGGTTCCACATGTCCTGGCCTTACAGCCAAGTCCACACAAACAGACCTTTGCATAGCCTGTAGATGTATCAAGAGGGACTCCAGGATGTGGTCCTTCACTAGTAGTGATAAAATTTAATTTCACTTTATACACAGGCTGGGTGGTGTTCTTTATCTTAGCCTGCATGTGTTTACTTCATTAATTTTTCCACAGAATGCTTTTTTTCCTTTTGAATGCTCTAAAGTGTGCCCTTCTAGCCCAGAAATGTAGATGATGTGATAGCATGTTCAAGTTGAGGAGACCACCTGTGTCTTCTCTTGCATTTGTTCTGCTGTTTTCCTGGGGGCAAGTTACTGTAATGTTTTTACTACTTTATCTGCAAAATGCTGATGCTATTCTGTGCAAGGAATGGCAAAATACTAGGAGAGAGGACAGTGTGAGTGTTAAGTGGATTATTTTTACTGCTGGGGGGAAAATAGGTATTAGGCCAGTACTTCTTTGGCCAGTCTCCAATGGAGCTGGTTAGTTCCAGCAGAAAATACAATCCACTACTTTCTGGCAGGGATTTCTTCTTAAATTTTCTGGCTTAGCAGAGATGAATAGCTAAGCTACCTTGGTATTTCTAATATACCCTCATAGTTTCCTATCTTGTTTCATAGAGATACCTTAAATATTGGGAATACTGACTTCTATTCTTAAACTGTGTAACAGAAGAGAGCTGCTGAAAAACGTGTTCAGCAGTACTTGCAAAGTTAAGTAAAGTCTACCTGTTCCCTTCCCTGCTCAGGTTCTCCAAACCTAAGAACAAGGCCACCCCCACGAAGAGAGTCCAGTCTGGTGTGTATTGGTTTATAGTTTATCTTTTCAGTGCGTAGGTGTCTGGGTGCTCTGTGAGATTTTGTGCAGCTTTGTGAGATTTTGTACAAGGTGGGAGGGATCCTTTATTTGCATGTCTGTTCATTTCATTGTCTGCGATTGAGCAGACCTCAGGGCATCCTAATGATAATGCATGTTTTAAGTTATTCAGAATGTTCCCCCAACTAATCAGGTCTGAAGGGAGAATATGATAAAGCTCCTGTGTATGAGCATTAAAACTTGTTTGGCTGTCTCAGAAGGTTTAAATTTCCTCTGGGTGCCTTAGCCCAGACTGAAATTTTTGCCCTTCTCTTGTCTTAAGTAATTGGGAATGTGTCCCCTCCTTCCATTGCTCCCACTCTTGAAGTGGCAAAGCTTCACTCTTGTGCATGTTTAAAGTGGCTCAGAATCCTATGGAAGGATGTATGCAACAGGAAAAAGACCCCCTATAATTTCTTATCCCCAGAGGTAGAATCCTGGAAGTTTGTACCAGTTTGAGATTAGAACTGTCATCTTCAATAGGAACTAATTAGCAGTGTATTTATATAAACAATAGCTTGTTTATCTAGGCAATACATAATGTTTAATCTTCGGAGTACCTTTATGAGCAGTATGCAACTTGTAATTTTTCTGTCACCAGAGATGCTTCTCAACGAACTACATGAATAGCATATTAGCATTTTCTTCCTATTTTTCTTGCATTATTTTCAATTAGACTTTGTTTTGGCAAGACTATGACACTTAATTCTATGCTAAAAATAACAGGGATATTAAATGTGAAACCCTGAGCATATCAGCATATCTGCTGTTTCCAATTATCTTCATTTAATCCAAACCATCCTATTATCTGAAGGCATTTTATTATGCTGTGCTTCTGCTGTATTTCAGCATTTATAGTGCAGAAACATCCAATTATAACATTGTTAGACATGGTTCCTAAGGTGCAGAGATGCATTCTCTGTGAAATGCCACATGCTGCGTGTGATGAAACAGCTGTTAGTTACAGAAAGGGTGTCTTAAAAATGGAGGATCAGGAGAATAAAGCACAGTATGTCATTTGCCCTTCTCCCATTGAAGGCTCAGGATTTTTTTGTGTCTTTGTCTCTCCTGTGTTTGTCTGTGGATGCTCTGACCTATGGTTCTTTCATAGAACCCTAAGTTGTGAAGTGTAGAAGCTGTGCATCACAACGGTCATCTAGCTGCCCTGCAGATGAGCACTGTGTTAATCTGGGAAGTTTTTAATATTGAAAGTCCTGAGAAGACCCTTTTCCCATTTATCACCCTAAATAATGGTAGCAAATTCTAAAATGTGGCAGCTTAATGTAAAGGCACTTAGCTTTTAGAGGAGTCTGATGTGCTGCCAGAACGGCTGTGAATAAAAGTGTCCCACTTCTCATAGAGCCTTTATGAAGGTTGTGTTGGGATTGAGCAGAGCTTCTGGTTCTGTTATGGGGAGGAACTGGAATTGTTTTGATCAAGCAGTGAAGTCCTTCCCTTCTAACATTTTAGCTGGACAAAGCTAGGGAGTCTATGACATTGTCCTTGTTTCATCTACATCTTCATCTACAAGAGATGCCCATTAGCTCATATCATTGACTAATTCAGATTGTTTAAAAAATCCAGCAGCAGATTAAGAGCAATAATTCATTTGGATTGCATTTTAAGATAGCTTATTTAATGATAGGCAGAATCTGTTAGGGGTCTGTTGCAATGCAATTTTCTGCAGTTGTGGCATGTCTTACTGGACAAAATCTCAGCGTGAATGGGCTGCTCTTAGTGTGACTGCAGTGGCAGGTTACACTTCATCACCCACAAATAAAACATTTTACTATTCCAGTTAAGATTATTACAGTTTTGATAGGTGGTGAAGGTGGCATAACAGTGGATATGGTGTTGAAAGGCTTTTCTCTTTTAGCCCATATCAGTACATCAGCTCCCACTCCGGAGAACTGGGCAGTTACTATTAGGAAGTAGCACATTAGGAAGAAGGAAGAGTCTTAGTGAATAAAAGCAATTTTTTTTTCATACTGCTGCTTAGCTGACTGTTTCTTTGGTTTAAATGAACAAAGCATCCTATTTGCCATAGGGTTTTCAGTTACCCAAACCACCAGAGCCACCCTCCGTGGAAGTGGAATATTACACCATTGCTGAATTCCAGTCATGCATCTCTGATGGCATAAGCTTTCGTGGAGGACAAAAAGCAGAGGTGAGCCTTAACAGTATATCAGGACAAATTGTAATATTTATCTGTTGCATGGGTGTGGATTTAGAAGGGGAGGAGTGGGAAGCAGCGAGTTGAGATTTTTGTCCAAGTAACATGTTCCTTGTTACCTCTTAGGTTATCGAAAAGAATTCTGGTGGCTGGTGGTATGTGCAGATTGGAGAGAAGGAAGGATGGGCTCCAGCATCTTACATTGACAAGAGAAAGAAACCAAATTTGAACAGAAGAACCAGTACTTTAACCCGCCCAAAGGTTCCCCCCCCAGCACCTCCCAGTAAACCAAAAGACTCTGAAGAAGGAACAGCTCCTAAAGCAGTTTCTTCAGGAGATAGCCAGGACTCTCCCCACAAGCTGAAATACGAAGAACCTGAGTATGATGTGCCTGCCTTTGGCTTTGACTTGGAGTGTGAAGTGAGTGAAGGTCATCATGAAGACAGCACTCCTGAAAAACGACTGTTTCAGCCCCTCAAGCCCTCACCTGTGTCATCACTTCAGAAAGCTAAGTTCAAAGTAGGAGAGTCTTCAGAAGAAGTTGCTCATGAAGAAGAAACCATCTATGAGAACGAGGGGTTCAGGCGTTATGTGGAGGATGCTTTGTCCAATAAGGAATCCAGTGGGGATTCTGATTCTCAGAAAAGCTCCTCTCTGTCCTTGATCCGAAGGAATTCTCCATGTTCCAGCTCTCCTAAATCATCACTCGTGAAGCTCAAGACAGACAAAAACATTCAGCCTGATCTTGGAAAATGTCACTATTCCAGGAGTGAAGAGACAAAACCAAGATCAGCTTCAGATGTCGGCTTACGTAGCGTGCCAAGAACGGGCATGAAGAAAGATCCCGGGCAGAGTCCTTCCATCAGAGCAAAGCCAATCGTGAGGCCCAAACCCTTCCTGAACAAGGCAGACTCGCAGAGCCAAGAAAAGATGGATATTAGCACTTTAAGGCGTCAGCTGAGGCCAACTGGGCAGCTCAGAGGTGGACTCAAAGGTTCAAGAAGTGAAGAGTCTGCGAGCCCCCCCTGCACTGCTTCTGAGAACCAGGATGACCCTGTTCGGAGAAGCTCGGCTGATCTCATCACAGCTCCTTCCCGTGGCATCTTCTGCTCCAGCCATACAGCCAAAACTGAGCAAGAAAATGACTCCAGATGTTTCTATGTGACCACTGACTCATACCAAAAGGTACAAGATTCTGAAATTTGCTTCCCAGCAGGAGTAGAAGTGGAAGTGCTGGAAAAACAAGCCAGTGGATGGTGGTACCTGAAGTATGGAGACATGGAAGGCTGGGCTCCTTCCCATTATTTGGCACTCCCTGATAACCAGCGAGAAACTACATCAGCAGAGACTGATTCCTCTTTTGCCAGGAACAGGAAAAATGAAAACAAGTCAAACAGTTTAGAGAAGATAGAGAAGAGGGTTCAAGCTCTCAATACCATCAACCAGAGCAAACGTGCAACACCACCCATCCCAAGCAAACCTCCTGGTGGCTTTTCAAAAGCATCAGGGCCAGTTAAAATGAGGAATGGTGTGAGGCAACTTGCTGTCCGTCCGCAGTCAGTGTTTGTGTCTCCACCACCAAAGGATAACAACCTGTCGTGCTCTTTGCGCAGAAATGAGTCTTTAACAACTACAGATCAGCTTAGGACTGTCCGTCGGAATTCCTCCTTCAGCAATGCGTGGTCACAGCCTGGTGACACAAAGGGAAAGCAGCCAGAGCGGCTGGGCACAGAGAGCTCTGAGACCACCTCTAACCTCCCCACACAGAGGAATGGGATCCCTGTGTCCACAGTGAGGCCAAAGCCCATTGAGAAATCCCAGTTCATCCACAACAATCTCAAGGACATCTATGTTTCTATTGCAGACTATGAAGGGGATGAGGAGACTGCAGGGTTTCAGGAAGGTGTCTGCATGGAGGTCCTCGAAAGGAACCCAAATGGCTGGTGGTACTGCCAGATCATGAATGGTGTGAAGCCATTCAAAGGCTGGGTGCCCTCAAATTATTTGGAGAAAAAGAACTAATATTGCAATATCTTTAACCTCCCTAATTTATACTGTTCCTGCTGTGTACATGTGGAAAAAAGAATTGCTACACAAAAAGACGTTTCCCTGTGCTCCAGTTTGTACAAAGGAGTCTATATGAGGACAAATCTGCCATGTTCTGGAGAGGTTTGTGGGGTTTACATGCTGTAAGCAACTACAAGGAAGATGCAGCATAGTCGAATGCCTTTTTGTGAAGTTGTTAATAATCTTGTATGTGTAACAGGGTATGACATCCCATCCTTCCCATTATTGATAGAAAACCAAATGTGTGCCTTTTGTGAGAGAAATACACATGCATCTACCTGGGGAGTTCTGTGCCAAACTGTTTTACAATCTTGGCTCCCTTTCTCCTCATTTTTGTCCATACATGGAATACCCAAGAATTTTGAATGCTTTTCCACAACTTACAGTGAGAAGCAAATGAAAGTTTCTGAAACACAGAGGGACTCTAATCCTTTGGAGATGTTCACTTGTTTTGTTTTTGTTTTTTTACTATACTCAACAGTTGGTAGGTCCAGAGTCGGAGCCTTTTCATCGTGGAGAGTTTTGGTCTCTGACTTCAGAGTTGTTATGGCTAACTCACCAGAAGAGGCCATCACATGGTGTGGGTTGGGGGCTTTTTGTTTCCTTTCATTCTGTCTTGTTCTTTGAGTCGAGATTTCAGGTGTTCATGGGCAATGATGCCTACTGGTGCTTGTAAAAACAAACCTACAAACCCCTTGCTTAAACATGTCTGTTACTGTGTAGACTTCATGTTTGGTTCTGTACCTGACTCCTGCCAGGTGACACTGGTTGATTCTCTTCCCAGAGTTGGGTTTCTCAAAAGTTATCAGAGTCAACAAAGTCCCTTAAGACACTAAAGGCAAAGCTGTCAGATGTGTTAATTCTTGTTTTGCCCTCTGGTCCAAATCCAAGGGTGTCGACTGCTGGCAGGGCCCACCGAGATATTAGTGAGAAATATTTGTGACCTTCTGTAACATCAGTGTTTACAATGAGTGGAAAAGAAAAAGCCATCAAACTCAGTCTGCACATAATTTGTATATTTTTGGGGAATTGCTTTTGTGTTTTGTTTTTGTCTTTTCTGTGCATTCTGGGTTTACTGTGTTTTCTTTGTGTGTGTGTCTGGTTTTACCAGAAAAGACTTAAAACTGAAGTAGGAGCCAAATATGTGTTTCTGTTCCCACTTGAATCCAAAGAGTACATTTGTAGTGGAAAGTGGGCCTGGGCTTCTCAGGCTCAGAAATTTAATATCATAGCAATTTGGTCTACAATGCATCTAACCAGGATGCTGCCTCTTCTAGTTCCAGTTCTGTTTGCCTTTCTTAACTCATGTTTTGAATTGTGGCACACAGTGTGGGTGGTGTGGGAAATGGAAAAGGTATCCATTGGAAAAGGCTAGGAATATAGAGGGTTTTGTGAGGTAGCCTTGTACTGTAAACATAATTCACTAAATCCCTTCTGTGCTTAAGGAAGTCATGCTTGGGGTTTTTTCTTAAAGGCCTTGTTAATCACTAAGAGGAATATCTAATTCCTTTAAATAATAGGCAGCATTTTAAATCTATTCAAGGGCGGGGGGAGGGGGGCAGACAGACCTTTCCACTACTGGTTTACACAAAGCATTACATATCTTTTTTTCCACCAGAATTTCATACTGATTTGGCTTGGGAGTTAAAGGTTATAAAGGATTCAAAATAGCTGGGATCTGGGGTCTGAATAAAACAGCACAATACCATATGTTGCTGGGGATGTTTCACTGCCAAAAAGAAAAAAAAATAGGAAATTTTATATGTTGTTCTTGTCTTTTTCCTTTTTTCTTTCCCTTTTTTTCTTTTTGTATGTGTGTGTGTATGTGTGTGTGGTTTGGGGGTTTTATTAATTTCCATGATAACACTGAGAGAGTTGCCTACAGCTAATGTGGCTGATGTCCTTTCGGTAGCTGAAACAACATCCAGTGCCACAACTACAGGCTACAAACTGTGCTGTGGTTCAAGCAGCTCTCTGCATGCAGGTGGGGAGGGGAAGCTGTTTGTTTGGGATCCCTTCAAATTGTGGTGGCAGGAGAAGGAGGTGTAACTGCACAACAGCTCATATCACCTTAGTGTCTCACCATATGATGTGTAAGTATATGTCCAGTTAGCTTCATCTTACTGGATGTGTATCTGAGACATTGTGGCCCTGTCTCTCATACTTCTCCCCATTTTTAGTTGTACTAATATGGTAGCAGCCATAAAAGACTGCTGGAGCTGTTGTGAGATTATAATAGAAGTATTATATTCTTCTGCTGGACAGTATTAAATAGAGCAATACATAGAGTTATCTGCTAGATTGCAGTACTAATAGTAGTGACTTAGTGATTCGTATTAATGTTATGATTTATTTTAACAATAATGATACGGAAGTGGTTCATTATTTTGAATTAATGCACTTTAACAATAAAAGAAACCAAAATGGAAGCCAATGCAGAGAACTAAGTGCATTATTTAAAGGTGCAGTATATAATTATCACTTTCTTGAAGCACATATTTATTAAGAATTAACTTATTATTTAAAATATTCTAAAGTTTTGTTTAAAGACATTCCCACTAGGTCATCTCTTTGGGGGGATGTAAAGCACAGCTCCCAGATCTTCTGCATTGAGCCACTGAATTCTCTGAGTATGGTATGGCCTGACATGAGCCGCTATCCAAAGAGGGAAGAGCAGCAAGGAGACAGAAGAGCCCAGACTAGTGAAAATACTCACATTTGCATCCAGCAAAGCCAAGCCCAGGGCACCTCTGACCTGCAGGAGTCCTTGCAGGGTGTGGGGTGGTACAGGTGTTTTTGGCAGACACTTGCAGTGCCTGGCTGCTGTGTGCCCTGCACAGATGGATGCAAGTTCTCCATGCTGGTCAGGATAGAGGCTCCAGGATCTGCCTGAGACAGCTCTGTAAGAGACATCCACCTGTCCCACAGCTCCTGTTCCATGCTGCTGGCTTGCTTCTCCAGCTCTGGCTTTTGCAGGGAGGTGGGGTGCTGTGCTCCAGGCAGGGCAGGGTGACACAGCATGAGGGTGCTTGCAGTACTGCCGGGGTTTTCTCAAGCAGCAGCTCCATGGCTCAGTTGCTGCTTTATCCCATCTGGATTCATGCCCTCCCAAGGAGAGGCCAGACCCTGTAGATGGGCTGCAGAATCACACTTGTGGCCTCCCTCTGCCCTCACCTGTACCAGTGAAAAGGCTGGGGTGCAGATGGCCTGCTTGGTGCCAGAAATTACTGTTGACCTCCACTTGGCATGCTGGGTTCCACCCTGGTGGAAAAGCTTCCATTTGGGTAGTTGTTCTGGCTCCTTGTGTTTAAAAGGGCACTTTTAAAAAAAATACTCCCAATGCGATTTTTCTCACTCCTGTCTTACCATTGTCATAGCATCTCTCACTGAGACATTCTCTCTCTTTTTGATTCTTTCAACTGAGAGATATCAGGAAAATAATTATTTTGTCCATCAGCGAGCAGCTAGTTTTGGCCAGTTCTACTGATAACCCCAAATAGCAAGCCCTTCACTCTTAGCTGTGAAACAGAGGGAAGGGCCTTAAGCTACATCAGAAAAGCTGACTGCAGGACAGGAAAACCTGGCAGAGTACTCAGAGGACAGTGTAGTGCTAGAAGTGTTTTAGCTCTTTTCTAAAAATGTTAATGTCGCCTTTTATTTACTAAATTTGTCAGAACTGACACTGGATCATGGGCAATATTTAAGTATAACATACACCTCAGTGAATACTCAATGCAGAAATCAGTAGTACTGTTTAAATTTCTCTTTCTGGTTTATTCCTGAACCAGATGGTTGAGGAAGAGTCTGCAGGGCTTGAGCAAAGCCATTTGCAGCTGAAGGGGGCCCTCCTCTGGGGGGAGAGGCAGCTGCACTTGCTGTCTTGCTCTAACCCAGTCTCAGTATTTTCCAAAAAGTCTTGAATTTGGACCAGCAGAAATTCCAAACTCCAATACCAGCGAACAAAATTAAAGAATGTGAAAATTATGTCTTGCTGTATACTGCAACTTTAATAATAATGAGCACTTCTGAGTTCGTTATTGAGGTTTATATAATGCCTGAAAAGTTTATATGCTAGTTTCCCTTGTCTCCCCTTCCAAAACACTTTCTCGTAACAGCAAGAGTCATGCATTTTGTTAGGAGTCCTTCCCCATGGGAGGCAATTCCCATTCATTGTTTTAGCTGTCACCCCTTGCAATGGGTGAGTGTAGTCATATGTACCAGTCCTTTGCAAGCCAAACCTTTCAAGATAAAAGAGATGATGGGCATGTGTTGGGGTACTTAACTGATGTGTCAACAGGAAGTTTTTTAATTTACATATTCAGTAATAGTAAATACACAATAAGGAAAGATTGGAATTGTCTTGCAGCTAGACTCTTCAAAATGGAAATTCACTTCTGCATGGGTACAGCTAAAAAATGCATTTGTCCCTTGTGGATGTGAACCCCAAAGATTCCTTCCATTATGATGCTATAATGTTTGACGAAGGCATTATATAATTATTTTCATCACTTTCAGATCTTAATGAATCATATTTTATTGTAATATATATTCATTGCTTTCCTCAGTTAAAAAGAAAGTTACTGCTTTTATCTTATATGAAAAACAAGGGAATTTGATAAAGCATTCATTATTTTCATATTACTAGTATTAACAGAATAGAACTAGTACTATTTAATTTTAGATCTTCATAGCTAGCTTGTTAATAACTCATATTTTCCTGTGTTGTATCCTACTATTTTTTCTATTTTTTCCCAAATATTCTGCATTCTTGAGAAAAAGCAAATCCAATGAGTGGATAAGTGCAATATTCATAGAATAAACAGGCCCCTCATCCAGGACTTGGAGTGGAACGTGCAGTGTGAAATGTTTGCAATTCTCTATTAATGCACTCTTAGGGAAGGGGAAATGCAGGGAAGGGGGCAACTGGATGAAAACAGGACCCTTGGTAGGTAGAGACTGACAGCTGGGGTGGCTTGAGTTGGGAATGGCTGCTTTCTATAAAAAAGTATCACCTGTTAGTGAAAGTGTAAGGATTATGCAGCATGTTGCCAGGATTATGTATAGTATGTGCATTAACATCATTATCAATACAGGACTTCTGAGCTATGCTTGAAAACACTCTGTGTGTCACCCATGCATGATTCTGTCTTCTGGTTTCTCTCTGCTGGTTACATTCTCTGTTGTGCTTCAGAGTTGGGGGTAACTTCAGAAGGGAAAATAATTCTGCTGGTGCAGTCCCAAGTTTGGATATGTATTGTTACTTTTATTTATTGCAAGAGCTATGGGAATTTTTTTTACAGGTCTTTCTTTTCTGTCCTTATTGTTAACCTAAGGAGAAAAAGTCTCCCTTTTATCTGTGTTAATCCTCACCTGCAGAACTTCACAGATGTTTTGGATATTGATTTCATATTTCTTGGCTTACAAAGGTGGATCTCTCAGGCCCTAAAAATGTTGGGCAGAAACTTTGCTCTTCAAAAGAGGTATTGTCTTAAATTCTATTTGAATGGAAGGAGAACTTTCATCTGTCAAAAATAATGTGACTTTACAGGTAGCAGCAAAATCTACTACCTTTGAAAAACTGGACTATTTTTGTAAGGTGCAAGAGAAATGTGAAAGCCAGAGCACTTGACTCTCAGCTCTGGGAAATACATCTCCTGTGGCTCTAATTCATTACTCTGGAGAGGGGATGTACCTCAGTTTCTGCTTAATTTTTGTCCTGCTGTTCCTAAGTATGTCAAAAAGCCTTAATATTACCAGACACCTTTGCATTCAAACAGAAAAACTGAATTCTGCAGCTGTACTGAAATTATATCAAGTATGTGATTTTGGAAAATCTCTAATACTTTACCAATTAGGAATCTGGCTTTACTTAATTCTTTCATGTGCTCTTGTCTAAACTGGCAAGAAGCCCATGAGCATCAGTAGAGTTACACTGACAGAAGACCCTTGGGGGTGCTCAGCATGGACCGTTCTCAGCAAAAGCAAGCTCTGTGCACTCTGTTCCTACACCTCCAAAGGGTGCACACGACTGCTCAGCCTTGGTGCTGCCCTGCCATGATCCACTGTGCTGCAAATCTTGCAGCTCTTTAAAACCAGCTGGAGCTTTGCTGCTATTTGCTGGTGGGTTTCCATCACCAGCAGCTCCTTCTCTGTCAGCTTCAGACTCTATTTAGCCACGTAGCAAAGTGCTGTGTATCAGTGCAGTGTTTGATTGCTGCCAACAGTACCAGTATGCTGGTCTGAGAGCATATCTTCGTCTAAGTTATTTTGTTTTCATTTGCTTTTCATTGCTTGCTAGAAGCAGGGACCAGCACTGCGATGATGCATGGGGAATGTGTCCGCACACTTGAACTGTTTGATGGCCTCTGCTAATGCTGCCCAGTGCTTGTGTTGCTCTTTCTCTCCCTCTGTGCTGCTCAGTAGTAGTGTCTGTTGTGTGTGTCTGTAATTTTCAAATAAAGTACTGTACGTAAGGCCGGATCCAGAAGCCCCCAGTCAGCTGACTTTGGGTTGGGATGTAGGTTGCTGTTGCTGCTTTACCTCCTCTATCTTAGACCCAATTTGGAGCAAAGCACAGGTGTCTGTAAACAGTCACCCGTAACTCTACTTTGGGGTGTCAGTTTTGCGGGGCGTGCCAAAGGTGGAAGAAGGAGATCTTTACCCTTGGGTGCCCTCGCATCAGGGCTGGGACTCCGCAGCAATTCCTGGAGTGGAAGCTGCGCCGCACTGCGTGCGGACACGGCTGGCATAGTCAGAACAAATTAGTTTCCCGCAATTTATATTGTCAGGGCTGGGCTGGTCCCATCAACTATGTTCTTCATTTGTTCTTGCATCAAGGTAGTATTGATTTTTAGTTGGAGAGTGCAATTTTTTTTTTTTGTTTTGTGTTTGTTTTTTTTATAAATAAATTGGTTTAAAGCTTCACACTGTCATTTTACAGACCTGTTCTTGTCAGCATAAGCCACTACTGTCCTGAGTTGAGACTCCTGTTTGTTACTGAATTAAAATTATGGTAATTATGTTGATCATTTGGAAAGAAACAAGAAAAGTAATTAGAAGTAACTATATTGGCAGGGGAGAGATAGATAAAATATGAGGAAAAAGATGTTTCTAATAAGACCTTGAATTATTTGATCTGACACTGCAAGTGCTTTCTCTGTATAGATGGTTTAAATACATCACTGCTCTGTGATAGGATTTTTTGTTATTGAGAAAAGTTGATTTTTTTTTACTCTCTAATATACCGTGATAATCTGTATCCTGAAGCCACTGATCCACCAAAAGAAGACAAACAGATTTTATGCTTGTTGTAGTTGAGGCAGTTTGTGCTTTTGGAAGTTTGCATACATCAGGGTTCAGCTAGTGGAGTGGGCAAGCACAGCTGTTCTAGACCTGTCCATGTTGGCAGGAACAACCCTGTGCTAGCATCTGGAAAAATGTTGGCTTTAGTGACCTTCCCCTGATGCTCAGGGTTATTTGGTTACAATGGTACCTGTCCCTGGTCCCTGTTTCAAGGAGGAGAAAAACAGGTGGAAGGGAGAATCACTTGACACTGTAAGAAAATTTTTAAAATATAACATTTAATATTTAGGTAAATATTTCAGGCTTCTCCAGATATTCCCCATCAAAGCTTATTGATTCTGTATTTGATGACTGAAAGGTAAGCAACAGGGCAGCATTCTCGGTGCAAACAGTTCTTTTGTGGTTGGAGAGCTTGTTCTTGAACTGTTTCTGGGTCACCAGGGAAGTAGTAATAAAAAACCAAAATCCCATCATCACCCTTGGGTTGAATTCTGTCCTGACTCTGGGTCCCCCAGAACACATTAATTCAGTTTGTTTCTGTCCCCTTGAAGCAGGACAGACAAGAACAGTACAGTCACTGGAGCTTAGTCTGTAGCAATTAATAAACTGGAATGAATTAAAAAGAAAAGGAAAATAAACCTTTTAAAAAATTAAGTATTTCAGTGAATAGCTGAGTGAACTGCTTCCTATCTTGGACTTTCAGGGAAGGAGGAAGTTAGAACTGTTTCCAGTTGGTAGGAGGAATTTCTCTGTGTCATGCTGAACAGGCTTGCTGGAAGGTCTTGCTCATTACTCGTGATGAGTTTGAACCTAGAATATTGCAAAAGCAAAGCATGAGTAGCATTACAATGACTTTTTTGTACTGAGGGTCCTAAGTGAGTGTTGTGGGGGCAGTAGTGTATGGATTAAGTGCATTTCTGCTGTCTGGCTGACTTGCACATGACAATGCTGTTCCTTTATTGCAGATTTAATTGCAGACAGCAGTGCTGATTACTCTGCTATCAGTGTTTAGGGAGAATCATGTAGATGAGCCTCCTCAGCTAAGGCTCAATATCAAATGTCATGTCAGGAGAAGTTCTGCCAGCAGCTTGATGGATTGCTGCTTAGGCTAAAGTTCGGATGCAGATAACTCCAGGTGGGTGTTGAAAGCAGCTCAGATGGCTCTGTACTTCTGAAACTGTTTCCAGAGCTGTTAATTAGCACAGACTATCTCTGCAAACTGTGGGCAGTGAGTTTCTGGGAGCCTAAACCTGTTGGTGAAGGAAGGCTGAAATTTGCTTGAGCTATTGTGCTCCTCGGTATTAGAAGAGCACATGTCTGGACTGGAAGCTCCTTGAGGTCCAGATTTTTAGTTGACCAAAAAGAAAAAAAAAAAAAAAAAATGGATCTAGGCCTGGTCTAAGTGAAGCTTTGCAGTGGGTTTCTTGGGTGCTTGATGTTCTTCATGTTACCTTGAAAACTAGATGCTGTTGTCATTTCTGTGTTGGTGTAGAGCTCCATTTTTAGTGGTTAGGTGGTGGGAATGTGCCTGGTGGGAGCTTGGAATCTTGGGAGAGTATGTCGGTGACCAGAGATAGAGAAATGTGTGGCTGGTCTTAGTGTTTGTGTGTGGTCAAGTTGGTGACACTTTTTTTTTGTCTTTCGTTTGTTTTGTTTTTAATATGGGAACCAATTTGTCTGTTCTGCTTGGGAAAAGGTCTAGAAGTTGGTGTTGTTTCTGTTGCAGTAAATATGAGAAGGAAATAGCTGAGAGCTTTTTTTTTTCTTTTTTTTTTTTTCCCTTAAGAGAGCTTATGGGCAGGAGACCATTTAGTTTGTTTTGGGTTGCAGTTAAGAGAGGAAGAAAATGAGTCTGAGGAAATCCTTTTTTGTGGTAACAGCTTTGGAGCATATTTTGTTGTGGCCTCTGATCCAGCTCCACTGAAGGCAGTGGAGTGAATATTGTTGATCATGTATATGTTAAAGCTTTTGGTCATGAATTAATTCTTAGGCGACAGGTATCTTGACATTCACAACATGACATAGCAAATGTGAGCTAGAGACAAAAATAGTAACTGTAGCTTCAAGCATTGTTCAGTTTTTGTTCAATCAACTTGAGATGCTGACCAGTTGGATAAAACTGTCCAATGAACAACTCCTGCAAGGGTCCAGATGTGCTTGGGTCTACGGGAGGTTTTCCTAGGAAAGGAAATCATTCATATGCATGATAAAAAAAGTTTGCCTTTCTCAGTCATCCCAGTAAAACTGAAATCCAGGAAAAGTGACACTTTCTGCACTTAACAGTATCTTTTGCCATTGATGGCAACAGTTATTGTTAATGAGGGATTAGATGCCCCAGTCTGTCTGAACTGGCATGAAACAGATCTTTTTGTGAGCAGTCCCTGAGTCTGTGTGTAAACATTTGTAAAGACTGGATGCAGATTAGAGTACTAGTTAACAAAATGAGCAGCTTTTCTGTGGGTCAACACAAAAGGTGTATTAGCAGTGAGGAAAACACAGGTCTCCTTTTTGCCAAGTGACTCTAGAAATTTCCCTCAGGCTTCAGCACAGATCAGCTGGGACCTGTGAGCATTTAGCTGATACCATTTCTGTGACTGGGACAACAGAAGTGTGGCTTTGTCCCAGCAAGAAGTAATGGATTCAACATAGTACAATGTTTTCATTTGCTCTGGATATGACAGTGGTGGGGAGAAGAAGCTGTGAAAAGCATAATCTTCCTCCTTAATCCATATTTGCAGACTTTACTTGACTACAGTGCCCAGTACAGAAGTATTTCAGAGCTGTCTTCATGGCTGTGCCCTGTGTGGGACAGGGAATGCACTCTGAGGGGCTGCCCTCCTCTCTTGTGCCACTACCAACTGCTTGTTCAGAGAACTGCAAAACAGTGTGAAGTAATTGAAGTTTGGGATTTTTCCCTAGAGCAGTGTGTTCTAAAGCAGTGAAGTAAAAACAAGAGTTTCTTTGGGAAATTTTAATCATGTCTGTCTGTAAAGGTGAAAACTCTGTATGGGTCTCTCAACAGAGAATGAGAAACACCATCTGTCTTGGATAATTGTACATGTGAAAATACAGAACAAAGACTTGAGATTACTGTGCCTAAAAGTAGATCTCAGCGTTTCTCAATAGGCATTTGTTAGAGCTTTGTTATTTTGGAACTGAATGGCATTTAATAATGGTTAATCAGGACTGCTCAAAAATTCCTGCAGGAAAGGAAAAGACAATTTGAGTTTTGGACACTTATAGGAGAGAGAGTTATAAGAAACATAAAATACTGCCAGGTGCTTTATGAACCTAATTTTTCTTCTAGGATGATTATTATAGGTTCCTGTGACTGTGTCCTAGTGCTGTGGCACAGCAACTGGTCAGTGACAGCTCTTTGCAAAAATTTAAAACCACATGTCTGATCGGCATGTGTGTATTGGGAAAGATGAGCTTAAAAAGGGCTTGGAGTAAACTGCAACTGATAAAAGAACTCCTGATTTGTGTGTTCCAGATATGCTGAAATAACTTGCATTGAGACAACTTCAGCTCCTTCCAGGCATCTGCCATCACCCACCCTGGCAGCTCACAGGTGGTGGAGAGTGGCAAATATTTAGTGGAAAGGGAAATTCAGGATGCACGCTGTCACTGCTCTTCCTGGTCCTCAGCCATGCCTGAAGTCAGAGCTCTGCTGAGCCAAAGCAGGACCAGACCTTGGCCCAGTGTTTGCCATGTCCCACAGGGCTCTGCCAAGCACTCTGAGTGATCTTTGCTGACCTGGGTGCTGCTGCCCAGCTAGGATGCTCCAACCTCCCTGTGTGCAGGACCCTGGGAGGTTGTGAGGGACTGCCAGAATTTCTGAAGTGTTTTCTCAGAGATACTACAAGTTCTTGCAATATGAACCTCTAATGTTTTCAAAGACTCAGGCAGAAAGGACTTGCTAAACAAACTGTACCTGTCATCTCCCAGTTCATTGATTGCTTGGACCAAAGGTGGTGCTAAATCTGATCTTTGTCTGTAATATTTATATTTTGTTGGACTTTTTTTTTTTTTTTTAAGTGTTAGATAAAACAGATGCAGTGTCCTTCTTACATGAGAAATTCAGTCCCAGCTTGGGATATGGCAAAACTTCCTGGACCTTCAGGGCCCAGGATTGTTTATTGCCTGTTACCATTTGAGCAGGCTTGCAGTGTTGGGGGGAGGTGGGAAAAGGGTACTCTATCTTCAAATGCTTGCAGACTGTAAGAATTGATTTGTGATCTGTCTGTTTGTTTGTTGGTATTTTGTTTACAATGCCTCTTATGCCCTAAGGAAAAATAAATTTTTGACCTTTTTAATTGTGATCCAGTTGGTTTGTTTTGTTGGGGTTTTTCTTCCAATGTTTTTCAGTACTGTTTTGATTCCACTTGAATTCCACTGAATTTATCTTTCCCAGAATAACTTGTAATTTCTGCATTTATGCAATTGCAAGTTTCATCTTAGGCTAAAAGGTTACAGGACCTTCTCTTACTCCCTGAATGAAGTTGTTACAGTATCCTCTATTCCACAAAGTTTATGGAAAAGTCACCTTAGCCCTCAAACATGAAGAACTTTTGTCTGTGTTGAGCAAATTACAGTACTCAAGGAAGGATGTTTTTTGGAGAAGGATAGGTTCAAAATAAGAAGAAAAGCATACTTTTACAAAAGTGGTCATTCGGTTCTGTGATTTGAGTTGCTTTGCAAGGTGAGGTGAGCCCTGTGTGCACTCTGCAGAGCAGGTGATGCTTGAACATGGTCTGATCCTGTAGTTTCTGGGCACTGCTGACTCCTCTAACCTGTCTGTGAAGGTTGGATGCCCAAATAGCTCAACAAGATGATTGCTGTTCGAAGCAGCAGATGGGTAAAACTGAAGTTTCTGGTAATGGATCCCCTCTCCTCATGCAGGGACATCTCTTGGGGATGCCAAAGGCAGTGGATTAGAGGATATGGATTAGGGGATATATTGGGGGAAGAAGTTACAACAAGGGATTTAATAGAGGGGTGACAAGGTTGTTTTTCAGCTCTTCAGTTCCCAGCTTGACTGTAGATGTTCCTCTGTGCTGGCATGTAGGTGGGTGTCCTACACAAAGATTCGTGTTTGGGCACCCCAACTCTCTGAAGGATGCCAGGAATTGAATCTGATGCAGCACACCATCCTGGGCACAAACATGTGGCAAGTGTGACTGGAAACTGTGGCCTCTCTTCCCTTTGTGCTGAGTGAGCCAACCAGCTTGAAAGGGTTCTGTTGTGCTGGTGCAATCACTATTTACTAATGTATCCCCTTGTACACTGCAACTCACTGTTATTTGCTCCCCTCTTGCTCATTTTTCTCGGAGAACCACTACCGGAATTGTGCTGCACTCAAGACTGATTTTTTCTGGTCCTATTTTAGTATATTTGCAGTGTTTGTTAAAATCGATCTTGGGAGGAGCGGGGTCTGAGTTCACTGAGCACCAGGTGGCGATGCCGGACCAGCGCTGCAGCTCCTGGACCACTTTGGGAGCATCCTCCCTCTCATCTTCCTCCTTCTCCTCCTCGCGGGCCGCGGGCTGTGCCGCAGCCGGGACACCCCGGATCAGCCCTGCATGAAGCAGCGGGAGAGCCGCGGGGCTGGGACACCCTGCTTGGGGAAGGTCAGTTCTGCACCACAGTTGGTCTTGGCGGAGAACAGTTCAGGAGCAATGGTGAAATTGCAGCTTTGGTTTGGATGTGTTGAGGTGATGGTGATGGCCTGGGGAGGGAGGGCAGGGCAGGGTGACTGCAGCGATGCTCAGCAGATGGGGATGCAAAGCTCACTGGGGCTGTTGCTGCATGAGAGGCTTCACAGGCTGAGGCTGGCAGAGGAGAAACTTGGCAGATGTGCCATGGTCCCTCTTGCTGATGCCGTGCAAGGGGAAGATCTGAGTTCGGCCCAGAGCGTTAGCACTTCACTCATCCTCATATGTCGCAGTGCTTGAGCTCAGCATATCCAGAAAGTCAGTGCCGACAGTTTCTAGGGCATTCTGTCTTGTGTAACCTGTCTCTTGCTCCTGAGGGAATGAGGAGGCTTTCCAGACCCACTAGAGGTCCTCCTGTCCCAGGGAAAGCAGGAGCTGGAACAGCTCTTGGAGGGCAGCACACAGCTGTGCAGACTTGCCTTCTCCCAACAGCTGGGATCTCCTTAGGCTGGTGTTGGAGAAAGATGGGTTGGAAAAGTGGTTTCACATTACCCAGCCTGGCCAGCTTTAGGCTACTGAAGAACTGTTAGAGTAGAATGGCTTCAGCTGGAGAGGCTGGGGACACCACTCCTGGGATGTCCCTGGCCCTTGGCAGATGGAGCACCCACACTGAGGGATAAGATTCCACCTCCAGTATGTCCTGCAACAAGAGCGTGATCCAGATAGTCTCTCATCTACTGAATAGTTAAACAAAAAGATCAGGAGAAAATCTCACATTTGTTGTATTGTAGGTATGCCCCTGAGCAGATACCTGCAACAGAGGATTGGATTTTGAGGGAACTGGCATGACTTCTAGAGAATCCAAATTTCCTTTGGGTCCCTGTGTCCCTTGCTACATACTCAGGAAGCATCTGCATCTTAGCATCTCACTTAGCCAGACCACAGGTTGTCAGTGGGCCTTCTCAACACATTTCTCAGTTCAGGGCCAGGATGGTACTGCTCTGCCTCACCTTTAGCCACACTACCTGCTCCCTCCTAGGCTGAGCAGCATGTCCTGGCTTTCCTCACAGCACATGTTCTCTTTCTTGTGCTGGTGGAGGGCACTTTTTTGTGGTTACAGAAGAGACTGTAAACATGGCAGTGAGAGTAAAGAAGCTGTAACTTCTCTCTGGGGAAGGCATGAAGAGGCTCAGGAGTGTGAGGTTAAGCTTTCAGGAATGCTGCTAGCCCTTGCTTTTACTTCTGTGCCTTCCTTTATTACTTACGTGTGTCTGGTGTCTGCCAAGGGGATATTAATATCCATCTCCCAATGCCCTCCCATCCTCAAGCACTAAAGGAAAGCCTGAGATCTCTCCACCCAATTCCCCCAAAGCAAGAGGCTCTCATGCCATCCTTGCTTTTACTTCAGCCTCTCACTGTGCTGGCCATCGTGTTTTGCTGCTCTTATGAAGTGGTAAATACTCAGTCACCCATGTCGCTGCAGGATATCTAAATCAACTTTATTCACGATCACAGTTATCCAATTTTTCACAATGAGTTATTCTTGTCTTTAAACAGAACACAAAACATCTTAAAGAAAAGCAATGAAATGCAGATGACACAACACATAGGTACATGGAAACCTACACCAGTCAAACAAAACAAAAGATTAGGATTTTTGTTATTTTTACTGATTTTGCTGGTTGTTTTTTTTTTTCCTCCCTGGAGAGAGCCTTTTTCTCCTCCCTGCTCACAGCTAAAGGCCAGCCTATGCAGGGGTAGGACTGAACCCCAATTTTTGAACTCAGATGCTGCAGGAGCTTTCAGCTTCTGCTAACTCCTAGAGTTTGGTCCACAGTAAAACAAATACAGTTAATATATTAAAACACTCTCAATTCAAAAAGTGAAAAGGGGATACACACCACTGCACTGGTACTCAGGGATTGAATTTCCTGAAAAATAAAATTTACCCCTTGGCTTTCCCTGCATGGAGGGGGACTGGTCCCACTGGCGTGGTGAAGGCTCGGGAGGCTGCTTATTGCACGTTTCCCCACATCCACTATTTCATCAACACCTTCTTACCCCTTGAGTTGCTCCTTTTTGAAATCCTGGAGTTTGTGTAAGTACTGAAAAAAGCTCCCTGTGTGTGCAGGTCACAGTTGGAGCTGGCTGGGTGTGGCAGAGGACCAGCCATGCCCCTTGCAGGGCAGCTCTGACTTCCCCCAGTTGTGCCAACCGGCCTCCTCCTGCCCCTCAGTGAGGGCATCTGGGAATGGGAGCCATGAGCTCTGGAGCTTTTGACAGCTGGCCCAGGGGACAGGGCTGGGTTTGGATTGTACATCAGAGGTATGCCAGGAAATAACATAAATCCCTGTCACCCAGAGTACCAGCGTTCAAGTTAGTGCTGCCTGCAGGGCAGGCTGGGGGGAGCTGCAGACCCCCAAGTAGGCTGCAGTGATGGTGGCACCTTCAGAGAAAGGCTCTACAATGTCAGTGGTCTCTTTTTGCATCTCCTTGAGAGCCAGAGCAAGGATGTGTTTCCCAGGTGTTTTTAGGAGCAGCCTCTGCAGGTGTGGGTGGTGAAAACCCACCTGCTGCTGGGGGGTGTGGGGGGCTTAATGTCCCTTGCAGCAAGTGCATGTGTGCATTAAATGCTGTTATCCCTACACCACACTGTTCCCCCCATCCCATCAATGGCCAAATGCTTGGGTGAAAGAAAAGGCTCAGCAGGAAGGGTGTGAGTCCATGACCTTCCCTGGTCTGGCCAGATGCATGATGTGGTGGGGGGAAAACTTCACTGCCATGGCACTCTAGCCCTGACCCCTCAGGACACAGTCCCTGCCTCCCCTTCAGCCTGGGAAGGCAGCAGGATGGGCTGGCCATGCCACCCAACGCAGACCCAAGGTCAAGCAGCCCTGGGTCTCACCTGTGGCCATGGCAGAGCAGCAGTTGTCTGCATGGGAACCATGGGGGCCACCACTGTCCCTGCTGGGCACAACCGGGTTCCTGACTCAGGCAGGAGAAATGAGATTTGTTTAAAGAAACCAAAGCAAGCCTAACCCCTCAAGTAAGTTTTCTCTCATTCCTTACTTCCTAACACATAAGGACAGCTTGTGTCCTGCCGGTGTGGCTGTGAAGAGCTGAGTACCACCTGGCTGGTTTTGTCTTAAAGCACAGTGATAAAGTTACCAGTAAAGGTAACCCACAGATGTGTGGGTTTATACATTCTTCCCCGGTGAGGCTGGGGTTTTTCCTCACAAGTGCAGTCTGGATGGTAGGGGGAGAAAGGTGAGGGAGTTACGTCTCCCTCTCCCACAGGCCCATGGGAGAAGAGATGCTGCTGAATGCCTTGTGCTGCATGGAGACCACCTGCAGGTTGGTGGGGGGGCGGTTCTGGAGCTGCTTGTTGTGCAGCAGGGTGGTGACAGGAGGTGGCTGACACTGCTGGGAGGGAGCAAAACTGTTGCCAGTGTTTGTTGCCAAAACCACCATAAAAGTCTCTGACAGAGAATGGCAATGGAAGAGTTGGGAACAGCCCCCTAAGGGCTGCCAATGGGTCTGCTCTTCTGTCTGCAGATACGGGGTGGGTTTTGTTTCACTAATCTTGGGTTCTCTCTGCTGTGAGCATGCTCGCTGCACCTCCCTCGCTGGGTCAGTGCTTATCTTGCTTCATCCTTTCTAAGGAGCCTCCTCTGGTCAGGCTGGTTGTGCACAGAAACACATTGCTCATTTCTTCTCTTCTGCAAGCTGTCTCTGCACATGGGGTGCCTCTGGAAGGAGATGTGTAGCACTGAACCTTTCACCACTTGCTGTCTTTGCGAAAGAGTGGAGACTCCCCTCTGCTGTGCATGGTGTAGAAAGGGATGATTGCACCAGCTGGCATTTTTTGAGATAAAGTTTAAAATCCACAAGGGAGAGTAGACCATCGCAACTTCCCTGACACTGGAGTTCAGGGCTTGCTTGTGGGGGTAGAAGAGCAGCATCTAAGCTTGTCTCATCTGTTGTCCATGGAAGAGGAGGTCAGGGTGGTGGTGGGTGATGGGTTTAGAATCTCCTGGGTGATGAATAAAGATAAAGGCCGGTGTTGTTTCACAGCCCCCTCCCCACGTGTCCAGTCCCCACCACGGCATCTGCTGCTGCTCTAAGTGCTGCGGTATGTTTTGATGATATCTTTGATGGCCCTCCTGCAAATGGGGCAGCAGGCGTTGGCCATCTTCTTGAGCTTCAGCCCACATGAATAGCAGAGACACATGTGTCCACAGGAGTAAATGACTGTGTCTACCATGTTCTCATAACAGATGGTGCATTCATCTACCCAGGGTCCTGAGACGGATGGGGAGATGGGTGACTCTGGCAAGCTGCTTGGAGAGTTGGGAGTTGTGCCTGCAACACAAAAAAACACGGTCACTCCTCTTGCTTCCTGACATCCCAAGATAATTTCTGCCCTGCAGCCACAGAGGGAGGAACCATGACCTAGTAGAAATGCATGCTCCAGGACCAGGGTTCCCTCCTGTGACCTGCTGTCCTACTCACCGAGTCCTGGTTCACATGCCAAGGTTCAAGGCAGCAGAAAGGCCACATCTACTGGAGTCTGCCCATAAGGAGCAAGCCAAGAGGCAGTTGCTCCCATGCAACAAGGATTTGGTAAGTTACATATCCCACTATCAATGTCTTGGGAATGTGCAGGTATCTGGAGTTTTAAAAGTGCTGCAGAACAGCCTACACTTTTTTACTGCATGTGCATTTATCATCACTGTACTTCACTGGCACATTAGAAATAGCAAAAAAACTGTGTTTTAGTGAAGGTGTGTGGAGGGAGAAAGGGGAGGTGTAGGCAGACCTTTAGCACCAGTCCAAGCTAGTGAGAGACGTGTCAGTGCCACACAGCTCTCCAGAAGGAGCTCTGTGTCACAGGGCCACGCATGCAGCAGCAAATCCGCTGCTTCCCTTGGGACATTTCACGATGAAAAGGGTTAGGGAAATATTGCTGTCTAGGCATCCAAGTGGCTTCCACATAAAACAGACTGAAAATAGCCCTTGCAGAGGCTCTCCCTTCCTCCCCAGGGGAGCTGATGGGATAATAATAATCCGTTGATTATTGTGGTTTTAGAGCCTTGCTGGAGACAAGTGTGAGACTATGAAAGGAAGCAAAAGAAAGCAGCAGGAGATCCACCACTCTTACCACTGATAGAGCTGCAGAGGGGGCCAGAGCCACACGTAGACAGTAAGGGTCCAGAGACACCACTGCAGAGGACGGTGGGGGAATTGGGTGTTGATGTGGGTGAGCTCGGTATCGACAATCCCAGCCGCTCTGCTAATATGGTGGAACCTGTGCCGTGAGAGAAATCTATGGTTACTTTCAAAAATTGAGGCTGACAAGCCACTGGGGACACGTGGCAGGAGTTGCAGCTCTCAGTGCTTGTCAGGATTGGTCTCATCAGCATGAAATCTAGGGAAAAGATAAAAGAATCTTCATATGCCTTTTTTTATGCTACCAGCTGGTCCTGAAGAAACCTCAAACTCCCACAACCCCTGAAATTTTCTGGAGCTCCCTCAGCTACCATAACCCTTTGTTTCTGCCCTTAAATGTGTCTGAAATCATTTAGTGCAGTTGCTTCCCATGTGGTTTCATGCTCATATGTGCCCCCAGTACTAGAGTCAGCCATGGGCTTGTGGCAGTAGAGGGACAGCCTGTGGAAGGGTGGGCTGGACTCAGCACAAGGACACATCTCACTTTGTCAAAGCATTTTTTGCTAACCTAGTACGAAACTGCACCACTCCAGGCTTTAATAAATTCATAGAAAGTCACTCAAACAATCATGAAGGTCTGGCAATCAGGAAACCTTATCTATGCTCATTGCTCTGCCTCTTTCTTGGGCAGCTTCTGTCAGAGGTAGGGATAAGTCACCAAAATGTATTTGGATCTAGGATGAACAAGGACACCTCTCCCTCATTTAGGAATGCTTTTTCCACTTGCATGTCTGGATGTGATGGCTCAGGACGCCACATCACAAAGCTTCTTCAAGTCTCTTCTAGATGTCCCCAGCTCCATTACTTCCTGCTCTCACTGCCTACCATCACCTCCATAGTAGTGTGCTCTCTGCCAGAGAAGCCACCTCTGTCCCACAGCTTGTCTGGCATCCTCCTTCCATCTCAGCCTCCTTCTTCTGCTGTTATAACAACGCGTATCTTAAAGCCCCTTCCAGAAGGGGAAAAAAATGGAATGCTTAAAACTCTGCCTTCTGCCAAGGTTTTGTAGGGGGCTTTCATCACTGCCAACGCAGCCTGGTCTTTGCTAAGCCAGTGGTGAGACAGCAGCACACGTGTGCTTGAACTAAGGGGATGGTTTCCTGGTGGTAAGAACCAGTTTGCCTAAGGTTCTAGAGTTTCTAGCTCCCCAGCTGAGAAGACAACCAGGGAAACTCCAAATCAGAACTAAAATACTTAGATTTTTCATGTTACCATATAAGGAGCCAGAGACACTGAGGGTTTGGATCCACAGTGTCCTCAATGAGCTGGAGGCTATTCTCCAGAGAAAATCAGCAGTGGGATTGGGAAAATCCCATGTGCCAGAAAGGTCCTTCAGTTTTTCTTTGCAGGGAGGCTACTGACCAAACCTGGGAGACAGGGACTGCAAGTGCCAGCTGTGGATTGTACAAAACAGCAAAAGCACAGATTCTCCTGTTCTTTTTAGCAGAACTAGACTAAGCAGTGAAAGTGGAACACAAGAACTGGGAAGGGGTCATGTTTGAGTCAAAATGTGTTTTGAGGACTGTGTATGAGAGAAGAAGCAATTAGCCTCAGCCTTCAGTCCCTCAGTTTCACCCCTCTCCAAAAAAAGGAGCACTTTGCTTCCAGGCACAAGCTGAAGTTAAATTAGACTCTATAAAGGGCTCTGGAGCTCTCACACTTGAGATACTGTAGAGAGGCACCTCCTTTATCACACAGATGGGAGCTGAGGCTGGAGTTCAGTAAATAAGCAAAGAGAACGATGCAGCCTCTAATGACAGCTACTAGCAAGAGCCCTTCCCCTCCAGTCTGACAGATGACCGAAGCAGAAAACTTGCCCTGTGGTAACACACACTGAACACAGGCCCAGGAAGGGCACAGGGTTCAGCTCGCTCACTGCACACACAAATATGAACACCGAGCAGCTGAACAAGTTTTTCAAGCCTTCCCTCTCCTCCCTACAGCCTGAAGACATTTCTTCCACTCAGCTGAAACACAGCATATTGCATTTCTAACACCAACCTGGTCATTTCATCAAAGGCAAAAGGAAGGGTGTTAGGAGCATTTCTCTTCCTGGACTAATAGGAGAATTTGGAGGTGCCCCAAGTATCACAGCATATGAGCTGATGAAGCATGCTGGCAGCAGGGCAAATGGCCTTTCCACAGTGCAGGAAGAGCTCAGCAGTGTAGGAACCATGGTTTTCTCTGGTTGTAGCTGGTCTGAGTCCCAGAATGGCCTTACCCAAGGGCCAGCAGACACCTTGCCAATTCTTCCTCCTAATACAAGGCTCTTGACTTTTCTCCAGTGTCAGTATAGAAACAATCTTTGTTTAAAACAATCTGAGTTCCCTACCAGACAAGACACATTTCTTCCTTGGTGACAGAATAATCAACATAAGACACGTTACTCATGTTTTAATATATTGCTGGATGGTGTGCAGATACCATGACAAGGAACATGGAATGAGATCATGAGCAGAGCAGAATGAGTGTGGCCAGCCTGGCTTAACTAAAACCAGATACATGTGCTCAAAGCCAAACATGCTCATTGTGTGCACAGAATTCTCACCAAGAGCCAGCTTTCAAACCATGACTTAAGAAACTAAATAATTCTAAGTAAATCAACTTAAACATTCTTTCTCTCTAAAGCCCCCAGATCAATTGTGTCTGCTGCTAACTTGTCTCATGCTTGATCTCAAACACACTGGAATCACCCTTAAATAGAGTTTGAATCAATTCCATTTCCTGTTTTATCCTTACAAAGTTCAATTATTAGCAAAGACCAATGCAGATTGACACTTTCTCTACACTTCCATCATCGCTCTGGGAGAGAGGTGCAAACAAAGTGAACCTCTGTGTCCACCCACCAAAGTGGGTGTTATGTTTTCAGAAGTGTTATGTTTTCAGAAGAGAACTTTACCGTGGAATGTACAGACAACATCATGCCAGGAAAGGCTGCTAGTATGCTAAATGTTTTTAATTCAAAATGGTCTGCCAAACTGGAAATAGGATCAGAAATAAATGGTATGGTATTCATTGTGATCAAATGCAAAATGCAGCACTTAAGCAGAGCTAATCAGCTGCCTAAACACAGGACAGGGAATTAGCCCATTCAATTTGAAATACAGACATCCTAGAAAAAGGCCTGTAAATTGCTGGAGGTCACCAAGATGATCATAAACCAACAATACCATCCTGTTAAAAAAAAGTTGAGCCAATCCAGGGCCATGTGAGGCTGATTAAGGAGGCTGGAGACACTGTAGAATTTTTGTCCCCACAAATACTCAAAACTCAACTGGACAAAGTCTTGTGCTACCTTGGAAGTTAGCCCTGCTTTGAGCAGGAGGTTGGATTAGGCAATTCCATGGGGCCCCTTCTGACCTAAAATATTGTATGATTCTATGATTTTTATATGCAACATTTTTCACAGCCTGATGAGTGAAGTAAAGAAACAATCTTTTCTTCATGAATGTTTTAGATAAGACAAATCATGGGTTCAGATTCCTAAGGTGCTATAGTTAGACATTATGAAGACAATGAAGCACTGTAAAGCAATCAGACTTCCAGAGAGACCATCAATATCAGACCAGAGCATCTCCATCAATAGAGCTCTTTCAGGAGAGGAAGGTGAAGTAAGTAGTCTCTTGGGATCCCATGCAGCATTTACAATTTTTATGAGAGTTGCTATCTAAATTCATAATTACCCTTTTATAAAATGTCCTGTGACAAAAATACAGCAGCTGTGGCTGTCAGAGATGCTTCTGTTTCTCTGTATCTATTGTGGAGAATAGGGTGGTTTCCTAAAACATTGCAATCCACTCTCCAGAGCATCTCCTGAGGCTGTCCCAACTTCTAAACATCTCTCCTAATGGCAGCTGTCTGGGGAGAGCTGTACAGCTGGAGGACATAAAATGGTAAGAAGACCAGACACAGTCAATGCTTCCTAAAAATACAGTTTTCCATTAACTCTCCCCCTCAATTATTTTATAAAAGTATTATTTCTACATACATTTCTATAAAGATAATGCAGACCCAGTTGTCTACACTCCAGAATCATCCTTTTTTCCCCCCTTTGAACCCACCCCACTTAAACTTTGTTTTTCCTCATTTACAGGATGCAGTCGGTGAATGTCCACTACTATACAACTCACAGTTCACATAATTTGATGATCTCAACATTTTTATGGGCTTTCTTTACCTGTAATCATCTTGACAATTATTACAGAAGCTTAACTAAACCTTGTTCCTAAAAGACAAAGTACAGGAGCATCCTTCCATAGTTTCTAAGGAAGATAAAGTCTTATGCAACACAGTTACTTGCCCATATGCTGAGTTTCATGTGGAGCATATTGACAGCCCCTTCTCTTATGACACATTTGCTGCATGAATAGGACAGATAATAAAGATCAGGTAATTATCAATAGCAATCACAGATTTTCAATGTTGTTTCATCCACCCACAGGCCCAGAGCTTCCAGCACACAAGTGGAACAGGTTCCTCAGGTCTGGATGCAGCATATTTAAGGGAGCATATTTAACGGAGCTCAAGAGATCTCTGCACTTCTCATACATTTCAGTCTAGTCAGCACTGAGTACCTGACAGTCATAGTCACTTAGATGCCTTTTAAAACTCTCAACATGATTTCCTTTTGTTAGGAGACAAATTGCTTAAGCATGTCAGCTAAAATTCTTACCCTGTCTCAAAAAACTGTTCAATACTCTTTCTCATATTTAACACACTCAGCATATCAGGGCCATTTATTTTGTTATCTAAACAGGATCCAGGTTCTTTCAAAAATCTGGCACAATGTGGGTTCTGAGCTCATGTGAACATTTCTCTTAGGAGGTCTGTCTCGTAATACATGAGCTGCTCCAGAGTGAGCCGGTTGTGACATTCCTGAGGCTGGATATTGGATACTGGAGCATCCATATTCTCTTCAGGTCTTTTTGCCCCCAGCCAAAGCTGCAGGAGAGCTATTCTGTCCCCCAGGGCCACTCAGGTCTTGCCCAGCAGAGACTTATGAATCCATCATGCTAAAACAAAAGCACCTGTTGCTGCCTGGTTACATGGTAGTTAAAGATAAACAATAATGTTAGGGAAGGATGTGAGCATATCCATCATTTCTGAATGCTGTAAAATACATGTATTTACACATCCATTTGTTGTGTTCCCACAGTGATGGGAACAATACTGCCCTGGCCAGAAATCAGAGCCTTTTTCCCTTTGGGCTCAATGTTTTTTTTGGCCAACCATGCTCTCAGAGCCCAGCCTCTGTGCTGCAGCTCATCTCTCCCTCTCAGGTACATCAGTACCTGGTGACCCACATCAACTGATGATCCACGGGTTTTTTTGCATTCAAGTATTTCCTGAAGGAGTTAAAAACTGTTCTGAATAGAGCAATAACACATTTTGTCCTTCACAGGCCCATGAAAACATAAGGGGTTTAGCATTATGCTACAGAAATGTCCGGAAATAGGTCAAAAAGCAACCTGGCAGATTTTGCATGCAAAACCATAAGGTCTGTGTTTGCAGATGGGCGTCAGACAGCCACTGTTTGAGGAAGTAAAAGTTAGATCCAAACCACATGGAGAACAACAGTTCAGACTTTCATGAGGAACAGAAAAGGAGTGTACTTTATGGCTTTACTGGAGCCTTGCTGTCTGCTGTGTCCAGAAGGGCAGCGGGGCACCAGCACTTCTATTGCCCTCCTGCAGTCACAGGCACACTCCAGCTAAGCAGGGGAAACATGAAAGCTCCAAATGACACAGACATTTTTGATTCAGCAGCTCTCACAGCCCAAACCCTGGAAGCAAAAGAGCACACAGAAAACTTACATTTCTTACAAACTTACAGGGTATCTTTCTCAACCTGACAGGGGAAGTTCAGCGGTCACTCAGCACTTACATCCTGCAAAATCCTGGGGGCATGGACACCATGCAATGAATATCTGGCTGAAGTGGAAGAGTCATAGAGTTGGAGCTCTACCTCTCAACCTGAGAAATACTAGAGCAACAAAACACCCAGGCACATGCTTACATCAAGAAGGGGTGAAAAAAGTAGCCTGGATTAAGTAGCTGAAACCACAAAAAATGAGAGTTGGTACTTCATCTTGTTTAAGAAAAACAAATAAAGGGTATTTGGGGAGACCACAGCAAAGATAGGCCTATGTGCAAAAGGAAAACTGCCGCCTAACCCAGCACCTCCAAGCTCTGTGCTTTTCCAGGAGAGACAGGTATAAATAACGTGGTAGATGCATACAGGAAACAAATACTTTCAATTTTCTTGGCTAGCACTCTCTGGATTTCCATGGACACTTCTTGATGCAAAGGCATCTGACAAAGAATCAGAGAAAGATTTTAGTCTGCTATGAGATTCTCACAGTAGCCAGAATAACTAACACCAGCGTCAGATCAAAAGAATAGGCAGATTTTATCTGTCTGACAGACACAAGTTGCAAGACAAAGAGGCTGGTATGGAATTCCATATCCTGTATATTTACTGCAGGAAGGCGTTATGAGATAAGGGAAATCTCTACCTCATTTACTATGAAAATCTCAGCCTGTAATTGTTTCTTACACTAATGATGATGATAATTCCTGCTCTCGTCAAGGAGAATGTGCAGAGGCCAAGACATTTGGGAGCCCTGTGGCTGTTGCTGGAGGAGGTGTGTTTGCTTTACCCAGCCTTTACCGGGATACCAGCTCATACCTCAGAACACAGGCTGATGTCACTGACCACCTGTGGCCAGGTTAATTATGTATCATGTGTGATGAGATCTTCAGTGTATGGTACAAAGGTGCCACAAGCAGGTATTAACACTGATATTGCTGGCACGGACCATAGGGAAGTCAAGCATTTGACTGCATTCACCTCTCCAGTTTTCCAAGGCCTGAGTTATAACTTGTCCTCTCTCACACAGCAGCTTCTCTTTGAGCTAATTCTCCTTTGAATCAATGAGTATAAAACGAGAGGTGAATGGAGAGCTCTGTGCAGTGCTAGAATAAAGCCTAGCAGTTAAGGATGCTGTATTCTCTTTGCAGCTATTTCAGCTTACCATCAGTAATGTGTAGTTCACACAGAATGAAAGCAAACAATACATGATGGGAGTATTTACGATGAAGCATCAATTAATACAAGTGGATTGCCTTCCAGGAGGCACAGAATATTAACTTTCCTCCTTCCCCCTGGTCTCTAACACCATAAAATACGCTGTACCCTGCAGTGCATAGAAATTCCAGGCTGCTAAATGACACACATGGGCCTGTTAGATCCCAATCAGCTTAAATTAGGCCATTTTCCATACAAAGCAAAACATGGAAGATGGAACTCTGGGGCATAACTAATTGAAAGTCTGTTAAAGGAAGATATTCTTTATGTGCATTTCTGTGAAACAATATCTAGGCATTTATCAGGCTTCTCTTCTGCTGTGTTTCACTCAATGGTTTCCACATCACTGGAATGAACCAAGGGGGAGAAGGATCAAAATTCAAAATGGATAATGTACTGGCCACCTCAGAGATCAGAGATTAGGGTGTATGATTTACTACTGGCAAGAACTATCTTCTCTCAAACAGGAGAGGCTTCAAAACTCAGAGCTGGAGAACCAAGATCCTGGATGCTTCTCACCTGTGTGAGATACTTTTCTACAAACTTACCTACAGTCTGTGCTATGGGCAGTGTTTGTAACAACTGCACATATCAAATACCATTTACATATTTTGTGTGCTCACTGCAGTTATTGCACGTGCAAAGTGTCTAAGTGCACCCAGAGAGGATAAGCTTTTTGGAAGGGACGGAATCTCTGCATGGGATGCTGGAGTCCTGCAAGAGTCAAGGATCAATCACAGGATAACAATCTTCTTTACACACATATGGACAAAAGCCTGGAAAGATGAAGCAAAATGGGATCATCTCCCAAGAAGTCCTACAGATTTTTATGAGGATCAGGCCAGACAAATGCCACAGCAGAGACAAGAGAAAAGAGGAGAAAGTCTCCCTTGGGGATACACTGGAGGCCGTAGTTGAAGAAAAAGTATCAGCAAGATTAAGTCAGGGATTCTGGGACACAGATGGAAAATACTGTTTTAGAAGGGAGAGGGCAGTCTTCAATGGCCTGTGATTCATTAGTGGTCTGTGGTGAGCTGGTCACTCACCTCAGATAGAGCAAAAGTCAAGGAAAACCAGACAGGGCAGTGTGATGAACATCACAGAAGGAGACAAAGTAATTGCCCCGGTAAACCATTGCTCTCTGACACCTAAGCAAGACACTACTTTGTTCACCCATGAAGTTTCAAGACTTTCCAGTCAGCCCTGGGAAAAGGGCTGTTTCAACAAGGGCAGCACTTCCAGGACTGCTAAGTTTGACCACCAATAAGAGTCATAATGGGCACAGCTCTAAGTCTGCCTGAACTGGGACTGACTTCATCTGGCAGTCCTTCAGACTGGCACCAAGGCCACTTCAGATCAAATTTCACTGTTGATTTAAAGAGCCCCTTGCCAGCAAATTGTGTCCCACAGTACTCTGCTGAACTAATTTCCAATTTGGTCCATTGCCCACTGCTGTTGTCAGAAATCCCGAGGAACTGAGGACACAGAGCTGGTTTTTCTGCAAGTCCCGCGTCAGATCTTTCTTCCTCACCCCCTCAGTTTTGAGCACATTGTCCCATTTCAAGAAAGGCTGAAAGAAGGATGCAAACCTCAGCAACATCTGATTTCTAAATATTCTTCAATGGGCAGTTAAGCAGGAGCCCCAGCCCATGTCCGTGGTAAAGGAGGTGGGAAGGTATCCCTCATGCTGCATTTATCCAGCATGGATGTGAATTCAGACTTACCTACACCAAGTGCTGGCTCTTGGGTTGTTTTTTTCAGGCCTAGGGCTGGCTTTCAGCCAACATTAGGAGACATCCAGAAAGCTGCTATACTGTGCAGCTGTTCTGGTGGGGCTGGAGTTATTGAAGTGCATGGAAAGAAAGGACACAGATAAGTTGGCAACTTGGCTTCATTAGTGTGACTGTTGATGGAACATGTTATTTCATTGCTCAAAAGAAAGCTTCAATATTATTGGAAAGGATGAAATTCACAAGGGAAACCAAAACCACAAAGGGAAAAAAAAATAAGAGAGAGAGATGGAGGAAGTTGTTTTACTTGCTAGCAATTCAACTCTGAGACAAAAGAAAATGAAAGAATATCCCCAACCATTTGGATCCTCAAACATTAAATATATAAACTTATTGCTGTGATAACTTCTCCAGACATGAGTCATACATTTTGAAACCTTATGGGGTCAATCAATTTAACTTCATAAATGAATTACACCACCAAAACCTGACCAAAACCAGACCATTGTATCCAGACTGGCTCATTTCAACCTTTCAGAGCTGTCAATAAAACTGTGTGTGAGCTGAAATGCTTACCAGCAAAAGCTCAGAACAGTAAATCAAATTAAATAGGCTGGTTTTGTTGACTATACAGGAATGTTGCCTGAAAAAACCCAACCCAAGCCTCAACTAATGAAATTCCTAAAGGATACACAAAGACTGTTTCATTTCTACATGCCTAATGATCTCTGTTTCTGTTTGGTTGTTTTTATGTGCATAATCCTCAGAATTACTAAATTAAGACCAGCACTTAACATATAAAGTATTTAGAAGGGCTTCCCTGATAAACAAGATCTATTGCCTCCCTCAATAGCTGGTTCCCATAGTTAATTACTCTCATTTATGTTTAATTTATATTCATGTCCCTTCATTTCCCAGTGCCTTGATATTTCTTATGCTATTATCTGCAACATTAAAGTGCCCTTCTCTTTCATTTATCTCTCCTCCATGTGGTCAAGTTGCCTTTTAAACTTTTCTTTGAAAAAAATTTACATTCTTCTGCCTCCCCTAGAGATGACTGCAGCCTCTCACTGCATTATAGTGGGGCTTGGGTTTAATTTATTTTACTTTTGCTGGGATGGCATGAAGAGTAATAGTGTTTCCAACCTCATCTTTATTTTCGGCTGTTTTATTTCTCTTACAGCAAATATATTGCCAGTACATGATGCCAGATTGATAAGAGGAAACCAGAAGTCAGAATTCTTTACTATCCAGCTAACCTCTCCTACAGAGTCCTGTAAGATCACCAGCCTGGGTAGAGATGGTCTCCCCTGATAATAGGAAATAAATGTATCTCCAGTACTGTGGAATAACTACAGTCTGCAAATGTCAGCTTCTATGGCAAAGTCACAAGCCAGCAGAGACCTGAGCTTGCTCCTGCTCTGCATCAGGACCAAATAAATAATGTCCAGGCATGAAATACAGTATCCAGTGATCAATACCTGTAGTCATCCTGTTCTCTGAGTCAAAAATAAACCTTCTCTAGGTGCAAGAGTAGCTGTCCATTCTCTAAGCAAAACTGAAAAGCTGGAGAAGCAGAAAACCCAGCACCTTTAATTTCATTTTATAGTCAGCTGTAGTGCTGATGTTCCTTTAACACTGAATAATGTTGCTTTAGTTAATCTCATAATGGTGGGCCCCAGAATAGAATGACATCTGCTATTTAGGATAGCTGTGGTACAATTATGCCTTTTGCAGTGTTTGTGTCTTATTTCTTTCAAGGATATGTAACTTCACTTTTTCTATTTAAACTAGAAAAAGATGACTATAAATGTCTTCTGCTGTGATGTAAAGCTCAAATTACAAAACACAGATCTCACAAAATTATTCTTGTTTGCATTCTGATGATGGAGCTTGTCATTAGAAAGAAGAACACTACATTCTTCTTAAAATTTCTAATATTATAAAGACAGATATGATAGTAAGCACCATAATCTATTCCACTGCAGTGCAAACAGTGCACATCACCTCCCCAATAAAACTATAGTTTATATCTCAATAGTTAGAGATAGGAGTTCATTATTTTCTTTGCCTTCTGTAAGGATATTGCTGATCCATGTAATTACTGCAGTTTCAGAGATGCAGTTGGGGCAGCATCAATGCTTTTCTCTGATCAGTTGCACTACACTGATATTGTACTGATACTGGGACAGCATTGTCATACTGGAACTATAGGTATGAAAAGCTCTATTTGTATTTTAATGCCTGTTAAAAAGTACAGGCAAGCTCCAATTTTATAGCATTTAACTTGGAGATAGTAGCTTGCTGCCCAGACTGATGTGGATAAAGCTGTACACTCAGCAGAGTCCTACCCTCTCCTTGAGAGAGGCAAGGTCAGCAAGTTCAGCTCTTTTCACTTACATCTCGCTAAGGAACAATAGCCCATTTTCAGGTTCTTCTCCAGTGACCGAGGCCAGAAAAGCCTGTCATGGTCACAAACACAAGAAGTGAGGGTTTCTCCAACTCTGCACCTTTCATTTCATGCATGCAAATGTAGATTTATCTAAAACACGAACTGGGGATGTACTGGCTTGGGCTGAACTTGTGCTCAGGCAAGGAGGACATTTGCAGGGCATGCACAGCAGGAGGTTTGCACAGGAGATCTGTGTTCATGTCTGTTCTCTGTCAAATTCAGTATGAGGATGTGATTCTGTCCCTCTGGGGAGGCACATCCTTGCTGCCCTGTTTCAGAGCTCACTGCAAACAGGCTGCTTGCTCTGTGCCAAACTGCCACAATTAGTGATCTCATATGAAAGAAAGCACTGGTCGATGATTTAGTTTTACCAGCAGCTCAATGACCTAAGTATGTTTTCCTTCTAACGTACACAGGAGCATTTAATCTCCTGCTTTACTGGGCTCTGTTTGACTTCACTTACCATTATCACAGTGACATGTTGGTGCAGAGCAGAGCTAACCATGGATTATGTACAGTACCCACAACAAATGTAATCAGGATGATTAGCAGGGATTGAGTCTTGGACCCCGGGAAATAAATTGCAGTATTATATTTGTCTTCTGTGAGCCTTTAACAGCCACAAAACACTCACAGCAGAGGCCTGTGGTCAACTTCAAATAAATTATACAAGGCATTTCATACTGTGATTAAGGTGAACTGGGCCCTGCAGACAGATGTGTGTGTGCTCACAATTTATCTTTAAAGACTGTCCATAAATCCTAAAAAAGGAGCTGTTGGTTGGCTTTTGAGTTTGATGGGGAGGCAGGTTGTTTGGGGTTTTTTTTCCCTGTTAGGCTTGAGGAGGATTTGAAGAAAAATGGAATATAATTATACTTAAAGTTATATAACAGTATAAACAGGAGCATTTTGAAATCTTCTTCATCTAGAGAGGTACCAGGAATTACATCATGTTCTCAGAATCCATCTTTCACTGTCTGACACCAACCAGCAGAACCATGATATGGTACAAATTAATGATCAAACACATTCTATACTTGGTCTAATATACACACATACATGAAACAGTAAATTTGATCCTGAGAAATGTTATTTCAAAGCTTTTTCCCTCCACACCTTCCAACTGTTACTTGAAGCATTTCAGTGAAGTTTGTCAGCTAAAAGAGGTGAAAAACCGACAAAAATACCAAGAGGCCAGCTCTTCAGAGGTCTATCAGGCTGTGTGAGCTACACTGCCTTAAAAAGGGCTGGAGGACCTTTCTCCTCTTGAGATTGTCAGTGCCATGCTCTCTGAATCACTGGGTTTCCTCTCTGCTTGCTGGCTTGCCTCTCTCATACAAGCCTGGGGAAAGCAAGGGCACCCCTCTTTTGGGAGTCCATTATCCCAGATATCTAACACACAGATCTCTTTCCTCCTGCTAGCTGTGCCTTACATTAGTTGAGCCCAAAGCACCTCTCCTCTGCCCTCCTTGCTTCTCCTAGGTCAGTGATGACTCATCTGTACTTTAATGGAGGTCCCTGAGGCTTAATTCATTATCTGAGAGGAGCTTTGAGACCATCACATGAAGGGTGTTACAGAAGTGCAAGGAGGTTAAGTCTTGCAACTCATACCCATATGCTATGTTTGTGGCCTTTACATATTTTTTTCTTTTTATAAAACCAAAATTTGTACCTCATCCTAGAGCAGGGAGGGAGCCGTTCACTCCCTCTCCCATGTTGTATCCCCCCCCGCTTTCTTGTGCACAAGGTTTGGAAAAAGGGTGTCCAACATACCCAGCAGTCGGATTTGCATGATGGCGCCGTGTAAAACGAAGAACATCCAGAGGGGCTGGGAACAGTCTGCACAGACCTGCATGCCAATGCCGGCACCGTTATGGCTCAAGTGCAGCTCGCCGTCGGAATTCACCATAAATCCCAGGATGTCTCCGCTCTGGAGGGGCACCAGCACTCGGCAGATGGCCCAGAACTCCTTTCGGTCAACCAGGGATTCGGGGTTATAGGGGAGGTCACTGGGGCGCAGGGTGCTGGGGTCACAGGACGTCACCCCGTAGGACAGCGTCCCTGTGCGCACAGCGTTGGATTTGTTGATTTTGACAAAAATGGTTTCGTTGATCCGAAGGGGTCTGCTGGTGAACACCAAAGTCCTCTCCTCCCGGGCGTGCTCCAGGCGGGCCACGGTTTGGTCATCGAGGATTTTGACGTGGGGTCCCCGGAGGTGGTGGAAGCGGAGGTCGCTCTCCAGCTGGGATGGGAGGAGGTGGGAGTGCTGGGAGTTGAGGGAGTTCTGCGGGATGGGGCAGGTGGTGGCCGTCACGTGGAAGGTGTCCTCCTGCAGGTTGAGGTCACACAGGCTGACCGAGAGGCGCGTGTCCTCAGTGTCCCGCCGCAGCGAGGGCCGGCGGATGGCCGTGAAGGAGCGGGGCCGCAGGCAGTCGGGAGGAATGATCTCACTGTCTGTGGAGAGAAAGAAAACCAAAAAAGGGGTCACTTCTGGAGAGAATGAACATGTCCAGTAGCTTGAAAAAATATGGGTTTGCTTGATATGTTCAAAAGGGAGAATCAGAGACCTGCTGCCATTAATAAAGTTTCCCCTTTGAAATATGGGAGCAGAGTATCATAAAATGTATTTGCAATCAATTGCTGTTCTTGTACTTTCCCCACCAGCAACAATATTTCCAGCTTCTGAGCAGGCAGACTCAAAATCAATGGCAAGAATTGCTCAAGGGAAGCTCTCCTTGGAGAACGAAAGCAGAGGATAAATATCTGAAATACACCCTCAACATACCAATCAATATCTATACAGGCTCCAAGTCTTCATGACCTCTTTATTGTCTACAGTAATTCTCACAGACTTATGAAATAAATATCTAGGTACACATTCTTTTATTTAAAAGAAATTGCTATGTTCAGCTCTATAGTATTAATCACCATATGAAATTTAATTATTATTCTTGTCTATAACTAATCATTAGTGTTCTGATTCTCACTGCAAGCAGTACAGATATTAATTTTACAGTGTGGGATTTAAGAATCTTCCAGGTTTTAGAAATACAATACAATCATTTATTATTTCCAAGCCAAATAATTAAAATTCAAATCCACAGATATATAACTAAGAAAGATGATGCTCACATATTCAAACCACCAGTGGAAACAAAATTGCACCTTATCCTCTTTGTTAGGATCACCTGCTGCTTCAGGAACTAATCAATGTATTTGATTCTTTTTCTAAGGAACATACTCCCTTGTCTTAAATGCTGAAATTATTTATATTTAACACATCCTTAGCTTTGCTGTTGCCTTAGAAATTTTAAAGAACAATACACTGAGAAAAAAAACTTCATTAAAAAAATCATAAAGAAAGCTGAGATTATGCAATTTTTTTTTCTTATGTCCAACTTTCTGAACTCTGAGAAGGATGAGAAGACCATTCACATGTGTGAAAATTGAATATGTGGGAAACTCCTGGGACAGTGTAAGAAGCTGTGACCCAATTGGTCTGAAGTCTGTTGTGGCTTTGAGCCCAGGTCCAAATAGGACCTGGTGACACCAGGTGATAGATATAAATAGGAGGTGACGCCACCCCACACAACACAAAGCAACACAGCAGACCCCAGTGTGGGACGTGCTGCAAACACAGCACAAGGTGGAACAAGAGGGTGAGGCAAGGTTGTCCCTAAAGCACATGCTAAGCCCTTGCAGCGGACACCTCTTCCAGCCACATATCCATGGGATTTTCCTTATGACAACAAAGAGCAGGACATCAGGTTATCTGAGGATTTTCCCAATGGGATGTATTCTCTCCCAGTACACCAGAGTAGTAGCTGTGTACTGGTATGCCAAGGAATAATGCCAGCTACTCCTGCAATATCTGAGGTCTGACTAATAGCCTTTCCTGTCTTCCTCTTCTGGGAGCCCTGACAAGAGCACACCCACACAAGGTTTGGCTTCATTAGAGCTCTTTGCTTTGCCTAAACTGGATTATTCCAGGCTCCTCTTTAAATAAACTGCTATTACAAGGGAAGCAGAGTCCTAAAATAAAAATGGGCTCTGTTTCTCATATTTGATTTCCTGCATACTGATATTTCAGTCTCTCAGAAGTTAATTGAAGAAAAGGAGGAATAAATAAAATCAGAAATTACCCCAAGTAATCTAGAAGTGGGTCGCATTAATGTTTTGAAATATATGGGCTAGCATTTGCATTCCAAGTGCTGCTGCTGGATAGCACTGGATTTATTTTATCCTCTTTTAGCCGGAAACCTACATAGGAGAACAAATTAGTACTGGCAGCTGATGACAATCCTTTTGTGTAGGTGAATGGATAGAGACCTTTCTGAATAGGAACAGAAGGTCCTCTCTATTTTATTCCCTGCAACTATGCATGTGCAGCCTGGCTGACAACTGTGATGTGTGGGTAGCTTGCAGCCAGGGTTTTGAAACAGCTTGTTTTCCACCAGGATGCTTGCATTTCCCTTTGGCTGCTGGACAGAATATCTTTTTCCATCTGAAAAGAGGTTAAGAGAGATGGAGTTCTGCAGACAAGACACATGGCAGTGACAGCAAACCAGGGTTACATATCCAACTGTTTTACTTAAATCCCTCAGTAGCTCAGATGCATGACCACCTAAGGAATAAGATGTCTCTAGCATATAGAAGCAACTGTGATACTTGGTTCATTAATGTTTGCAAATAACCATGGAAGAAAGGATTTCAGTTTACTGGCTTATGAAGTATGTTTGTGAAAATTTAGAGATGAGTCTCTAAGAGATGCTGGCCTGCATCACAAAATATCCAGCCAAAGGAAAAACCAAATCCCATTGAATATAAATCAAAACAAAAGTGGGATTAATCTTTTGGGGTAATAGGTAGGGTGGAAGAAATGCAGAATTCCATTTACCCAGAATAACTGATAATGGCCAAGGGCTGTGAAAGAACAGTTCTGGTGAAATGTGGAACAAATGAGGTGACTTTGACCGGTTTCTTTCATAAGAAGATTCCCAGGAATTAGTTGTTTTCTTCCTCTAAAGCTTCAATTTTCACTTTTTAAACACAGACCAAACTAGTCATGCTGAATACAGATGGAAGCTCCTCATGCTGGAGTGGCCTGTAGAACAGCCTTAGCCCTGCAGAACATTTACAAGTGATCTTTAATGCTTACAAAGGAAAGACTCCTTTGTTTAGGAGCATTTATATTTACAGAGGCAAATCTGAGGGACACACCAAAAAGACTGAATGACTTCATGTGACAAGACTGTAAGACACAAAAAGGGTCTAACAGCCCATTACCAAGAACCACCTGGCTTCAGCCTGAAGAATTTAGAACTCACTCATCTTTTCATTAAACATCCAAGGCAATAAAATTTCTTGTATAAGACAGGTGGCAGTGTTTCTTTCAAAAAAGTCAAATGATGAGAGAGCTCCTTGGGTGAGAATAGATGGACTTGTGAAGACCACAGCTGTCCCCAGGCCTCCAGAGCAAGCATTAACCCAGTGGCTGTACCCCACCAGCAAACTGGTCTTGACCATGGCAGCTCAGTGGAGCTGCTTGCCTGGGCAGCTTTCCAGAGAGGTTTTGCTGAGCTCTGCATCAGTGCAGTTACGATGTTATTTCTGGATTTTGAGACTTAAAGTTTCTCATAGCAGTACAGACAAAGCCAAAGTGGAAAGGATTTCTACTAAATACAGATTTTCTGCCACTCAGTTGGAGAATCTGAAGCACTGAATTTAAAGAAAGCCTATCTTCACAAATGCCTTTGTATTTTTTTCTAGCTTTATTTAAGAAAAACATTAAGAAGAAGTAAATAATTTATCTAAGTAGAAATGAAGGGCACTTGAGCAGTTCAGCTGCCTTCAGTTTTCTTCTCCTCCTTAGTGGGGTTGATCTGCAAAATTTAGATGCTCAGCAGGTGATTTCCTATACAGAAAAATAATTTGAAGTATCTTCCTCAGACCAAAGGCTTCAAAGCTTTCCATTTTCCTGCTCAGAGGGCATGGAAGAGCTTCACACTTTGTGCAAGCTCAATGCAACTGCATAACACTCTAAAACAGCTTTTACAAGGAGCTGATGAGCAGACAGATGCAGCTGAAATCACTGCACTCATATCAAAAGTATTTCACTACCACCTTTCTTTTGAACCACTGCCAAATGCTGTCTTCTCAAAATAATTTATTTCCTTAAACATGTGTTATGATAATATGTAAAATACATATTTATTATAGAGACCACATACATGCACATTGAATACACCAGCATGCACAGATCATCTCAGCCCCACACATGCCCACAGGGGATGTGCTGCTGTCAGACTGTCAAATCATCATTTCCCTCCTCTTTTTCAGCGCTGTCTGTTACTGCCCGAAGGCTTGACTTTCCAAGGTGATGAGCAGCCAGTATTCATACACCTGTAAAGTATCTAAGACAGCACAGCAAACTCAGCTGGATGCACACACATGCTAGAAACTCAGTCTGTGTTTTAACTGCAGCTCAAGGGACACAGACCTCCTCTGGATCACTTTCCTGAGATTGGTGCAATCCTATGACCTGCATGAATTGTAATTCTTCAGAGTATGAGGTCTGCAACCAGTCTCCAAAATGAGATATAGAACACTTAGTGTAAATAAACCAACTTTGAGACTTACTGCTACAAAAGAAATAACTTAGAATTTGGGGAATCAGACCATTCTGTAAGAACCCTTAAGAACATATCCCATTTCTAATGATCCTCCCTCCCTCCCAGGAGGGAAAAATGCTGAGAAGTCAAGGAAGTGACCAGTGATTCCTTGCGTCTGGAGAACATTTCTACCCTCAGCTACTAAGCCAAGAGTAAAAAACTGGCTAGGCCAGACTTTGCTGGTATGATGCCTCCCTTTCCATATGAAGACTCATGGTTTTCCTTCTTTCTTACTTTTTCACAAGCGCAATTTTCTTCTCTTAATCCCTCACTTCACTGGGTAATGGTATTTTCAGTGAGTACTGGTGCTCATGGTATAATCTCCATGACCAAGGAACCTCAGGGGTACTAAGCTACCAAAAGACATGTTGAAGTCAGAGGCCCCTGCAAGAATATTCTGTGTAAACCTGTACCTGCAAAAGGATCTATATTGCATTATTCCCACCACACTGGAGTGGCTCCATTCCCACTTGGGAAAAAGAGCCTTCATCTGCACTCCTACCATCAGCTCTACCTGTCACAAGGAGTTACCCAGGGAGGACAGCTGCCCTTCCAACACCTGTAATCTTGAAATACCTTGCATGGTCTACAGAAATTATACACCAAACAGTCCATTTGGCAGGATTTTGGCATTGCAGAGAGAGGTGTTTGAAATATGAGGCAGATGTACCAAGCTGTAAAATACCATCACACTCCAGGGCAACTGGGGAAAGCAACCAGTCATAAGAAATAAACCTGTGCTTCTGGAAACCTTCTGTTGCTCACAGGCTCGTACTCCCCATGGTGGGAGTGCATTATTAGTCTCAGCTCAGCTGCCTTGTGTCGTGCTGTGGTAGTCCCTTGCTGGCTTAATCCTGGCAAGCTGATGTGCACTGCTGGGGTCTGCCAGGTTACAGTGCAGAAGAAGCCAGAAAAGTTTCTGTATGTTGTTTATAGCTCAACTAATTATGTATTTTAATGATATACTCATTATTGTCTTTTACTTATGACTGAGGGTTGAAAGTATGGTAAAATGGAAGCAACTTACATTCTCATTTATCCCTCCTAAAGAAAGGATGGAGATCACTGCAACCGGTGGCAAGGAGTGAAAACTGTTCTCAAACTCCTTGGTTACCAGCTTACCTGATGTGTGTATGGCATCCAGACCACAGCATCACCTCCAGTGGAAAGAAAAAAAGCATCTGTGACTGGGTCTGAGAAGAGAAGGACCATTCTGTAGCCCTTGGTTCAAAATCCATCCAAATTAATGGATAACTGGAAGCCGATTTTCATGCAGCCTGTTGTACCCATGGTGTAAAGACATCCTCATCACTGTGGGATGCTTTGCTCTAAGCTCCCTCAGTCTCTGCTTTGTTGTAGCAGGAGGAGCTATGCAAGCAGGAGAGTGAAAATCATCCTTACTTAAAATAAACACAAGAGAAAAACTGAGAAGTGAAGAATGCTGAGGCCCTGCTCACGGTCATTAAGAGGTAAAGCTCTACTCACAGAGCATGTTCAAAGTGCTTTTCCCTACTGGCCATGTGAGAGGAGATACTTATAAAACTATTTGTTTTTCTGCAAACTCTTACTCTCCATGTGAGGTCTGGAGAGGAGACTGGGATCTGCCAAGCTCAGCAAAATGCTGCAGAGACCCATGCTCCCAGACAGGTACTTCTGTTCTGATGCTGCACACAGGATCTCCCCTTGCTGCCTGTACTGTTAAATTGTGAATTTATATAACCTGAGCCCACTCCATTGTGTTTATGTCTCATAAACCATCAGGCGCCAGAATGCAGCTTCTCGGACCATACAATGAAACCACTTTCAGAGCATTATTGTAGCATGTGGGAGGCAAATGTTTAAAATCCCTCAAAGGAATGATTCAGACTAAAAACCTCCTTTGCCATATACTCAGGAATTCACTTCTACAAAGTACATTTCTCTTTATGAACAACTGAGAAATCAAACTGCCAGAGTTATTGCCTCTGACTCTGTATTGAAAACACCCACATCAAATCAAGGACATCAGTCAAAATCTACTTACACAATATCTTGCTATGTGCATTTCACTACTCCATTAACAGTACAAATATCCCATTTCAAACAGAGGTGCTCCCATTTGCTCTCACTGCTCTGGCTCCTCTCCTCACAAAACTACAGCCAACAGACAATACCACTTGTACCAGCTATTTATGGAAGATTCTGGGCTGCTCTTTAGGAGGTAGTAAAATCTGCTTTGTGCCAACTGCATCTGAGATCAGAACCCAACTGCCAGGCTCTGCAGCAGAGGACACTCCTCACCACGTAAACAGAAAGGATGTATAAGAGGTGAGTGGCAGGCAGAAAGAACTAATGATCTTATTTTACAGACTGGAAACTGTGGGATGGATTGAGCAGCCCAAAGGGAGAGATGGATCCTCTGGCAGAACTCTTAAATGAAGCCCCTTAGGTTTTAGCTTAGTGCACAACTAAACCACTCCATTTTCCATGGTATGTCCTCTCATTTCCTAATTGTTCATCAATGCATTATCTCTATCTGCTGGTCTTCTGCTTCTGTGTCCATGTCGCTCTTCTTACCTCAAAAACCAACCTACTTGGGACTCCTCATCCAGTACAGATCCCAGTGGCCAGCATGGAAACCACTACTCCAGAATTTCTCCTTCCCCAACACACACAGTCAGTGGAGAGCAAACACACATTTCATGTGCATCATTGTGGTAAAAGCAGGAGTTAATTCTACGTGCAAAAATTGGCTTGTTGCCCACTGCAGCCTGGAAGGAAAATTACCTGGTATTTCATATCAGCCATTTTCATTGCAGGAGTGGCAGATATTTAAATCGCCTGAGTCCATTTGTTTGCCTGTGACCAACATAGTCATAATCAGCTTTCTGACAGAATTCTCAGATGTTTTTCCCAATATTGATGGAAGCATTTGAGAGAATTTCTACAATAACCAAGGGGCAGAAGTCAAATCTCAAGCCAAGGGTTAGAAAGAGTCCAAAGCTGAAGTTCTTCTGTGGGAGAAATAATTCGTATTTACACTAAAAATTGTCACCAGATTTTAAAGCTGGTTTACAAAAGAAAACAGATCATTGACCCTGTGGAACCAATTGCAAGGCTACAAACATCTGCCACTTCAACAGAAATGAGTGGAAATCAACAGTGCTTACATTCATCTCCCTGGACTCATCTTTGTTTTGTGTTTGCATTTACTTGGATAAAAATCAGCATTTTTTTTACAGGCATTTTGGGAAATACTGAGCACTAAAACTATTTGGATTGCATGAGTCAGTTCTGGAGAGGTGATAAAACATGGAATGGAAGAGAATAAACCTAGCCTTCAGTTGTTACCAACAGCTAGGTGTTTGATAAATTTATTGTGCTGATCTGGTGGCTTCCTGTGGCCATTTAGCACCAAATCCTGCTTTGAGGTAATGGTGCTTTTATACCATCAGGCAATTGGTGTCCTGCAAATGAATCTCAGGGAAACCCTTGGGATCTGTTCAGAGGACTTTTCTAAGAACACAAATATGCCCTTGGTTTGCTGTGACTATCACAGATATCTTGTCATGGGTTGTCAATGTTGTATCAATAGTACAGACAAAATATCATAGCAAAACAAATCAGAAAAAACAAACAATCTGGATTCTAAAAGGATGTGAGCTCATGTGCTGCCAGTTTCCAAGCTGAAATATTCAGAAAGGGAAAATAAAATTCCCTGAGCTTTAGAGAATTGTGACTGTTTTTAAGACAGAATGAGGAACTGCAGCTCCCAGGGCAGCTCAGTAATTGAATTGATCATCTGCATATTCTTCAATAAAATCTAAGGATTGAAAGCATAGTCTTATACGTGGACGAATAAATTGTAGTTTTGGGGCATGTATTATCTAATAAAATGCTCTGAACCACTCTGGTTTATAACAAATATTCATACAATTCTGCCTAACATCTGTAAGCATGTCAAATTGATTTGCACATGTGAAACAGCACAAAGAGCATAACTAGCCTCATAAAACTGAAATAAATTACTGTTCTCGTTAGAAAATAGGAATGTTCTGAAAGAGTTTGACAGCATGTTATGAAGAACAAACTCCCATATGTGTGTTTCAGTTATGCATTTGTTTTCTCTTCTGCAAAAGCTGATGCTCAGAGTCTGCAGGGTATTGGCAACATCTGTATTACAAACAACACATTTGAGTTTCACTTAGGCTTTTCATTCGGCGTAAATTCATCTTCCCCAGCCAGCAGTTCTGAAGACTGACAAACATTCTTCAGGTTGAAGATGTGCCCCTCCACTGCCACAGCCACCTGTGGATACTGGCTGCTCCTGGTCTAAGTCCCTCTGTTGTGTTCATGGGTTTTCTAACTCCCCTTAAAGTCAGAGAAATAATGTTTCAGCAGAAATCTGGGTTTTGTGGAGACAACCTAGATCCTGTTATTCTCTCCTTAATCCATCCCCCTGTCACATGTAAAGTCTCTGAATCTTATTCTCACCCCAGTCAATGATTTTCATCTCCATGCCCTAGGCCTCCTAGACTCCATGATCAATTATTATTATCCCTCTTGGAAACCACAGCAAAACAATCATCACTTTTAGGACCATACCAATATTATTTTAATCTCAGTCCTGCCTCTCTCTGTAGGGTGACCCACATTTCCCTTCCATTTCCTGGACGATTTCTATAGATGGAAAGCCTTTTTTATTTGTTTTAATTACCTGTAATAGACTTAATTCTCACAGGAGACTGTCAATTGTCACTTTATCTGATGTTTCTTGATCTTCAAAATGTAAATTTCTCTGTAGAAAAGCTCTGGATTTTTGTTTACCTTCTTCATGGGAAAGTAGAGCAATAACTGCAAGTCCTTATTGTCTAATAACTTTATAGAGCTGTCTTCTCATAGCTCTGACTCTGTTGCTTACTCCTATCACTATCATCCCTTTTACCCCCCTATCCTCCTAGGAATTTTGACCCTCTTATCTCACCCATTCAGGTAAGAACACAATTGCATGCAGTGTTAACCCCACAACTCTACCTCCATGTGCTCTGCCACAGATTGCTATGGGCCCTCCCACAACCCCATTTCCAAACCTTATGTTACTGTGCAAACGTTTCCATAGCATCTCAGTGCTCACAGCCAATTTCCAAGCTGCATCAGACACACTCCCTCACCCCCTGAATCACCTGACATCAATTTTCTTCAAAACAAGCACTTTCTGCCTCCTTCCCATTTACCATCCTCCCTTCCTGCATCTATCTTTTTTCCCTCAATTTCATTTTCCCCTGTGCCTTCAGGCAACCATGGAGGTGGTGGCTCCTTCTGCAGCTTCTCCCCACATTTCCCAGTGTCAGGCTCCTGCCATCACTGATGGCTTTGCAAACACAGCAACAACCACCTCATACCTGTCAGGGTCTCTCCAAGGGCCAGTATTTTACGCAGCACAACTGCTTATTGAACTGATTTAATGCCACTGGGAGAAGACTCAGTACCTTTGGAATCCCAGGAGCCTGGGCTTGCTGCAGTCCTGTTTGGTTCAGAAAAGCACTGCTAAACGATAAACTGCCTGGACATCACAAGGATTTTGCTGCTAACTCACCTGCCAGAGTTAAAAGCACTTTTTCCAGTGAAGATGCAGCCTGTGAAATGCAGTAACAATACATAATATTTCATATCCTGCCTGAAGAAAAAATAAAATTGTGAAGCTACAGTATTTCAGGCTAACCTTTCAAGCAGAGTGTTCAGTTTATCTTACTTCCTTTTATAAAAGCAAATGAATATTGGACTAAGAGCTTCTCCAGTTGGTTTCTGAGGCTTGTTTGGACATCACTGTTGCCAGTGATTTTTCAAAATTAAAATGTTATTTCAAGACTCAACATTGAAATATAGAATTTTGGAAATAGTGAAAGAAAACAGCTTGAGTTTGCCAAAAGTATTTCAATTTTTCAACCGTGACTAACTAAGTTTACAGATATCTCTCCTCCTGCAAGCTGGTTCCTCATCTAAAGATCCAACAAACATATATCTGAAAGAATGCACACAGTGATATTTGTCCAGAATATTTTATTTGTTTTAATTCCTTTCAGTATCTCTTTCTTGGAGAATTTCCACCCATAATCCAGCATGAAGGAGCTCTCAAAAAATTTCTGGCTCATTTTCCACATGTACAAAATAACAATACAGCCATTACACCCCATCCACCCCACTGCTATTCCAGAGCTGGTGGAGTCTGCGGGATGCACTCTCACAGCTGTGTATGGCAGCAGTAAATCAAGGCCTTGTTTGATGATTTTGTTTTAAAATAAAATAATTACTGCTGTCTGCATCAATTCAGGAAAGTTCTGTATGTGTTTAGGCATGTTCCATGTCACAACAGCACTTCAACATACACTTCCTCTAAACAAGTATTTATATCCCATTGAAGGCAAGAGGACATACAGTTAAGCATATCAGCAGCCCCAAACCAGGAGCACAGGGTAAGGCTTAAAAACTGCATTTCACAGAACAAAAAAAAAATTCTTTGCTAAATTCCACTCTCTATCTGTCCCCTTGCATTGTGCCAGTAGAGAGAACAGCAAAGGAGATTTCCTGAAACTAAGTCTAGATCTCCCACTCTACCTGTCCCTGCTGGACAAAATTATGGGGGAACCAGAGGAAGAGTCCATGCTCACTTCCACCAAGGCACATAACTGAAAAGGTCATCTCTTTTACAAATTCTTCATATATTTTGTCATGGCAAATGCCCATTAGGCTTGTGATTTCTTTAAAAATCATTTTGATACCCTAATCTAAAGGAACTAAAGAGTTGACTCTTTACCAGAGCTTCAGCCAACTCTTTAACAAGCAAAAGACAAATTTCACTCTCACCTACGCCAGAGAAAATCTTCAACACCTTGCCTATCAACAAAGATAATTCGAATGCACAGATCATAGGAGCCACTTCTTCCACAGATCATTCATCCACTTGTCCAGTTTCTGTTGATCAGTCTGGAAACCAATATAGGGATGACTCTCCCAAACTCAAGAATTTCTCATCCCATTAGTAAACTCACTTCTCTTCAGCTCTGCCACCTTCAGCAGCAATGTTTAAAGCAATATTTGGTGAGAGTGTTATTGTGAACTTTTCTGCACCTACTCTGAACTGTTGTAGGGAACTATCAAACCCCTGCCACATAAAAATAAAAATTGCAGTTTGATGTGCTTACATCATCCAAAATGTCATCACCCACACCATTAATGCCTTACTCAAAGGAATCTGGGACCGATCCCAGGTCTGTCTGGGTCATGGATATTACTGCAAAAAGACTTCTCCCCAGTGTGCTCAGTACAGTCCCACTACTGCTGGCACTGTAACAACCACGACTTTATAAACGTCTTTGTTTCCAAGCACAGATGTAGTCCAGTGATCAGAGCAAGAGCATGGATAATTCACATCAACACCCATGCCCACCCACCAGTGGACCAGCATGGTCCTGGGAAGTCACATGGCTAAACCTGTAAAAGCACTTCTGAAAGCAGAAAGAGCAGAGGATGTGGTCAAATTTTCCTGATACCTAAAACAGAGAAGGAAGGGTTACTACTGGCTGAATTTCTTTTCTGGTTTTTTTTTTCTTTTTTATATCAAAGTATGCAAAAGAAAAGAAAAAAAAAAAGGAGAAAAAAGAAGAAGTAGAAATCCCAATGAGGCACAGAGATGACTTATGCTCAGGAAGAAGTCAATGGCCACATTTAGAAAGGGCCTCAGGAAGCTATGCACACTCTGCTCCAGCCCAGGAGATGCAACATCCCCAGCCCCTTTGCTCTGTGTCCACAGAAGACACAGAGCACCCAGAGAGTGGTTGCCATAGCCACCCCTTTATGTTCCAGAGTCAAGTTTCCCTCTGCACAGAAAGATTATTTATAATGTGGCTTAGGTGTGCCTTGGGACTGACAGTTAAAAATGGGAAGTCCCATCCAGGGGATCTTGCGGCCCTTATTAGACATAACACAGTGAGAGGGTACAATAAACACAGGGAAGAGGGTGAGGGTGAGATAGTGAGATGCTGCCTATATGCCCTGTCAGCTCTTTATTCTTCCTGTTAAACACTGTGAGGGTTCTGCATCCCTGCTCATTTTTGCAAACATCCTGCTGGTCTGTTACACTGCAGCTGCTCAGTGATGGCACAGCTCTGACTGAAATGGGTTCCTCAGCTTCTCCATGCCAAGCTGAACCCTCCTAGAGCTAACAGCCCTTTTGAAGAGCTGTGAAGTCCATGAAATCCCTTCTGGCTGAGTATCCTTCCCTCCACTAGGGCATGCTGCTGAACATGCAGGTCCTGCTCCATGCTGCCAACAAGGAAAATGGACTGCTCTTGGTGGTCCAGGCATTTCCAATGGGTCCTGGCATCTAGGGAAAAATAGGGACAGCATCTGGCATGGAGAAATCATGGGGGTCATCAGGACTGCTGGAGTAGGCAAAGAGGCACCTGAGTTACAGAGACTCCAAATCACTACAGATTTGTCCCCACCACACACTGTTACTCGCAGGGGGCAGAGTGACAGCACTGAGAACAGCAATAGTGTCTGTCTGCTGGCTTGCTGACAGCCAGCACAGAGCATCTGGGATGCTGCATCCTGCTGGAGAGAGGTGAGGGTCACCCTGTGCTGCAGGCTCTGCCCTCCAGCTCTGCCACGTCGGCTCTGTCTCATCGGCTGCCTTGCAGCTGGAAGAGCTGCCACAGCAGAAAAACTGCCCTGTCTGCACAGAAGTGAACAGGGACTGCCACCATGGCCCAAATCTTCAGGAATGGTGATAAATGACAACTTTGCTACCCACTGCATTTCAGTGATTCATCCTGCCAGAAGCATTTCACTCAGGTCTGTCAAAGCTGCTGCAGTTGCCTGTGATGTCACAGGCTCAGGCAATGCCAATTCTTTCCCAAGTGAGTTTTGCAGTACCTTGAAAATCCATATTTGTGAGAAACATGAAGGAAATATAATTTAGTGAGGAAACAAATAACAGGATAGCTGCTAGGTTCACTTCTACATCTACAACAAACAAAACACATGGATTTGCCAGAATTTTAAACCACAGGAGAAGCTGCTCACACAGTGGCTTTGCTGCTCACAGACAGCTGCAGCATCCATGGGTGCAAGTTTGAGGGACTGTGTGGCTTATGTGCCTGCCTCTGATGCCTTGAGAGGCTACCTCAAACAGAGGTTAGACAGTGCTAAAGGAATAAAGTAGGTATTTATTAGAAAGGCCTTCAAAGGATACACCTTGGGCAGTACAAAAGCCCAGCCAAGGCTACACCCAAGATGGATGCTGGGTCATGAGTTTTCACACTTTTATAAATTTTGGTTCATTTACATATTGGAGTTAATTGCCCAATTACAGCTCCAGGTTATGAAGTCCCATCCTTTCAGTTTGCTCTCCTAAATTCACTGTTGCTTATACTTTTTTGGCCTGAAGCTGCAACAGTGTCCTTGGTTCTCAGGCTGGAAAAGGACTGTTTTGTCTGACTGAACTGTGAGGAAGACTTGCTAACACTTTATATGAAGTTCAGAGTTAAATACTAATGCAGTACAGAATCTGAAACATATGAAAGCTAAACTTAAAGCATCACCTCACCCTACCCACTGCTACATTAACCCTGCCAGGAGCTCCCTAAAAGCTGTGATTAGAAGATATCATCCTTCATCTTTGTCCCCAGGAGGACCGTCACCTCTATATTCACGTCATCCTCTCAATAGTTGCCCATGACTCAGAGCCCAGTTTTGGGAGCTGAGTCACAGCTCTGGGTGTCAGGGTGGCCCTTTCCAGAGGCACCAGCGCTGTGTCAGGGTTCATGGCTCACCTGAAATTAGCCATCCCAAAGTAACCTCCAGAGTCTGCTTTCTCCACCTCTCAGCCCTCTGGGAAACCCTCTTCTCCCCAGAAATTTGACATTTCTTAATCTTGGCTTGTTTTCCAGGTCAGCAGCCTTGTTCCCCAGCACTCCCAGCCATTCAGCAAAGGCGTGTCAAATGCTGTCACTGTCTCTGTGCCTGCTTGCCATCCTGCTGAGCATGCCTGCTCCGTGGGCAGCTGGAGGCAGAGACTGGGAGCCAGCTCCTTTGACAACAGCTACAACACACTCAGGGTATGCTCTGCCACTGTGGTACCTGCCAAAACACCTCAAAGCCATTACCAGCACATATCTTGCTGGTCCCAGAAACTGGCAGGAGGGGAGTGATTCAAGGCACGAGGAAACCAGGCATGGCCAGGATTACGCACTGAGTCCTGCAGGCTCCATCCATTCACTTCCCTGACCATCCCAGTGCCATGCCCATGGCCGTGCCTTGCCTGCCTGCACTGCACAGTCACCTGTGCTTTGCTGGAGATTGCAGCCCCCACAGCTGAGTTCAAGGTTGGGCAATCCAGCACCATCAAGGAAAAGGATCAGCATGGTGCCAGACTACATTTACCGCAAAAAATTGACACTGCTGCAATGAGAGAACCCAAACCACAGCCTGCCAGATCTGAGGCAGTGCTGCACTGGTCTTGACTGCTTTCTCAAAACTGCAAAAAAAGGTACTTTGCCCTAAATTAATTGCCCTTAATTAATTGTCACCATTAGCCCAGGCAAACCGCATTGTGTCAAGCCATCTAACTCTGCCCTGTTGTAGATCCAGGGCACTTTCCTGCCCTCAGAACTTTTTAGGTAATTAAAAAAGGGTCATTTTTTCCCAAAAAAGAACAAGGCACCTGTGAATTCATGTGCCTGAGCACTTCCCATTATCAAGCTTCATTTCATCCCTAGACTGAAAGCACAACTTAGGCTGCAATTTAAAGCAAGGACCATTTCTGCCTTGCAGCAGCTCAGCAGCACCATCAGTTTCCCGCATGCACATGGAAGTGTAAATGCTCATAACTATTCAACTGGTTCTGTGGTTTTACATTGAAAATATGTTGCTATGGAGAGCACAGCACGGGAACGTGCAGCTACCACAAGGCATCATGACACGAGCAGCCCACAGCTTCTGCTGATATTTTCAGGCTCTCCGCCGCCATCCACACAATGGCTGAAAATAGACTTAAAGCTCAAATGAAGCATCTGTAATACTTCATTTCTGCCCATCCCTCCCCAAGGCACTGAGACTTTTCACAAAAATCCTACCAAGCATCCCACATACGCTCTGACGTCACCTTGCCGATTTCTAATTCCTCACTGCACACATGCCTCGAAAAGGAAATTCCCTCCAGCCCCATTTTCAATTCTGTGTCCTACATCTGGGAAGAAGGCTTCCCTCTGGAGCCACCCTTCTGCTGGTACCTAGAGGGGCTGCTCAGTCCTTATTACTTTTTAGCCACAACATAAAACATATCCCTTGTGCTGCTCTACCTTGCCGCTCTGCTGACTGGGAAGGATCTGATTTCTGTCATTTAAAGCTGACCTTGGGAAAGGTCATTCAGCAGCAGCAACTGATCTGCAAATTCAGTGCAGGGAAAACTTGTCTGTGCTGTTGAAACCCCAGCCTTTACAGTGCTCAGAATGCATGGGATGGGTCCTGAAGGATACTAGCATTTCCTGATCTCACTGACTTGATGAGACTTGCTCAGCCAAGGCAATGCCGACTTGAGCTCACAGCACTGTGAATGAATGATACCTCTGGGGTTTTTCTTTTTTATGAATTTTTAAAATATCTGAAATACTGTTTGTTTTCTTTCTCATACTCTGAAGGAATTGATAAATCCTCAACTGCACTATAAACATGCAGTCATCAGCCCTTGATTTCTAAAAATGTGTTTGTATTAAGCCATGAAATTATTTACAGTGGCCATAAACATCCTCCCAGCATCTGGCAGCCAAGAGAGGGCCTTGGAACTCACTAATTTACTTACATTGTAAACCACTTTGTAATAAATAAATAAGCTCTTAATATCTCACCCACAAGAAGAGGCACATTGCATACAATACTATATTTAGGGGTCCTTTAGAGGTCAAGGATTCAGCAGCTAAATTTCTCTGAGGATCTTTCTTTGGTGACTGTTTGTTTATGCCCAAATGAATGTCTTTATTTTGAAGTTGGTTTAAAATTCTCACATTGCTTTGAATGTTGGAAAACCAGCTGCTTGTTTCTTCTTTAGCCTGAACCAGGGTTAGATTCTGATCCCAGAGACTCAAAGGGGCATTTAAATATCCAAGTAAATGCTTGCTAATCCTTTATAGTGAACTTCCTTGGAAGGACTATGGAGCCTCCAGGGCTGGTTCCTAGGACGGGGTTGCTCTCCTGGCCAGGAAGATGCCCAATGCCAGAGCTTGTAAAGAAAGGAGGTCAGGACACCTTCCCTCCTGGATCAGCATCCTGCAGCCCACCCACTACCTGCCAGGTAGTATAAAGGGGACAGGAGGGAAAACAAATCTCTCACACATCCCATTGGCTGCTGTGCAAAGGAAGAGACATGTTAGGGCCCTTAACAGCTGATGAGAGTATCTAAACTGATGGAAATGTGATTTTCAACTCGTGAAATCCACTGCAGTGCCTTAAGGACAAAGCAGGGTGAGTGGCTGGTTCAAAGCAATCCTGTATTGAAAACAATACTGTCAGATCAAAACTTGTGTTTGTGAAAAATAGTAATAGCCTTTTTACAAAACTTACCATAAAGAAGGACTGTTTTCACATGCTGCTTCATTTATATAAAAATACAAATCAAACTCTCCCCGAGTTGAAACCAGTGCTGGTTAATGAAAACATGAATTGGCAAATAGGAGAAAAAAAAAAAAGTTTTTTCCACTCCCCCTTCCCTAGATATGGAAGAGAGGAAAGAATGAATCAACTATTAAAAATCAATTTTGTTTTAGTCATGTGAGGTTGTACTCAGGGACAGCTAGAGAGCTGAATGAAGAATTTTAAAGTAGAAGCCCCAATAACCAGATCCTACTGCATCACCAGTACTCTGTGGACAAATTCTATGGGAGGGCCCAGTTATTCCATTTATCTACATTTGCAGATGGCCTCAGAGATCTCTGACAAACTGTAGAGTCCCTCTCCTCTCCCCTGCAGCCCCCATCTGCTCTGCTGGAAAAGATGAAGCTGCACCAAGACAAATCTGGACCATGCAGAGTCCCCCACTGTGCATGGCACGGGCACTTGGCACCCTTCCTTTTCAGTGGCACAGCCAACCCCTGGGTTGCCCTGAAGAATCTGTGCCTGCAGCAGAATTCTGATGGTCTCTGATGCCTTCCCAAGCACTCAGGGGCAAAAGGAGCAGATCATGAGGATGGTGGTAGCAACCAGGGGCCAAAAAGACATAACAATGTAAAATTGCTTTCACAGATGCTCGGTTCCTGCGAGTTGTTTCTCACACACATCCCCCTATTAAGGCAGTGCAGAAGCTCTGCAGAAACCTTCCTCAAACACAGTGACCTACATCTTGCTACTTTTTTTTTTATAGATAGTAATCTCTAGTCAGCAATGGACTCTCAGTAAAACTAAGCAGAATCTGCTGTTTTCTTAAGAAAGATAAACAAAAGGCAAATGCAAGGGAATTGCTGCTAGTCTTCAACAGAAAATTATATGATTTTGCAAGGCCTTACTGCAGGAGTTGAAGCAGAACAGACTGCTTGCTGTTGATCAGACAGATCTGAAGGGGTGTGGAATGAAAGCAGGGCAATGGTCTAAGTTCACCCGTGTTGTAACACTATTCCCTTCACCCCAAACAGGAACTTAGCCCTACAGTTTTGAAACTATGCGTGGACAGCCGAAATAAATCTCATCACCGGAGGTTTCCTGACATTCCTGCTGAATATCCAGTCTTATTAGTCAATGTCAGGCCCAAGGCTACATGAAAAATTGCAGAAATCCATCCTGGCTGTCACTGGAAATCAAAGGTCAATCTCAAAAACTGAGAGACTCCTTCCAGACTTGGAAAGCATTCACATTTCAAAATTACAAAGTGCAATTGTCAAAGCTCTGCATGTTCATGTGAAACAGGAAGGAAAAATACGACCCCGGACAATGGGACCCTGGAGGAGTGGTGGAGGGATCAGGCTTTTCCCAGGAAGCAGTATGCCAAAATGTTAAAATAGAAGCTATTTACACAATAGGTTGGAAAATGCTAACAGCCAAAAACATGTTAGACAACAGGATTTCAGATTACAAACACTGGGCAGGTTGTCCCATGAGGATGCTCTAACAAAATATATGGATTTTCCAAAATAAGCAAAATGAGTGTTTTCTGTAATAGCCCTTTTGGTGAGGTTTCTGCTTCTGCTTTTGCTATTAAGGTTCCCTGCACTCCATGCCCACAATCATCTGCCTCCATCTCATCCCAATTTCTGCCTCTCACTCCTTCTGATCCCACCCCTGCACAAAGTTCCCCTCCCACTACTCTCTCACCACATCTACAGTCATCAACTGCACCATGTGAACTGGGTGTGATGTAATTGTGCTTGAGAATAAGGGGCAGAAACCCAGGCTCCCCAGTTTCTATTCCTGTCCCTCGTCTTCCCCAATGAGCCTTCAGGAGGTCTTTCAATCCCTGTGACCTGTGACTTGAGTTCACCTCCTGCAAGCAGCTTATGATGCCGTGAATACCCTCTGGTGTCTGCAGGGAGTGAGGTCATGGAGCCCTTAGTGACAGATCCCACACTGTCCTTGCTAAATATTAAAGGGCTTTAGGTGTTAAAAGGGAGAAAAGGTCCTTTAAAGCACTTCTCTGGGGTGCAGGTGGCCAGCAGCTGACCTTCTCCTGGATATCTGTGGAGTTTTAAATGGGAAACACAGGCAATGAAATTTTAAATAAATCTATTGTAGTCTGCACAGTCATTGACAATCCACAAGTGACAGTCACAATCCATACTGTCCTTGCTGTTGCAGCAGCCTTCCTGAGGCTGAACATGAAAGGCTCATAACTGTGAGCCTTCCCAGGGTTGCAGGAGACTGTTAGTTCCTGCTTTTGGAGGAAATGCTGGGATCAGGTCTCACCCCTCAGCCAGCTCTTTGCTTTGAAGTTTCTACAAGAGCCAAATTTGTCTTCACCATCCAGCTGGGAAGTAAAATCATCAGAGACTTCATGTCTGATGGCTCAAATGCTCAGACTTGAGATTCAGCTTTCAGCAGAGGTATCTCCTGGCTCCCCAAATAGAAACACAAAGCACTAAGCACATTCCTGCTCAGGGCAGATGATGCTGACAGACAGAGGAGACACTCGGCATAACTTTTAAGTGCTTCTTCATTAAGGGCATACCATCCCTATACTGCAACACTGCCAATGTGCTCCCACAAATCAGGCTCTACTGTGATCATACCTAAATGTTCTCCTGGAAGTTCAATTAACAATAGGTGGTCGACTTCAAGCTGGCAGGCAGAGTTATGGGGCTGAATCTTCTGCCCATCTTAAAAATAAACATAGTAGCTATGATCTACAAAACTCTAGAATGCCTAAAATTCAGGCACATCAGGTCCTGCTTTTTACTCCTTGCATTGCAAGTTGAAAATGTTTCATCCCATGTCTGAAGGCGAGCAGGGTGAAGGGAGGAAACAGTCTGTAAGATACTTGTCTTCACACTTGCTCCTGCTGTAAAAGCCACCCAGAGGGGAGCCTAAGTATTTCCATGTGGCTCCATCTCTGTCCAGGCTCTCCTGACAGTGCTGGGTATCTCTCTTCCTGGGGAGGTGGGAAGAAGGAAAGAACCACAAGAACATGCCAATGCATGTCCGAGGGGAGGAATCAAGAGGTATTTAAGTGTCCAAGAGACTTGCCACATTTCCTCTTACACAGAAGTCGAATCTTGTGCTTGTTGTGCAACACTGTAAAGTACAGCACCAGGAGAACAGTCCCAAGACAACAGAAGCAACAACAAATTCCCTCTTCTCCTTTTTTCAGATCCTCAAAGTGATTTAAATATATAAACTGTGAGAGCTAAAGTCCTTCCTTCCTGCACAGTTTTACTTCATTTTCAACATGGTAATTCTCTATTTTTCAGGGAAGCAGAGATGAGGCCCATTCTCCTGTTTTATTTTTATTTTCTGCATATGCTGAAGGTTCCAGCTGACCTCCTCCTCCCTTTTAGGGACTGAGCACTGGGGACAGCTGACAATCCCTTTCAGCTGCAGCATCTCTTCTGAGATGTAATGTCCAGGTGGACAGTGAAGAATAGAGAGCTTCTTCTCACCATTCTCTGAAGCATTTCAATACTTCTTCCTTGCTGTCTGCACCTGATCTGCAGTCCTAGGTGTATTCCCTTTTCAGCTGGATGCAGTGTTATTTTGCTATAGCACTATCTAGACAACTGAAAAAGTGCATACAATTTAATGTACTGCTTTCCCCTTATTTTTTACGGAAATGGTGAAAGTCTGTAAGACTTCTAATCATTGTGCAGTGTTTCAAGTATTTTGTTTGTTTGCTTTCACATTTATACACACACACACACACATATGTAATGAGAAAGTACTGTAAAAATTTTTAGAGCGAGCTTCAAGAAGTCATTATTTTTCAGCTAGTCAGAGTATTTGTCCCACCATCATGATTTCTACAAGATTCAGTAATTTATCTTAATCCAGACCATTCTGTGAATAAAATAGTCACTGACCTAGCAGAGAGAAAGCAGATACTCTCATGCCTCCCCTTGTACAGCAACCAACAAGCCTCAGAAACAAGGAGCACCAGTTTTTAAATGCAACAGAACCATTCCTTTCACCCGCTGAACTCCATCCAGCCTCAACAATTCCCAAAACTGAAGAAAAAAAAAGATGACACTGCAAAATGTCTTACATAAATTTTGCTGTCCCAGGAGCCTCCACAGCCAATCCAAAGGGTCAAAGTGCTTAAAGAGACCAGATTCTTAAGGGATTTCCAGCTCCCACTTTCAGATCTCAGTGATTACATAGAAAGCAGCCAGCATCACCCTTGACAGGTCCCCACCACCCCAGCCATTAAACGTTCAGATTTTTTTTAATGCCTTAGCCTCTCGCAAAAATCTTGGTGAAGTCTGAATAGATAAAAGCCAGACAGCAAAACAGCATAAAAACAACCCTTATCTATTCAACTTAAATTTTTAAATTTTTTTAAAGAACATTTTCTAGCATTTTCCCACTACATACAAGAGAGTAAGTAAGCGAAACTTCTTGATGCATATGTGGACAAGAGAGGAAACCCATGTGCATTCCCAAGTCTTGAAGCCACCAGCAAAACATCTTCAGTGCCAACACGAAGCCCTGCTCAGTGCTGCCTGGCTGGGCATTGGCAGCTCAGCAGGGGTCACTCCAAGAAACATACAAGGTGGAACAAGGAATTTTTTTTTTCCCTCAGCACTTGGCAAAGCAATATACTAGCTATTTAAACTTAGACAATAAATACAGAAAAAATTAACTGCTCCTGCCCCCCTGGAATCCCACAGGTCCCCTGGGAGGCCATTGTGCTCTGTGCCAGGGCTGGGGAGATGAACCCTGTGAGGAAGCTGGGCGAGCACCCCAGCACACGGATCCTTTTCTCCTCTGCACTCACATTGACTTGTGGGGGGGAGCTCCAAAAATGCATCCTTCCTGCTGATATTTCTGCTTGTCCCAGTTTCTATCAGGGCCAGAAATAACAGGAGAGCAGGCTGTGCCCCAGTCCCTCCCCTTCTGGTCCTGGATGTGGCCAGCAGTATGGAGTGTGGGGGCTGAGGAGTGCACTTCACTTACAGAAGCAAATGTTTTTTGGTGCCTCTGGATGTTCCCAGTTAAGCTCAGATCACACTGCATTTAGCTTTCATGCTATCCAAATTACTCCAGGAGGGCCTAATCCTGATGAATAGCTGGGCAGCCATTAAAATTGTTTCCCTTGAACAGCTAAATGTAAATGAGAGGGCTTGACGCTTGAGCTAGCATTTAAAATGGGTTCAGGTAATCAAAACACCAGATCAGAGAGCACTGGTGGTTTTGGAGGAGCTGAGATTCAATTCAGCTTTGAGCCTTTAGCTTATTATAGCAAACAATTCCCACCCTCAGCAACTGAAACTAGCCACAGCTCCTTGCAGAGACTGATTGGATCTGATCACATGGGCTCATGCTTGCTGATTATACCCCTTACGCCAGCAATGTTTCTCGTGCAACCCAACACCATCTGTCACTCTGTCATGTCACCTCGGGATCTGCTTGGGAAGAAACACGTCACTGGTCAGCTCCCACTGGAGATATCTGAGATGACAGGATCCCTATCACAGCCTTCCCCCTGTCCGGGAAACAAACACCCCACGCAAATTTAGAGCCACAAACAGCATAAAGGCAGCACCAGTGCCTGCAAATTTTTTTTCTGTATCCATGGCCAAGCTGCAAACAAGGATCAGAGAATGACTGGTAAATGTAATGTTCTGTGTAGAGGACACAGGTAGCTTTTCACTGCCACACTCCACCATCACAGGTCCACGGAAGAGCAATGGACTAAATATATGAAAATTTTCTACTGTGTTAACTTGCTCCAGGAGCTCTGGCATGAGTGATGATGGGAATATCAGTGAGGAGCTGCTGAGGAGTGGAAGAGCATGCCAAAGCAGCCAGCTTGTGGATGGAGAGCCCATGGATCCTGCATGCTGCTCTCGCTCCCATCCTTCACCTGATGATTGTGTATGTGGGGACAGGCCCATAAAGACGGAGCCCCCAAATATTCAGAGTGGGAGGATGGTTAGAGGGACAGTAATCTCAGAGCAGCTCATTTCCTGAGTATGGCAGAGTCTCCAGGTCCAGAAGCAGAACTTCTCCCCCATCACTACAGTGCTAGAGCAGCAGGTGGGACAGGCTGCTCCAGCAAGCTATGTGCATGTTTCTGTCCAGAGAAACCACAGATAGAATAATCTGACTTATAATAACCACAAGATGAACGAAGAACAGAAACACAGTTTGGGCAAGTAAACTGGCTTGAATACTCATGTAGGTAGAGGCAGCAGTGCTGCATGAAGAAAAGCCTTCAGGTACTGAGCCTCACCAGTCTGGTTTCCTAAGCAGGCTGTGGGCAAACTGCAAAGGATTCCACTCCAAGCCACATCCCTACAAGGAAGCCTGCATTAAAAAAGAGAAAAAGAAGGAAGAAACCATGCTTTGAGCTCAGCCATTGCACACTTTACTAACTGCAGCTATTCTGAGAAACACTATTGCGGGCCGACCTGACTGCAGAGGCAGCAGCACTAGAGGACAAGGGGGAAGCCTTGCTTCCATAACCACAGCCACATGTAAGAACTGTGGCCCCTCAGTGCTCATTTCAAAAAACCTGCTGTTGTGTAGCATGAGGTCAGCAGCAGTGCTGCAGGGGCTGGACACAAGTAATGCAGGAAATAACTGAGAGCAAAGGGATAAGAGCCCCAGCAAGGATGCCGATATCATAGACCTGATACATGAACCAAGAGCTGTGACTCAGTCTTCACTTAGGGACCAAAGATGATGCAAAGATGCATTAAAAGCTCCTAATTTCTCCTTATTTAACCTTCATTCACTGCATCAGGACAGTGCACACCAGCTAAGGGCACTCTGTGTGCCCAAGGGAAACAAAGCCCAAGCACTGTGTGGGGCTCTCTGGAATATATTAGGAAATTTGGAAGCCACATAGTGTATCCTATTAGGTTGCAGAGCACTGTTCAGAAGCCTTCGGTACCTAATGCCAGCTATGAGGATGGAGCTCCCCTCTTTCCAGGTGGGTGGCATGAGACAATCTATGCCTTTGAAAGAGGTGGCACACAGCCTGGGCAGAGAGGACACCCAGCTGTGGCACACAGACTCAGCATGATGTGGCTTGGGGGAGCGTACGGCGCAAGCCAATTTTGTGGCCTGATGTTCAATGAGATTTGACAGGTCCCACCGAGGTCTGCACGCGGAGAAAGAGCCCGGGGCCCCCAAGCTGGCGACAGTGCCTCGGTTCTGCTCGGCCCCAGCGCCGGGGCAGCGGGATTCAGCGCTTGGATCATCTCACGGCAGCTGGCAGGGACCCAGCGGCGTGAGCATCATCCCGTCTGCAGGAGCACGGGGCTGCCTCCCAGTGCACTTTTACCCTTGGAGTGTGGCGGGGGAAGGGCGATGCACACGCAGGGACATTCTTCACTTGTCACTCCCAGCCTTGGGCTATTTCTTTCTTTGCAATCACCCAAGGGTGAGGAGGAGTTGAAAAACATTACACTGACAGTGCTGTCGGAGCTGCGGATATAGGGCCTTCCGCTCCACGCCAGGCAAACCTTCTGGAATGGTTTGGACACGATAGGTAAACAGTGTTGGGCTTGCTCAGCAGGGAGACATTTGTATTTAGATGTTATAGATAAGTGGTGCATATTTGAGACATCTGAAAGTTATTATTCCAGGCAGTTTCTAAACAGAGAATCGCAGTCACATAGACCCTTAACTCTGAGCTGACAGGCAGGATAATGATTTAAATTATTGTTAAACATAGGCTCTGTTTTAAGTGGATGGAATTCAACAACACGGTAGGTTTAGGGGAGTGGGAGTGTATTACAAAACACAACATTTCCAATTTCTGGAGCACTGGTCCACGGGAGCTTCTCTGCCAGCATCAAGCATCACTATTCATGCTATGAAAATGGCAGCTGTAGAGATCCTCAAAAGGCATCATCACTCAGCTGCCTTCTGGCACATTACCACTCCCTCTAATTGCAACAACTTTGATTAAGGGAAATGCCTTTGTGAAAGCAAAACGCAGCATTTTTCAGACTGTAAAACAGAGTTCAGCAGTGAATCATAAGTATTTTTTTAATAATTCTTTTGATTTATAAGTGATTTATGCTTCCTGGAGTTCAACAGGGTTATATTTATTATACTATCACTCAGTTTTTAGCTAAGAGTATACTGATATGTTCTCTATTGTAAGGCATTTGAAGCTCAACGATTAGGTTGTTCTAAATCAGTACAGTTGTCTCATCTGTGAGGAGTTTGTTTTCCAGTGTTTTCAGGTTGGGCTGGTTGGCTCCCCCAGGTCCCCTCCATGCTCAGCCACCACCATCAAAGAAGGCTTTTGTTCTCCACCATAAGCTGCTTTCTGACAAGCCAAAGGTTAAGTGTGACAGCACACACTGGCTCCACACTGCAGCCTTTACACAGGCAAAGCTCCAGCAAAAACAAACCCATCTCTTACGGGGAAAGGAGAAAGGGAAGGAGGAATTAATTTCTTGCTTATTTAGCATCTGATTGTGTGTCTGTGTCACGAGGGAGCTCCCAGGCAGCATCTCCAGCCTACAGCATCCTCATTTCCCAGATGGGTAATTCACAATAATGCAGACAAGAGGGTCTCATCTCTGCTCCTAGCATGAAGATGCAATTGGGCCTAAAACAAAAGCAATCTCACCTTGCCACTTAAGGGAAATTACATGGCTGATTAATAATGGATGAGCCTCACAAAGGCCACCCATTCTGCTCAGTGCACCAGCATCTTGTCCTAATTCTCCTCACCTAGAGGAGAATAAAGCCTAGAATTGTTTGGAAACGTTAGCAGAAACTGAATTCACTCACCTAAGCTCCAATGATCACTGTGTCCTGCAGGGCAGCAGCAGCCCAGTACGACCTTTGGCATGTGCAACACAATATAAAATCAAATCATAAAATGATACCTCGGGTCTCTACCAGAAACACACTCACAAGGCACATGAGTCAAACCAAGATGAGGCACTTCTATCAGACCAGCAGCTGGGTTTCCCCACTTTAGCTTGTGAGGAATCCAAAAACTCAGAGAAGTTGAAAGCCACAGTGCCCTGTCACAGAGAAATCAGTATCTCCATCCTGCAAAATGAAGGTACTTGTGTGACATGTCTGAGGAAAATATGTAATCTGAGCCTGAATCAGGAGCTGAATCCTTTACCACTAAAACTAAGGATGGCTTTTTGTCTCTCCCTGCTGACCACTAGTTACTGATCTGATGTACTCACACCAGTGTGTAAGGGCTTTCTCCTGCAGACAGTGCTTGGTTGCTTCTCCTGCACAATTAAATCCTGATCAATATTCTTCCCTCATAAAAATAGCAGACCTATCTCTCTCTGGGCATTGTTTTTTCTCTTTTCATGTTAAAAAAAATATTCATAGAGCTTGGTAGGAAACAAATAAGCAAACAAAAACCCCAAGTGGGTATTAAAGCTACCAGTGCCCTATTTGAAGAACCCAAGAGAAACACAAAAGGAAACTGCAGACATCAATAGAACATATGGAAATGCTTCCATAGCCCTCAAGCTGGACATTGAATTTCTGCAGTGACAAACCCCACAGGGCCAGCTCAGGAGTCTTGCCTGCTCCTTCCTGCAGCCCTCATAGCTCCTGCTCACTGACAGCACAGCCTTCAGAATAAGGAGAAGTACAAAGGCAAGTGGAAGCAGGATTTCCTCCTGCCACATGCACTGTGTAGGGAAAGGGAAGCCTCCTCATGCTTCCAAACCCCTCCTGGCCACAGCCCAGCCCAACAAAATAGACTGCAGCATTCCACCAAAAATCCACCCCTTCAATAGGCAGTTCAAGCAGTCCTGGCCTCTACACATAACATTGAGACAAAGATGTACTGGAGACAATAAATGAGTGATAAGAGCCCCAAAGAGAGTATTTCCTATTTTTCATTCTGATGTAATTTCAGTAACTTCAGATAAGCTACTAATTTAAATAGTTGAATCCAAACCTTTCTATGTGAAACATCTCAAGGCAGTCTGCTTTGGCAGAAGATCTAAGCATAGTAGTGCTTAGACAGGATAGTTTTAAAAACTCATTACCTAATTCTCATGTCCTGGCATATGCTGATAAAGCCACTGTGTCCCATCCCCACCTGTGGACCAAGATTTCTTCATTTCCAGAGTAATTAATCCTCATGGGTTCTGTAGTCGTCTTTACACTGTAGAGCCAGCATGGACTCAACTCCCTAATGATGAGAAACTGCAACACAAAACCTGCTGTGGGATATCCTCTGGTGTCACCTTTTCCACCTGTAGCATCAAACACCAGAACAATAGACAGGTCTGCAGACAAAATTACTGCACCCTCCACTGCTCTGATCCACCTCAGTCAGAAAAAGGATATTAAACATGGAGACGAGGTTGCAATCAGCCTTTCTGAGGAAATAATAACCTGGGAAATTCTGACTCATGCTGATTTGTGATCAAGGACTGTGACAGAGATACCAAAAAAAGGAATTGAATCAGATTTTCATGGCTGTGTCAGAATGAATTAATTCTCATCATATAACTGGAAAAGATTTAACTTCACAGAAGCATTTTTAGAATGACAGGAGGATATGAAGGCTGTGGTAAAGAAGAAAACATGATTATTGTTCTGTATAGACTGACAGTGAGGGAAGATAAAAGAGAACTAAATATACCATAAAATAATAGCTTGGTCAAAAAGCTGCCAACAGGAACATCCTGAGGAGGGGACAGCAGTTACAAACATCTGGCACTGCTAGCTGCAAAAACATCCCAGACAATGCTTATGACAGAATAGCCAGCAGTGACACATCTCCAGGAGAGAGGGCAAAGTTATCTTTAAGTCTACCCAGAACAATCCAAACATCTCCTTGCAATCACTGCTGATTTCCACCCTTCAGCTAAAGATAAGAGGTGGCTGCCTGGCATTCTCCAGAGGCCACCATTCACCCCATGTCTGTCTCAGAGAGGGGTGAAGATTATTTTTTTACTCACTTTTGTGGTGGTCATCGAAACTCCTAAAGTAAATCGTATGTCAGCTGATTTCACTCTGAATCTAGCTAAACCAGAATCAGGCTATTTCAATTCTAAATGCTTGCCCATACCAACTATTCAGGTTAGCATAGCTAGTTCTTTTTAAAGTTCTGATTGCTATTAGTTTGAATTAATTTTCTAGGTTGCCCATTGTAACTAAACCCTCTGCTGGAAAAATAACTGCACTCAGTCCATATTTTAGAAATGGTTGCTTGGGGTTTTTTCTCAGCCAAGCAAGCCAGAGATGCTGCTAAATGGAAGATTAGACACTAAAGTCCAACTCAATAGATAGGAGTTCATGTGGCAGCCAATTCCACAGACGCAGATGGAGGAGTGTGAAATCCCCACTGTAAACCACAAACAAAGGAGCATCTCTCATCTCTCCTCATACAGACTGCTCACCTTCATCCAAATAAACCCTTTGATACTTAGTCCTGTCAATATTTGTTATTAGCAAAAAGACTTCCATAATAAATTAATTATATGATGAAAGAACCATTGCATGAAGAGGAATAGGTGTTATCAACAGCAGAACTGAAAGCAAACAATCTAATTCAGGATGTAAGAAACAAATCCGACTCAGATTCTTTGTACAGTGTTGTTTTCTCCTGTATCTTCATGATCCCCATGATAGAGAGACTGTCAGTAGTATGTGCTTGACCTGATAAAAGAGCTCACTTATCTTCAGGGAACATGCCAGACATTCATGGTGACCCATACAAAATAATTCAAACACACCTAACACCCTGTGCTGTCCAGATAAAGGGGGGGAAAAAAAGGAAACCAAAGCCTATGGCTTATGAATTGCCAACACAAAGACAAAATGAGCCACTGGTACCAGTGAAGAAACTAGGCAAGAAAAGGATCATATCTTGGTCATTGAGCTGTCCTTGCCTTCCCCATCAATATAACCTGATCTCCCTTTGCCCAACCAGTCTTTCCACTGCTTTCAGACAGCAGCTTACCCTGTTTCCATGTTTGCATTTTCCTGCTTCCCTACCTCAGGCATCTGGACCCCTTCTTAAACCTTCCTGAACAGAAACCAAACACGTTTTCCAAGAAAATCAAGCACTGCCTGGAGGCAACTTTTCTACTTCCCCTCCAACTTCAACAGTGCATTCAGCCCCTCCAACTCATATTCTCTCTCTTCCTCCTCCTCCTCCTCCTCCAAGAGTCTTCAATGCCCAGAAAAACCATTAAGCACAGAGGCTAATCCCTGCATAACCATTGATTACTGATTAACCACAGACCACAGATTTGACCTCGCAAGCCCTGCACAGAACCCAGTAACAAGCAGATGGCAAAGAAAAGGATCCAGAAAAGCACTTAAGCATATGGCTATCTTTAGGAATGTGAATTAACATACTTATTCAAGCATAGACCTGATTTCTGGCATACCATATAACTACATATACTACATATGGAGGTGGGCAGGGCATTTATCATCCTGTTGAATTTGGGCACTGCAGCCTATGCAGTCTTCTTTTCTGAGCACCTGAGAATGGGTTCCAATTGCCCAGCTGGAAACTACACACCTTTAAAAATAAAGTATTCTACTTCCCATGGAATTTTCCCTCCACCAGCTTTCATCCCTTAGCCTGCCAACACAGAGCACCCTCTGCCTCACTATCAGATTGTTACTTTGATTTTTCATATATTCTTTGTTTTTTGTGGAGCGCTGATCTTCTAGGTATCACACCCAAAACTGAAGCACTAGAAATTACCATGAAAAGAGTCATAATAGTGATTATGGCTCAAAACCAAATTATTTATGTATTTATCTTGAGTGTGCAATTAGGCTGAGTTGAAATTGTGGGTCTCTGCAGCTCCACAGTGAAATTCTCATTAGATCAGTTTTCTTTCCAACTAACTCTAGCTTTGATCTCCATCATAAAGCAAATTTCCATCCACTTGACCAAGAGGTGATAAAAAACAAGATCCTAAGACTTTACCATGTCAGGAATGAAGCAATAAGAATGCATTTTGACAAAAGCAGGCAGTGTCAAGGTTCACCTCTTGACACGAGCATACACATTTCAGTGTATGGAAACATTGAATCAGATCTATCTAGAACAGACAGGGCTACAAACAGGGGTAGAAACCAAAAGGCCCAGTGTTTTTGCCAAAGAGATGCTTTCACACAAGCCATGCTGGGATAACAGAGCAGACTGCTGATGTCTGGGAAGGGCTCAGGAGAGTGATGGCTGCTGCCTACAAACACCAGAGAGAGCAACAAAAAGCATCCAGGGAAACACCACTGCAGAATGAGGAGGAAATGTAAAGGCCTTCAGAAACATATTGAACAAATAGTCACCAGTCTCCTGGTTCAAGTGAACACCTATGGGGCTCAGAGACACTGGGGTCCTCTGGCCTTGGCCAGGCAAAGAGGGAACACTCTGCATTAACGATTTCAGAAGCTTCAGATCTTTCCTTACAAGTGGTGCAACATTTATTGGCACAGTACCAGCATGGGAATAGGATTATTGGATTTGAAAGGCTTTTTCCCTGGAGTGGTCTTTAGCCTCTTAAAAAGATAGAGCAATTAAACTCTTTTTTTTTTTTTTCCCGAAGAGAATTAATCGTCTGTGAACGGTCACACTGGTAGCCAGATGCATCACAAGAGATTTTCATCTTCTGAAACACAGTCAGTGGCTACCAATCTGTTTTATCAATCTTTTATCCCTAGCTACAGACCAAAAATTTACCAAGCCCAAATAATTTTTATTTCTAAATCTAATATGAGCAAATGGAATGGAATTTTTAAAAAATATTTTGTAAAGGCCTTTAAAATCAAAATGATGCTAATGTCTGAGAATCAAAACTTGTGACTGGACATTCTGTTCTAGCCAATAAACATGGAATGTTTTGTATAAATTTCACAAAGTTCTGCCAACACCACCCTGCTATAATTTCCAAGAAAACAGGAGGAAGTACTTACCTAGTGCATGTCACTGCAACAAGGTATGATATTTTCACGAAAAGCAACAGAGGGCAAACATGTAAAAATTATTGTCAGAAGAACATATTTATGAAAATGTAATTAAGAGAGCATCATAGAAGAATGTAAGGTTGAGAATTTCCTAAATGTTTGAGTATAAGAGAGGAGTCCAGGCTCTCACTGAGCACAGCACCTTGCAGAATCAGCTGCATCAAAACTGGGTGGATTCAACACACTAGAAAAGAAGTAATACCTCAGCATGACTGAAGATGATCTAATGAACGACATCCCTGCCCATGCAGGGACCTAGTTCCATAGGACTGGATCTAGGTGTTGTTTAAGGTCCCTTCAAGCCCAAACCATTCTATGATTCTGTGAAGTTCTGGCTTGAATCAGCACAGCTTTAAAGACCAGCATGGTCAAAATGTTTTGTTTTCTTCAGAATATGCCAGACAAGGTCTGGAGGAGCTTCTGCTGCTCAGTGTTTAGCCAGAAAGAAAAGATGAATAAGCAAAAACCCCAGGGCTAGACTCTGCGCACAGTGTAAACCCAGAGTGACTCCACAGGTAGCTACAAGTTTAGTCTAGCAAAACTGAGAGCTAAGTTGGGCTATAGGTAAGGACTTCTATATTGACCTCCATAAGAGGAGTTCTGCTTATGCAGCTTGAGAAAAGAAAAAAAAAAGAGTAGACTGGACTACAGAGCAACCTCATTTTTAGCTCTGTTGCTGATATGAATGGAAAACCCAATTTTCTTTTATTAAAGGTGTCAATTTTTTTTAATAACCCAGACACCTACAGGGATAGAAAATTCACATCCCCTGTACAGTAAATTGCATATTCAGCAGCTGTGAGGCCAATTAGACATTGAAATGACAAAGTGCTATCTCAGGCCAGCAGAGACATATTGCACAGAGACAGTGTTTAGTTTTATCATACTAGCAGTGTTTAGCTGACATCTGTCATACAGGCTTAGGGGAAAGGGCCTCCACAGCTGGAACAGCTGCAATAGCTGGAATTGCAAGATTAGCACAATAAGTTGTTATACTTTTACTAGATCACTCAATTCACATCCAAAACTTACTCCCAGCTCCAAATGCACTTTTTTTGTCAAGCTATAGCTTTATAAATGAAGAGGAATTAGCTTTCAGCATTACAGCCCAAGGTTTAAACAGTTTAAACTATCTGGCTGAATTGAGAAAGGTATTAAGAAAGCTGCAAAGATTAATTTCCTCTCCCAGCATATTCTCTTTCCTTTTTTTAAAAAAACCCACCTATTATTTATAGATTAAAAAAAAAAAAGGAACTATATTAGACAAACTAAGTAAAATGCAACTATATGTGGCATGAAGTACCAGCTAATAGAGTGCATTTAAAAAAAAAAAAAAAAGCACCACAGATATCCTAACGGTTTAAATCAGAAAGCTAAAATCTTTGCTAACGTAAGGAATTCTTTGAAATTCTTTGCTCCATTAATGGTGGATTATTATTCTCTAAGGCCCTGTCCATGCTAGAAATGTCTGTAACTAACTATAGCTGTATAATAAATTCAGCATACATACAATTATTTGAAGCATTTATACCTTTAGTAGAAGTAAAAGAAAGTCAAAGCTTTTTAATTGGAACCAGTTTCCAGACTCTACTTTCCCACTTCTAACACATAGCAAAGGCAAGATAAACTTACTAGTGTAAACCACCAACATTCACCTTCTTAGAGCAACAGCCAAATCAATCATCACAACAGATATTTAATGTGAAGACTCCACTTTTTTTTTAACATAGGAGCCTATCTTTGCAGTGTCAGCATCTGAACTACACATACCCATAACATAAACACCACTTACAATTGTCAGTTTTCATATTTCCTTGGGTTTTTATGGGAAAAGTGGCCCTTCTTGCCTGTGTTAGGAGCAATATTTCAACTTCCCAGAACTAAAGAAACTTTACAGGACAGAATGTATTTTTCCACTGGTCTTTTTTTCCTGTAGCAGCCTCCATTTTTCTCAGTCTGGGCAATAAAAGCCAGACTAATCCGTTTTAAATTTATTCCTACCCAGGTCCCCTTGCAGGCTCTCCTGATGCTGATGTGGACATTTTGTGGATATAAAGTGCCCTGTAGCACATTACCTGTCAGATTTTGACCTTTCTGTGCACCTGTGGCAATTCCTTCCCCTCCAAGAGGTCCTACTGCTAGGGCAAAGGTACTTCAGGTGAAAGCAACAAGTTATCCAACCTGCAATATTGAGGAAATTCCAGTAACTGCAGAGTCTCTGTGCAACTTTGTAATGCAACACCTCATCCAAACTCAGTGAAGCCTGAAATGCTGATCCCACAGAGACCTTATTTAACTTGGCATCTGCCTGTTCTGACTTATTTGGTGTTTGCCATTTGCTGCTCAACCCAAATGCCCCGTGCCGACAGCGAGGGCAGGTGGATGCTGCCTCCCCCAGCTCATGGGCACAAAGTCTCCACTGCTGGCAGTCAGACACAAAGAGAAGGAAAAGCCCCCACTCCATCCACAGGGCCAAGAGGAGCTTTGGCTTGCCTGAAAGTGCTGTGTCCAGCAGCCTCATCATCACAACCTAGACAGGCAGACCTGGAGGACAAACAAACCCTCAAGCACAAGGAGCTGCCTGGGTCCCTGGGCTAACTTTTGGGTGCTTCATGTGTCTGGAAAAACACTTCCCTCCAGAGGTGCTAAGGCAAAACAGGGATTAATTAAAATGACAAGAGATGAGTTATTTATTATACTGTTTTCACATTTTCAGCTGGGTTAGAGAGCTTCTTGCAGCTGCCATAGAGACAACAGCTACAGACAATAAAACTTTATGAGCAATTTAAATTCTCTCTCCCCTTAGGAGATGGGGAAAAACAAGGACAACTGACTGTTTGCAGGTCCTGTGTATCTTGCCTTTATTAAGTAGGACTCTGTTTAAGCACTTATTATGCTTTTCCATCAGATAGTCACAGACTTCCACAAAAAGGATTAATTGTTTATAGCTTCCACTTTCAACAATACCCTATAAAAATACACTGCAGTCATATCTGATTATCCAATTTTGTTTAGTGCAAAGCACTCCCAGCACATCAGTCTGCTTATTTGCACATGTCAGAATAGCAACAAAATGGATTCCCATGGGCAATGGAAAATAAGCTTTGCACTTGGAAAATAAAATAGTAATAACCACACAGTAAAACTGAAGATGCATGCAATAAATTAGATTTATCATCAGTCTTATACTATTAACACCTGAAATTTGCCCATAAATCTACCTCATCTGAGGCTTATTTAATGTTTCTTCTAAAGGTGGCTGGGAGCTAAAGATTCAAACTACGTAAGAACTGACAGGCATGAAGAAAGAAAAACATTTCTTTCTTTCCCTACAAAATGTGAAACTTCCTTGTCAAAGAGACACCAGCTTAAGGCATAAGATGGGTACATTTCCACCCAGGATCAGTTCACAATTTGACTTAGATACTTTGCAAGCATAAAAAATAAGCTAGAAAGAGGATCTGGTGAAAGAAGAGATATCTCAAGTATCTAATACAACATACAGAACTTCCATTTAATTCTCCTAGGATCTGTACATATATTTATGACTGAAATACATATTTATACTATATATACTACTTGAGGTAAATTTAATATGCACATTCAATACACATGCATTTAAAATTTTCCAATCTTGCAAGGTCTTATTAGTTTTTCAGATATTCTATATTTACAAGATGTGGTGAGACAGCTTTTAACAGGTGCCTCTCAGTGTGCCAATCTAAATAAAGTTATCCTTGATTTTCAAAGCCTGTGCTGGTAAAAGACCAAGAATACTCTGAAATACTGCATGAGTGAAAATACTGATGGATGGGAGAAGTCGGTGAACAGAGTAATAAACAGTAAAGGGGTGTGATTGCTGATCATACTAGCAAAGAATGGGACCGAGGAAAATGAGCAGACTGTACCTTACATTACTCCACTGGAAACACAGGATGAGTAGTGAGGTATGCTGGAATCATTAATGGTTTACCCATTTTTCCGTACTTTTAGAGCACCTGCATTGTGCTTTGAAAGAAAAGACACAAGGTGGTAGAACTATATGATCTTCATAAGGCCTTTCCCATCTTAACCACTCTGCAGTGCTGTGCTGCAATGTCACTGCCCAAAGAACAGGGTGATTTTCAAAAAGGGAATAAAACCATTGTGATTCTCAAAAGGGCACTGTATAGAAAAGGCAAACCTGTAATCCCCCACCAAAGGTAGAGGAAAATTCTGAGAACACCGATGCTGTACTGCACATGTGACTGAGGGAAGTTGCCAACCTTGCTATCCTGCAGTGAATCAAAGGAAAGTGCACATGCCAGGCTCAAGCTCAGTGCTCAGAAGAAGCAGGTTAGTATGAGACAATACCACTTAGTTCCAATGAGCTGCCATCCTTCCTCCACAGCTCTGAAGACTCCAGAATTTAAACAGCTGGGCCTTTCCTTTGCTTTTTTGATGCTTTATTATAGCAGCAAGGCAGCAGATTGCTTATATTCCATTTTTCTCGGACTCTTTTTAAAAGTGTGAATGAGCATGTGTGTATGTTGAAGTGATAACATAAGGACAAGCCACATTTTTTAGTAAATATTACTTTAAATTACCCTGGAATGTAAAAGTGTACTTGTGCAAAACTAGCTGCCCAAAAAGGAAAGCAGAGCTGAAAACCATCCTGTCTGCAAGTTGAGCATGTCAGCATGAGAGTCACTGTATAAGGGCACATTTACAGGTCACGTAAGCCTGCACCTACACTGCAACTCAAGCCCTAAAACATAGAACATGCATGCACTCCTCTATGTGGACCCTTACATTGTGGCAGAAAACCAGCTGAGACCCTGTGGTCAGAGGAGACCAGATTCCTGGGTGAATTTAAGCCTTTTCATCTCTGTAATGGACGTGTAGGAAAGCAAGGAGCAGCTTCTCACCTGTGACTGTCAGCATTGTGAACCTCGTTGCTGAAGCCACCTCAAGGTGGATTTAAACCAGTCCCTCCTTTTGAATCACTCCAGCAGTGACAGGCAAACCAAGGTCCCAGCTCAGTTCCAGCTCCCCTTGGCTGCAGTGCAGTGGACTGTGCAAGCCTTTTTCACCTGGTTCATTTCAAAATCCAGCTGGCAAAAAAGCTGCTTAAAGAGCTCTGCCTTTGAATATATAGCAAAGGCAGTCAGACCCAGGAACATCTGTGACAGCCACATACACCTGTGCAGTGACAGCAGTACTGACACAGGGGTAATTGTCAGTAAAGCTGATGCTGTGGGTAAAGCCATAAGCAGAAGGAAATGAAAAATTAAAGTACAAACCAGCTGGTTTTTAGTGATGCCAGAATGTTGTGCAATGCCTGTGATGCAGATAGAGAGGCAGGACTGAGCTGGGTAACAAGGCTGATGGCAGGTGACACCTTTTGCTCTGGCAAGTCATTTAACTCTCAGGCTTTGGGCCTCCCTTTATTCAAGCCTGTCTTTATTAGATCTGTAAGACAGGAACAATGTCACTAGCCTTAGTCATTACCCTGTTTTACTGAGTTCCTTATTTGGGCTGGAAGTGATTTGCAAGTGTAATGCAGATGAGCAAAATAAAAATGTGCAGTTTTGGATGTAGTCACTTCTGGGAAGATAAATGCACACTGTCCATTTCCCTGCAGAGCTGGGATCTTGCAGTGGCACAAGACTTAGTGCTACAGATCTTTCCTTTGGCAAGTCTCATTTTGGAAGTGAAGCTACATTACTGGGAGTGGGGAGGGAATAATTCTGCAATAAACAGAAAGAATCAGAAATGGTAAAGTTTTTGGTCATATTCTTACACATAAAAGCAAATGGAGACTGAGCAGAGGTGCAGTTAGACCCTGTAACCCTACAAGCATTGAGAAAATAGACTTAAGAACAAGGAACGTATTTGGGGTTAAGGGCAATAAATCACTGAACTGGAATCTGAAATGTTAGGCTTTTTTGTTCAACATACCACTCTAGCATCCCCAGCCTCCATGAGATGCCCTGCATGCCATACCAGGCTGAATTCAACCATATGTTTGTAGCTAAGCTATGAAATTCATTTGTCGAGTCCCGGGAGTTTTTGGCAAGCTGTCCTGTGCTATATGTGTGGTCTGCTACACTAGAGAAGGCATGCAGAGCATAGTAACGGGAATGTCTATAGCATCCAGGGGCAACACAGATGATTATTTCCCTTCTCTTGACTTTTAGTGCTGTTTAATAATGAATGGAGATGGAGAGGACTCAGGTGGAAGACGTTTCAGCACAGTTTCAGGCTTAAAGCCTGCGGAAGGCTGCTGGAAGAAGCTATAAATACATATCTGAGCTCCACGCCAACTGTGTAAACTCAGAAGCTGCTTGCTTCATTCAGGGACTTCATACCCACCAAAGAGTCAGGAGCCTCTTAGACTAGAGGTAAGTCAGTGGCTGGAAGAAGTCACATTTTCCTTGTGAAAGGGAATGTGGAAGATGCTAGGACAACACAGGGGCAGATGACAGATAGGAAATGATTTCTTGGGTGTTTTGAAAGGAAACACATAATCCAGAGTTATGGACCCTCATTAATCAGGCAGAGTCATCCTGAGGAGCCAAACCTCACAAGAACAGCCGTAGGACTTGGAGTCATTTGTAAGCTCTTCCTAACTGAACCCCTGGCATGACATTTGCCCAAATTCTCCATCCCAATTCAAATATCACCACCTCGGCCTATGAACAATTGCCTAGTGGCTCTGATTCAAGTTGATTCACAACAAAAGATAAATCTTTCTGCACCTAAAAAAAGAAGAAGCTGCTGCGAAATTCTTCAATTCCTCTGCCATGTGCAATCTCTGGCCAGGAGTTTTTGCAATAAGCTCAGTCTGTTCTTCATCTCCTAAATGTACATCCTTCTTCCTTGCTGTGTTGATTTAGTCCTGCCACCATATTTTTTAATACAGCACAGAAAACAGAAAGGAGGCAGAACTGTCAGAAAGAAGTTTAACTGAAGTTTTTGATACACAGCATGAAGCTGTCACTTCAACAGAGACTAACAGGCTGCATGGCAGGAAAAAGCCAGAATCTCTCTCAGCCTCAGATCATCTCATCTTCAGAAGGAACTTCAGCTCCTGAAGGTACCATCGAGCCTCTTCCATGGTTAAAAGAAGACCCATGAAACTACTTTTGCATGGAGAAGTGCTGCAATTTCCCTCCCAGTGACAATGAAAAACCAACTCTAAGGCTGTGTGCTGACACTCCTTGCTAGCAACCTTGCTGCCCTCCAGTCCTCAGAGATTCTATTCAGTTAGTTCTTTTAAGATGTATAGACTCAAATTGCCCGAATCTTGACAGCCTGCACATCTGGGACTGAGTTCTCATGAATGCCAAATTATCTTCATTTCACTTGAGGATGGCAGAAGACACAGGCACTCAGAACTCCTCATCCTCCAACCCCAACTGTATATCCAACCTTCAGGCTGCAGAGGACAAATCAAACTCCTCTGTGAAAGCAACATCCTGGAAAAAACAGCCACAGATTCTCTCAGGTAATTTGGAAGATAGCCATGTTTGAAATCTTTCCATTAAACCTGACAGAAAATCATAACAGTGCCATCCAGGAAGGACTTATTCATAGCACATAAAATTCACTTCCCCACTTTGGCACAGGGAAAGCACAAGATGATATAAAAGTAAAGTCTTAGGAGGTATATGACACACTCCAGGCTATTTTCTGATAGAGCTACACCTCTGAGCAGAAATCCACTTACTCAGAGATGGCTTCTATTGTAGCAGTTGTTTCCTAGCTCTCACTGATGCTATGTTTACATGCTAAGTTTCAAACACCCACTGATCCAGGCTGAGGTCCTGAGATGCTCTGGGGAGGAACAACAGCTGTTTCCCTGTACTCTGTGTGTCCCAGCACAGAGAGGGGACAGGAAGTGTCAGGCTGGCCCTTTGTCAGGAATGGCTTAGCATCACCTCTGTGCTCAGATCCAGGTACTCACCTAAGAGCTGCACTCCACGGGTGAGCCCATAGACATCGATCAGGGCCCAGAGGGGCTCTGCTGTCCTCACACCACTGAAGAACAGCATCGCAGCGGAGTCATTCACCCGGTAGAAGACCCGTCCCTTCTTGTCTACCCAGAAGGCTATGATGTTTCCCTCATTTGCAAACTCTTCTGGCAGAGCCTTGGCCCAAAACCCGCTTTGGGAAACCAAGTCAGGGCACGCATACTTTGGCAGAGTGTCAGGGTTAATCCTTGACGGATCCTTGGAAGTAAATCCAAGTCGAAGAGCCCCACTCCAGCAACACTGCTTTTTAGTGATCTGCAAAGACAATAGCAGCAATGACAGCACTGGGCACTTGAATATCAACTTACACACTATAGGCTTTATGCATCAACACTGGTGGCCAGTGTGCAGACAGCCCCACCACATTTAGGAAACATTTTACCCACCAAACACTGCTGTAGGTTTTTCAGCTGCACACAGTAATGCTGCTGTACACTTAGGATACAATGCCCATATTTAAAACTAAATAAATCAAATTAAAGCTATGGGGATATGCGAAATTTAATTACAGCTGCATAATGATTCATTTCTATTTCTAGGGTAATTCCTTTTGGCCTAAGAATAACCCTCACAAAATGTGCCCAAAATGGCCACAAGACCTTTTATCTCAGCAGAGCTCTTCCCACATGCTGCTCAGATGATGGAGTCCCTCATGACCTGACAGAAAAGTTCCAGAATCACCGTTACCACCACAGGATTTTCTGCATTTCTCAGACAAGCAAAAGATAGTCTTTCCCTTGTTTAACTTGTCATATTGGATGACATATTGAAATCACAGCCTTGAAGCAGAGAACTTGTGTGTGGGAAAGCACAATATAGAGTATTTGACTTTGTTAAATACAAGATTTTGAAGCAACAATAGATGTTCTCTTATGATTGGGAAAAACCTACTTATTTCAGCTGTGAATGGTGTTTTGCGAAATATGTTGTGCATAACTACACCCCAACCTGTCAGAATGCAATTAATCAGTGTGTCTGGGGTCAGCAACATCTGATAGGGTTTTTGGAATTGTTCATGTGTCACAACTATCCTTCTATACCTGACAGAGAGCAGGACAAAGGATCACAGATACCTCCAAAGTCATCAGCTCCTACTCACAAGAACTGAGTCCTGGCCATCAGGGGATCTGTGGGGAGCAGGCAGCAGGTCCTAACACATGCAGCACATTGAAAACACTCCCCAGTTGTAAGATCTCTTTTTTTCCCATGGAAGCAAGGAGTCTTCTAGAGTTGGTATGGTCCTTGGATGATGTCCTTGGTGAAGTTTTTCCTCTCATTTTATTGTTTGAGCATGAACCTGCCAGGAATTGTTCCTCTCAAAGGGGTACAGCCTGTCAGCATCCAGACTATGACACAAAAGCCCTAAGGACGCCGGATCCAACCCTGACATGGGACCAAGACAATTCCTGCACACCAGTTGACAGTCACTGTATCTGTTCACACTTTGAAACTGCAGCAAACACAAGAGCACTTGAGATAGTCCTCTTCCATCAATGCCTTGGCAGCTTCAAGCAATTCCACTGCTGGCCACAGGACAAGAGCAGAAACATGGACAGGTATCACCTACCAGGTGTCACACAGAACTCATTGCCTTTCTGTAATTTCATGCTCTGCCAAAGCACTAATGGCTTGGATGAATGCAATGAGTCCAGGACTGCAGGACTTTGTTCTCAAAAGCCTGGCAGCAGCAGGCACAGCCCCTTGTGTCCCAGCTTGGAAGCAGAGAATTTTCACCAAGGAATTCTATAGGACGTTTTCTTTGGACTTCTGAATTCCCTGCTAATCAAATTTGTAAATACTGTGTTTTCATTTTACATATTCCTCTGTAAGGCAAATCTGGAACATGTGCCCTTGGGGTCACAAAAAATCTTACAACAAAGACATTGTTCAAAGCCTAGACATTTCTGTTTTATAATTAAAGTATCAGAGAAAATAACTCAGAGCTCAGAAAAAATTATCAACAGACAATTTTTCAGTAAAGATAGTGCTGCTCTTTATCCCGACTCAGTCCAGGCACCTAAACTGTTTACATTAAACACCTGAACACTGACCTCAGTCCCAGGAACCATGGGAAGTTCCTGCTTGCAGGGTGGACACTGGGATGACACTAAAAAGGACTGAAGCAGATTTGCTATTTTAAATACCTGGCAAGGGTGGGATGGCATCATGCATGTCCCAGTAGAAGTGGGGTTAACAGGGTGTGCAAATGAGAAAAAGAGGGAAACATAATACACACACTCCAAGAAGAAGCCTGGGTTATTTTTTGCAGCAAATTTACTGCAAGCCCTAAAAGCTTTTGGGTCTAAGATAAATATGGCCTCATTGTCATTTGTACAATTCAGTCTCTTGCCAATACTTCACAGCAATCACAGGCAGTGTGAAGTAAATATTCATATGGTAATTGAGGCTGCACATGTTCCATGTATTAATCAGCACCTATAAACAGTTCTCAATACAGTCTGACCACAGGCAAACTAATATCCAAATTAAAACCAAGTATAAAGCCTGCCAAGAATTAGACACAGCTGGACAAAGGGTACACAGTTTTGCTAAAAAAGGCAACAGTTAATGATGGACCAAATTCTCTTTTCAGCAGCCACTGCTAGCAGAAAAGCTTGGGAGGTCCACTGGGTACCAGAAGGAGAGAAAAATACAGAATCAACATCCAAACTGCTAAACCATTGCTCCTTTCACAGATTCAGGCTCCTGAATGCCATCTTTGAGAACTATACTTCCTAGCAATGCCCCAAATTACACAGAAAAAACCATACTGGAGCAATTGTCTCTGAGGCTGCTTGAAAGTCATATTCCCATATTCCCACAGTTGCAACATAATGTCCCAATAAAACCTGAGATACAATAGCCAATGAACAGAATGAAATCTCCTTACTTCTTTCCTCAGTTTTCCAGAGGGAGTTTAGACTTTTTAGCACCTGAATGACTGGGTTCATGGTGAGTCTGTTGCTGGTAAGAAGGTTTAAGATGCTGTTTTCCACAAGCACAAACAATAGAGAGGCAGTAACAGGATGGACTTATCACACAAAAGCAAGGATGTTTTCACATTTCATCCCTCCCTAGAGCACAAGTTATGCTAAAGCCTTTTGATTACTCCCATGAGACCTTCCCATTGGAGTCAGGAGGAGCTCTGCTCATAAATCTCTTGTGCAGATTTGTATGATATCCTTCATATATATTATTCAAGCTAGAATCCGCAAATACAGAGAGATAAACAAGTGTGATTTTTCAGAGATAGCTACCTTGTGTCAGAATGAGGAAGAAATAACCCAGAACCTTTGCCTAAACCACTAAATCCACTCAAATCTTTGATGGTGTCTTCAAAAGTGAAATGCTGCTTTCATCTCCTCACAGATTATTTGTCGCAGTTGCTTGTCCCAACTTCTGGCCAACATGGGAAAAAACTCATTAGGTAATGTGAGAGATTCCTGCTGGGCTTCCAGCCTGGATAGATGCAGTAAGAGCTCCATAGAAAGCAAAACATACCTGTAGTTGGGATTTTCTATCTCTGAGCCTGAGCCTGAAATCACTGAAATATCAATATATTTCCAATAGGAGGCATATCCCTCATTCCTTGCTCCTTTGCTGGCTGTGAGGGAAGACTGATATGCTGCAGGAAAGGCTGATAGGCTGCTGTAGGACCCAACATTCCAGGACCTCTAGAAATGGGCAACAGCAAGATCATTCAAACTGGGTATCTATATGCTGACAAACCTTATAGAAATCTCCTGCACAAATGAAAGGTTTGCAGTCAGATCATTCATGTGTGCCATGAACTAAAGTTGCCAAAGAAGGTGACCTATTTTGGGCCAATAAAGGCATGAAATTGGCTATGAACAGAAAAATGCAGTCCCACAAACTAGAGGGCATGAAGATTGCAAAGTATCTGTGGATGAAGTTTCAAGGGTCCCAAGCTCCTTAAGGTGCTGATAATCTGAAAAGTGCTTCAGTTCCCAGGAACACGGAGGAGTTTCTTCATCAGAAAGCAGCTCCTGGTGTTCATGAAGGTATGTTGTCTTTAGGAGCTGTTGTCCAGGAGATAGATTTCTCATGCCAGCTGCAGCATGGCACGATACCAGGGGTACAAACTCCATCCTCCAGGCTACCACAGACACAAAGGCCTGTGCCAGTGAGAAAAATGTGATCCCTGTCTTAATGCTATCAGGTGACTGATTCAACAAAGCAGTCAGCAGACTGCCAGAAAGGTCCTTTTCTTAGACAGCAACTGTGATTGCACTGACTGCTCCTTTCATCCTTTCCTCCAAACTCTTTTGTTTTTCCTGCCAAGCATGTGAGCAAGAATCTTCACTTCTAGGTCCTTTTGGACCTCTTAACTCCTGGCTTTTCAAGAAGTCTCAATTTAATCTGTTGTACTTGTCTAACATCAATGTAAGTATTTCTGGAACATGAATTTCCCTTTTGGTCTCAGTTTATACAGCAGTCTGTACCTACAGCTCCAAGAACTACAGTTACAAAAGCAGAAATACCAATGAAGGTTGTAGATCTCTAAGGCCAAGATCTGACTACTGTGCTTTTCAAGGAAGGGCTAAAGATCTGCTGCAAGCACTGAAGCCTGGTACAGCTCCCAGCAGCTCCCATGGCAAAAAGGGAAGGTATAATTTACTCACCTTAAGCCTGACTTGTTCATAAATAACAATGGGCCTGTTGCTGAAGGTAATGGCATTGCAGAAGCTAGCCTGGCGCTTCACCGCCTTCTGTGTGGTGTCCATGATGATCTGGGACCCCTTCGTGTGAGGATGGAAAAGCAGAGGGCTGATGGACAGAGTTCCACATTGTGGGATGGGGAGACAGTGCTTCTGCTTGTGGTGGCATCGGTGGGAGGAAGTTGAAAACGACCCACCAATGGAATCTGAAAGCAAAATGGGGAAAAAAGGGTTTCAAATCTACTGTGAGTAATACAGAAAAAAAAAAAAAAAAAAAAAGAGGTACTTCAGATAGAAAGTATAAATAAAACCAAAAAAAAGTTAGCCAAATCCTTAAACTGTAAACCATTGAGGGATTTTTAAACATCTTCAGCAATAAAAGACTGCAAGGACGTTGAAGACTGCTGTTTGGACAATCTGACAGTACAGAGCATGACATTGAGACTGCATGTCAGCACCAAAATCACAGGCCATCTTCAGGCCACAGACCAGGAGAGAACACAAAAATTGGTTCTAAAACTAGAGCAAAGCACTTGTGAAGTTGCTGTATCAAAGCTGTCACACCTAGGGAACAGTCTTCCACTTCCAGAGGACTCTTACACAACTTAATCATTTCCCTCACGCCTGCTTTGCAACAGCAGCTTCACTGATCTTTGCCTCCGTGTGACTCTGGATGCCCTATCCACCTGTGCCATGTGGCAGCTCAGGCACACACATGGTTAATTTATACTCAAGCACCATTCAGCAGTGACCCACCAGGATGTCTCCACCAACTGCAGTCTCCTCTCTCCTCTGCTGACAAGAACCTCAGCTGAGATCCCACATGTCATGAAGGCATTGAGCAGCACACTACAATAATGGTGAGGAAAGGAAAGAGGGAGAAAGGTTGTGAAGGATGGAGGAGATTACATCTTTCTCCACTCAAGTCTCTACAGAAAGACTTGACTCAGGATCAGCACAGCCACAACAGCAGCTTTGTTCCTGAACAAATGGACAGGCACGTTTTCTTTTCAACAGGGAGCCTGCAGCAGTTCCAGCTCAAAACAACCACTCCACTGAACACAAGTCATCTGCTTCCTTTTCCTTGTGTGAACATACACACTACATCATGAACATATGTTTGGGAGGAAATGTTCCTAAATTTGGAAACAGAGTACCAATAGAATACAGGACTGTTCTGTGACAGACTGAAGGACACTACAAAAGCAAATATGACCTTAAGAATGTGCCAGTTTGTGTTGTAGAGATCCATGACTAAACAGTACTCTTCAAACACACAAACTATAGGAACTAATTATCTATATTTTTCACAAAATCAATTGCTCACTGCTATGTCTTTCTAAAGCTACTATAAAATAATGCTTACACCTCTAATATAATTCTTAGTTTTGCAATAAGAAGTCCAGACCCTCTTCCTTACAGCTTTTTGGGTAGTCTTAGCTTGTAGCTACACAAAGCTGTAACAGCACATCCTCAGGCTGAGTGTGATTCATTATCAACAGAACTTAAAATGCTGGCTTCTGATGAGAACATTATAATTCAACTTCAGCCTCTGTCACTCTGGCCTTCTCATCGCCTTACTGGGTTTTTTTCCTCCCATTTTCAGCAACAGTGCTGTTCTTTCAGAACAGAGCAGGGAGGTCATACAGCAGGGCTGTTACCTTTAAACACTTTCATTGATGCTTTATGGGAGAGATGAATCAACTGGGTGCTTTTTGATGCCAAAAATTATGGGGGATGTGTCAACTTCCTTCTCCTGTTCCTCACCCATGGAGAAGGAGAAATAAGGTGCAGAGTATGGAGAAAATGTAGAGGTAAACCTGAGCAGGCAGGCCATGGAGGGAAACCTTTGGGAGGAACATACTGCACGAAAGGGGAGCTTGACAGGGGAAGGTCAGGATGCAGAAGCTCACATGAGCCTGACCTTTTCCCTTTGGAAAGGTCACTGCTGACCTGGGGTGCTGCACCCTGGCTTTCCCCACAGACCAGACCAGGTGGTCAGAAGACAATACAAGCTGCAGCAGGCCCAGGCCCATAGACAGAATCTTCTCAAGGTACTGCCTTAGACCTGTTTAATTAGACACCATCTCATGCCCCAAAGAACCAGAGGTTGAGTCCCTTCCAGTATCACTAGATTTTTGCAAACCAGGTGTGTTCTCTGCTATCACACCTTTGAAACTGCTATCTTGTGACAAAAGTCACAAGAGCAAGATCATGCCTGTCTGAAAACACCCTCTGTGAGGAAGGGCTGCAAACCCAGAGGTGCACCATGGAACCCTGCACAGCTTTACAGAGTCCATATTGGGGGTCACCAAGAACAACAGCTGTTCACTCCTTAGGTTTGACTTCATTTCTCCATTCATGCCTGGCTACAGATGCTGTTTGAAATATTTCACCCAGCACTGGGTTTGAACCCTGAACACAACCTCCCCATAATGCTGTAAGTCCTGCCAAGAGCATAGCAACAGTGGTAAAGTACCATTTGCTTCCCTGAGCCACAAGGCCATGGACTGGATCTCCTGAAACCTTTAAGTGAGCCAAGGTGAAGGAGATGCTAACATGAACCACACCATGACACAGCTGAACCACTCTGCCTTCAGTGTCCTACTCCTAAGTGTCTCCTTTTTGGAGCTGTTTGGTAAAGCAGAGTCGTTCCCCAAAGGTGGCACATTCCTCCTTCCCTGGGCATTAGATATTTCTGGTCTTCTGGATCTCATGGCATGAACAACATCCTGGATACAACACACTACACACAAGGCAACACTGGGAGTTCTCAGCTTAGAAAAATGCAGCTCAAAGCCTGTTAGGGGTTTTCACCAGAAGTGTTCATGCTCTGCAAACATTGGCATAATCTTAAAGGCTTGGGATTTCTTAAATGCTGCAAAAAATGTCTGGATTTATTTTTTTTTAAAATACATTTTTGCTAGTTGAAAATACTCAATAGGCACTTACTGTAAAAATACTGTAAAAAATCATTTCAGATTGAAAACTGACTGCAAGGTATTAAAGATAAATTTCTTACAGCATGTGAAATAAGTGTCATTCAGAATTTAAAGAAACAGAAAACAAGACTTTACAACAGAGCCCAAAGACTGACGTGCAGCAGCAAATTGAAATGACATATCCTTGTCTGCCTGGACAGAAGGAGAGGTCTGGGGTGGGGACAGAGGTACCTGTGCTGCAGGCAAGTGAAAATGAAATGAGCATGCAGGGCAAACACCACACTGTGAATGGAGTAGAGTGTTCCAGAATTATTACCTTATCAAAAGAGGCTGACAGACAGTGCTTTATCTGGCAGGTGGCCTTACTGGATAAGAACTTAAAGAGAAGGATTTTGAGAAGGAAGAAAAGGAAGCCATGCGTGGGAGTGGGGACAGTGACACCCACGCAGTGCAGCAGCAAAGGCCTGCCCCCGAAAAAGTACCCACACAGCTTTCCAAAGCTGGGAAGTTAGCAGCACAGGGAGAAAAAAATCAACTGAGATGAATGCTTGCCATTTCTTGACCTGGACCCATACTTTTGAAAATTATCAGTGAAATACAGCATAACTAGTCACACTGATCCTTTGTAGCTGTTAATAAAAAGCTCAGAATGAGAAAACATATTGAAATTGTTGTGCTAGGCTTTGCAAAAGGATTCTTAAAAGCACAATTTGAAATACAGTTTACTAAAAATAAACATTAGCTTAACACCAGTGGAAACTTGAAAGGGGTTGCAAACCTTGTTTTCTCACACACAGCCTGACCCAGGGCATGTGCACAGAAGAGAACCATAAATTAATGCAAATCTTCACTGCCTTTAAAAACATGTCTGCTGCTCTTGAAGGAGCAAGTAATAATGTATATCCAGTTTATATCCAACTTTCCCTGGGCCTGTAGGATGACAATGACCCTGTCAGATTGCTGTCACCACAGTAAAGTACTCATGTTTGCACAGCAGGACGACCAAGAAGCCAAAGCAAAGCTTTGATCATCCACAGAAAGAGACTATACCTTTACAGGTGTTGGAGTATTCAATGATAGAAATGCAAAGGGTTAATTCTAGAGTGCTAAATCCAAAATAAGGAGCATTTGGGGTTAAACTTTAGTGAATTAGGGAAATATCTACAAGGTGGATCTCAGCCAGCTGGTCAGATCAAGCATTCTTATCCAAGACTCTAAAAGAAGTCAAAGCCAAAACATAACTTATTTTCATCTGTGCTATTTTAGAGGTGACAAGATGTATCAAGTGAGTAGGTTCACACATAGTGTAAGATTTTCCATTTAAATTGCAAACTACGAGACAAGAGGCAGGTACAGACAAACCACATGCATATGAAAGGAGATAATACCAGTCCTTTATTTTTTAACCTGAAAAGCAAAGTTGTCTAAGTTGTCTTTACAGCAAGGGATATGAAAGACAACAAGGGAGGTTTTATAGCATCTGTGAGAAGCCTCCCCCCACCCAGTATAACACTTGGGCAACAGAAGTTTTGAAAAGAAGAAAAGAAAAATTATATTAGTGGAAGATATCTAAAAAGTGACAGTAAGGAAAAAGGGCAGGAAAATAGGTACAACAGGTGAAATTTGTAAAATATACAAGCACAGCAAGACTTCGTTTGTCAAGGGCAGAAGAGATGACTTCAAAGCTTCAGAACAGAAAGGACAGGAGAAAGGCTCTGTCCTGAACATGGGATAGATGCAAGTGGGATCTGCAAGACTCATGATACTGGTGTGTTTGAGGCCATTTAGGAGGATGAGCTGAGAGACACACTGACATTTCCTCTGTCTTCCTGCTCAGCTGGGATGTGCATTTGGTCTCTATCACTTGCAGTAGCTGAGGAGCAGATTCATGTCCTGTCCAACAGGACGTACAGAGACAGCAACCTCTGCAGGAGTGCCAGGCAGTCACCTGGGAGTGGGGCTTTTGTAGCAACACAGATGAACACCTCAACTTAGGAGTACCTGGTCAGAACCTGAATGTGAGGCTTTACAAAAGCTTGCTTGAAGACAATGCTGAGGTTTTGACTTTCAGTAAGAGTCAGGAGTGTGGCAACTTTTGTAAACCTTGAAAAAAAAGTGGATAAAAGAACTGAGGAGTGACAGAATAATAAAAGCTCTGCTTCAGTTATAATAAACGTAAGCTGTTTGTAATATTTTATTTTCTACACAGGCAAAATAGTCAGAGCAAAAGTTTAGGCTGATGAAAGTAGATTTAAGTACTACAGATGAGAAGTGAATCTGTTAATTGACTACAGGAAGGATAAGGCTGAACTAATGTTTGTTATTGAGATTACACAGAGAGATGAGAAGATGTCTCTGTGCAGAGCCAAGGGAAGACTCTGTGAGATGAGGGAAGGAAGGAGAGGAGGACCCTCAAAATCCAGGAGAGGCAGAAGGAGAGGACAGCAGAGCAGGAATGAGCTGGGGAGGCAAACCCTCATGTACACCATCTCCAGGAGGAGCAATCCACCTGATGGCTCTGCAAGCACTTAAAAAATACCAAGGCTGATCAGGCCCTTTGCTTTGTCAAAGAATAGATGATACCAAGAAGAAAAGTGTGAATATAGTTCTATTAGCACATAAGGCTGTTGAGAAGAAATCTCTTCCCCTTATAAATGAATTTTTTAATTTCATATCTTCAGTTATGATGCAATGTAATCATTAACCATCTCCTGCTCCCTAATTAGGCACTGTTTACTCAACGTCTGTCAGTCATTCCCAAAAATGCAGTTACCCTTGTGACACACCAGGGACACCTCTGGCACCACTCCACTTCCCATGGATGCAGCTCACCATTTCCAGGTCCCTCTTTGCCCTCTCCCCATGCAAATCCCCCCAAGCCCCTGTGGACCATAAGCCCACTAAGCACAGAACAAGAACATATAAGAACAGCAGAGCATAAGTAAGCAGCCATATGCTCCCATCTGCCAGGTAAGGAGAGAGGGGGTGAGCAGGAGGAATTGCCTTGGGAGCTGCACCCCCGGGCTCCAGACAAATCCATGAAAAGGGGACTGACATTCCTGCATCAGCAGCAGCCACTCCTCCCTACAGTAGCCTCCAGCAGCTCCTCTGATCCACAGGCATGAACAACTTATATGTGCAATAATTATGTTTTTGACAGCAGGGAGGCACTTCTGACCTTTTTCTCTTTGCATCTTGGTGATTCTGCATCTTTATTATTCTTACTACAGCTTACTAACTTACTATTGCAGGTTGATGCTGTGAGTAGGAAATGAGAAGATCAAAGTAAAAAATCGTGCTCTGGAAGCATCTAAGAATTTTTTCTTGATTTAGAACATTTTTGCTCTGCTGTGATGAAGTAGGCTCTGTCAGCAGTCTAATGAGAAATGTAATAATATATTTATGTCTGCTAACAAAGGAAAGCAAGTTAAGTCTAGTTAGCTTTACAGTCTAGGGATGTTTCAAAAATTTTGTTTATCCTTCTGCAAATGTGCGGTTTGGTAATCTTCTCCTTTTCTAATATCTGATGCTTCAGGAGGAACAGAAACAGCTTGCCCAGGGTGATGGCTGATCTGTCTGTGCTGCAGATGGTGGCACATAAGGAAGAAAAAACCCCAGAACTTTCCATGCTCTGTCCTGTTGATAATCCTTATCTTCTCAAAGATAAGCTGATACACTGTTGGCCATGAGATTACATAGAATTTATAAGTTATGTTTGCTTTTCTGATCCACTGCATTAATGAACCCACTTCTCGCCATAGCTCCTTTTCAAGAAACTACCCAGTTGGGATAAACCATTGACCTTTCCCACCTACTGTAATTCCAGTTATTCATTTCCTTAGTAGTTTCAGAACTATGTACAGAACATGTCACACTTTCATTAACGTTACAGAATTCCTCCTAATTTATAATCATGTAAACCAAGCTGAAGCAGTCATTGCAGACATTCAGCTTAGAGTTGTGCTGCTGAGATTAGGGCCAGCAGCCCTTCATCCTTCTCTACACAGGTTCCAGGGTACAGTACAAATACAAACCTTGCACCCACTTTGAACCAAAGCTTCACAGTCACAAGCTGGGTGTTCCCACCATGGTGCTGCCTGCACTGCTGCTTTTCCCCTTCCCCTCCTGCAGCCCTGATGAACAGCAAAGCTGCTGCCCCAGAGGCAGCAGTCTCACTGCACAGCCGAGCAGCCACTCTCAGAGAGTTCATGACAGTTCATACTGAAAAAAAAAATAAAAGCAGCAACATAAAAGCAGAGCCCGAGTGCAAATATTTTACGGCCGCCTAGTATTTCCATGCACTACAAATCAATGTAAAAGATGTTTTCTTCAAGGGGCCTCATATAGGCTGTGTTTTTAAAATGCATTCCCTCTGCTAAATATAAATCAGTAAGAGTTTTTGTTCTTCCAAAAGATTAGCTAGCCTCGGTATTTTGGGATCTAATTCTGGAATACTTGTTGAGGTGCCAGCATTCTCTTCCAATTTAAATACAGTTTAATGGAAAGTCTATCCTGGGCACATTTTCCATCTACAGTGTAATAGCTTGAAAGTCTGAATACTGAAAGTTCACCAGAAACAGAGGTAACCTATCAAGGTTAAACTTCACTTATTTGTCAGTATGAGAAAGGATGTGGGAGCAATGGAGAGCAGGAGAAAGCAAACCTAAGAAGAGTAGAGATAAGCAAATGGATCTGCAGAACCAAAATCCAAGAGATGGTAGAAATGGTGTAGCCTACTGACAAGGCCATGTAAAGAAAATGGAAATTAGAGACACTGTGGTTCTGAACTCAAGCACCTGAATTTGCTTTGAGTTTCATCTGTGTAAAATCATACATGTGCCTCTAGACTCAAGATGCTGAATTAGGCCCACATCAGGCTACTCCCACTGCATATTTACAGTAATATAATGGGATGCTTTTCTTTACAATCTATCACAGGTGTAAATAGACAGGGTATTTTGTGGAGCATATCTGAATTGCATTTCTTATCTGGATGATCAGCTAGAAGATGCTTCCATATCCTGAGTGTCTTGTTTAGCTTAGCTCCCTAATCAGAGACCACCTCTAATCAAGAAAAACCTTCACTGGGATGAATGGTAGAGCAGTGAAAGAGCATCTCCTCTTACCCAGCTGAAGAGCTTAGAGTGTGTTCAGTACCACATATCATGAAGTTTTATGCTGTAATGCCTTTTCTAAAGATTCTCAGAAAGCAGTCCTTCTCCTGTCATACATGACAATTACACTTGGAGTGTGCCTTTTGTCTAATATAAAACATCCATTTAGAGTCACTTCAAGATACTGTAAAGTTGGGTCATTTTGTGTGTAGTCTTGTTTAAAAACACAGTTCTCAAACCATTCTTGTTTCACACCTTTCCTTGTGAAAGTCCCCTGCTCTTTTTCCTTTCAGGGTCTCTTGAATGCATAATTGCAAGGAGCAGCTCCTTACCCCATCCATATTAAAACTTGTGTGGTACAGTGATCTTTTGCCAAAATTATCTGGTGTTGATGTGCCAATGTCCCCAAACTCAGGTCACTGCTCTTTCCTTCCTGTAGACTGGTAGCTGTGGAAATACTGTCACCCAGTATGTCTTCTCTGTCTTTTTTTTTTTTTTTTTGGTCTATTTTAATTACTTTCTGATCAACTGAAAATTCCCTTTTTCAGCATCAGAAAATTGAAATGCTCTGTTTGCTGCTAGTTGGAACAGTCTCCAAACTATTTCCATCTGCATCAGTTACCCAAATGTCAAAGATTTCTGTTCAACATATAAAGTCCAAAAGCAGTCATAAAGGGAAGTTCTTTAAATATATATCTACTCAGGGTCACCTGGCTGCTGTTCATGCAGGGGGGTTTTGTAGGGTTTATGTTCTTGTGAAATGGAATATGAAAGTGCTTACAAAGTAGAAATTACCTGAAACTCTAGTCTTGCTCCATACTGACTAGACCCAAAACACATTGATTCCACCACTTTTATTTCCTGTTTGGCAGCAAATAAATCCTTAAAGTAAGGTGTTCTTTGAGCTAGCAACTTATCAGGCAGGTCAAATTTTACTATTACTTTTACTACTTGGCCACATTTAACATCCTCTTAAATATTTCAGGATTATAGAAGCCACTTTTGTTTTTTTTTAATTCTTCCTTTCCACTCTCTCTTCCTCTGTCCATTTCTTCTTGAGGAAAACTCATACAACACAACCTTCCTCTCTGCTTTCTTTGCCATCCTTTCCTCCTTCTTCCTCCTCCTCCCTTCTCACAAGTATTAAAAGTTTCTCAGCCACTTATCTCTTTCAAGTCTCCCCCTTCCTTCACTGGCCTCACTTTATTCAGCACATTTCTCTCTCACTTAGGTTTACTCCTTTTTTTTTTGTTTTTAATCTCTTGAACTATTCTTGTTTGTTCTCCTCTTGCTTCATACAATCTCACTTTAAAAAACCCAAACAACTCTCTGTCTCCTAAAGCACAACAGACCCTTATGATTAACTACGGCTCTCCAATCTCACAAAGTTATAAAGAGATGGATTTATTTTGGACCACTAGATGGATTTATTTAACTAGACCACTAGTTAATCTGTAACATATTCCTGCAAACTAACCTGCACTGGGTACTAAATGAGGCAAAAGTTTGTCATCAAAATGGCATTTTTTTAGGTACATTGCTGGGATGAAAGCACAGAGCTCCATGCCTGACTCCCACCATCAGCCTCTTAAACTCCCAGTGCACCTGGGAGAGCCAGCACAAGGGCCCAGATGTGAAACTCCCAGCCCAGGGCAGGGCACCAGCCCTGCTCTCCAGCAACTTTAATGCACAAATAGAAATTATAAACAAGAACTTCTGCCCAGACCAGGGAGGACTCCAGTAGCAATAGAAGTGTTAACCACTACACCATTAAAATATTATTTTTTTCCAGGCAAATAATATAAGTACTGCTGAGGCAAAAGCAGGAGAAAGGGCAACATTTCTCCCTTTACGCAAGAATTTGGCCCTCTATGCACACATTCCTTCATTAATCTGCACTTTCTGTACCACAGTCACAAGTGGAATCTAAATTACTGACTTTCCCACTCTCATCTGGCTCTGCAGCACATCGTTTGCACCAGTTTTGACACCCTTTATCAGTAAATAACTCTGTATCTTTAGCAGACCAGAACTTGAACTTGGACCACTGAATTAAAACATGAAACTTCACCTGCCAGTCAGACCATAAAGTTACAGTTTACTTTAACAAAAAATAAAACAGTATCTCTGGTGCTTATTCAAAGATCCAGTGTGAATACTTTTCCACCATCCTTCCTAGCAATTCCCACGCCAGACCCATGAAGTTGCCACTTGACGTTTTGCTACAAACAGCTGCTGAAGCAGTCCATAAAGGAACTTGCTTTCCTTGGCATTTGCTGCCATAAGTCAGCCAGTGGAAGACCAAGGGTGTTGAATCCTTATTGCCTGAGGACAAGAGCACATAGACTTGTTTAATTTCTTTAAAAGTCATCCTATCTGCTAGCCACCACCTCATGCTGAATCTCACAAAGAGAGAAAGAAGAGATGGGTCCTGCCCACAACTGTTTACGGGTTGCATATAAGAAAAGAAATAGGAATAAGAGGAACATAACTTTGTAAGGCAGCATATGTTTTATCTGTTATTCTAATGAATCTGTCAGGACCCATGCTGTTCCATACTCATGGCCAGCGCTACTCCTTGCCCCAGAGAACAGCAGGAGGTGACCGCTTCTGTCACCACAACAGCACACAGAAGTTAGTTCTAGTCCTCTCTGATTTGCATAGGCAAAAATACACTTCAAACTAGAAGGTCCAAGCCCTTGCACTATAAGCCTTCAAAGAACCCCCTCAAGCCTTCATGATTATTTTTCAATTACTTGGGTAACAGAGTAAACCCCTCAAGTTGTTTTGTAGAGGAGGTACCCCAATGTTTCCTGTGAGAACATATCAAGGAAGTTCTGCCACCCCAGCTTTGAAATTTAACATCAGTGTATACAAACAGGAAAAAACTTCCTAATAATTCAGTTTTCATCGATTTATATTGCTGCAGATTTACTTTCATGACCTTTCCTGACACAGATGACCAGTTACCATCTACTGAAGCTGTGTAATATACAGCAGGTGACACAGGAGGAACATCATGAAGATGAAAAGTTGGCTGCATTTCTAAATAGCTGAAGGAAGAGAGATAGGCCAGAAAAGAAAGCCAGCTTGGAATGGGAACAACACGCTGTTTACAATTCATGCAGAGGGGCTTTTTTGCATATTGATGTATTGATAAGAGTGAAAAGAGGAAGAAATTTGATGCCACACAAGTCAGAGCATTGTTTCTGATGAAGCCATACTCATGACTGCCTTGAAGATCACATGTGAACTGGAAACAAGCCTAAAGGGCTCAGGGGACTTTATTCTCTTGGTGGAAAGACACATACACATATTTCAGAAAAGCAAGGGGCAATTAAGTGTGGAGACCAACTCATCCATCCATCCATCCATCCATCCATCCATCCATCCATCCATCCAT
>CM031862.1:12053053-12078544 GCA_018697195.1 Certhia americana
CCATCCATCCATCCATCCATCCATCCATCCATCCATCCATCCATCCACCCATCCATCCATCCATACATACATACATATATACATACATACATACATACATACATACATATATACATACATACATTTTCCTTGCTTCTTTTAAGCTTTAAAAAAAGTGTTACATCCTTTAGTCAATGTTCAGATAAGGGGCATTTCTTCTGATAAGAAAGATCAGTAGAGCTTTAATTTTTTTCAGGAGTTTGTGGAGGGTTTTTTTGAGTACATAAATACTCCTGTTGTTCTAAGCCACAGCACTAAATTATAATGTAATAAGGACCACACTGCATCCCTGACAGATGCTTCTTCCTGACAGCAGAGAGAGATGCAGCTGTTGAACTGGAGTCTGCAAATCCAGACCTCTGGGCCATGAATCATTTCCCTGATTAGTTTTCTGCACCCAAAAGCAGATCTCAATTCAGAATCTGAACCTATTGCTACAAATAGAGTACATGGAGAAAAAACATAAAATATTTGTTATCAAACTGAAGTTGCACAAATCCCAAACCACTATCAATCTGTATTTCTTTTTCCCAAAGGGTACAAGATCTCTGAGATACTGAAGTTACTAAGGGTAATTTTCCCATATTTACACTTTATTGCAGCTACTCACGCAGCACTCACACCCCACTCTGCACTAACTGAGCCAGCAGTACCAGCCATGTGAGTATCACGAAATTACTGCCTCTGCCATACCACCAAAGACAAAACAGATAAAGCCTGTCCACAACAGTTAAAACATGGAATTTTCAAAGCACAGCCTTAAGAGAAGATGGAAAGTGTTTATTGTCATGTGTATATATAGCAAATAAATCTCAAAATATTCCAGTTATCAAATGCTAAAAGAGCTTCTGAATCTCCAAGCAACTGCTTGTACACTAGTCCGTCTGAAGCTGCAATCAGCCTGGGATGAGGCATGACCTGGAGACCTCAGGGAACAGCTCTGCTCTACAAGGGTTCAGAGCAGAAAGGCCTCTGTGGGATAACTCATGAGTGGGTAAAGAGAGGTCAGGTAGCCACTTTGCAACTAACAGGACAGAAACATCTCCCAGCAAAATTGCTAAGGTTACAGGATCTCTGGTGAAGAGCATTGTGAGAGCTGCAGTCAGCTCTCACAAACATGGTGGAGGACTTCAGCACTCTTTCAAATCTATCTATAGTACATTTGCAGGATATTTCTCTGAATTTTATCTTTTCTACCATTGGTGCAGATAGCCTGGATGCTTCATCCTTTGTTTGATAAATGCCATGGCACACCTGTGTAGGGGAGATGCAGGGACTGCATCTCCATTTTCAGGAATTAATTTCCAACATGATGCAATATCCTTTGTAGCATCCCAAAGACAGCACTGCCCACTTTTCTACCTAAGCCTGACTGCTAGGAGCCATGCACAGAATAGCACAGGCTAAAGAGAGTTAAGATCATTTTACAGTCAGCAACCATCCAAAATCCAGGCGTTGAGACACAATAAAATATGGAATCACCCACCCTTGCTCAAGCAATACTACCTTGGGCTGGTCAGAAAGGAGACAGGTTTGCCCAGGAACCTTGTCACAGCCATGCTTCTTGATCAAGGTCTCTTTGGACAATTTTGCAGAGCCACTGATGTGCAGAGAAATTAAGAGAAAAACAGCAACTCCAACCATGCTGTAGCTTCTGTTCCATGTGAGATCTGTATGGGACCAGCACCCATCAGGACTCCTAATCTTGCATTCCTTCTAAGCATATAACTTCACTTAGAATCATAAAACAAGAAGGGAACACAAATTACAGTCTCTTACCCTTCAGAGATGAAAAAACAGAGGGTGGAATTGAACTAGTTTAAGATAATGAGAAAATAAATTGAGCAATTCTCCTTTTGCAAGTTGCAAGAAATTCGTATCATCAATGATGCCTTTGTAAAAGCAATTAGATTCTTAAAGCTCTATTTTATACTTGATAATCTGATTCTATTTGGTTTGCAAAGACAGAAGTAATTTTGATCTGGGATAGGCAAAATATTCCAGTTATCAAATATAGGCAGCCAAAAATTTTCCTCTTCCAGAGAGACCTTTTCTTTTAAACTTTTTTATCTCTGTCTCTTTATAAACTGTCGTTTTTTTAACCTTTGAAAAATACCAATTCTTAACAACCCTTATGTCTTCAGTCAGTCTTCAAACACCCTAGAGAAAAGCACAGTTTTATTTAAAGTACTTTTAGTTGAGTCAGTGAATATTAGAAATAGGCAGATCAGAGATGAAGCTGTGGCTTTCAAAACTCTCATCCAAAATCCTTTCCTTTACTGTCCTCCTCCCAAAAGCTCAAGAAAATGAAACATTTCTATCTTTCTTCTGACCAAAAACCTGGTCTGATTAACAGAAAATAAAATCCAGGATTTATTTCATTACAAAACAGTATCCCAAACACTCTTGCCACCAAGCTGCCATTTGTCCAGTTTCTAATATTTAGGTTTTCCAATCAAGGAAAAGGTAAAACCATGAAGAAATTTCCTTAAGCAAAAGATGTTTACCGGAAATCTTCTTTACTTTACAGCAGGAACCTACCCCGAGCAGGGATTGCATTTACGCCAGAGCTCTGACAAATGCTTGTTGAGCTGCAGCACTTAAACCACTTGCATTTTAAACAGCAGTTTGTCAAGTGATACTAATTATTTGGGAGGTCTCTGCTCCTAGAAACGTAAACATTTCTTTTCATACCAATCACATTTTCTTTTCCATGTGGTGCTTCCAGCAGAGACTGAAATTAAAATGGCTTCTTTGTGTGCCACGATGTGGTTTATGGCTCAAATTCCCCTCTACTCTTGCAAACGGGATAGCGTTGCCCTGGGGCTCTGCACAGCACCTTCCCATCCCTGCTCTGTAGGCAGAAACCTCCTCTCCACAGGTGGAGAGCTCTCCCAGGATAAACTCATCCACTTTTCTCAAGGCTGCACAGCTTCCCTCTGGGTGGTAACACAGGTCTGGGATTCACAGTAGCCTGAGAATCACTCGAACTTCATAAAGCAAGCTAAGGGCTCAGTTGCTAGGGAGAACTGCAGAGAACTGACAAACAGGCTCTTTCAGGACTCCAAATCAAAAAACCCACAACCAATTCCCAGACCTGCCAAGGCGCAACTCAAACACAGGCGTATGTTTCCTTCAAACTTCCTCCTGGTTCAACAGGCACTGCCTGGGCTCTGCTTAAGCCAGGCCACAAGCCTCAGAGTTTCTTGAAAAATGCAATTTCAGTCCCTCCCCAGTATCTCACAGCAGGTCATGCTTTTACTGTCAAGTCTATTGGCCAAAAATGTCCAGTGCTGTATCCACACAGCACCACATGGCTGCACAGCAGGGCCTATCACAGAAAATCTGGCAGCGTCAGCCAGAAAAAGTTTCATGAATTCGCAGCAAGTAACCTAAAGGCTTTACCAGAAGCGAGACTAAACCAGCATTTTCAGAATCACACTGAGCCATCTGCAAGTCGCTTGTGGGAATTCTCTTGTTAGCGGAGTCAAAGATGAGATCAGCCTCTGCTATTCAGGCAAACTACAGAGAAGTCACATCCATCCTCCTTGGGACAAGTGTTGGGTCCTTTTCTGTTTTACAGACCTCATCAAAGTCTCCTGTGAGCAAATTGCTGAGCCCTGGGAGCTGACCCAGCAGGTCTGGGAAGGTCACCTGGCATTGACCTGCATCACACAGCCTCTGTGCAGAATCACCCTGTGAGGAACAACACGATGGGGCAAAGTCAGACCATGTGTACATGTGATACTTGACCCCTCCATGTTCATTCTCTGTATTAGGATGTGTTTACTGGCATAGGCAGAAAAGGATGTAAATGGAACCATAAAAAGGAGCTGATTTTCATAGCAAGGGGCCTTGGTTTAACACAAAGGTTTCTCATGAAAAAAAGTTATTTTAACTTGATGGAGAGGGCAAGAACTTCATATTCCTGCTGATGCTGGCTGTTAGGAGAGAGGCAATCAGGAGCACACTGTATCACGTTCATGATACAGCTTTTATTATATGACCATTTTACTATTTCCCTTCTTTTTTAAAACAAAAGTGCTGTCAATGTATCTAATGAGGAAAGTATGTTCATGCATCCAATCAATTATTATGTCTCATTCTGAGCCCACCCCTTTCAGCTATCAGACGCATGGTAAATCTCAGACAAACCAAAGGACTCCTCTCCCCAGCACCATCAACTGCAGTCATCTTAAATGTTATTTTTAATGCCAACGAATTACAGTGTTCCTTCAAGAGACAATCAAGGAGAGAGTCAAGGAACAGAAACAACGGTGAGACTAACTCAACAAGTGCTACAGAGAAGGTGGCTCTGAGTCATTTTAGACTCAGAGAAACATATTTTCAAAGTAAAACACTGATTTAAAGGGGAATAGACAAGAAGAAAAATGAAGGAACAACAATGATCATAGGGATCAATCCCAGAGGAAAGCCCAGGGACCCACAGGGCTGAAGCATGTGCACTGGCCATGTGCACTGGCCATGCACAAGGCTTGTGACTCACTGCCATACTCATATAGCTCAGCATCCTGCTGTGTCACCACTGATCACTGACACCTCCTGAGAGCAAACATTAATTCTACCCCTTGGTTTGCTTTCACTTTACAGGAAACTCCCTTTCCTTTAGGGTTAATTTTTTTAGACTGTTCTTGATGCAACCCTCTGCACATATAGATATCAGTAATGAAAAATTCTTTACTGAAACTAAAGCAGCCATATCAATTTGAGATTATATGTATAGAGCTAACCTGTTCTTAATTCCTGCTAATGTCTGCAATAGTAATCACATTTGTTTAGCAAATTTATTTTATACTATTAACAATATGAATTTTCAGACTGTGGGAGTAGTTGCTTTGATTAAGTATGCAAATGATTCCCTAGAATATGTCAGTAGATCCTACAAACCTTCCTGAAGAGACACCTGCTGCCTCTAAACTAACTGAATGGTAGATGAATATATCACCCATAATTCTTAAGAAAACAGGAGAAGTAAGGAAGAGGTGAAGAAGGATCAGAGCTAAGAATGCATTCACACAGAGGATGGAAAGGAGCGGTCCAAGAGGAGACAAGTAAGACAATAAAGTCTGACAAACAACATCCAGTCCCGAGGTCCTACCAGAACAGAGCATCAAAGCTGACAGAAAAGTTAATGAGAAAATGCCATGAAAGCAAAGGACAAAATGAGAACAGGAATGGTCTTTGCTGTCACCATTGGAGCAAAATCCTTACAGTCAAAAACTGCCACAGCTAATGAAAAACTCATTTGCCTTTCATAATAAATAAAGCAGTTTTCAAGTATAAACATGGTTACCCATAAAATCTTCACATACAGAGATCCTACACTTCCTGTCAGAAGAGTTGTCAGCAGCTGATAATGCTCTATTATCAGTCACCTTGGGACACTGGCAGGTGACACACAGGTCAGAGGCACACACCAAAATAATCTCTGGAAGTTCCACTTTCAGCAAATGCCAACTGTTTTGGCACCCTGCCCAAGGTCTTCTGCACCAGTTAATCCAACCCTGAACAGGACTAATTCCTTATACACACAGACTCTTTTGCTTTCAGGGCTATACAGAAATTGTGCTGAAAGCAGAGGGAGTTTAGAAATAACCTTTTCTCCTCTGTCCCATATTAGTTCTCAACAAGCAACTGTCTGAAGAATACAGGAGATGTTTATCCCTTAATGAGCCTGATATAATCACCAGTCACTCCATCAAACAGCAAGTTATCCCAAAATCTAGGCAATAACTCAGAGATTATTAGAATATAAAGCAACACTAATTTGCACAGAAATCTCACTAGCAGTTGGTGTTGTAGGGTTTTTTTTTTCTTTTGGAGTTGCTGTTTCTTATTTCTTCTGGTAAAACGGATATTCACAGTTTTAATTAGGCGTAAGAAGACAGTAATTATTAAATTAGAATATATATGTGTGTTAGAGAAAAATGCTGTTTAGTGATATTAACTGCAAAGGTAAATTGTGGTATTAAGAATGATTATTGCAGCATAGGCAATGACTAGACAGTGAGACCCGAAGCATGAGGCTGGTTTCAGCATGTGCTAATAGATACACCATTTACCACTCTACAAGGAAGTCAGAGAAAGAAAAAAATAGAGCTCCATAGTGCAAAGTGGAACAGAAAGAAGTTGCATATCATAGCCATTTTTCACTGGGAAATAGCCTCCACCCTCTGCTCTTCCCCAAAGCCCATCAGCCACTGCTCAGCAGCTGTCATGGGGACTGAGGCTTCCACACAGCACCCGAATGTCCCAGATCTCCCACCAACATGTGTGAACAAGATCCGGAAATTGTTTTCCAGGAGAACAAAATGTGGAGGAAGGATCATGTCAGAGCTTCACACTCTTTTGTACAGGAATAAATGACCAGACAGGAAGGAAAGGAAAGTCCATGGAAAATGAGATCCCAATGAAAAGGGAAATGATTCCAGATAGCCACCCAAAAGCCTATTGCTGTGCTGTGTGGAAGAAGTCCTGCTATAACCTAATTCCTGCTGCCTTCTTCCATTTTGCAGCACACAAATATGGCTGCACTGCTCACCAGACCTACGTATGGGTGGCATAAATCTGGTAATGCATAACACTTAATGCATAATCCTCTGTACACACCACACAAAGACACATGAGCTATTATTTTATATTTTATTCACAACTTACAGAACACCTTCCACAAGCAGCTTAAAAACTTAGCTGTTCCAACTGAAAATCACACCACCAGCATCACCTCCCAGTCTAAAACCCAGACATACTCTCACCTCGGACTTCTTTGCAATTACATTGATGCCATACAATTACAGTTTGAAAAACATGGTACAAGATACCTTTTTTTCCCCTGCTCCTTGTAAAAATGATTCCACAGCAAAACTCTGACAAATGCCGGTGACATGAGTAATCAAAACTAAAGTGAAACAAAGCCCTGCAACTCATGATTAATTAATAATTATGAGTGGTAGTAGGGACAGTTAGTGAGCACATGTGGAGATATGCATACTCACACATCCCCTGCACGTGGACTAACCCGCAGTGTACACTGTGGCTAGTCAAAAGCCCTCTGAAGAGATGTGTACGTGTCACCACTAACCTCTGCACACCTACATACACTGAATCCCTCTCCCACACAGTGCAGCAGCTTCCTTGGCTAAACCACCACTTTGTGCTAGTTTGGTTCTTAGTGAAAGAGACACATAAAAAGTACCCAGGGACTACATCTGGGGATTTTTTTCCTTAGACTGAATCTCCTAGATGTGGCCCCCAAAATTAAGAATAGGATCTTCTGCAAATGGCAGCTCACTCATGCCATATGGAGGCATGAAAGCCTACTGCAGCAGGTGAAAGTTGTATCAAACACATAAGAAGAACACAGGTATTACGACATATGCATCTATTAGATGTTTCTTTCAAGCATGATTAGCTAGCAAGTAGTTTAATATAATTACTTAATAAATCCTAACTCTGTTACAGGAATACTGTAGTATACAGTCATTCTTTTAGAAACCAGCTTTCTATGAATCACAAGCAACCATATCAACATTTCCTGTTTAAAATAGTGTTAAGCACTGCATATATAGATATTACATTTTAAACAGCAAGTAAACATCCTGCCCATCAAGGTTGTGCTACCTTTGAACCTCCTATTTCGACTTCTTTTCTTGCTGAGTAGACTGCTCTGGAAAACATCACAAGGACTTCTACAGAGAGTGGTGGAAAAGTGAAAGGGAATGGGAAAGAGGAACAGAGACAGTCACAGTGCCAGGTGAAGGGACATAGACGGAAACTGCCTGAGTGGGTTTCAGCACTGCACAGAGAATAGTCCCAAGACCCAACATTTCAAGCCATCAGATGACTCCCTCCAAAACAAAGGTGCTGCTTTTCATGGTACAAGCCATTGAGGTTTGTTTGGTAGAGGGGAATAAAGTCAGAAGTGGACCTTTCTTAGGAAGCTCAGGTAGCTCGTGCTTTAGTGATGCTACCTAAAAGCTTATTTTTCCTCCCAGTCCCATCAGGTGGGAAACTTTCCTTCAGATGACTCAGAGCCCATTCAGTACCCACCAACTGCATCATTAGGGGAGATGAGCATGGCTCTGCAGCCATGTATCAATGGCCAAGCAGTATTTTTACACATGCCTGTGCATGTGAGCCTGTGTGTACCACACAGTATGACTCAAATAGGATCAGCAGCACTGGCTTGCAGGACTTCACTCAGCAGACCCAAGCATCAGTGCAGGTCCAGGGACATCCAGTGTCACCACCACGGCCATGCAACCCCATGCATGACATGTGACCCACTCATGGCTTTTCTTGAGCCAAAGGATATTGAGTCTCCTCTATCCAGCAGGATTGCTGCATATCTTTGCTGTTTGAATGCAGATCTGCACGTGAAAGGGGCTGAAATGATGCCAGGTGTTCCTCATGATAGTCTGTGTGTGGTTGCACTTGATTACTGTAAACCTAGAATCACAGAATCATTAAGGCTGGAAAAGACCTCTAAGATGACCAAGACCAACTTCTAACCAGCCCTGACAAGTCCACCACTAAACCATGTCCCTAAGCACCACACCTACATGCTTTCTGAACACTTCCAGGGACAGTGATTCCACCACTTCCCTGGGCAGCCTGTTCCAATGCCTGACTGCCCTTTCAAAGAAATTTTTTCTAATATCCAATCAAAACCTCTCCTGGTACAACTTGAGATCATTTCCTCTTGTACTCATCCGTTGCTACTTGGGAGAAGAAGCTGACTCCCACCTCACTACACCCTCCTTTCAGGCAGTTGTAGAGAGTGATAAGGTCTCCCCTGAGCCACCTTTTTTCCAGGCTAAACATCCCCAGCTCCCTCAGCTGCTCCTCAAATGATTTACTCTTCAGACCCTTCAACAGCTCTGTGGCCCTTCCCTGGACTCACTTGATTGCCTCAATGTCCTTCCTGGACTAAGGGGCCCAGAACTGGACACAGCACTCGAGGCACAGCACAGGGGGACAATCCCTGCCCAGGTCCTGCTGGCCACAGTCTTGCAGATAAAGGCCAGGATGCCATTAGTCTGGGCACACTGCTGGTTCACGTTCAGCTGGCTGTCAGCCAACACCCAACCTCTGTTCTTGCATCAGGGCACCCACAGTTTTTAAAACCAACAACCTGATTATATGTGTTTTTGACAGGGTACCTTCCTTGAGAGCCACTTCAGGAGCTTTTATCTCAATTTACTTTTATGACCCTGACAAGGTCAGGATGTGCCCAGGCAGAGGCAGGAACCCAGCACCCAGTTCTGGGCCCACATCTCAGGGAAACCTGCTGTCTCCCCCGGACCAGCTCAGCAGAGCATGCGCAGCATCTCCCCACCTGAGTTAACTTTCAGTGAGCACTTAGGTGTTTGTAAAAATCCCAGCTCATCCTTGCAACATGGAGAAGTCACCAGAAATATCTGGAAGACATAGGTTAATTACCTGTGCTATCTAAAACAAGGATTGCCAATCCTAAGGCTATCAATAAAACTCCTTTCAGTATCATTACATCCACTTTCAATTACTCTTACAAGAAATGGATACAGATTCTGTTCTCTTTCCTCAGCTATTTTGAGATGCATCTGAAACACAAATATTCAACAGAAAGACGGAACTGGAGGAACAGTAGCCACAGACAAACCACAAGCGCAGATGTAGTCTATTTTTGTTAAATGTGCCTTTGTACCACGATTTTTTTTTATATAATCCCTATTTTTTTTCAAGTATCACTGTGCTGAACAGAGCAGTGCATCACCTCTGTATATAACATAGCCTGTAGCCCCTCTGTTTGAAGAGGAAAATTTAAGTTAATTACCCACATCACCTCATTAGCCTCCATCTCCCAACAAATAAAAATTAAAGAGAAGCACGCTTGCTGGAGTAGAATCGCTGAAAGGCAGAAGTTTCAAGATTACTGTGCAGTGCACTGCCAGCTGCAGGCAGGAGAAGGCCCCAACAGGAATGCCAAGCTCCTGGCACACTCACAGGAAACATACATATTTTTTATTCTTTCACTGACATTTTCTTAAAATTCATTCAAATAATGCTTCAAAGGGGAAAAGGCACTTACAATCACAAGAAAAAGGCACTTACAATCACAAGACAACAGCCAGAGCTTTTTTTTTTTTTTTTGGTGACCCAGCAGTACAATTATTCTGCATGCATATCATAAGGTTAAATAAGAAATAAGGTCAGGCCACAGAAACTTCAGAACACAAACAATGAACAAATAAAAAATCCCTATCTTCTTGATAAATATCTTTAGGGAGAGTCTTCTACTTCCTAACTATGTCCATTTGATCCTTAAACTATAGGGTTTGGACTTGGCAGAAAATATAAGAATCAGGGCTGTAATATGAATATTTACAGTGTAACTGTGTAAACCTCATTTATCTCTATTCAAAGAAAGGACACAAAAAAAGGACACGAGATATTCCAAACCCACACGGTGCTTTACCTGTGTCTTTCCTATTCGTGTTTACTATGGTGACAAGGAAGGGTCTCTGAAAACCCCATTCACACCTCAATGAGCATGCAGCACATTTACTACATCCAAACCCACACAGAACATTTCAGAGTAAAACACAGGTGTAATACGAAGGGTTGCAATATTCTCACAGAAGTATTTATTGCACGAGATTTGTGCAGGCAGGGACATGGCTCATACTGCACGTTGTCCAGAGATTCACGTTCTGGTTTAACACTGGCCTGTGCAGGGTATTCCAGTCCCTCTCCAGCTCCTCCCTCGCCCCGCTGCACATCACCGAACGAACCCAGGGAGAGGGCTTCACTCAACAGCCTCAGCTTCGTCAATTCATGCCAACATTCATTCCAAACCTTATCAATTCAGCGAAGAAGAAACTGCTAGTGGAAAGGAGAATCAAGGGGACTGCTCAGCTGCCTGGCAGTACCTTGCCCATAGGGGCTGGTGTTTCCCGGTGGGGCTGTCACACAGCGCACACGGATACACACGGACAGTTACTTTTCCTTTGACCCTGACACATCACAGCAAGGCGCTCAGCGCTGCCCGGGCAGGTATCTACGCCTTATCCCCGTGGCGCAGCCATACGAGCCCCATCCCAGCCCGAGCTTCCTCCCTGGCCAGACCCGCTCCTGCAGCGGGATGCTCCGTGAGGACGAGTCGGGCAGAACCCGCATCCCCGCCGCACCTCTCCCAGCCGCCTCCCGCGGTGACGGGGCGGTCGGTCCTTACCGTAGAGCAGGTTTCTCGTCACCTGCCCCCCCATGTCGGCGCAGCCCCCGCCCGGCTCCGGCTCCGCTCCGCAGTCCCCGGCCCACGCGGGACCCGGCTGCCCCGCACCGGCAGCCTCCGCCCACACCCGCGCCTCCCGCCGCGGCACCGGCGCTCCGAGCTGTCATCTTTATTTACATAAGAAGGAGGAGACTTCGCGGCTTCCCGAAATAGCTGCCGGCGTTTCACCGATGCAGCGTGTCCCCCCCCTCCCCACGCACACAGCGCGGTCCCGCAGCGCGGAACGCGGCAGGCGAAGGCATCCACGCGTGGTGCTGCCGGCCCGGCTCAAACCCGGCGGGACCCGGAGCCCCGGCCACGCTAAGAACAAAGCGGGAGGCACCGCTGACTCCACGGGGAGGGGGGGTGGGGGGGATGAAAGGAAAAATTAAGAACTCATTTTTAAAACCAAACGACTCTGGCCATGTGAAAGTTTCGCTCCCCACTGCAAAACCCTGGAATAAATTAAATTGGGGGAAAAGAAAAGTTAAACAAAATTTATTACCAGACATCACCACATCAGTCTTCAAACGGCCTTTGCAGGTTAATTATTAATTATTTAATAGCTCGAAACGCAGAATGGTTCGCCACAGACTGAAATAATAAAAACATTACCCCCCGTAAATTCTTTTGTGCGGGGCTCGCATGCTCAGCCCAGATACAATGCTTCCTGCGCTCCAGCTCATTACCTCTGCTGATGGATAATGGCCAGCGTTAGAAAAAGCGGGGGGATGCCGAGAGTGGTGCAAGGAGGTGCGCAGGGGACGGCAGCCAGGGATGGTCCCTCGGTTGCTCTCTGCATCCCGCAGTTCGTGCAGGAGCTTGCTCGTTCCCTCCTCTCCATCTCCAGCACCGAACGCCCCAGCCCACTCACTCCTCTCCCTGCATCTCTCCTGTCCACTGCTCTGTGGGTAAATGAACACAGCAGGCACCAAGCTGCCACAGCCAGCCCCGGCAAATCCCAGCTGGCTCGTTTAAAACTAGCTCATGCATCTTTATTCCGCGCCGCAGTCGCTCTTCTCTCTGCAAAGGAGCGGGAGTCAAACTTGTGCAGCCGCGAGTTCAGCCCTGCCTCCCAACTCTTACCATGGTGTTGGGCAAATCCTGCCATCCCACTGCCTCGATTCTGCCACCGGAAAAAAGGGAAATATGATTTTCTCTTGCCTGTGTTGCAAGGATTATTTGCTTAGGACGTCTGTGTGCTGAGGTCTCAGCACTTCTGGAAGAAGAAGAAGAAAAAAAAAAAAACAAAAAGAAAAGAAAAGGGGAAAAAAAAAAAAAAGCAGCGCAAAAAAAGCCCAAGCCAAAAAGCATAGTCAGGGTGTTTGCACTAGTGCTGCGTGCTTGATGAAAGCTGTGTCCAGCATTTTCAACCTGCAAGAGGAGACTCTCCCGAGCCCTCCATCCAGTCACCACTGCCGGCTCTCCCCACTGCTCCCACCTGCCCAGCTGAGACGTGCACCCGGACCCCAGAGCAAGCAGCAGCTCTTCCTCAGCTGAGCAGTGTGCAAGGAGCACTCTGCTCATCCCTGCCCAAAGTCACACTCTGCAGACCTCATGGCAGCTTCTTGGCAGAAGAATCTTACTTTTTTTCCTTCTATTTTTTTCCCCTCCCCAGATGATGCTGCATTTACAGCAGCAGCAGGTGGGGTGAGGACTCATCCCCAGGAGCACCGTGGTGTGGTCCCTACACCCTAATAGGTGCAGGACATCTCTCAGGTCACACCAACCCATCACAGCACCCTGATCTACTCCCTGGCTGCTGGGGACCCACAGATGTCACAAGGATATGCTGGTTTCATCTTCTGGGGGGCACCTTAACCTCTCAGGCTAATGGCAAAGGGTCCTGAAATTTACAACATCAAATCCACATTTCACTGGGAGGAATGAAGATTGACTTGGACATTCAATCCCAAGTTTTCTCCCTCAGTTTCTCATTTCAGTTCTGCTTTCCATCCTTACCTTAATCTTGCTACAGCTCTGTGAATAATTGACTTCTTGGTTCACTGCCTCAACCAAGAGATTGCTAGAAAAAAAAAATATAATTTCATGTTGGCCCAAAAATGAATGCTTTGTGCGTCTCACTGAACAAAATGTTTCTTTAACTCAAAATGAAGCATTTTATTTTTGGAGTTATTTTTACCTCATTTTTTCAAGTTATGGTCATTCAATCCAGCTCTGAAATGATGTCCTTAAAAAAAAAAAAATTAAGCCCTTTGTTTTGAATATACCAAAAGGAAAACTGTGAATTGCTATCTTGTCTGATTATTTTATTTTTTGCAACTTACTGGCTTTGTTTGTTTGTCTGAAGGGGAGGGTGGAGAGGGCAGACTGCCAGAATGAGTCATCCTGTTTGGCAGAAAATTATAAACTATTTCAATTGATTTTAAAATTGGGGTTTTTTTCCAAAATAATCCAGCATCCCCTCCCACCCCTGAGCTTCCCCAAGTGTTGTGGAGCAGCTCCTGGGGGTCACAGGCCTTCAGAGCCATCCACAGCAGTAGAACAGCCAGTCTGCCTTGCTCTGTGATAATTCCTTGAGGATTATTTGCCATATGACAAATCTTTCCTTCTCAGACACATCACACTGAAACTAACTGCTAATTTGTTCTGGTCACCTCCAAGCCCATTTCAGACCTTCATCTATTCTAAATTACTCCTCAGTCTTTCATGTTTCAGACAAAGGGAAAACCTACCTATTGCCCTGTTCCTGTTTTACAGTTCCCTCTCTCAATATACTCTAGGTCCCCTTGGGGTGTTTCTTTGCCCTTGTCAATAAGGATAAGGCCTCCCATTTTGGCGTCAAGTATAAAAATCAATAACATCACCATTTGCACTCCCTTCTAAATCACTGACAAAGGTATTAGGTTGGACCAGTAAAAACCCAGCCCCTAAATCCATTTCCATTCATGAACTGTATCCAGCAAACTCCGGCCAAGCAGCAGTGTTGCTGTCCAAGCCAGGAGGAATCTGCTGCAGGAGTATTTTCAGGCAGTGTCTGATCTTGCTAAACATACTTATTAACCACAATAGTAGGATGCTGAGGCTGCAGAGCACTTCTGAAAATAGATTCAGAGTCGTCAAGTCTTGTATTAGCTAAAACCTTGGATTTTTCCAAGCAGCCTTGAGCAGACAATGGGGCACCTCTCCCAGTTCCCCCAGGATAAAATCCCTAGCCCTGCATACCAGGCAGGGTGGCCAGGAAGGGTTATGACTATCTGTGTTGCTTTCTTGGTGTCCTGTTAAGAAGGCCGGCAGGTCAGCTAGGAGGATACCCAAGAACCATCATGGTCTGGGGAAAGACATCCCAACATAGCCAAAACATCCCATTCAACCCTGATGGAGGGAAATACCTGCAGGGAACCACATCAGGGAGAACCAGCTCTGCAGAGACCTGTCTTGCATAGGAGGAGACACAGAAAAAGATACAAAGAGAGAAAAAGAAAAGGATGAAAACTCAATTCAGGGAGATCAATGATAAGATCATACTTATGCATAGGCCAGGCCAAGAAAATGAAAATCCAGTTCATGCAAGCCTCATGAAGTCAGAAGTCCTTTGAAACTGGATTTGGCTCTATAGAGAACTGTAGTTTACACTTTTTTAGCAGGACAAAAGAAGAAATAAAACCTCTCTTGATGGGGGTTTCACCTCTTTTAATGGTGCTGCAGGTAGAGACATCCAGTCAAGAAAGTCCAAAAAGTTTACTTGAATATCAGCATGGGTAAAAGGTAGGAACTCTGGAAATCAATCTAATATTCGCCAGGTAATGGAATCTTCTGTTAATGACTTTTAGGTTTAGAAGATGCAATCAGTTTCTCTATTACCACTTACACTTGATTCTAGGGTAACAAACAGATTGAGTAGAAATTACCCTTTTTCACTCAATTAAGTAGCTCTCAGTTACTGGACTTCATCTAGGAAGATGGGATAATTTATGGGAACACATTCTTAGGTGTTTTTTCAGCATGAGTCTCTGACTGCTACTAGAGGGCAACTTTACCTATACAGAAAATAGATTTCCTTGAGGAACCTCTGCCATTGAAACTTCAGAGGAAAAATTATGTTCTCAGCAGGAAAGCATCCAAGAAAAAAGTGTCTCACCAGCACGCACAAGAAACAGCTAGGAAACCTTGCCTTCTATGCATTCTTTTAAAATTAATTTATTGCCATTAACAGAGGTGACTTAGACAAAAGGTGTGGCTCCACCTTCAATCCTTTAACTGTAATGCAAAGACACAGATACTGCTGTAGCAAGCAATACGCTGATTAGCTGATGTTTATGCAGCCATTATGGAATATAACTGGTTATGTCATTATTAAGCATTATTATAAAGCTGCAGCTCTGGATGAAAGCCAAATATCATAATGTAAGTCAAAGGAAATTCAAAATTCTAGCTTAAATTCTTAAAACCAAAATCACAACTCATATCTACAAACTATGGCTTGGCAACTGCTAACCCAGGTGGCTCAATTATCCCAATACAATTCTCTGCAGGCACAGCAGGAAGGGGAATTTAAGGACAGGAAAAAAATCTTTAGGCTGACTAACCACCTCCCATTTGCACTTAGCTTAAATGAGACATCACCTGTGTTTGCTGTAGTGACAGGAGCTGCAGCAGCACAGTGGTAAAGGCTGTCTCTGGCAGGGCAATAAAGACATCAGGGAGGTGTTGCAATGGATTTGGTTGCAATCAGGTTGGGGACTGATTCGGAGAAGGAGAGCCAGAGGCCTCATGCCACTGCTCAAGGGCTGTCACCCCTGTTTATGTAAAGCCAAAGCTGCCACATCCAAATCTTAACCTTGACACTGCCAGCACTCAGCATTTGATCACAACCACCCTGCTTGACTGTCTGCAGGAGTGGAAGAGAGAAACAGCAGTGTTGTACAAAAAGCTGAGCAAGAAGAAGGATTTCTACAGAAAGGAATTGAACTGACCTCAGGCCAAATTGCACATTTTTCCATCAGCATGTGCATGCTCACAGGCATGATGGGTTTATCTTTAAAGAGAGTGACTCAGTGCATGAAGGTGTCAGGCAAGAAATTAATGCACCAAAAGCAAAGAGTGCTCCCTCTTCCTTGAATACTTTTAGGATAATATATTGAGAAAACCCTGTGGGAAACTAAGACAAAGCAAGGACTAGAAATCATAGAATTCACTGTAAATGTAAGATGTGCCAATAAAATATTGCACTGAGCTAACCAGGAGCTTTTAAATGATACAGAAAAACTGTGTCTGCCTAGAGCAACGTCCCCCAGAATCTGCCAGAAGCCCATTCCTGAGGGCAAGTATCATGCTGTGCATGACACCAACTAGGCCTTCAAATGCCTCCAGCTCTGACCTTCATTTCCATGCTAAATTAATAGCTTTGCCTCTCACATTTCACATTACCTCTTCAAGCACAAGAAGATTCAAAATAATCTTAGGCTTATCCAAATATAATGGAAAATTAATATAAAAACCTATCACCAGAAGAAAAACTGTAATTTTAAAAACCAGAGAAATGCTGATTTATAACACTCACCTGAACAAAGTTGACTTATGTTTTCAGAACTAGAGAGAAAACTAAAGTTTCTATCTTCAAGCAAATATTTTCTTTAATCTCATGAGAATATCTTTATTTTTACTTCAGCTGGAGTACGGCACAACGACAACATGGCAGGACTGAGAAATGTGTTATTTCAAGCCCAGTTCTGTGGCTATTAAATATTTGGAAACTTGGAACAGTATCATATGATAAGGCACTATGGCAGACTTTAGCAACGCAAGTATAATGTCTTTCCACCCAAAGTTACAGTGAATACCGGTATAATATACATACACTTTAATATTATATAAGTAGTTCACACTTTATCCCAGGCAGCATCCAAATTCTGCACTGAAAAATTAAATTACCAGCTGGAATCAACAGCATTTTTGCTTTAACATGTGACTGCAGAGCAAACACTACATTCATTTTCACAATATTCCTGTAGGAAGAGGTGATGCCTCCCTTCCAGAGCCAAAGAAGCACATTTTGATTTTTTTCAAAAATTTAAATGAGGATGTTTTCAAGCAACAGGTTAATTCATTGTAACAATCTTCATTCAATGCCCTCTGGAAAGGGCACAGGCAGGACTCTGTGAAACCAAAGAGGTAAATAAGGTAATCAGAAAGCACCGGCACCAAGGTCAGATAGACAACTTCCACTCTGGCACGTGATAGCTTTTGAGAGCCTGACTTTGTAATCTTAATAACATTCCCTAGTCAAAGAAATGCAGTTTCTAAAGATTTTTCTTAGCAGATACAATGATAAGAGTGAATAACCTGTTTCCTGTGCCACCCTTTCTGAGAAAAGCCTCTCACTTAAATGCAAGCATGTTTGCAACCAAGCAAAGGCACTGTATGTTTGTAATGTAAATATTAGCCCAGCAGAGAAACACCTTTTTATTACCCTGCTGAAAGTCCTCCAGAGAGGACAGTGAAGGGCAGCAGGATCCAAACAAAACCTTTTGGGCTGGCAAGATGGGCAGACAGGCTCACACCACACATCCATGAGAATGTCCCCCACTGCATAAGCCCACAGAAAGTTTCAGCCTGGGCTTTGAAAGGCTCCTGAGGTCACAGAGGATAATTAGTGATCCTCATAAAGAAATGGCTCTTCAGGCACCCCTTTTCATCCCAAAACTTCCCTGTCTCCTGCTACAGGGTCATCTCAGAGGAAATGTGACTTATTTACAGAGCTTTCCTATACAGAGCTGCTTTCACAAGCTTTGACGTTAGTCTCCAGGGAACCAAAGGAGTTGGAGGTCAAATACTTCAAGGGCAAAATGCATGGCAAGGGTGAATTTTCCAGCCCTGGTGAGAGGAATCTTGCTGGTGTAAATACCAAACAAATCATGTCATGCCTGTTAAAGGTGTTGCCCCTTCCCACTCCCTCTATTCACCTTTAACTTACCATTCTCTGGTCTTCTGCTCTCCCTCACCAAATACTGATGTTTTGTACCTCCCCATCCTAGATGCTTTGTGGCCTTTCATGTTTTACCCAAAATTTAACCTTCCTCCCTTGTTGTGAAAGGCATTTTGACTCTAACTTAGACTCACAGAAGTGTCATGAAAGGTCACAAGCCAGATGCAGTAGACTGGGGGCAGTTATTACAGGAATAAGAAAACAATTTTGGTTCTTCGGCTCAGGAAAACAGGAGTTAATCAGTACAAAAAATCACAGCTTTAACTTCACCAAATGCCACTTGTTTCATAGCTACTTTATCAAAGCACAAAGCAGATGAACATCAAGTGCAAATATTGTACTAAGTAGAGCAATGGTCGTGTTCCCCTCCAGTCGCTTCTCCATCCCACATCTCCATTTCCAGGAGAAGGGATCAGAGCAGGACGTGAGACTCATATTACCAAACACAGAAAAATGTCCATATTTCTAGGATCTAAACCATGCTAATATATTCACCACTGCAGCATCTAGACTGAGTGTCTCTGACCTACCACAGCTTCTGATCTGCCGCAAACTTCCGCAAACCAAAACACTGCTCTTGCCATTGTGCCTCTTCCTCCCATACGCCATGCCTCCAATCCAAAGGTCTTTTTCACTTCTCCTTCCGCCCTCCCCCAATTCTTTGTCTCAGCAACCTCTTCTGTGCCGCCCACACACTTGGAGAGCGGAGAGCAGACCAATCTGGCAAGCTCAAATAACAACAAAAAAAGGAAAGAAAAGAGGGGGGAAAAAGTAGTTTTCTGGCCTAGAAGACTCCTCTGTATTTTTATCTGGAGGGAGCAATCAAATATCTTTTCCTTTCACCATGAACCAAAGGGAATGACAATGGATCCCAAGGCCTCGCATTCTCACAAATCAGCCCTCACAAAAATAAGGGGGAAAACCTGGTATTTCTTCCGGACACACAGGCACCTTTCAATAGGAACATCAAGCTTCTTTTCAACCTTCTTCCAGCCCAAAGCATCAGTTAAAAATATCCATTTTTACAAGGTGGGATTGGATTAGCCAGTTTTCTTGTTAGTTTTTCTTAAAAGGAACTGAGGTTCTTTTTAAGCTGCCTGGAGGCTCCTTAACCAGTGAGGCAGTTGGTGGCACTTCAGGGGCTGCTAGGCTGGCTGGGCATGTGCCCACACACAGAGCACAAGAAGGGGGTTTGGAAAGGTGCAGCATTCCCTCAGTGCCCACATGGCACTGGCAACATTTACCCATCAAGGTCCCAATCCTGCAGTCTCACCAGCACATACAAAAAATCCACTCTGGCATAAAGCATCTAATGATATTAATGGCACACAGCTCAGTGATACATTCCAGGCATGTGGAAATAATCACAGGCCCAGAACCCAGGATGACTGATTTTTTTCCCATTCAACATATGTTTTACTTAGATGTCTGCTTCTTCCCACCCTTCCTTCTTTCTGTCTCCCAAATTATTTTTTGGTTTTGGGGAACAGAGAAAAACATCTTTAAAACAGAAACATTAAATCACACCTATCTAAGGAAAAAAACCCACGTAACTTAGATATAAACAAGATATTTTATTAAATACACACATTCCTAGTAATAGGCAGGATTTGACCTCAGCACAACTGGTCACTTGAGCAGATAAAATATATCTGAACTTTGTTCAGCATGAGGGGCTAAAAATAATGTTTGTGATTAGAATCAAAGAAGTTGAGTTTCAATGAGGAATAAACACTGCTTTATTAGGACCAAAGTGTATGTTCCACAGGATGACTCAAAAACTCTAAGCTATTCTGTGCAGCTATTTACTTTTTCAAGGTGACCTGTGAGCCATACCCCAGGCTAGTAAAAATCAGCAGTTACATCATTTACAACACCAATCCAGAGTGTCTCTCCCTCCCTATCAGGTCATCTTAACTCAGCTGTTCTTGTGTCCTGGAGACATTTTAGCTGCACAAAAGCATTTTCACTTTTGCAGCTTTGTGTCAACTATGATGACTCCTGTCACTTTAGCCTTATGTAGCCACACAGACAAAATGTCCATCTTCAACAGTTTTATTCAGCATAGTTGCAGCCAAAGTCATCAAAATGCTGACTGTCCTTAACCAGGCTTTCACCCAGTATCCACCTACACTGCTCTATTGAAAGTAAATTCTCATCTGTTTCTCTAGAAGTAGATCAGCCACCACTCTCTTTGCCAGATTTTCTAAACTGGACATTTTCACACATCTCCTCTTGTCATGTTGCTTGAGGGGCCAGTACCAACACCACTTCAGTGGCAGCAGCAAGTTCTTGTCCACAGGAGACACTTGCACATCCCAGGGGAATCCCTACTTGATTCTTACCCAGCTTTTACCTCCAAAGAGAAAACACAGACAACTGATGCTCAGTGCTCCCTAACTTCAACCAGATCTTCATCAAATTGCACTCTGACACACTTTTAACTCACACACAGTGAATTCATTCCTCTGACATTTCCAAGACCTCATTCAAGGTCTGACTATGGTCTCACCCCCACTTCAGAGACTATTTGCCCTTCAGCTTCAGTGAGAGAGTAGAAGAGAATATTTTTCATTAATGTAGAGTAGGTAAGAAGTATAAGTCTTTTTCTGTCCATCTAGATTAAGATAGGAACAAGAGACATGGGCGTGACACAATAAATATCTTTGCATGTTCCATATTAATAGCAGAGGTCTATACACTACATGGACACGATAGTATTTCAGAAGCTGGTCCTTCTAATATGTTCAAATCTATTGAAGATCCATGTCTTAGGAGGTTGTGATCTTCCCAGACATTAATATTTGCTCACGACAAACCCTAGAACCAGCTGTCATGCAGGTTTATTTAAGAGAGTATGTACAACCCAACCCAAGAGTGCCCCTGAGCAACTCTCCTTTGAACCAGCTGCTCTTGGGGAGGGCAGGGAGGCACCTGTCCCTGGATGCTCAAACACCAGAGTCTGCCTGCTGGTCACTCCTTCTGGATATTGTTCATGCTAACCTAAAGCTCGGTAACTACCTCCTTCCTCACAGCCTACACTGTATTGCTGACACCATTTATGCACCTGCTGCTCTGCAAGTCTGTGAAACACCTTACAGACTCAAAACTCAGGCAATGCAGAAAAGCATCTTTGTCCAATACCTTATTTCACCTAGCAAACAGAAACAGTGTCTTCCTCCCCCAGCAGAGATGGACCCATAGCTGGGTAAGACCATAGTCTGAGGCAGTACTTGTTGGGATTTAGACAACTTGAGTCAAGGAAGGAGACTTGGAAGATGCTGAAATCTGAGTGGGAGAGTTGTGTAAAGACACACAGAAATATTTAAAGGAAATAGGCACAATAAAGAGGAAAGACATTTTTGCTGGCTTATGAAAATTAAACATACCCAAGGTTTAATCTGCCACTACTGAAATCAGTAAGAATTTTGCCAGTGAAGCAAAACAAAAGCAGAAATGGAAACAACATCTGACATTTGCTTTGTCAGACTTATATAATAATTGCTGTAGTTAATAGCCTATGAGATAGATAAATAATATACCATAGTCAGCGCATGATTTTAAATTTTCATTTTTACAGTACAAAAGTGTCATAATCTGGAGAGTTTCGATACTTGCAAAAGCTGGTTATGCTGACTCATATTAAAGAAGAGATTTTCCATTTTGATAGTCAAGTTAAATCTATAAAGGCATCAAACAAAAGAACATGTGAGAGAAAAATAGATTAAAATACAACATAGAAATAGAAGATAATTTGGACAAAATTTGTTGTAAGCAATTTATTGTTGAAGAAGCCTTCAAACTTAAATTTTTGAAATACAAAAGGCAGAATATTTCTGTAAATTATTGTTTGGGAACTGATCGTATGAGCCTCAGAGGCTTATCCAGTATAAATGAAAGCATCTGGCCTTGTATCTTTAAGACCATAATGAGATGGCTGCTGAGCAGTCACTATGGAAAGCATGATATTCAGAAATTGATATCTCTCTGAGCACAGAACATACAATGCATATAACAAGGCAGAAGAGAGAAACAGGACCTGGACTATCATATCAGGCATACTCGATGGGTTAGCTATGCAGGCAGCAAACCTGCACTGGGGGACGGCAGAAGAACGGGGTAAGGAACCTAACCCTAAACAATTAACCTTTGGGTAGGTAGCAGACCATTATCAAGCCAACACAACTGCATCCAGGCCTAGCATTTCAGGGCAGTCAAAGCTGGGGATAGGTCCTATTCTGGGAGCTGTGTTTTTTAGGAACATTTCCACAATTTACAGCCTGTGGGATGCAACAGGCTCTGATACCATCATTTTCTAAATACTATCTGCACAGCAGATGTTTTGTGTGTGCACACTACCCCTCAAGCTTCTACCATCTGTTTTTTTTACCAAACAAGTCAGGTGTTCATGTTTTTTGATCAAAAGAATAAAATGGGCATTTTTTGTCTTCTAAAGAAGAAAATATGGGGGTTCTTCACTTATTCTCTGCACTCTTGCAAAACCTTGTTAGAAATTTAAAAAAAAAAAAAATAATTTGGAGCACTAGGTGGAATGATTCCACTTTATTCACAGGGAAAATTACAGAGTAGGACTGTAAGAGGGTGAATTAGCAGCACACACAATGGAGCCTGATACCACCTGGCTTTCTTCTCCCTTTTTAAATAATCAAAGAGTAACATGAAGAGGGAGGCACCATGGAGACAGAGAGCTCCAACACCCAGTCAAGGTGTGGAGAGGAGGAAGAGCAATGCTGGATGAATGCTGACATCTAAACATGCCAGCAAGGCAGCAAGGGCCAACGGTGTCACAGGTGGGTCAGATCCCAAGTCCTTTGAGGACTTCAGACTGCCACCCCTGACCAGCTGAGGGTCAGATCCCTGATGAGAGGTAACCAGCATCAGATGCACAGAACTGGGATACATTGCTCGAGAGCTGCCCCCTCCTCTACCCTCTTCCCACAAGGAATGAAAGCCAAGTAACAAAGAACTTTTTAATGGACCATCACTAGTGATGGACCAGCTGTGACACTTGGCAAGTTCCTGATTATGAGCCCCAGAGAAACTGCAATCATTGCAAATGCCATGTGGTTTAAGTTCAGCATCTTTTCTGGTTACTGTTTGTGTACAGGAAGCTTCCCTGCTGGAGCAAGTTCTTTCGCTATTTCTTCCAATTCAAACAGGATTTATATCATTAAATAAAATAAAAAAAATAAAAAATAAAAAATAAAAAAAATAAAAAAAAAAATAAAAAAACCCCAACTTATTTAAACCTACTTTAGACTTAAAAGATGTAAAAATCAAACAGCATGAATGCCTCTCCTCATTGCCCAAGCCTTACAACATTGCCACAATATCACAGCCCTCCCTCAGACAGACTGTAGACATTTGTAGTGGTCTGAAATATTAACAGCAAACATGAACACACCATATGTAGAAATAAGTTGCATTCATCACTGATTAATGCACAGATAATCAAAATTGTGCTAACAAAAATATTTGGAGAAAGTATGTCCCCTCCCAAACCAGAGCTACAATCACCCAACCAGTAAGAAGAGGTTATTAATTATCGTGAAGGGCTCTGTCATGTGCCAGGGAAATGAGCAGCGAATGAAAACTCATTATTAACAGGTCAGAAGCAATTAATTGCTCAACCAGGAGGAGAGAAACTTTAGATAACTGACACACATATAAAAACCATGTACTACCAAAGTCAATTAAGGAACTGGGAATGGGACCACTCAAACTGTTCACTGCACACAGAGCACCCAGTACAAGGTGCCACTACCCACAGTGACCCTTCCCACTGTTCCCAGGCCACCCTCAAGGCATAACCTTCTGTGCAGCCCCCACCAGTCTAGGCTCCGCTGCTCATGTCCCCAGCTGAGTGGCAATGTCAAGTGTGATTTTTCTTGCTTGTGATGTGAAAAATTATCAAAAGCAAAATCTCCTTTCCTAGAGGTCACCTACTCAGCCACTTTAGTTGACGCATGCTATCTTCAGCATCCAGAGGGACTCTGGAGGATGACTGACTGTCAACAGCAATGAAATCTGGAAACAACCCACAGCTGTAACAGGGCTTGCTCCATGCCCAGTCCAGAGGATAGCATGTCCACAGCACCCTCTTACACTGCAGCTCATTCATTTCACTGTTTACGACATCAGCTGTTGGCAAAACATGACTAAGGCACTTTATTGCTTTGAGGCTTAAGAACAACACGTCTCATACAGGACAGAACCTGTTCTGACTGTTGACAGGGTCAGACCAAGACTGTGGGTGGAGACCAGGATCTCACTGGTCACTCTCTCCTCTTCCCATGTGGAGCAGTCTCTCCATTCACCTATCTTCTCCCTGGTCACCAAACAGGTCCTTGCTCATCCATCCGTGGTTTGGGACAGGGGACAATACAGGGATGCCCAAGGTCATCCTTACCACTGCTCTATCCAAATAGGAGCCAAGGAAAAGACAAGGAGAGAAGGACAAACACGAGAATGGGTAGCAGTGGGGCAGCACAGCTGTTACAGCCTTTGCTGCTCCTTTACAGCCACTCTTCTGAGTCAGCTCCCTTTTGCCATATGCGGAGCAGAGCACTGTTTGCTAAGTCATATAAAATAGGAGACAAGGAATCTAAATGCAGCTCTGCGTTACTGTATTATGCTGGGTGGGTGTGAGTTGCAGAGCACCTGTGCTCGCAAGCTTCTCTCTGCCATGGCTTGATAAATAAGTTATCGCAGGGAACCCCAGAGCCTCTGTTCAGTCCAGGAGCTTTTTGTGGCAAATGAGTCATGAGGAGTTAGAGGCACAGAGCAGAGAGATACAGCACCAATGGAGAACACCTGCCCTCTTTCTACTGCTAGAATAGACCTAGGCCATCCTCTGAGCTCATCTCTTCTCTAAACCGCTTTTCACACTTTCATACAGCTGAGAACATGTGTGAGAAAGGAAATAGCCATGTGTTTTGTCAAATCCCAGAGATGCTAAGTGTTTTACAGTTTAAGAGGCAAAGGTACTCAATACCTTATAAATATATACATGCTTCCATGATTGGAAGTAACTATGTCAAATTATGTAGCTGTAGCACCAGACGTACAACTTCTGTTTAACATCACCCTAAATTTGTTCACTATTTCTTACATCTACCTTGACACAAGCAGAGCAGCACTAGAAAAACTAGATATAAATATACAAGAGAATAACTGCTCAAGCAGAATGCAGCTTTTCTTACATTATATC
>CM031862.1:12078944-12274195 GCA_018697195.1 Certhia americana
AAATAAAAAAAATAAAAAATAAAAAATAAAAAAAATAAAAAAAAAAATAAAAAAACCCCAACTTATTTAAACCTACTTTAGACTTAAAAGATGTAAAAATCAAACAGCATGAATGCCTCTCCTCATTGCCCAAGCCTTACAACATTGCCACAATATCACAGCCCTCCCTCAGACAGACTGTAGACATTTGTAGTGGTCTGAAATATTAACAGCAAACATGAACACACCATATGTAGAAATAAGTTGCATTCATCACTGATTAATGCACAGATAATCAAAATTGTGCTAACAAAAATATTTGGAGAAAGTATGTCCCCTCCCAAACCAGAGCTACAACCACCCAACCAGTAAGAAGAGGTTATTAATTATCGTGAAGGGCTCTGTCATGTGCCAGGGAAATGAGCAGCGAATGAAAACTCATTATTAACAGGTCAGAAGCAATTAATTGCTCAACCAGGAGGAGAGAAACTTTAGATAACTGACACACATATAAAAACCATGTACTACCAAAGTCAATTAAGGAACTGGGAATGGGACCACTCAAACTGTTCACTGCACACAGAGCACCCAGTACAAGGTGCCACTACCCACAGTGACCCTTCCCACTGTTCCCAGGCCACCCTCAATGCATAACATTCTGTGCAGCCCCCACCAGCCTAGGCTCCGCTGCTCATGTCCCCAGCTGAGTGGCAATGTCAAGTGTGATTTTTCTTGCTTGTGATGTGAAAAATTATCAAAAGCAAAATCTCCTTTCCTAGAGGTCACCTACTCAGCCACTTTAGTTGACGCATGCTATCTTCAGTATCCAGAGGGACTCTGGAGGATGACTGACTGTCAACAGCAATGAAATCTGGAAACAACCCACAGCTGTAACAGGGCTTGCTCCATGCCCAGTCCAGAGGATAGCATGTCCACAGCACCCTCTTACACTGCAGCTCATTCATTTCACTGTTTACGACATCAGCTGTTGGCAAAACATGACTAAGGCACTTTATTGCTTTGAGGCTTAAGAACAACACGTCTCATACAGGACAGAACCTGTTCTGACTGTTGACAGGGTCAGACCAAGACTGTGGGTGGAGACCAGGATCTCACTGGTCACTCTCTCCTCTTCCCATGTGGAGCAGTCTCTCCATTCGCCTATCTTCTTCCTGGTCACCAAACAGGTCCTTGCTCATCCATCTGTGGTTTGGGACAGGGGACAATACAGGGATGCCCAAGGTCATCCTTACCACTGCTCTATCCAAATAGGAGCCAAGGAAAAGACAAGGAGAGAAGGACAAACACGAGAATGGGTAGCAGTGGGGCAGCACAGCTGTTACAGCCTTTGCTGCTCCTTTACAGCCACTCTTCTGAGTCAGCTCCCTTTTGCCATATGCGGAGCAGAGCACTGTTTGCTAAGTCATATAAAATAGGAGACAAGGAATCTAAATGCAGCTCTGCGTTACTGTATTATGCTGGGTGGGTGTGAGTTGCAGAGCACCTGTGCTCGCAAGCTTCTCTCTGCCATGGCTTGATAAATAAGTTATCGCAGGGAACCCCAGAGCCTCTGTTCAGTCCAGGAGCTTTTTGTGGCAAATGAGTCATGAGGAGTTAGAGGCACAGAGCAGAGAGATACAGCACCAATGGAGAACACCTGCCCTCTTTCTACTGCTAGAATAGACCTAGGCCATCCTCTGAGCTCATCTCTTCTCTAAACCGCTTTTCACACTTTCATACAGCTGAGAACATGTGTGAGAAAGGAAATAGCCATGTGTTTTGTCAAATCCCAGAGATGCTAAGTGTTTTACAGTTTAAGAGGCAAAGGTACTCAATACCTTATAAATATATACATGCTTCCATGATTGGAAGTAACTATGTCAAATTATGTAGCTGTAGCACCAGACGTACAACTTCTGTTTAACATCACCCTAAATTTGTTCACTATTTCTTACATCTACCTTGACACAAGCAGAGCAGCACTAGAAAAACTAGATATAAATATACAAGAGAATAACTGCTCAAGCAGAATGCAGCTTTTCTTACATTATATCAATCTTTCAAAGCCTTCATGATACCCATACATACATCAAGAAAAAAACACCCCAAACTTAAAAAAAACCAAATCAAAACAAGAGAACCTGAAAGAAAGATTTTTAGGTTACATGCCACAAAACAGAAAAGACAACACAATTGCATGGCCAGGCTTCTACAAGCTGTCTTTAATACAAGTCTGCTGGGACATCTTTTGGAAAAGCACAGCACGCATCTTCACTATGGTTTAGAGCAACAGAAATTTGGGAATTTTTGTTGCCTCATCTCAGCAGCAGTTTGGAAAAAAATAAAAAAATTTAAAAAAAAAAAAAAAAAGTCTTCACCATTCAATTAGTTTCCATTTCAGAATTCGTAAAATACATTCCCAGAGCTATCACAGAGAAAAGGCAAGAGGTGTGTGCTCTCTGATACTCCTGGCTGCTCTTGGAGTGGCTAGACACATTCCTCCCCTGAGGATTTTTAAAGTTGCCTGTTATTTCAGTGTGACACAAGAGCATTTTGTTGTATTACTTCATAAAAACAGAACCCACCATCTCCAATCAGATCAAGGAACTCTCCATTTCAGAGATGACTTGCCCATTTTAACAATGGGATCCTTTTAAGTTGCTGTCCTCAAGCCCACCAGACCACATGCTGGGGTGAATGTGGAGGGGGAGGCAGGGAACACTTCTTTGTGCCATTATTCAAATGCCTGGTAACAACAATGGCTAAAAAGGCTGAGAATTTAAATGACTTAGCATCTAAGTGGATTCACTGGAAATATTTTCACTTTTTTTTCCTAGCAGATAGCCTGAAGATATGCAAAGACTGGAAAGTGCATTCAAAATGCTTAATCTGATGTTGCTGTCTATTTATGTCAGTACAATTTCCAAATCAAAATACTAAAGCAAATGGTCTTCCCCAGGGAGCAGATGTTTGAATGCAGTGATGGGGATCAATTTAAGAACATAGGTACAAATGAAATGTTCGTTCTGTTCCAGCCTTCTCCAGCAGTGTGAATGACTACACCAGAAAGAAGAATGAAAAATTAATTTCATTTTCCCTAGCAGTGGACTGATAGAATTTAGGAGAGTGTCTTTCCCAGTGAGATACTACCTCACACAGTAAGACAGTATCTGATGTTTTTAAAAGCAGCAGTAATGTTCTCCAAGTCAGATGCACACAGAATACTGTCTCTGAAGCTATTCTGCATAAATAACTATGTTTCTTTTCTACTTGGTTGCAAATTAGGTTTGAAAGGGCTTCTCTACTTCCTAACAGTGAGTGAAATAGTATCTGTGAATGACTTGTGGAAGCAAGAAAGCATAGCAGGTTCTGCGGACGCTGCAGTGCGTGAGGATTTTCCATTTGCTTCTTACAAGTCCACTGCCTTTGCATCTAAAATACATTATTATGCTATTCATATTTCAGCAACATCTTGGATCAAAGCAAGATAAAGGCATCATTTTGCCAGGCTCTGTACATCACTACAGGTAAATAACCTCTTTTCTTTTGGATCCAGCTCCATAGCTGGAGCTGCATTACAGGACAACACTGGCCCACCTGACCCCACCCCTCTTCAGAGCGTGCATGGGCACTCCTAAGCTGTGCAATACTTCACTGCCCCAGTATGCAAAGCAATGTTTTGGGTTATGCTCGGCAAACAGCTTTATATTGTTATTTTGCATGGGTAAATATGAGACTGTGGCATCCTAGCAACTGAACTGCAACAGAAGATAGGTTCAGAAGGAAATTAAGAATCATTTTCCTTTCCTCACTTGCTATATAGCTTTCAGCAAGATCAGAAACTACAACTCAAAAAGCTGGATTCTATTTCCAGTCCTGGCAATGGTTTTCTGATCCTGTCTGTCTGTTCCTAGTTTCCAAATTTACAAGATAAAGATTACAAATTTCCTCCATTGTGGATAGATTTGGAGATCTTCAAATGACAATTCCTATATAAAAGAGTGAAATTTCTGCCAGAGTACTACTTAATAGAGGGCCTCTTAGACAGCAAAGCAACAGGCAGAGCGAGCAACACCTAAAGCAAGTCACCTGCACTCTTCACCAAGATCAAACAAGAACTTATCTTTTAGATGAAGTCAAAAAGCCCCAGGCAAGAGGGAAAGGATGTCTTTATGTATTTCAGGCTTTTTTTACCCCAGGGTTTTGACAAGCATGGATCAATCAGTAAATATTTTGTTTAGACCTATTGATTGCTACTGTGATATCACTGATGCTCTGGCTTAGCACAGTTTTCATGTTTACTCCACTGTCATTCTAAAATTTAGGCAGTGGACAACTTGTCTGTAAGCTGTCTCTGCAACCAAGTCTTCCACCACTTTACAACATCACTGCTTTAATTACTGTATCTACAGCAGTCTGTGCTTGTGCCATAAATGAAAGGGGGATGCAAACTGATACTAGATACAAGGCTTGAAATTACTTGTAAATTCTCACCAAGGTTATAAAAGGGACACTTAAATATGAAACAGAGATAGTGAACAAATCCTGGAATAAGCTTTTAAGGAGAGAAGAATCCAGGCCAAATGGAAACACACTAAGTATAATTTATAATGAGCAATGTGAAAAAAGCCATCCAAATCATGGAGCTCAAAATGAGAATAAACAGTGATCTTCTAATAGGGACAAGTACAGATAAGGTAAGTATCTGCTAAAAGGCTGAACTCTGAGCAACCCTTGGGTGTTACCAACTGCTTGAACAAGTCCTCAGTATGTTTCACTAAAGGCCAAAAAAGACTGTAGCAAAAATACAGCATATTCAACATGGCTAACCTGGAATTCAGTACCTGTCAGTGTGACTGTTGCTCAGCAGTTAATTATGTAAAAAATAGACTTGCAATCCACTTCTGCCTGCAATGAGCACAGCTGATCTTGCAAGATAACTGATCTGCCCAATAATATGGAACAATGCCTGCAGTCACCAACCACAGCAATAAAGAACGAACATTCAAAAAAGCTAAGACTCACTCATGTACTCATTCCCATCTTGATCTGGGGGCACCAGTGGGAGTCAGCAGGATCACTGTGAAATATGAAATACATTGGGTGTAAACACCTGGAAGAGTGTCTGCTCACAACAAAAAAACAAATGAAAAATTCTCTTTAAAAACATTTTACACACTTCAAGGTGTTTTTACATTCATTAAGGCACTTCACATCACCACTAACTGGTGGAAATGAAAATCAAGTGCAGAGCAAAGCTATTCAGTTATTAGAAGGAAGAGTGCTAGGGGGCACTTGGAGCACTGTTGGACAGCAGTAGAGCTTGCAAGCCAGGTGGCTGAAAAAATACAGTCCCCAGGTAGAGTTGGGAGCCTCAAACCATGTGTTAAGCTGTTCAGCTATGTTTATTTTCAGAGTGATGACTGCCTCTCAGTAGTTATTTGGTTTGAGAGGACACAGATCCTGTATCCTTAGCCTAGGACAGGTTTAGTTCTTGACTAGGTAGACCCTTAAAATATAAAGTGACAACTCTAATATGGAAACTTTTCCCCCCACCCCAGCCTTTCCCAGACCTATGGGAACAGGAACCATCATCCAGCACTTTATATCTTCCCTGAGGTGGGTAAGATATTCACTGAGTGCTGATGACAATGTCTGACTGGCAAGCAGTCATTATCCCATGGGAATGAGGAAATGTGCAAACACACTGGAAACACAACCATGTGTCTGTCATGCTGGCATCAATCACCTCTCACCACAGCGAGCAGTCAGCACTGCACAGAATGAACCACCCAGGGCAACAGGGCTCCTGCAGTGCTCTGTGACTCCACACTGCTTTTTCCTGAGCCTTCTAGAAGGAAACAAAAGGTGAACCCTACACAGCCAAAGACACATGAGATCACACAACTGCCCATCACTAAGCATAACAGCAGAACTTGGCCAGCTCAACAAGTATCTCAAGCGTTTCTTGCCAGGTACTTGAGTTTCCAGCAGAGATGCTGCAGTTTCTTCCAAAAACGTTGTCTTCTTAAACAAATTGGACAGATTGTTGTGGAGATGCTAAGAGAATGTCAATCTGCTAAATGTCAAAAGGATTTTGACTAAACTAGGAAGAAAAATAGTCAGGAATTACAGCTATATAATTAGTAACAAATCTTTAATTCTACATGTTTGGGTATCAAGGCTTAATTAGAATCAATTGCTGAAGTGGAGCAGCCAAGAGGACAGATTCAGACCATCTCTGTAGCAGTGGAAATGCAGAGGAGCTCTATTGAAGCCAAAAAAAAGTATGCAGTGCTGCAACAGTTCCATCCTTACTGCTTGGCAAATCTAATTTAATTAAAACACTGCTTTTTGGGGTTTTTTCCTTAATCATCTTTTTACCTATTCATGAAATGCACCCAGGCCCGCAAAGACTGAAGCTCCTCAAAGGCAGGCGCTGAGCCAGGAACAGGTCCCAGAGTGGACAAATTTCGGGTCAAGTGTTTGTTTCAATATCTGAAAGCTCAGGCTGCAGACTCCTTTCCCTCTTGTACAAAAAACGTCTTTTTGTAAACAGACGTTTCATTGAGGAAAGAAGAGAAAAAAATCCTGGGTAGCTTGTTCCTGCTTCCATGATTGATCCATGGAGCTGGGCTTCCATGACTGACACCAGAGTTCCAGAAGACTCTTAGGAAACTAAAGTAAGAAGCTCTTCTGAAATTCTAAGTTTCTTTAAACTCACAAAAGAGCAAGAAAATCACAGCCTCTATCTGAAAACTGTTTTGTGAAGTGACACATCTTACATTTTACACATTATTCATATAATCTGGAGAAGAGAGTCAGTAGTTGACTGACACTAAAATGTTGAACACCTTCCAGCCTAGAAATGCTTGCAGGGTGCCAGCTTGACATAAATTGTATCTTGTATTACAAGGACTAAGCAAGGGTGCTGTGTGTCACCACAGAAGGGATGTTGAGTTTTATTGGACAAATTGTTATCTTCTCCCCTCCAAGGAAGTTGTTGCTACCAACAACCTGAGGCACTGCCATTACCATCTCTTCCAAAGAAAGCAAGGCCAGAAATTTTTGTCTCCTTTCTCATGTCAGGAAGGGTGTTTTTACAACAGATGAGCAAGAGTGGTGAAGAAATCAAAAATAATTCAGAAAACATGGAAATAAAGCTAATACCAGTTGCTTTGGACACACAAAAACTGTATTACAGAAACATACCACATACAGTCTTGTATCCTCTTGATACAATCTCCTCTTGATGACTTTAACACGATAGTCTTGGATGAGTCAGCGGGAGATCTGCCCAAGTAAAAACCTCAGAATTGCACCCTCCAGAATTATCTTCACCAAAATCCAGAGAACTTAACAGCCTTAATGTGTCCTCACAATACATTTTCTGTCATTCCAAAGATGAATTTTGGCTTACCAAAATTCTTTGGCTACTTAAATCAGGGACAAAAATAGTGGTGTCCACCAAACTGAAAGGAAAACAACAATCTCAAAGCCATTTGTCCTCTCAGTAATTTCAGACTTATGCTAAAAATACAAAGGCGGCATATGGCATTCATAGTGGGTCTCATCACTCCCTGTAGCACCAAATAAGAGGGAGGCAAGAGCAAGGTACAGATTTTGGTGGCTGAGTGTGATGCAAAAAAATGTGGGAGGGAAGAAGCTTCTGAATGGTACCAAAAAAGGATAGCAATGGGATGGGGCTTAGGTTTCGACTTTATGTTTTATTAAGCATGAAATGGTTTATTAATGAACAATAAACACTTTTAAAGGACCACTACTGACTCATACAATGAATATCAACTAAGGCAAGTGGAAGAAATGTTTCCAAGACCTTGTTTCAGACTGTTTACAGAGTTGGAGTCCCTTCCATGTCCTGGGATGAAATATTTTGTCCAAGGTCACATAGAAAGTCTAAGACATAGCAGGGAAATTATAGCATGTGTCAGACCACCATTCCACCTCCTGCTCACTCTCCTTCACCATCCTAGCACTATCCAACCACAAGGAAAAACTTTCCTTGCAACTACACAGGACAGACACATTAGTGAAAGGAGTGGCTTTCCCTGGAGAAAGGCAGAGGGAGCTCTAAGATATTCCTTGTGCCAGCTCACCTCATAACACTAAGTTTTTCCCAAACTATTCTGTTCCTCCCACACCTCACAGTCATCCCTTTTTATTTTGACCAAATATTTTACTACCCTCTTACTTACATGACTGCTATAAAGAGCATTTCTGTCACATCCACAGACTCTGAGGCCCTAAAGACCCCCAGGAATGCTCAGCTGCACTTGGCCAAAGGTCTCACAGTACCCTGGTGCTGGCTGTCCCCAGGGCTCTGCCCCACACCTGGCAGCCAGGCTGTTTTTGCAGCAGCAGCAGAGATTCCTCAGTGCAAAGCAGTGACAGAAGCTGGGGCCACCTGGCCCAGAGCTGTGCCTAATGTCACAAAGGGGATTTTGCCCAGGCTGTCCTTAAGAGGATTAGGGAATCATCTACTTGAACAAAACAACAGTTACATCTGCTCCTCCAGCGCAAGTTGTTCCTATCTACTCCCACAAAGCTCATTTCTGCTCTGTCCTGACAGCCTCTCCTATTACAGAATCCTGCCATGTAATGCAGACACTGGGGGCAGGACACAGGTGGAGGGTGAACATCAGATCAGGTGCATTCAGAGCTCATCCATTCCACAATACTAAGCAGCATCGCACAGAGCACATAAACAAATAGGCCTGGTTTTCAGAGGCTGGATATTCACAGCAAGCTGAATATGACTGACCAAACTCCTGAGGCTTCAGAGGTGATTTAGGAGGACTGTGGTGTGTTCACAATTTGTGAAAATGTAACCAATTATTCAGCAGTTTAAAGGAGTCAAACATTAAAACCCCCAAGTGTTATTCCAAATATACTTCCTATATCAGAGATTGAAAAATCTTCGTTGTGCAGATGTGTAGATATATAAAATGGTGCCAAACTGGCACATCTAAAAGAAAGATGAAAGGAAACCAAACTCCCTAAGGCAAGACCTAACACGTGTTTACTTTTCTTAGCTTTTTGAACTCTAAGATACATGCAGACCAGCCACCTTGATTTTTCCACCTTTCCATTGGCAAGAGATAAGATTATCAAAGTGCCTATAAATTGCTTTTATTGATTTTACAAATAGGAGTGCTTTTTTTCACTTTTTAGATTTTATAACTAGACTTGCAATTTAGATTTCAGCTATGGCTTCCTAAAAGAAATCCAGGATTGTCTGTCTGACCCCTAAACAAATTAACCCTAATCCTATAATACAGCACTCTTCCATAGGATTGAGCACCCTTTCACTCCCAAGGTGGTCCCACCAGGTCAGGGTTTAACCATTGTGCTCTTGCTCATCCCACCGGTGCCACTGCTGTTGCACGGATTAGTGATGGATTTCCTTTGCCAGGACTCAGCCCAGGATCATCAATACAACCATCCTGGATGCACAGAGCACAAGGGGATGGATGTGAGGAATCAGGGACAGAGTGAGCTGCAGCATGAATAGGGCACAAAGTGTAGGGAGGAACTGGACCTGGGAGGTGTGTGGTCTGACTTGTTAACAAAACCTCCTGTGAAACAGGTTTCTTTTGCAGTCCTAGTGCTTACATGCCCTTCCACCTCCAGAAGTTTTTCCAAAATATTTGACTAAAATATTCCACCAAAGCTGGATGCCCCTTCCCTGCTGCTGAAGGATTTGGGATTGCTCTGCCCTTTCACACAGCCTTCTCCAACCAAGACTTCACCTCCCTTCACCTCCCAAAAGGAAATTAATCCACTTCTTTCTACTCTTTCCTCATCAGAAACAGCTCCCTCTGCCTCAAGGTTCTTGTTCATCTCTTTTGGGCTCTATCAGGTGTTTCCACACCTTTCTCAAAGCAAGCTGACCAAAACTGAACATGCTGTGTTTGACTGCCATCACTGAGGGGTATACACCCCCACCCCCAGTCCAGCTGTGAATTTCAGCTGGCTCCCCTGAGCATAAAATTTCATTCTTTTGCAACAGAATTACATCATTTCTCATGAGTTTGCCTCACAGACCCCCACTGCACTAATATTTATCTGCACCCTTGAATTCTTCCATTCAAGAACAGCATTGTGCTGTTGTCTCCATTGAGTCAAACCTGACAATTCCAAATGACCTCCTAAACTTCAAGATTGTTTTGAGATTCCAGTAGGAAAATTGCTTCCAAGTTTGGTCTGCTGGTACAACAGGTAGTGCGCTTACCTTTCTTCAGATTTCACTCATATGAAGTGACTCCCTTCAAACAATTGTATGGATTTAATTGTATGGCTACTAGAAGAACTACACACAGGCATTTTTCAGATAATCTTATTTGATACAGTTGTTAGTTATATAATTTTTTTAAATATCTTTAAAAAAAAAATCACCTCATTTAATTCTCCAGTGGTTGTACCTCATAACTTTGTTTTAGAGCTCAGCTGCTCAGGGCAAGATAAATATTGTAGGCAGAGGGATCCTGCAAGTACTGGATCAATTGAGAAATTTTTCTCTGGCCAACTCATTGTTTTTAAAATTATTTATTTCACCTCAAATAAAAAAAATAATCCTTTAACATCACTCTTGACACTAATTCTAAAGGCTGCTCTTTGCTGCCCTCCTGGAGAGCCACTAATAAAAAAGCAGCAGCCTCTCGGATTGCAGGGAGTCCAGGCTCTCTCAGTAAAGTTTCATAAAGGAATTAGGAATTGCTCTGCTAGGTCAAGTCATTGATCCAGTTAAAGGATTGAAGACAGACATGGACACATAACCAGTTACTTAACTAATTACCCCCTAGCAAGCAAGCCACACTAATTGGTCACGTCCAAGCTCTCAGTCTGCTGAAAAATGCAGTAAAACACAAAGGCTGCTCTCCTCATGGAGGTGAATCTACCCCTGAGGGAAGGTTTGTTAGCAATACTCATTTCAGAAGCACACCACACCACGAGCCTACCCTAAGTGCATCTTACTTATTACACAAAGGATAATCAATACAGAGCAATAGTGACAAGTGGGCTACTTCACCAAATAAACATTTTAAGACTCTCCAGGAGAAGAGGCAGACCATAAAGGAGCTCTCTGGCTATTTCTGAGTTACCCTGATTGTAAGATTCTGAGTTACCCTGCCATAAGATTAGCACTGTGCTCTTTGCACTCCTGCTACAGCAGCAAGGAAAACAAGTGCTTGGCTCCTCACACCCAGTGAGGATCTTGATGCTGTCAGCTTGAGAAGCCATGTGGGGAGAAGACAGAGCAAATGCTTTTGCAGGACAGATTCCAGTAAGGACAAGAAGGAGCATCCCACTGGGGCTGGGTGCCTGGCTGGCAGCTGCTTGGGGAATACGGATCCATAGCAGTGAGTGCCTGACCCAGCAATGCCAGCAGTGATGAGCTCCTGTCCACATCTCCTAAGACACAAGTGTTTAATTGAAGTTAAGCTGTAATTTGAGTGCTCACCTGAGGTCTCCAGTAAGAGGAGAAATGCCACACCAGATCTCATCTCCACACAGAAAAAGGAGTTAAAGAATAAAAATAGTAGCAGACAGGTGCTCCAGTTCCTCAACTTGATTGAATTTGGCATGCGAAATATAGTAGGTTCAAAACAGTAATTACAGAATAATACCTATGAGAAAAAGACCCAAGTCACAAAAAGGAAAGCAATTACAAGCAAAATTAGCTGGGAAAGAGAATTAATGGAAAAATATGAGTGATGACAGATATATTTTACCAGATGTGAGAAAGTGACAATTATAGGGAAAAAAATTTCTCAAAAAGAGACTTGTTTCATGAAATAAATGAAATCTCCTAAAATTCAGAATTATATGAAAAGTGGGTGAAAACAATTTGATAGAATTATATAAGTTAATAGTCAGGAATTGTTTTAAAAGTTGATTGACAGCAGTGCACATTCCATCAGCCAAGTCCATTAATAGATATAAGTAGCTGAGCTGACAGGAAGAAACCAGCAGCCATGAGGACATTCAGGATAATTCCAGTAATGAGACTCTATGGAACAGATGACTCTCTGTTTGGGAGGAAGTTAGTCAAGGTATCCATAGGATCACTTGATGGACAGATGCACATCCAGTCACATCACCCGAAGAGAGACACAGCACACTAAGTGAAATGAAAGAACACGCTAATTAGGAAATGCAATCACTAGGAAGACTTAATAAATAAACAAGAGGTAATAGGAAGGCTGGCAGAAGACAGTAGAGGGCAAGCAGACTTCAAAGATACAATTTTGGTACACTCTGAAGGAAATACCCCTAATAAATAAATTCCGTGGGGAAAGGAAACCTGTCCATTTGAAAAATATTAACAAGTACTAATGAAAAATAAATTTGATCCATGTGGAAAGACATCAGTATGAAAAACTGAGTCATTGCAGTGCATGGTCAGCAAGGAGCAGGGAAGGAGAACATCTCATAGGAAGAGAGATCATTGTTGGGTTACAAGGGCAACTGAATGTAGCAGCCAGCAAGACCTGGGGACAGCAGACAGCCAGCATCCAGCCATCCTTCCCTTCAGCACTCTGCATTTATTTTTGTTAGAGATAATTCACGCAACTTTCAAGGCTCTTAAGATACATGAGTCTGGCACCAAATTTCATCCAGAACTGGCACCAAATTTCATCCAGAACTGGCACCAAATTTCCTGGGTTTTTTGCAAGCTTGCTACAGCTGGTCAGGAGTCTGTGATAACCCTGCATCAACACTGCCTGTGGATGCAGCACGTACCCAGGGGAAAGACCCCTGCACTTGCAATTCACACTTACACACTGCATGCCCTGTACCCACAGCACAATCCTTTCCACACATCAATCCAGCAGCCATCCAGGGGCCAAAAACAGTATGTTCCATCTTCTTTTACCTTCTGCCCCTCCCTTTCTGTATGTTTCATGGATAAATGTGAGAATTGAAGAATATCTTAACAACCACAAAACTGTTTATCGGCACTACCACAGAGCACACTCAGTCCATCCTGTTCCATCTCACAAGAAGAGAGGAAAAGCAGGCAGTGTGGTGGGCCATGTGTAAGGTGCAGAGCAGTTCCCAAGTGACACCTACTTCAGTGAGCAGCAGCAGCGACATCACTCCCCTGCAGCACCCAGAACTGCACTGAGCTGATGTTGGGAGCTTCAGGGAGAATCTGATCCAGCTCTGCTCTGACCTCTGCAGCCTCCCCATCAGCTCCATTTGCTCCAGTGAGTTGACAAGACTTCTTGCAGCAGCACAGCACTAAACTCAACACCTCCAAGTCTTCAGCAGTTAAGAGTTTGAATTAAGAATATGCCAGAATGCCCAACTCTGCACTGGAGGTGGGATTTGCATGTCTGTGGGGATCTCATCAATAAAGCACAGTTTTGTGGAAATCTATAAAGTGTTTCTACAACTGAGGAAGCACTTGAGAGGACAAGAAGTGCAACACATGAACACCCATTTTGTGAATGCAAATACCTCTTTTTTATCTCTGTGCAGTTTGCTTTCCTGTACATACTAATGGAGGGAACAAAGAGGCACTGCACAACAGGTATAATGGAGCCTGAAGGAGGCAACACCAAATATTTAAGAAGGTACCTTCTGGACTGAGAGGCAAGAAGTCTGCTTGTGACGTCAACCTGCATGAGATGCTGGTATACAGACTGTGTCTTCTTGTAAATAGCGGGAAGCCAGGTACATGGGTATCTGCAAGATGTTCAAATCTCTAACAGAAGGCTAGGAGCTTAATGTGAAACTGAAAAGCCTTTGGTTGTTGAAAGTGGGAAGGAAGTGGTTCTTTTTGTGAGGCTTCATCAGCGTCATGGTAATGCCAGTGTTTCAAAGAGAACTTCTTACTTTCAGCAGAGGAGACAAAAACCCAAAGATGCTTGATCAGGATAGGTCCTGCAGCTTCCCTGTAGGTGGGATGATGACAGTGAGGAAGCTGCACAGTCTGTCTGTGTGCCATTCACCTGGGGCATGCTGCACAGCGAACCACGATGGTGATGCTGCTGGGCACCACTGCACAAGTGGTGCTGCACTTGGGAGGATCACAAAGGCAAACAATTTGGAAAATTTGTGAAATCTACTGAGGCTTCTAATGAAAGAAGATTTGGAAATCTGTTAAACATGGATAAAAATGATGAGGTAGTTCCTAATACCTTATTAACTACCAAAAAAAAAAAAAAAAAAAAAAAAAAAAAAAAAAAAAAAAAAAAAAAAGAAAAAGAAAAAAAGCAATAGGCACCGTTACAGGTAACACCACACACCACAGAACCCAAAGTCACCCAACTGCAAAGTCACCCAACTTTACAACAAAAACATGTTGAGAAGGATAACAGAATCACAAAATCTGTCAACTAAAGCCACGATGCAAAACAAGAAATAAAAGCATTATTCAGACAAAGTTGGATTCACTTACTGTTTATGCAATATAGCTTCCCATTTGCACTGGGCCACAAAAGTGGCTGTCAGCTCACATGGCAGTTACGGCAACTCCTTCCCTTCACTCAGGCCTAGGTTGCAAAACCTTTGCCCATCATGTTTACATGCCTGGCAGCTTGTGCACAGACACAAAATACACCATCTAATGAGCTGTGTATAATCTGTCCCTCATGGTTATTAACTCAGTTCTTGTAACAACACAGCTCCCAGAAAGCAACACCACAATGCACCCTCTCCTGTGGATGCAGTAGCATTTTGGAGAACCATGAGCCTTGAAAGGACTCTGATGGAAGAAGGGTGGAAATTATTTTAAAAGCATGTAACCCTTCATATCACATATTGAAGGCCCATGCTAAAGAAACTGTTCTCTGACTGGGGAATGCTTATGCCCTTCACAACCTCATCAATGCCATTTTTAATAGAGCCAACATCCTCAAAAGGTGTTTATTTTCTCTCTGGTCACTAATCATACTGCCTCTTCACAGGAAGAGAAAAAAAGATCATGGCCAAAAATACATTTTACTCTCCTGGACCCAAACAGGGCACTTGCTCCTGGGGACCTGCATCCAGCAGAGCAAGGAACACACCTGACATGCTCCATCAAACACAAGACTAATCCTTTGCAACTGAGATCTTATACGCCAAACAAGATGGAGGTTACAGACAGTAACATGCAAAGATGCACCCCAACCCAAGCAGCTGTGAAACACTATCAGATTCAGCACAGATTTGCCTCCTGAAGGCCCCAGGGCTCCTAGGAGATAACACTTCTCACAGAAGGATAATGCTGCAGAGCTCAGCACTGCACAGCCATGCATTGCTAACCTCCAGAGCACCATAGATATGGTAGATATCACACTCAAGATCACGCTCAGGAAATGTATCTTTGCTCACTGCTGGCTGTTTTCTGGTCAGAGTTGCTTTTCTGAAGTCACTTTTACATACCAAAACATTTTTTGTGTATGATTCAGAAACATGCTATAGTAATAGACAGGAGACAGGGAGTCTGCCCAGCTCCGTTCAGTTTTCTCTCTACCAGCTGCTGTGCAGAGCACAAGCAATTCAGGAATCATGGCAAAAACATTTTTTCTAAACAGTCTTATGGTCTATTGAGAGGAACGGAAGTTTATTACCATCAATGACTCACTGCCTGTTGAAGCTTTTTCCTGGACGAACTGCATTCTACATTATTATGTTCCAGTAACAATAAATTATTAATAGGCGAGGGAATTCATAGTTCGCCTCACAAAAATGTAACCAAAAGCAAGAAAAGTATGGAATATGCTATAGAGATTAAGTTAAATATTTCATTTCTGCTCCTCTGATGTGCAAGAATTACAACCCTTCAAAATAAATTGCACTCATAGTATGTCAGAGGATATGCACGAACACGTATTATTGAAAAGGAATTGTGTTTATAGTGTAGCTAAAAAAAACATTTTTTCTTCTGTCAGTTGCTGTAGTAAGTGCAGAAAATTTGCTTTCCCCAATGCAGCAAACAAGTGAGATCTTGAGATACTTGGTATACAATTCCTGACCCTACTAGCCCTCCTCTATGATCCCTGACAAATCATCACTTCCCTCTGCCTATCCTCCAGCCTGTAAACTAGGAATAACACTTTTCACTTCAGCAGAAAGATGTGAAAATAGCCTCTGTTAATGATTTTTAAGGCCACCTTTAGCAATAAGGGAGGCAGGAAATGTGATCTTAAACCAAACAGCACCAATTAGTTAGGTGATTGCTACATGGAGTAAGGAGCTGACATCACCTTGGTGTTAAAAAATAACGTTCAGTCTCCTGGTTCTCTGCCATTGGCTGTCTTTGGAGTTCAAGCTGTATAAAGAAGATTTCCACACTATCATGCTTGAATCTTTTGAGGATTTTTCCAACTATACAGCAATGGGGGAAATTCTGCAGATTATCTCCCAAGTTTTAAAAATGAAACCTACTTTAATACCTGGCTCACACTCAAAACTCTAGAGTTTCATACTACACTAGCTAGGAATAGGAAAAAAAAAAAAAAAAACTTTAAATTTGGAAAAGATACCTTGAGCTTCATGTCACTCTACATCTGAGTCTACCAAAACAAGGCTTCACCCAAAAACTGACTCACCCCTTAACTCTAACAGCACTTTGTCTCTTCCATCTATGTTTATCCATCTCATGATCCATTGTGGTTCTGTGGTTCTGACCAGCACTGTAACATCAAGGTACTTGTGAGTGTGTGTGCACCCTCGCACTCTGGTGGAAACAGTCCCTGTTTCACAGGATCAGCTCTGAGGCCTGTGGCCACCACAAGGAAGAGCCTCTCCCCCTCAGTCCGTGCAGGAAGTGATCCATCTATTCACTGCCACTGAGGTATGACAGACACGGAGCCTATTTACTGGAACGATCCAGATTCAATAAAGCAAGTTCAAAATATGCCAGATGTCAGCTCTTTGTTTACAGACAGAGCAATGCAATTTGAAGGCATCTGTAACTATTGCTCACTCTAGAAGTGGGAATTTTAAAGGAAAATGTGGGTGGAATGGGAGAGTAAACTTCTGTGGTTCTGACTGTCAGTTAGACCAAGTGCTAGTGAGGAAAAGATTAGGAAAAAAGAGCAAATGTACAAAAGCTCATCCCACCCATCTGAGTAAGCAGGCAAAAGCAAAGGGCTTGGCTGCTCAAAAATGGTGTGGGAAGATGCAGTATGAACAGGACTGAGGAGCTCTTAGAAGCACCCCGCTGCCTCTATCCCTGGAGCCAGGACAACTCCCACACTGCCCCATCCGTCAAGCACAGAACATGAGCTAATTCCAGCAGATCCTCCAAAACTTACTGATTTAACAAATGCTGAACAGACAGAGTGCTGAGTGCATCAGATGTGCTCTGGCTCCTCCAATTCCTTCTTAATTCATCCTTGAAGAAATCTTGGAATCACTGCGTGGCTAAAACCCTGGACAGGCAGCTGCAGCACTCACAGGACTGTCTTGAGATCCTCTACAATAGTTCAAGGACCAGGGAGTAGGATCTTTTCCTGTGATGCCTTAGGTTTTAGCTAATATATTTTTTAGACTCTGTGCTGTTTCACTGTGTAGTTTTAAGTTTCATGTCAAGTGCTACTAAGCTCTCTTCATGGTGTAGATAGACAAAACAATTCCTTCTCTAGTTTGAAACCAAGGACAACTTTGAGGCCCAAGAATGAAAACAATGGTGAGGTGAGAAGAAAAAACGAGGATGGAGCTTCATAACCTGAAGCTGTGGTTGGACAATTGACTCTAATATGCTAATGGACCAGAACTTATAAAAGTGTGAGACCTCGTGACCCAGGTGTCCACTTTGGGGTGCATTTTGGGTGTGGTCCATCTAGACTCTTGCGTGGCCCAAGAGTACCCACTGAGACCTTTTAATAAATACCTACTTTATCCTTTTGCTCTGTCTAGTCTTTGTTCCAGGTCAGCCTCCAGAAGGCATCACCTGTTCCTGACATGTGACATTTCATTCTCTTGTAGCAAGTATAATTCAAATGTTTTGTTAAGTAGGGGTGGATTGCTGAACTAGCAGGAGATTTTTATAAAACACCTTGAGCAGGAATACAAGTTATTATAAAGAATTTTAAAAAAAGCTGTGTGGAAAAAAAACATTTTTTCATGGCAAGGCAGATTTCCATTATCTTAAAATCATCATTAGGATGTGAAAACAGTCTGAAACATTTGAGATGGCATGGAAATAATTTATACAGTGCTTAAAACACCATTTATGGAAGTTTGGTTGGATGGCTATGAAATGATAAGTACCTACCTATAGAGACAAGTTTACCTTCCAAATTCATGAGCAAATTTATTGGACAGCTGTATTAAAACCAAGTTTATTTATACTGAAAATAATCTTGGGAGGAAACAGAATTTTTCTGGCATCTGAAAACTTGTCATTCATGCTTTACTGAACAAATAAAAATAAAATAGGCTCTTCCAGTGATGAATGCATATCCAAGTAGTATCATATTCCAAATGTGCTTAGTATCTGCCATAGAACAAGTGTGCAATGGATTTCCAATAAATAAAGTTATTTTAACAAAAGAAGACATGGAAAGAAGGAAGAAAGAAAGCACTCTCACCAGCAGCAGCTGAGCAAAAGGAAGCTTTTGTACCACCAGTGAATGGAGAAAGATAGCATTCAAGGGAGGTGTACATTCATAGTTAAGCATAAGGGACAACAGTTTAACTTAAAAGTCATATGCAAGTGAAATGCATTTTATTTTTTTTTCTACTGTTGTCAGAGGCAAATAGTACCCAGATCTCAAAGATGGAGAACATTTCACATTTTGAACAGAGCACAGCTCACCAAACCCTAATTCCCAGCATACCTTCAGCAGGAGCTGAGAGAACTCATTTCCCCTTTCGCCATGGAATAAGGGTCACAGATTTCAGGCCACGGAAAGATGCACATTTAAAAGACAAGTTCATACAATTAGCAAGTTAATGAAAATCTGAAGCCTATAGAAAAAGAGAACTCACTAAGGACAACTCAACATGCAAAAGGGCCATTCCAGGCTTCTTTCTGCAGGATCAAAATCCTCCTGAGCAGCAGGGTATGAACAGCTGTGGAGAGGAGGAGGAGGAAGGAGGGCAGCAGCAGGGAGCTGCTGAGCAGAGCCAGAGATATCCCACCACCTCTCCAGCCTGTTCACAGCCATGACACGAGGATCCTGTTAGGGTGGTGCCTGCCCACAAGCACCTGACTGGGAGGGGGGAGCAGCTCTTCCTGGTAAACTTTGTAGAATAGTATTATGCCCTACAGAAGAAAAGCAGAAAGTCATAGTCATGGAAGTTCTATGAAAAATTTTGGCTCAACACAAATTTTATTTTCTTATGCATTTCACCTTTCCAGACCCCATTCACATCATGACCTGTTCCTACAAACTGGGAGCAAGTAACAGGCAGAGCCTGGGACCAAATCTGGCTCATTGTGTTTCCTCAAACTTGTTCATTGCCCCCACAGCTCCCCCAACATAGCCCTGTGATCCATCACAAGAATATCCCAACCCCACCAGGGTGGGGATGTCCCACAGCTGCCACATTACACCAGTGGCTGTTATTCCAAATAAGGGAACTTGTTGCAAACTCCCTTCAAGCTGCCTTGTTCTGGCTGGTTTATGTTAGGGAGACAAGACTAAACAGACCTTCATATTTTCAGAATTAACCACTAAAAATGAAAAATTGATTGTTTGTTTCCAGAGTGCAGATGAAGGGGAGTCCTGCGGCCAGCGGCCTCTTTTGGAAACCACACCACAGTGAATGCAGCACCGGGTTATCTCCTTTCTCTTAAGAGTCTTTGGGATGGATTCAGTGAGGAGTAAACACGTGTGAGCTCCAAGTCACATTCTGGTGCAACCACACGCCTCTCTCCAGTTTCTCCCAGTGTGAACCAGGCTTAGTGTGTGGCCCCACAGCAGTTTTTCTGTTGTATTTCCCCATTATTTTTGCCAGGGTGACAGTCAGGTTGTTATTTTTTTTAAGCTGATTTATTAAATGTCAGATTAAGGGAAGTTTCAATGCTTTCCAGCAAACTTGCACCACATAGGTTCTTTTAACTGCTGTCATGAATGTAAATCAGAACTGGTCATTTCATTTCCTTCTTACTATTTAAGTGGTTTCAGTTGTCTTTCGAACTATCAGGATTGCTATTTAGTGCTGCTTGAATTAAGTATTTTTAGGCTGTACTCCTTGAACAGATGCATTCTTACTCTATCTGACCACTAATCCACATGGAAGATATATGACCACTTTTTATGCAACACTGAGCTCAACCTAGTATTACCATGTCTCAGCAGAGCTTATTTACAGAGGTTCAGGCTAGGCAAACTGAATTCACCTCTGCCTGCCACATGGACATATGCTCACATCCCAGCTGTCAGGATCTGGGTATTGCCCACTTAACTCTTCCTTTGCTTTTCCCCATCTCTGCACAGCCACAGGCTGTTTATTCAAACTTGATAAACACGATGAGCCTCAACGTGGCAAAGAAATATGGAAAACAAAGACAATACTGCCCAGGATGTGACATTTATTCAGCAACAGAATTTCAATAGAGTGCTTGCAGCTAAACAAAGAGGGAGAGAGGGAGAAGAGAAACAAGGAAAGGTCCTACAAGCCAACAAGGGGACAAACCCCATCATTCACAAAAACTTAGAGGAAACTCTTCCTCAGAGCCTCTTGCATAAATCAAGACTAAATTCCATCAATACAATTAACACATTATATGAACAATAATTAAGCTACTGAGAAGCCTTTTTCTTCCCTAAAACCCAGTGCAGTGGGCTGTGAGCTCCCCACCCCCCTGTGGGAAAACACTGGGGCTGCAGCAGACAGAAAAGCCAGGCAGCATCCCAGATAAGGATCCATTCCACCGTTACTGCTATGCAGGGAGCACGACCTGTGTTACTGCTGGCTCCCTGGAGACACAGACAGAAGTCACCATACCAGCAAAAAACAATTAAAAATAGTCTGGAGGATCACTGAGTAGCAGCAGTGAGCTGCAGGCAGGAGAGGCAGCAAGAGAGCTTGGAAAAGACCAAACTCCTTATCAGCTTCCTTCCACGTCCGTTAAGTCCAGCCATGTTTTCAAAGAACACATCAGGACCATTTCTGGTCGTGTTTATTTGAACTGCATGTATAAATACCTCATTAGAGAAAGAAACAGCATTTTGGATCACAAATTGCTTCTTCTTTATCCCCAAGCCCATGGCTCAGACACACAGCGACACGGAGGGCACAGGCACGGCTGTGAGCACAGCTACTCAACAGGCAGCAAACCAGGCCTCTGTGCTGCCAAATTAAAAGCAGAAATGCAGATGGGAAAGGTGCCTCTTCTCCCTCTGGCCAAACAGCCACCTGGCACAGGAGGGGTCAGACTGATACAGTAACATGAATGCAAGAGACCCATTTAAAGTTCAATGCAGCTCTTCCCAGGAGACATCCCATACAGCTCTGGCTGCACACAGACACATGTACCCACAGATTCCTCCTTTTTTTATTCAGTGCTCCTAATGTGCTCTATAATCAAGAAAACTATTTAAAAACATCAATTTATTGTTCTTAATGCTTAGCTTCAAGATAGACATACAACAAGAAAACACAGGTTTGAAAGGAGACAGCAGCAAGTACGTGAGCATAATGCAGGGACTGGGATTTTCCATCTGTCTCTGCCAGGAATTCACTTTCTCCTGTGGATTATGTTTGCACATGGCAGGATCTAATCTAAATGGAGAAAATTGTGTAGATTGGTGCTTGCTTTCACCAGAATTACATTTTAAAGGCCAGATGCTGCTGTTTGCTGCAAGTCTAAAGCAGCACTGCTGAGGGATGGCACAACTTTCAATTTACACCTGTGTCTCTCACAGCAGAACCTGGTTCAATAAGCATTGGGACCTCAGATCCAAAACATGGTTACAGGTGAAAAACAGCATGATGGGGCTTTTCACTGCTGCATAATCTCCCCAAAGTACATCAACAGTAATTTCAAGTAGCACTATGCTCACACAGTCCTTTCAATTGTGAAGTTCTGGGATATCTTAATTCAAGCAAAACCTGATAATATTGGTATAATGTCTTAAACCATACAGTGAATGTCAGGCTAATAATTCCTTAGAATCATTAAGGTTAGAAAAAACCTGTGTGGTCATCTAATCTGACACTTCTGACACATCTAATTCCACCACTTCCCTGGGCAGCCTGTTCCAATGTTGGACCACTCCTTGAGAGAAAAAAGTCTTTCTGGTGTCCAGTCTATACCTGCTCAATCAAATTTTGTGTTTTTCAGCTCAGATGGTGAAAGTGCAATACTTGAAGAGATGCATCTAAGAGTAATTTTAGAATAGCCCTTAGCAAACACCTCCATACTTCCATCTGTGAGCCATTTCACACTGGGAAGGCAAAATCCATCTTCTTCACTTCACAAGCACAAGCAGTTCTCATTAATTCAAGGCAAACTCATATGGAATACAAGGTGGAAGAAGTTGAGTGCCTACACACAGAGAGACAGATATGTGGGTATCTGTGTGTGTATGCATGCTGCCAAAGTCTGACAGATCCTGCTGTGACCACTTCTCCTAATTTACTATTACTTCCAACCCCCTCAGTTTCACAAACAATTGTTTAATCAGAGAAGCATTTTGAGGCAGTTTTAGTTCTGCAACAATGCCTAAAAAAAAAAAAAAATCTAAAACTGTTACAACCAAGGTGGGGGAAAAATGTGTATGGACTAAAATAATCTCTGGAGCTCTCACAGAGCCTTTTAGTAGGCAATAAAGTTGAGGCTTTAGGAACAGGTTGTTAAGATGAGGATAAACACTCTCACACCACGGGTGAGCCAAACAAGCTCAGTGCTTTGGGGCAGCTGTAAATCCCAGCCAGACAGGAGGCACCGGCCATCCGGGTGTGCGCAGCAACAGTGACAGATGGCGGACACGGGAGGAAGGCCCCGCACATCCTCCTCCTCCTCCTCCTCCTCCAAGGCTGAGTCATGACACACGAGCCTTGGAGAGACGAGTCAGATTAAGGTGGTTTCACACTTAGGCACCACCAACCAGGCATTTGAGAGAATTGCCAGCATAGCCAGGGCATGATTTCCCACCTTTGTTCATCCTTCTCTCCTGCTGCACTTGCCTGCATTTGCCCAGTCTTTGTTCCGTGCAGGAGAAAAAGGACTGCTGAAGGCACAAAGTCTGGCTCTTTGTACATTTTAACTTACTGGCAAATGTCTCATATCATAAAGTGTGACAAGCAGTGGATAGGGATGCCCAAGGTCACACCAAAAAGCCACTGGCAGAGTGGGACTTAAGTCCCGAGGTTTGGAAAAGCCGCAAAATAAGAAGTACGTCTGGGTGCAGTCAGTCAAGGGTCCAGCAGGACCACAGCGCCAGAAGGAGTGGCAGCCATTTACCCCCAGATTCTGAAGAGTCTGAAACCTCATTCTTATTCTCCTTTTGGGGAGAAAACAGCTTTCTTCAATTGTCCATTATTTTCTCTCTCACACCAAGCAGGGAACAAACTGTACTTTTTGCTTCTGATTCGCAAATATTAAATCCCCTCTTCCCACTATTGGTGACTCATGAAAGTGACTCATTCACCTCTAGATAGCTTTATTTCCTACACATTTAAAATACAAAGGGAAAAAAACATATTGGCTTCTTGGAAAAAAAAAATAGCCTTTTCTCCTACTCGTCAGCTTTTGCTTATAATATGGATTAAAGGAGAGTTCATCTCAGACTCCAGATGCTAAATTGCTCCTCTGTGTGGTCTACAAAGCCAGCAAAGTGATGGCACAGAAGGCCTCCTGCCCTGGCTGTAAGCACATTAACTCTCCCCACTAGAGGCTGCTGAAGCAAAAGTACTGTGACAGTCCTGCCCCTTGCAGGTGGCCACAGGCTTCCCAGCAAGCAAAGCCAGAGCTCTAGAAGGAAAACTAGAAAATTGGAGGAAAAGAAAGATTATTGTGCAGGTTTGTTTTTTGTGGGCTTTATAATGCTGAGAGGCTCTGCAGTGAGTCACTGATTCACAGGGGCTGTACTTAAGCAGGCAGTGGGGTGACAGAGGGTGGGAAAAGAGGGCACTGACAGCACCATGCACATACAGCCTTGTGGGGAGATAAGGGGAGAAGACCACGGTGCCGTTCTTCAGGAGGTTACGGTGCTTTCTGCTGCACAAAACACCTTGCCCCATTGATATGAAGGGCAGAGAAAGGGATTTCAATCTGAAAGTACTGAACTCAAAGCAAGATGTCTGAGCAAGAGAAAAGAGAGCAATATTAAACCCCTGTAAAGATCCCAAGAGGATCAAGACCTGAAGACTTGGTGCATTTCACTGAATCATCATGCACAGCCTTGTCAAGCCAATATTTGTGCCTTCATCCTCCTCTCCAGAATCACACATCCAGCTCTCCTTAACGTATAACCTTTGTATGAAGTGAGAAAAGGATTTTTTTTTTCTTTTTGAGAGGATGCTACTACTGAATAATTATCATTGCTAGTTAGGATAACAAAAAGTTAAAAAATAGAGAAATTACCCTGTCTGCAGCAGAGGCAAAGTGACTGATTCTTATGTTTAAGGGAATCAAAGAGAAAACTTGCAGGTAAACATATACCTGTAAATTCACCACCTCTGTGTCCTTCGCAAAGCAACTCTTCAGGTCACACATTACACTGAAAGGAAACAAGAGCCACAACCCCAGACACAAAGCTCCAGCACAATTATACAGTTCTCATTCAAGGATCTTATTTCACTGCTACACGAAAAAAACACAACAGCCTCCAGGCTAACAGCAACCATTGCTATTTCCCAAGCATAGGTTACACTTGGGGTTTATTATTCCAATCCACTTTTAAGCTGTAGAAGTCCCCTCCAGTCAAGCATCAGAATGCCAACCATCAACAAGCTTATGTTTACTAATACTCTTGCACTGTGATAAGCATTGAATGGATACGTCTTTATGCAAAAAGGGAAAGAGGCATAAAGGGAAAAAATCCATGACGTTTTCCAACAGCACACATCTCTAACTACTGACAGCTGGAGGGCAGGATAAATCCACTTTCCCACTGCATAGCAGCTACCACTTTCTTTGGTATCCTAGATTCAGAAACACATTTTTATCACCTGAGACAGTGTGATATATTAGGAGAGATGGTACAGTTGGTATCCAACACTTGGCCAGTTTGCAGCCCAGGAGGAAACTCAGGAGCTAGGTTCAAACACAGAGGCTGAGCCTCATCTCTGCTTACAAACTTGGCTGAAGTCCCAGCTGAAGAGACAACATAGCAGCAGGCATCAGCAGAGAAGCTCCAAGCAAACACCACACAGGAACTGTCCACCAGAGAGCCACAGTGAGGCTCATCCTGCACTATCTCCTGAAAGCACAAATCTTATCATGGTGCTTGAGGGAAAAGGAAGAGCATTCAATACTGAAATATTAATAAAATTAAGTGTGACTAGAGGCTTTCCTCCCCATGAGTTTGAGTAGTAAGTCTAAGATATTTGAGATTTCTGATTTAATGTAAGATATCCGTGATACAGAGCTGTTACTACCTTTAATCTTCCAGGCTCCAAAAGAGTTGCCAGAAAGCATTATTTTTAATGCACTCTCACACAGGGATAGAGTTTCCAAGGCAGCTGCCAAATCTAGCAAAGGTTTGCACTTTTCCTTTCCAACATTTTCTTAGAAAGCTGGAAATAACATTACTTTACTTAAGTGGCCATTTTAATTAATTTAGTTTTGCTTTGAATACAACAACCAAAATGAAAGAGAATTAAGCTGAACTGTTGGGAATTTAAAGTTGTCTCTTTAAACACAGAGCTCACTAAAAGTTTGACAGGCAAATCATAAAGATCTATAGGAGACCATTTTGAAAAGAGTACACATTGTCCAAGGGAGAGCTTGTGTATTTCTTACTGCACCAGAGCACATGGACCATAATTCTAGAGGGGGCACTTGGCTTGCTGTAAGATAAACTCCAACAACACTGGTTATTAATACTTTGAAAGCCAGAGCCCGTTCTCATCCAAGTAAATGAGAACCAAGTTAGCCTTTATGATGTATTCTTTGTCCTAAGAAGCATTATTTAATTGAAAATACAGCTGGCAATTAGCCTGGGCTATGGATGAGAAACTGCATAGTTGCAGTTAAAAGCAGAGCTCCCAATATCTCCTTGATGATAAAGGTAGACCTTTCCTGAGCTAGTCACACAAGAACATGTCAAGTGTCTCTCCAGGAAAAAAAAAAAAAAGGTGGAATACCTCAGCAACCAGAGGAGGCAAATGGAAATCAAATGTGTTAGTGGAAGGCAGCACTTCTCAGCAGTTACTGCACTGAGGGGAGAGAAGCCAGGTCTCAGAGTTTAAACACCCACACGGCCAGGACCAGGCAGCTTCCTGTGCTCTCTGATCGGATGGAAAGGGAAGAAGAGTGTGAGGTGGCATTAATATGCAGATTGAAAGAGATAACTCAGCCACCCATTCTAATTGACTCCAATTAACTCAGCAATCAACTCCAATTAACTCCACCCAAAACAAAACAATTGCAAGCTTTTAGTGCCATAAGGTGTGCCTGGGGAGGTGCAGGAAGGCACAGCAATGAACCTGCCATTACCCACCTGCTCAGAAACAAGCCCTGTCATTCGGCACTTGATGCTTAGCCAGGTTTATCACCTATCTCCGGCTTCTCTTAGTCATCAGATAAAAAACCACACTAACCATTACTGCTGTCCAGGGCTGCAGAGCTCTCTTAACACTAGGAAATGCTATTAATGTAGTAAAGGAGAAACAGATTGCCTGGGCTGCCATCTCTCTGACTGCTAGAGAGGCAATCCCCACATTAAAGATGGGAAGGAGCTGAAATGCATCAAGCACAGATGTTCAGGATATAGAAACAGGGTATTTAACAAAGCTTAAAACAGACCCAAAGGTGTATGTTTGCTAGTCCCTTTGCATGGGTTCAAATGTTACCCAATGACATCTGCAAACCTGGCAAATGGCAGAAGGGAACTTTCTGTGCTGGTGTATTTTCCTCTTCAAGATAGATAAAATCACTACATCAGTCATGCTAGAGCTGAACTGCCACAGTTCTTTTATTATTTACCAAAACTGTTATCAGCCAGGTTTGTGCTATTATCATACAATTACTCAGATACCCAGAAAATGCAGTATTATGGAAATGCTGTTATTCCCCAGCTTGTTTTTCCTTCTCTCTTTTACAAGGTTCTTTCTGTGCTGGCTGCCCTGCAGGAAACCACAGGAGTCAAGTTCTATGCAGGGATCTCACCCTGCAGGCTTGAGGGGCTGCTGGCTCTCACAACACTGCTCTCCTGAACCAGCCCCCACCCTTTTAAACCAACTTATTTTTTGAACCTAAATAATTCAGAGAAGAACATAAGGTTTTTTAAGATAGATATGTGTTGTTCAGCAGCCATTTTATTTCCTACAATAGCCAACCCACACTAGTCCTTTGAGCTGACTCAACAAAGAAAGCACTCCTGTTTTCTTTGCAGAATACTAATATGGTCTTAGGAAGCAAGTTCCTAAATTGAAGCTCACAAAGGCAGCCTCTGATGTGAAATGATGAAGAGGCAAAGTACTGTCTTGCAAGTATCTCACTGTTCCACAAACCCAGAATCGTGCCTAGATATCTGTGCAAGACAGGAGACAGGTTCCAGTGGTAGAGAAATGGATGGAAGCACTTACAACATGGCTGCCTTGTTGGCTCCTCCTGCTGAATCCCTGATGCACAGATATATTCTTCATTCACACAGATGTGAAAATCACACCCCTGGGAAACCAGCCTTCATAAATCTACAAGGGACTGCCCTGCAAATCAGCACACACACTGTCATCTCCAGGAGGAATCTGCTTGCACAGAGGGCAGAAGAGGTCTCAGCAGGAGGAGAATGTTTCCTAAATCATTTAAAAACTCATCAGATTCAGGCAATAAGCTGGTCAAATGACAACCCACATCCTGAGTTCAGTCTTCAGTACAATCCCCCCAAAGAAATTTAACATTCAGCAAAGCCACATGAGACAATCCTTCCACACTGACGGCTCAGCTTCTCTCCCCAGCCAGACCATCCACCCCATCCCTCGCCTCAGGATACAGCACATGGCAAAGCAACTCCATTCAGGGATGCAAATGGAAACTAACTTCTCAAAATAACATGATTGGGGGGGGGGGGGGAGGAGCGGGCAGGAAGGAATTGTTTTTTCAAGTGAAAAAGATTCTCTTGAGTGGCTACCAGGTGTAAAATGGGAGCCTGCAGCAGACCCAACACTGACCACCTCCAACCTCCTTTGAATTCACACTGAGTCACTAATTTGGGTCTAAATGACAGCAGCAGGAACTGGGAACTGCTGGTTCTTTCCTGCAGTTTGTTTCTGGTTAGAATTATACCATAACATCAACAATGCATCTCTAAGTCTCTCCTTCCTTCATCCCTACATATAAGTATTTTGAGGTGCAGAGAGGTGAAGTGCCTTCGTATCTGCATGGGGGAACTGGGAACATCAAGTACAGGGATTTATCTCCACTAAGTCCTGCTGTGACTAGTAGACCATGCTGTCTCACATTACCAAGCAGATTTCTGCAGCATTCAGACTCTCTTCTCCTGCAGAGATTGCAGCAAAGGAGATAATGGGAACAGAAAGTGCCTCATGCTCATTGGGAGTGCCCACCACCATGCACATGTCCAAATCTAGAGTAACAAACAGAGAGATTGTTCCTGTCCCACTGCACTTCACCTAACCACAGTGGTCCTGGCTCCCTCAGGAAACTGGATTAAAGCAGCAAGAAAACTGCCCAGGATACCACTTTACTGGCAGTAGACAAACAGCCATTTGCCAAAAGACTACTAAATTTAATCTTTATTTACACCTGCTGTTGATTTCCTGAGGTTAGATGCTGGTCAATCAAACCATGAAGCACAATTCAGCACCTCCCCCAGAAAGTTTAAAAGTCATCTTCAGATAAAATACAGGGACTTGTACCAAAGCAATACTGCAAATCATGCTTCCAACACTATTTCCCATGCTTCTCTTTTTTTCTTCCTTTCTGGCACATCACCACCCACATGAAAGCCAAAAAGAGACTGTAGTACCTGGTTACACAAGGGGAGCCCATCACAGTCGCAATTCAAAAGCTTCTTCCATAATCCAGCAAAAATATTTTAATCCAGAAGTCTCATTATAGATTGGCTGACACGTCTACCCATCCCCACAGCTGTCCATCCACTACTACAGCAGCCTCATCAAGTGCAATGAGAACTGTGCTGTTGCATGTCCCTGGTGCATTAGTGAAGATATTACATCCAGCTGCACAGCATAAAGCTACAGAAAACAATTTCATTAGGGTCCCATTAGGCTTAGACTGGGTTGGTCTTTTCACATGCAAGGGCACAATAGGGAATAGCTTTGGGCAATAATTTGAATGCATTGCTAAAACCATTATCTAAACTACAGATTCATATTTACAGGCACGGGCTTCCACTCATCCCACAGCAGCCTACAGGGCACTTTGGGATCTGATATTTAAAGCATTTGGTGTTGGCAGCAATGCTCCTTCAGGAGCTTTAGGCACCACAGGGACACGAGGTGCATTCATACAAATCCACTACTTTCCAAACAGCCCCTGGAACCTGCCACTAGGGTGGGGAAGGGCTCAAAGAAAGAATATCTGAAAAATCAGTCTTGTTTTTTGCTATTTGCAATTGCCCATGACACTACTGGTCTACCCTGACTCACTAAGAAATATTAAAGTCACAGGTTCTTTATTGTGCTGATTCAGAGTAACCCAGTACAGGAGATGGCACAAGCCTAATGATCCAAGCTCAAGAGATTTTTATTTTTAAAGTGATGATTCAGTGTATCCATTCAGCTAAATAGAAAGCCCAGTGTCATCATAAAGCTGTGATGATATTCTGGAAATACGGTCTCACTGGAGGAACACATTGTAATTTTATATCCAGCTATTTAAGAAGATGAGGCCAAGCCCTGAGTGACAGACACTTTGATGAAACAACACATGAATTAAACATAATTGTACTAGAAAAACAGTAAAACAGAACTAATCATTGAGGGCCCTGTGTTGTACCACGAGCAGTGACATTTGCATTGGCACAGGGCATTCCCATCCACAGAGCTCCAAATCCTCCATGAATATCAGTAATTAAATAGTCAGTCACACAGCCAGAAGCAGACAGGTTTTGCCACATCCAGTTTTGCAGAGAGTGAGGTTGAGATCCCGCCATGACCCACAGGACCCCCAGCTGCCTGCTTGGCCCTGTGTGCTCCCTCCTGTCCGGGCAGGGAGAGGGGCTGCACCTCCTCTTTGCTCCTTGGAATGGCCACTTTGCCCTTGGCTTTATTAGGCTATTCCCAGTGGAAAAGATACTGCATGCTACAACTAGATTCCTCCCAAAATTCAAACCTAGGACCTGCAGTCACAGTCTTACTAGGGAAGACTCAATGTATTTTCCCTCACAAAATTAAGATGTAATTCTACACTGGTCTGCCTGCTATGAACATGTCTCTACGTGCAATGTCGTCCGTGTCCATATTTAACCTAATAAAGAGAACAAAACTGCATTCAGAAAACCTGCTTCCTTCTAGGTTCCCATGAAAGCTGGATCTCAAAACCCTTCTTTATGTCAACAGCAGATAACTGTTTCACAGACTTCATCCAGCAGGGTTGGTAACTAACTTAAAAACGGCAGATGGAAGCATTAAATATTTATTGGACCGGAGTGCATTGATTTCAGAAATTAACACTTTGCAAATTACTTCTGTGTGAACAGTAATTAAACAGTCACAGTCCAGCCCAGGTTCTGAGTAAACTGCAATTCTTTTTGTAAAACATATGTATACATAAAAATACTAGCACTTGTCTACTAATTTCCATCTGTACACACCAAATTGCTCTGTGATTATGAATTAAAATTAATTAAAACTTTGGAATTATTTTCTACATAAAGTTGGAATGGTGGAAGCTCTTGTGATGGGCACTCAGGGAGCTTGCAGGGAGCAGGAGTAGCTGATGCATTGCTTTCAAATACCAAGGACTTGGTGACCTCATGATCCCAGTGTTAGTAATGCTGGGACTGAGTTTATGAAAACAGTGGGATTGAACTTCAGGGGGAAACCATAAGAAAAGTGCAGCTGATACCTGCCAGGGCCCTTGCAGGCTCCACATATGATCCAGGAGTACAATCATAAATAGCATAAAGCTGCTGTTTGCTTTTGAGCTCGTTCGTCCATGTGGGAATAGATTTACTCAAGAGATATTGCAGTTTTATTCTCTCAAGAAGAGTATTAATCTCACACTTGTGTTATTGCATGAGCAGCAATGTGACTCACAGAGTCTTTAATAGAAAGAATTTTTAAAAGACTCTTTTTAAAAGAAAACATGTTTTAACTCTGCTTATAAAGTAACTTCTCTTTCCAGAACTACAGGTCTTCCTTTCAAACACTGTCCAGTAGCCTTTCCAAGACTACTTTCCCATTCACTGGACCTTCACACTCAGGATGTTAGAAAGGTAGCATGTCCTGTCCAATATGGCAATAGCTGAAGCTTCATTAAAGGTAATTGTTGATGGTACATTACTGAATTGGAATTCAGCAACCTTCCCTTCAGCACGGACTGCTATACACTGTATTTTGTTACCAAAGCTGGATTTATTCCATGTTCTGACTCCATCACTGGTTTTCTACTTTCTCTCTTCCCCCAAAACATATGTACTTAAAAACCCACCAGAAATGAACAAACCCACCCACACAGGGATGGCGGGTGTGTAAGGCAGACTAAGCTCTTCTTGTGTCTGTGCTGAGGAAATGGCACCAACTCCCCACAGACTGCACTCAGCAATAAAGAGCTTGTTTTCATTTTATAGGCAATGCTGGGCTTTGCTGTGGTGGTCAAGGGGCCACAGAGGGGCAGTTTTCCCCCAGCAGCTGGGGTTTGATGCTGACCCCGTGACGCTGCGTGTTCCCACTGCAGCTGTGGAACTCCCCATGCCTGGGGGACGTGGAGCTGGCTCCACAGCAGCACCAGCACCCACAGCACAAAGCCCAGCTGAGGCACAGGACAGAGGAGTAGAAATCAGAGGGTTCCTCTGGCTTAGCCCAGTCAGGTGAGGACAATGCTGCACACTGACAGTGTAGGAAAGGGGTGGTAGGTGCAGGTGGGTGGTGGTAGCCTGCACAGATGCAGATGGACTGGCAAGGCTATGCTGTTTTATTGAGTGCACATGCACACAGGCTTCTTTTGTTTGCTTTGTCCCTTTGTGTTCCATTCTGAGGTGCAAACTGGGTTCGTGTCCCCAGGAAATCCTAGGAGTTTGTGGGCGAGTTTGCAGAAAGAGATGAAGAGAAGGCGGCTGCCAGGAGACTTTAATGAGAGCTACTTCTACACCCATGGTACAATTAAGCATCACATAATGAAACAGAGGCTGGTTTGTTTATTTTTTAATGAGCTCTATTTATATTTGACTTTAACTATCCTCATTCATTTTCTCTGAATCAAACCTTCACTGCTGAAATCCTGTGCATCAGAGTTAATAAAGGACAGCTATAATCTGATTTACTGCATCATTCCAAACACGAATGTACTCACAGGAGAGGCTGATAGTTTACAGAAGCAATGTTTAAAGCAGAAGAATTGACAGCAAATTGAGCATAACTTCTCAGCTGCCTTGGAGAAGGCTGAAGTAACTCCATAGACTTGTCTGAGGCATTTTTTAACATGTTGTAACACTAAGAGGTTAAGGCTCATGTCAAAGCTAGGTTCATGCTTCACAAACTGGAAGCTGGTGAAAAGCAGGTGCCTTATCTGATAGATTTCATCTGGCTATTAGGGATGCCTGAGTTTCCAGATGTCAGAGAGTGAAAAACCAGAGGAATCACGTGTGAACCAACTCAAAGAATGCAAGATCCTCGAGTTTTTTACCTTCAATAATGCAGAAAAGAAAAAAAGGAAAAAAAAAAACCAAACAAACAAAATAAATCAGGAGAGTTTATGGTTTACTCCAAGTAGAGGATTACAACAAAAATCAGCATAATTATTCCCTTGATTTCTCCCCTTCCTTAAAATAGAGAAGCCACTGATTCCAACATAGCCAGAAATGTGAAATGGAGGTCTTCTCCTTGGAGAAAGAAATTTTGTCCCTTTTTCCATATTTAAGCTTCTAAACAGAGAGCTTAATTCTAGAGAAGCAGCTGTGTAATTAAGACAATTTCAGGATGAACAGGGTGATTTAAGAGCCAAATACTATCTTAATTATATGCATTAATATTCTGCTAAGAAGATGCTTATCAAATAAAAATATAATTCATGTTATTGCACAAGGAAGGCCACTAAAAATATAAAAATACCAGAGAAGGGTGACAGTCCAAGTCAGGGCAGGTCACTGCATGCTGTGAAAGCAGCTTCCAGCTGCAGAGGAAGCATCCAGCAAGCAACAGAGAACACTCCTATCTGAGCAAGCAGAGAGTGGCCAAAAGTCAGCTGTCCTCAGAGGTGAATACTGAATGAGGGACTTCTGTGTCAAAGGGGGAGCTGCCCTGTGGCTGCACCAGCTACTTGGGAAGGATTCTTCTTGGCTGTGCTCTGTTCTAAGTTTTTGTGAAGAAAATCAAAAAGGATTTTCACAGAAAGAGGCAGCAAAGCAAGAGCCAGAGATCAGGACAGGTGGGTTAGAGAGAAGAGTCTCTTGGATGGATTAGGCCCTGGGATGCCATCCTGTTGTGGAGACACACTTCAGTCCTCATCTACAGACCACCCCTCATTGCCAGGAGGTGGGCAAGGAGCACGTCTGGCCCTTTGTGGCTGCCTGGGGGAGCCAGTGCACAGGAGACAGCAGCAGTGCAGGTGAGGAGCTGGGGAGCAATGTCTGTCACTGCCCCAATGGGACTGAGCATCCCTCCTCAGAGCCACAGTGTGATCCCACACTGATCCCCTGCCTCTAATCAAGGCTGCATGGCAAAACATCAGCATCAACTGGTCAAGAGAGGAAAGAAGGGATTTCCTTGAGGGTTAGGAAACCACAGCTAGGTGTGGAATTGTGATCCCACACTGATCCCCTGCCTCTAATCAAGGCTGCATGGCAAAACATCAGCATCAACTGGTCAAGAGAGGAAAGAAGGGATTTCCTTGAGGGTTAGGAAACCACAGCTAGGTGTGGAACTCCTGATTCCCACTATGAACAACAGGAAAAAAAACCAACAAAAACAAACCCCACAAAGTCTCAGTAAAGCTAGAACTGCCTTATTTTATTGAAACACTGATTTGAGGAAGTTTGCAATTGTACAATGGCAAAAGCCCTCCAGTCTAGGTGCACAAGGTGAGACTGGGGGATTTCTGGCTTACAGCTTCACTATGGGGCTTTGCACTCACATCAGCCCCAGGAGGAGAGGCAGGCTCCATGTGAGAATAGGAGATCTCCAAGGAAAACCCAGGTGCTGCTGGGAATACAAAAGGGCAGGGCAGAGAATACAAAAGCATCACTTCTTCTGCCTAATGGGCAAGGATCCAGCATCATGCAGAGGTGCTGTTCAGGATGAGATTGTGGTTCAAGTGCAGAAATGCCTGAGCTGGCTCACAGCAAGGCTGCAGTGTGGCTGCAGAAACCATACAGGGGATGGGCAGGACGAGTGTACCCAGCTGAGAACCCCACAAGTGAAAAAGGACTGCACACACCTGAAGAGCTGCTGTGGTCTTACCTGTCATAGAAGCTGAGTCTCAGCTGAACTCCACCCTGGGCTGTGACCAATGAGAAAGTGCTAATGTCCCATATGTGTTCTATCTGTTCTATATTTTATGGTGGCTTTGGGTACAAAATGCCACTCAGCTCTCCAGCTAGATCAAGCTAGAATCAGGTCTAAATCATCACGGAGAGTTTAATGTCTGGCTTTGCAAAAACAAAGTTCAGTGAAGGGCCACAGAGATGTATGTTATGCAATGACAAGGAGAGGCTTTAGGTCTGTTCTCGCCCCCCCATACATTTTTACTTGGAGACTTGAAGTGCCATGAGAGGGCATGCATAAAAAAATTAGCCCTCCTGCCTTTTGATTCTCATCAGGAAGCATGAGCTACAACCCTTCTCTCCACAGCTGAAATAATTTTCCTATCCCAAACTGATTTAAAACACTATGTGTTACAAATGGTTAAGGACTCCAAATGACAGGTGGGAGGAATACAGTTGTCCTGAGGAGAAATGCTCTATTCTGCATACAGCAGAGGGAAGGGCAGGTTGAGAGCTGAGCTACAATTTAGCAGAGTCATTTGTCCAAATTCTCATGTCCTACTAAACCACAGACCATGGTGGTGAAGAACAGCTACCCAGATCTTCTGTTGCAGAACAATTTGTATGCAGAGCCAAACTTCACATCAGTCCCAGGATCCACTGCCCAAAGGCTGTTATGCTGCACAGAGGAAGTAGCAATGTTTTGCCATAGGACTGGAATGGCATCCTGTGGTCCAGTGACTCCAATGTCTCCTTCTCAAACCAGAAAACTCGCAAGTGCCTTCCACTGGGGTCTGAGGAGCCCAGCATAGGGATGGGATGGCTCAGAATGGGATGAGACCCATCCATGGGTGCCTACATCCATGGGATGCAGGCAATTCAGTCAGGGGACCCCAGAAATCTAGTTTTAATCTCTAGAAGGTTTAGGAAACACTTCTTTCACCCATTTTAGGAGGTCTTCACCTGCACCTTTTGACACTACAGAGGTGGGGAGGTGTTTCAGACTTTGCCTCTTGCAGCTTGTCACACACAGGGCTAACAGCCCCAGTGCTATCCCCTGGGGAGATGGAAGGGCACCCATCTCACAAACAAACCTGGGATTGGTACTCAGCTACACAGAGGGCCAAGGTCTCATTAATTAGCATTGACATTTACAACCGAGACCATGAGATATGAGTGATACGAAGATGGATAAATTCCAGAAGAATTACGGAGCAAAAAAAGGCTGTGGGGGATTTGTTCTGCTTCTTTTGAGTTTTCCTTGTAAAAAGAGACTACTTATATTTGAATTCCTTTTTCTGTTAGAATGGGGAAAATCTGCCATGTATCTAAATTGCGAAGTGCTACACACCACTGAAATGAAAAGAGGTTGCTTGGACTGGCCAGTCTGCAGTCAAAGGATTTGTGGGTGGACCAGAAGGTTACAGATCAGGAGGGGTTTTCCTGAAAGGGTCTGGCTTAGCTTCGATTCAGAGAAAAGAATGAAAAGAAAAGAAAAAGTCTACCAGTTGTCTCCCTCTACTAACACAGGGTCAAGCTCATGATAACATAAACCATCTGCTCTTTCAGACTTTTATCCCAAACCAGAATAAACCTGTTTTGATGCTCTTGTGGACTTGGCTCCTTCCACTGTCTTTCATGTGCTCCAGTTGACATCATCAGGCATTCACATTCCTTGGATGAGTTCCTCAGGCATCTACCAGTGGGATTCTGTCTCAATTCATGACTCTTTTCTATATGGCAATGCCAACAGCAGAAACAGCTTCCCTGGTTCTGAGCACTAATTAACCCCCATTTATCACTCTCATCCCTACTCTGTTGCAGCTCGCTAGGAAAGGGTCTTTGGAATTCAACAGAGCCAAATCTAGTTCTGGAGAGGTAATCCACTGGCAATGACTATGGAACAGGGCAAGAGCAGCAGAAGGTGAGCAGATGCTGTACTTAATCCCAGCCCAGAGACAGATCCTTCACTACCACATTCTTTCCAGGGTGGACATGGGAGAGTCACACACACATTGAGCTCTGAGGTCTCCTTTCCTCTCCTTTTCCCAACCTGCAGATTCAAAACTCACCAAGACTCAAATATTCTGTTAAAGGGAAGAAGTGTTAACATCTGCAAACTGCATCTGCTGGAGAGGCATGAGGACACTTAATGTATGTCTATGACAATGGGGCAGGGCAGGAGCAACCACCTCCCTTTATTTAAAACTTTTATTTAAAGGTTTCTACTTAAACCAAGTTAGAAAACCATTGGTATGGCTTTCCAAACCACAACATACAAATGCTCACAAGCACTATGAGCCCCAGGACAACTTTCCTCTCTCCTCTTGCCATCCTGCTAATCATGATGTCTGGGGCTATAAAAAGGCACAGCACAAGAGCATGTCTCTCCTTCTGATCTGCTTCCGTGTTTATAACCATGGCTTATCTAATGACACTTAGGAAGTGTTACCAAGGAGACTATTTGCATCCTGCACGATGTTGCTAAAGCAACACTGCTAAATTAGATACAGCGCTCTTTGCCTTCACCTACTGTATTTGCATTGCTATTAAAATGGAATAGTCACAGGCTTAAACTATATTTGGGTCATTCACTCATCCAAACACCTGAAAATAGTCCAATGACAGCAGCAATGGAGTTTCCCCTAAAACTCTAGCACATCTAGGTCTCCATCTCCTATACATATTTCAAGCTCACCCCTCAATGTGACCTGCAGTCAAAACAAGCCATCTTTCATGCTGCAACCTTCCTCCACAGGACATGTTTTCCCTATATGTTTGGCTTTTATTTGAATGCATCAGGAGATTTTAACTGTCATAAATAATTACAGCGTCTTAGCATTTGATGGAGCATGGCAGAAGGCAATTTGTAAGTAGCATTAATTTTTGAGGCACATGATGGCTCAGAGGCCCTGGAAATGCGACAACTTGCCTGGAATTTATGGGTCAGCTGTTCATCCTCACCCTGAGTCTTGGTTCAGCTGTAAAGAGTCACCATTCAAGGGATTCAAGATGGCCCATGGAAAGATTAAACAGCTAAATAATAATTACTTGGTTTACCCCAAATAAAATGGTAAAACACTTATTATGGAGATAATAAAATAGAAATAATTTTAAACTATAAATGACAAGCTATAAACAAAAATAAAGGCCAGGGGCTATTTTAGGTGATGTTACAGAATAACTCAAACATAGAAGCTCAAAAGATTACCAATAGGAGGGAGAGTGAGCAACCAAGAGATGGAGTGGCAATGGTTTCCAAGGTAGTTTACAGCTTCTCTGAGTTTGGATGTTTGTCAATATGATAAAAAACATAAAATTCAAATATCCCTCCTGCACACGCACACACATTAATGTAGAAATATGGACAGCTATCTGGAACTTTACAGGAAATATTACAGTTGTGTGACAATGTATTGTATCTATAGTAAATATACAATAAATATAATTTTACTGTGTTCTTTACGATACCAAGCAATGTCACAAATCACTGGGCCCTCTGAGATCCAATATTCTGATGCAAATCTAGAACAATGCGTTACCCCTACAGTTTTTTGTTCTGATGGTCTGGGCAGTACATTTCAGTCAATGACATGTAACAATAAAATACCATCCCACCAACACCCAGATGGAGCTCTCCATCACTATTTAATATGTTTATTCCAAAAATAACTCTTGCTTTTAACACTTTCAAATTTAAAAGATAAACTCAGGCAAGGACATAAATACTTGGCATCTGTCACTGAATTCAATCAGCTCCCTGAATCAGAGCAAGAGCACCCTGTTCCAACTCTGCTGCTGTGCATAATATGGTTTGGGTGCCTCTTATTAATAAATCCTTGCTTTAGCCCAGAAGCACTACTAAAAAGCACACCTGGGAGCATTTTACTATATATAAAATCTCTGTTCCAACAGCAAATTTGATCTGCCTACAGAATCTAATCACGAGAAGGTAACTCCTTCCTGCTGAACAGGCTACAGCACAAGAAAGCCCATGTCCAGAGAGCATTTCTCCTGCCAGCACTTGTAATTGCTTATGCCTGGGAATTTAAGATGGAATATCAGAATCTGGACTGGTAAAGAATTTCCTAGCAGTATCAGGCTCCAGGTAAGCCTGTTTCAGCAGGAGGGAATGACATAAGCTCTTTCCTCTCTCCCTCCCACAACAACCTGTGGTGAGGTTCAGTTCCTCAAGTTTTATCATTGCTTTAGCTCCTCCATGAGAAGGTGCGATGAAGGCACAGAAGTCTTCTGCAGTTGGCCATGGCTGTAGAATCTGTGTGCCCACCACCATGCTTCACTGAGGTGTCTGGACAAGTGCCAACACAGTGCTGGTGGAGAGCTTCCTCCAAGCCGCATGGTGGGGAAAACACCCAGGAGCAGCTGAGCTGTGCTGGGGTCTGAACACTCAAAGTCTTCCTAACTCCTCTCATAAAACAAAAAGAGGACGGTTCAAGTTTCATGGGGTCCAGATCTACAACAGCCATACTCCTCATGCCTCCTCCTATGGTTACACAAGAGAACTCCATGACAGTTCAGAAAGTGATCTTCAGTCCTCTGTGGGAAAGGGTTGTTTGGGTCCACACACACAAGCTGCAGAAGGTCCTTTTTAGCTGCCTCTGCTCCAGGGGAGCTTTCCCAGGACCCAGCACTCATCAGTGGCTTCAGGTGCCCCAAGTGAAAGGCCAGGGGAATCTCCAGGGAAGGGTCAGAAATGAGGATTTGCATTACCAGAAAGGCACAGAGAGGGGAGGAAAGGAACCTCCCTTTCTACCAGCCAGCTCCTCCTTCTCCCATGAGAAATAAGATCAAAAGTTAAAAGAGGTTTTCTCTGTGCTAGCTGTGCCTCTGTGAAATTTTCTAAGGACTTTCGGTTGGTTTTGGATTACATCCTAGACCTGTGTGGACAGAGCTCAGTCTGTCTGGATTATTTATTAGCAAAAGGGTTCCCTCTGCTATCAAGGGTGTAGAACACCTTATTAAAGCATGCTCTGCTCTGTATCTGACCCGATGGAGTTGGCATGAAGAAGTTCTCAGCACCCCCTCATAAATGCTGCTGGACTGCGAATTGTCATTACTTCCCTCATGTCAGTTCCTCCACGGCCTTATCTAAACTATGTCATAAATCTTCTGGGTTTTCTCTGAACTCTCCTCCTCCTAGTGACATTCTGTACTTCTGAATAATGTTGTCTCCATATGAATTACAAGGGACACAGTAATAATGCTCCAGCAGGAGCAAGGGAAGCAGTGGGAAAACAGCTAAAAGCAACACTGAACTGTTTTCTTACTTGCAATCTTCTGTCATACACTGAGCTGGAAGATTAGATAACGAGACTATTTATAGCAGCATTGCTGGATGTGTATCACAAAACCTTTATTGTAAGACCACAGCAAGTATAAAATTTTAATTTTGCCTGCTACGTCCCTGTGTCACAGCTTCGTTTGCAGCAAAGCATTTTTCCTTTTCAGTGGGGTTATTAATAATGGATGTAGCATTAACATTTCCAAACTGGGAGTTCACCCTCAGTCACTGTTCCCACCCATCACTCTGTAATTTCTCCTCCTTGGCTTCTTGTTGGACTGACAACAGGAGACTGACAGTGTCTGCTCAGCCACCAAACACACTGCATGGGCAAGAGCAACCAGAGTTCACTGCATTCACTGCTACAGGCTCCACCTGCACAACTTCTCTGCTTGGAACCTGAAGCTACTTTTTAACCTCTCTGCTAAGCCCTCCACTGCACAACCTGTAGGGCCTGAGAACAATTATCCAGAGGAAATGCACAGAACACCAGATGATCTCCACCCAGCAGATGGTAAGAACTTTCTTCCACAACTAAAGTAAGGCAGTTTTCAAGCAGAGGAGCAAAGCTCTCAGCTGTCAGTACTTACCTCTTAGCGTCTCAACTCTAAACCTTGTAAAAAAAAAAAGTATTCATGGTTTTAATTAAGGAAAACTTTTTGCACCTTTATTTTATCTCATGCTTGTTAAGGATGTGATTGTTGAGGGGTCATACCATTAAAACAGGAACACAAATGATGTACAGAAATGGGAGTACGAATGTAGAAACAAATACTAATATCAGAGGTAACCCAGGTCCTTCATTATGTTTTTACTGCATTTTTAATAAAGTAAATTTCAACTACTTCTCCTCTCTGTGTATTTGATGAACATAATCAATTAGTGAAGAACATTTTGTCTTTTCCATTTTCTGTCACATCTACTGAAGTGACTCACTCACTCACTCACGTAAGAAACAGATTCTGTTTGCAGCATTTACAGTTATTTGTGTCCTGTCTTCTACAATGACTCAATATTTCTATGGGAAACTATCTCTTTCATTCCTGCCTAGTAAATACTTGTTAAGTATAAAAAATAGGCATTCATCACAGACAAAAATGATCTTGCAAGATAGATGTTTAGAAACACAATGGCACAACTTAGCCAAATCAAAGAAATCATGACTAATACAAATTAATGCTATATTAAAGAGATACCACTAAAGAGGAGATTCGAACCAACCTTCTGATGGAAATATGGAACCTGGATTATAAATAAGCTCTGTACGTAGATCTGCTTGCCTTATCTGTCATTTGACTTTTCAGAAGCCAGGCTCCCCCTTTGCTAAGCCACTGCTAGTTTCTGACAGTGGCACCAGTTAGTTACACAGCACCCTGGTTACTGATTTGATGAACAGTTCTTCCCAGGCACTGGTGCTGGACATGGGATGTGTTGTGTTCATGTCATAAAAATATGAGATTAAGTCAATAGGGAATCCATGCCTACACCCATGCAGGAACACCTGGAAAGTGTCAATGTTATCAGTGTGAAACAAATACTGAATACGAAGGAACAATAGAGGAGGGAGACTCCACAAGTAATGTCCGTACTTTAGAATAAATTTTTACTAAAATGTTATTATTGTTTAAAAAAAAAAAAAAGTTTACATCAAGTGGGTGTTTTGAAACTAAAAAACCTGCCGTGGAATTTTATCTCTGAGGCTGGCAAAGAACTATTAATATTTACTTTTCAAAATTTTGCATAAAACAGCCCCTACAGTTTAACCTGACAGTTTTCTGAGAGCTAAGATTCCTTCCCTGTGCTTCAGCACAAAGTTGAACTGAGGTGGACTAATGGAGGATTGTATAAACATAATACCACCAGGGCATCCTCTGCCCTATAATTTTAAAACAAAATCCTATTTTAATCCTGTACTTGAAAGGCCAAATAACCAATAGTGTAAACATGAATTAGTGTCTTATAACAATATGCTTTTACCATCTCGAGCTCCCCATGAACGAACAGATACAAAAACTTATCCCCACCTCAATTCTAACCACAGTTTTGCAGCACCCCAGATCTTAGTATGGGCAGGTATCCAAGTGTCTGCTCTCCTCTCCAGCTGCTCAGCTTAGCAATGCTCTGGTTAGCCAGGCCAAAAGGTAGCTTAGGCTCATCAATACATCACACTCACAACAGAAGTTTTAACCACGTTAGACCCAAACTTTCAGTTAAAATTCAGCTCTCATCCCCAAAACTACTCTGGTATTTGTGGCACAAAAGTAAGCAACTGCACAGTGCTGTGACTAAAGTGAGAAACTACTTTGGGATTTGGCAGTTCACAGCACAGCACTGAGCACCTGCACACTGCTGTGATTAAGGTTAATCTTAGATCAACCATTTCTAGATGCAGACAATCCTGAAACACAAGGATTGTGGATCTTACTCCTTGACACAGCTCAGAACTGGATTACTCAGATATCCTAAAATCTCAGGGCAGACCAACTCAGAGCACGTGTGGATCCTCAGCTTGAAATAAGTAGCCACTGTGAAGGTACATACTGTAAGTAAAACAACGTGTACTTATGTACTTGCCACAGGCAACAATTTCAGCGATGCAGAAGTAGCTGGTTCCTGCAATTATCCTAGCAGCAGTAGGTAAGAACAGCTGCCAAATCGGAAATCTTCCAAGCCGCTGTATTAGAAATCTTCCCAGATATGGGAATATCCACAAAACCTGCTATTTCAACAGTCCAGGAAACAAAATGAAGTGGGGACTACTTAGTCTTCTGTCATTAGGAGGTTACTATAAGCAGAGAAAACCTGCTTTCTCTTTCTCTCAGAAAGAGCCCACAAATGGAAAAGCAACTGTATTTATCAAAATCACAGTGTGCAGGAGACACGGTCACATCCAAGAAAGCTGGTACAGGGACCCGATTACAATCTCTTCTGCTTCCCAAATAAAGCCTGGGTGTTCCGTGTATGATTTTGACTCTGACATGGCAATGAACCACCCTATAAACAACCAGGCAAGGATGCTTATGATAAAGAGGATGGATGCAGAGAGAAACCAGGCAATACCAGAGCAGGCTGTATCCCTCCATTTACCACTGCAATGTCTGAACAACCTAGCTGCACCTTTCACTGAAGTTTTAAGTTCTCATTTTAGCATTATCCTTATCAGCTAAGCACAGGTAGGAAGATGCCCTTGGGAAGTCAAAATGAGAAGGGCAAATGTGTGGTCTTTGTCTGTCACAAACTTCAAAGGATTCTTCTTTCATGACTTCCTCCAAACTCCCTTAAAAGTGGACCCATTTTAGCATCCATAGCATCCAGTAATAATGACTCTACTGGTCCCCTTTTGTTCATTTGATGTCCTCCTAATTCTTGTATGGAAGAGCCAGTGAACAGTGGAGTTCTGCCTCTTCTTTATTTGCCAGTCATTTCCATTCTAGTTGTCCCTTTTTCCAGAGACAAGAGTCCTAGTTTATTTAATCATTCCTTATATGAAATGAATCCAGACTTATGACCATCCTTGCTGCCCACCTCTGAATCTTTTCCAGTTCTTCTGTATCTTTCTTGAAATTTTGGAAGGGGAAGCCTCAGAACTACACATAATATACACATTTACACAACAATCTATTAATGGCCTCTATTTTCCTCTGTTTGTTTAACTTGTTTTATTTAATTACTGAGCCTGGCACTAATAATTTTAGTTCAATCTCCCAACTGATGTTTTGGTTCCTGCTGGTTTACAAAAGTAGCCTTTCTTGCACTTGAGAAATATAGATAATCACCCATGGGCAAGAAACCACATGATTTACTAGGAAATATGTGAAAAGCTGATGCAGTACCTCCTTCACCAACAGGCTTCATCACCTTACGAAACAGACAATGGGAAAGGAAAAGTAAGATCAATAAATTGCTGTGTTTGGAACACTGAGCAATTTTAGGCAGTTTAAATGCAATAAATCAAATCGGTAGCTTGGGAAAAAAATCTAGTGCTTGGGAGAAGGTCATACAAATCTGACAACCTCAAGCAGGAAAAACTTTATACCCACAACCCAAACACACTGACAGGTCAGAGAGAGACAAGCATACCCAAGACAGAGTAAAAGCAGAAGGGCAGAAAGCAGAAGGCATCCTTCAAAGCTTTGAATGATGGAACTTCTGACCCTGTAAGTCTGGAAGAAAATAATATAATACTTCAAAGAAGAACCAATTATGAAAGCAATGGGAGCTGAGATTATTTCACAGTATGATGGTTGGTATCCCCCCCAGTGCACTGCTTGTGATGCCTAAAAACACTTGTGATGCACCCCAGCGTCTAAGCCCTATGACCATCAGTTGCTGATAACCTTTTACTCCCCCCTTAGTTTTATCTAGTGAGTGCACAAAATGGAGCTGGCAGCAGGTTAGCCTTTCAACAATATACAATTATTGAAATTCCTACACCAGCCAGATTACTATCTTCTACATGTATTTCAGAAGCTCATAAACCTTCTTTCCCCAGTGAAATGGGGAAAAAGTCTGACATATTTATGTGTCAGTGGGATATAATTTGGAACAGCAACTGCAGAAATGCAAGCAAAGACTTTGTAATCCTGACTGGTACCCTCCATGGGCAGGGGAAAGCAGGAAAGCTTCTGCCTTCTTGGTCAAGTGCTGCACAGCATGCTGCCAGTCTGGGGATGCAGCCAGAGAGGTGGTAACACCCTTCAACAAACCACTGCTGACTCTGACTGCAGGTGTCCCAGCAAAAGAAAGGAAAGAAGTGTTCTGTTGAGGTGCCAGACTGCTTCATGTGATACTCTGAAGGTATAAACCCAAAATCATCCTACAGACATCACCTAGACCCATGAGTAAAAGCTATCCGGATGAATGAGCAGTAAGTACAGGCAACCATGGGAGCACCCAGCAGAACATGACTAAGATCTTGATGGGAGCCTCCGGATGCCACTGTAATGCAAATAAAAAAGAAGAACCCGTGAGTAATCAGCACTGCTGAAAAGAGGATCCCTGGCAGCTGGGGCTGTTTCTGTAATACTGCACATGCATTCGTTTGCATAAATATCATAGGTGCATTGATCTATGAGAAAACCAACAGGAAGAAATCCTGCTTGCTGCCACTCACCATGGAATTCTACCTTTCAAGGCAAGAGAGTCTCAGGAAAGAGTACCAAACTTGAGTAGGAGGCTGAAGAAGAGGATTTAAGAGAGAAGGCAGTAATACTTCTTAGCTTTTACAATGCAATATCGATCTGCTGTCTACAGCAATGGCTAAGCTTTCTTGAAGCTGAGGACACAAGACAAGTGAGGATAAAGAGCTACATGTCCCTGGAGCACAGGAGATGGCATAAAAGTCCTGTATCTCACTTCTGACCCAAGGACTAGAAAAACTTCATTTCTACCATCCTGGGCCAGCACATCTGGGAACTACACCACAGCCCAAACAGGGCACACAGCCTGCACCTCACAGGAGGAAGAGTTAAACACTTCCAGCAAGGTTGAGCAGTACCTAAGGAAGAAATGCAAAAACCAGAATCAGGGAAGATGCAGCACTACTAGGCAAGGAGAGGAACTTAATGAGCTACACCAGGATTAGAAAAAATAGTTAATAGAGAAGATTGAATAGACTGTCTTGGAAGAACCTTAGGGGAGGAAGACGGGTTGAACTGAGGATGCATCTCTTGAGAAATAATAGAAGTCTCCTTGGTTGGAACAGTTCAACACAGACTGCCCTGACACAAGTAAATAAACAGTACACAGAGCCACTGATGAGAAGGCTGATCTTTTTCATCTCAGAATTCAGGAGATTAGATACAGCTGGAGTTTTCCCACTTGGCTCCCCTCCAAACAGCCATAAACACCTTGTTTGATAGTTATCACAAACCATATTTCAGGGAGGGTGGACAGCAAAAATTTCCTGGAGTTTATCTGGCTGCATCCTTAAGGAGATTATTACCAGATAATCATAATATTTTGCACAGCATTAGGAAAGTACACAAAGGATCACCTTCTGTCACCCCTGACAAACTACATCTGGGTTATGGGAAGGGAAATACTCACAGGAATTCTGAAAATAATCTCACCTCAACCTCCCCATCATGATATCACCAAGTGAAAACCTCCTTCCAATCACTGGCCAGGATAACTTCAAGGTTAAGAGCCATATCAGGACTGTGGCATCAGATCACCTGCAATCCTGGAGTTCAGTTTTCACTGTCTCCAAAACAGTCAAAGCCTGTAGGCACAACTATGAAAAAAAAAATCTGGGTTCATAATCCAGATATGACATACAGTTTTGGAATAGGTAATTCTAAAGTGCTCAGGTCTAATGTTGCCTGGTAAACAGTTGTGTGAAGTGCTTTTATAGACAGCTGGACATAATAGATTTTAAAGTATTACCTTACTCAAAAGCAACTCTAAAGTCATCAGCCTGGGGTTCCAGCTTTGCTCTTGCAGGTACCTTCATAAAGGCCTGCCTATTCCAGCTACCTGATTTTAAAACTGCACTTGAAGCCTGAGAATCAAGTTGTGTGCTTTCCTCCTTTTGCACAACCATCTAAAGCAAAGCAAATATTCTGCCAGCCTCGACAGTCTTCGTGAGATTTCTGTGTTATGCCTTCAACACCACCAAAAGTATCACATGGTCTTCAGAAGATTTATGTAACTAAAGGTGACCATTTTTAGCAGGACTAAGAGAAAGACACAAATTTTCAGCACAAGTGGGCGACAGCTCTACCATGTGCAGAGATATTACTTAGGTGAGATGAACTTTTAAAGTACAGGGACTGGATTCAAACTCCACAGACCACCTTAGGAAACAATGCAATCATAGCTTCTTCTTAAGCAAGAATGACCCCTAATCACCCCAGCACCAGGTTAAGAAGAGGTCACAGAGTAAGAAAGTATTAGATGGGGGCCAACTTATAGAAGTTCAATATCCCTAACACTAAGCCAGACACTGAAGGAAGAACAACTGGAGACCTTCAACTAAAATACACTTTACAGAACGTTAAATGGCAGATATGTAACAAAACTGTGTGACATTCATACTTTCACTGCTATGCCTCGAGTCCATTTTACAGAAACCTGTCAAATGCAATCAGACTTGTTTATTCTGCATTTAAATGTAGGACCTGAGGCAGTCTGGTTTCAAAAAAGAGGGAAAAGGCACATATTGTCCCTGGCAGTTGCTTAGTTTTTACAACAAAGGCAATGCCTTGTTCACTCTTTACTCCAAATAAAAATTATTTCAATGCTCTGTTGCATTACAGTCTTGAGAATATTTCTGCTTGCTGCCTCAGCGCAGGTAGAAAATTAATTTAAATGTAAATTAAAGGAAGAAATATAGAAACAAAGTGCCATTAACACATAACTCACCACTCTCTCCCCCCCCACACACAAAATCAGGTGATTCATACAGAGCATCCTCCAAATCTCACGTAAGCCACTGTTAATGGATTAAGTGGCAGTGTCCCTTCTGGCTTCAGTTTATAAATTCTTATCTGCTTAAGGTTGTTCCAGAAAGACTTCCAGCTGACAGCATGATTCTTAAAGAGACAAATCCTCCCTGGCAGTTTACAATTGCATACCAACAACTACAGCATTGCATGTGCCTTCATGTTTGCACTGATAGAGGATGATGGTTCACTGCTTAGGATTCTGCATCCCCCTCTTTTCAAGTCTAATTTGAAGCACTACCATTGCTTGGGCTGAGTTTCTCACTGACTTTGTCCATGACAGAGTAATGAGAATTCCTAACATCTCCTTGCATGGCCACTGAAACAGCCATGATAAAACCACCCTGAGTTCACACAACTGCTCTGAACCACCCAAGTACAGACAAAAGGGGCAGAGAGATTCAGCAGAAGAATAATGCAAGTATCAGAAAATCCTTCCATACAACAACCAGCTGCCCAGCTCATCATTAACAATGTCCACTCCTCTACTCCATGCCAAAGAAGTATCAAAAAGCCCAGCAAAAATGAAGATAAACAGCAGCATCCCTATTTTCCACGCTGGTGGCTGCAAATTCTGCAACACATAGACGGAGCTGCAACAAGTTCTAATCTGAAATGGCTGTTAGAGCAGCATCTTCCCTCATTCCCTGCTTACAGAGGGATATGTGACATCCTCTACCCCCATCAGCCAATGCCTCTGGCTGTGAAAATGGCCTTAGAGAAGAGGTACCCAGGTAGTGCTGAACACACAGAGAGTGTGTGTGTGTGTGTCTGTGTGTCTGTGTGTCTGTGTCTGTGTCTGTGTGTCTGTGTGTCTGTGTGTGTGTGTATGTGTGTGTGTCTGTGTGTCTGTGTGTGTCTCTGTGTGTGTGTGTGTGTGTGTCTGTGTGTCTGTGTGTGTCTGTGTGTGTACTGCTGCCCAAGAAAATTGCATTCACGAACGATGGGCTATTTTCTGCTACCACCCTCCCAACTTACAGCAAAAGGGGGTAAAAAAGAGCAGACATAGATGAGACCTTTGGCAGGCTCTCCTGCCACATTACAGAAATCACCCCCATCCCATTTGGCCCCTGCAGGTCCCCAGGAGTTCAGAAAAGGGCTGGCATCCTTATGAGGAACAGAATAGCCACGTAAGCTAGACAAGGAACCCCAAACACTCCCTGCCCTTCTCCAAACAGGACTGACAGTCCCATGCACATACATATTCATGGAGCACTCAGAAGAGACACCAAAGCAAAACCTTCATTCACCAATAAGCACTCGAGGACTCTTGGTGGTCTTACTCCCCCAAATTGTTGACCTTTGCTTTTTTTAAGGTACCTCTGCCTGGAAAGACCCGTGCACTCATCAGCCTTCTGCCGGGGGAGAGGTGACAGTGCTGCGAGCAGGGCAGAGGGGTGACACGGCGAGAGGGCTCGGGGTGCCAGGCACGGAGCCATCCTACCCCGGGGGGCACAGCCTGTCCCAAGGTGTCCGGGATGCCTGCCCGCTCAGGGTGCTCTGTGTACCTGGGGCTCTAATCCCAAACTGGGCTCCCTGCGGTACCCGGGATTTGTGTCCTGCCTGGGAGCCCATCCGATCCCGGAGGGTCCAGAGCACCCATCCCGCTCCGGGCTGCCTCAGGTGCTCCGGGATACCACCCTGAGAGGGATGCTCAGGGTGCTGGGAATGCCGGGGGCTCTCAGCGTGCCGGGGGTGCCGAGCGAGCCGTACCTTTGAGGCGGTGGTGGCGGGCGCGGTGCAGGCGGCCCTGGCCGCCGCGGGGCAGCGCGGGGATGCTGGAGAAGCGGCTCCCCATGGCGGCATCCGAGCCGGGCGGCACCGCGCAAGGTCTGTCTCCCCGGGGGCTGTAGCGGCGAGGGCGGAGGGCAGTGCCGGCTCTGAGGGCTCTGAGGGCTCCGAGAGCCGCGGTCCCGCCCGCCGGGCCCCCCGCCCCGGCTCGGCTCGGCTCCGCTCGGCTCCGCTCGGCTCGGCTCCGCTCGGCTCGGCTCCGCTCGGCTCGGCTCGGCTCGGCGGGGCGGGGCGGCGGCACAGCGGCCCCCCCGCCGCGCCCGTCGCCATGGAGACACAGCTGTTCCGCCGGGGGGGCCGCGCCGCCCCGCCCAGATGTGCCACCGCTGGCGCGACAGGTGAGGGCACGCGGAGCCTCTCCCGACCTCGCCCCCAGCACAAGGATGCCCAGGACCACAAAGGCCGAGGGGCAGACGCAGGGTCAGGGACATTATTCCTTTCTATTGCCACCCCCGGTACCTCCCTCACACCTGCCGGCCCTGAACCCGCTTCCCCTCCCTCCTTCCTGAGAGGAAATTTGTGACCAACCCCGGAATCCAGGGCCTTCAAAGAAGGTGCACCAGGCATGGACACGCACCTAAGCAGACCTTCTGTGGTGAGATGCAACTCTCCTACAGCAATCAGTATTCTCATGGATACAAATGTGTCAGAGTCACACTCGGGAAGGCAAAGAAGATGGGCAAGCAGCTCCTTGCAGAGTCCTAGGGCAAGTGGACATGTAGGCAGCAAGTCAGAGGGGCAAGTGAATCTCCTGACCTACCCAATAAGTTGTATGTGTCCCTGCAGCCACCACTTTACTCAGCCCAGGGGCTCAAAGCAGTGAAAAATTCCAGTCAAGCTCAGGGAAGTAGGGTAGGGTAAAGATGGGGTAAAGGGAAACAATTCACTGGAATATCTATGAAGGGTCAGGAGCTCACAGTGGTGAAGCACCAGCATGGGGCACTACCTGAACGTGTCCTCTGAAAGCTGCTGCAATACAAACACATCCCATGTGAGCTGGGACTGCCCTGTGTGGCTGCAGCCCTCTGAGCAGAGCCTCTGCTCAGCTCCGTAATCAAGAACACCAGTGCCACAGACACAAATTACTCATACATGTCCAGGACATGCCTACGTAGCTTGATTTCTTGCCCTTAAAGAGAAGATCCTGTGTTAATACCACACCAGACATGTGGCTCCCCTTCCCACTGCCCACTCTGGAGCCACCCAGGCCAGTGAGGTGCTCCTCAAAAGCAGTCATGACTTTACAGGATGGGAAAGTCCCCCTTGTCCTCATCACAGCAGCAACTTGGCTACAGGAGAATTTCTCCTGTGACAGCCACAACCCAAGACCTGGAGTTGTTCAGCTGATACTATAGTAAAATCTACCCATAGCTGGTGTTGTCTATTGCATAATTACATTACATTTGTCTTTAAAGAGGTCTACAGGTTCTGAAGACATGGTTATAAGCTTTATCTAGAGTTTTAGTGGATGCTGAAGGCTGAGGGCATCTTCCATTCAGCTATGTCGTGGCTGTAAAATGTCCTTTTCCTTCCCTTTGTAGAAGGAAAATTTAATTTTTATCTTTCTTCCAGAAGGTGATTTTGCTCATCTATCCATCTGCCTCCACTTTCCCTCCTCTTAGTAAAAGTAAGAAAAGCCCTTCCTGCTCAAGGACCACATAGGAACATTTTCACCCTGAAAACAGTTACCACTGCAATTTCCTCTACCAGAGAGCAGAGAGACCCCCTGTTCTCTGAAACCACCCAAGTATCTAACTTTCAGAGGAGAAGGGGAAGGTTTTTTCTGAGGTTAAATAACAAAATTTTGTAAGAAACATTGAGAATCTGAACCAAAATATGATGCTTAAATCCAGGGTGAAGAATCATTACTGTCCTGCCCAGACTTCAATTGCACTGTGGGTGAGATGTGCAGGTTTTTTGCATCCTTTCTCATTCTCTCAGAAGTAGAAAGGAATGGCTCCACCACTCAGAGTGAAGCCATGGTAGAGAGTGGGGTTGAAGTCTGGCTCAAACATGAGCCCTCTGTTCAGTTTTTCTGGTGTATTGGGTCCTGTTCTGGCCCATGCTGTTTCACCAGCTGCCTCCACATGAAGGAAGCTCAAGAGCAGAGGTGAGACAGAGACTGAGTCATCAGTCAGACAGAGACATCTTTGTTTAGATCCTGTGTGAACATGAACATTGTATTTCCAGCTAGCTCATTACAGTGAGCCCAAAAAGAAACAAATGATCTTGAGATAAGCTCAGCTGATTGGGGCATAGTGCTAATAATATGAAGTTTGTGGGTTCAATCCCTGTATGGGCCATTCGCTTAAGAATTGGACTTGATGATCTTTGTAGGTCCCTTTCAACTCAGAATTTTCTGTGATTTGTGACACAAGACTGGAATGGCCCTTAGAGGGGCAATTCCACCTCCTTATTATACAATACCTTCTATCCTGTTGAACCTAATTGTCTCCAACTGACAAAAAACAAAAAAAACAAAAAACACCCTACTCTTTCTCCATTTCTTTTCTCTAAACTCTTTCTCTGCCTGTCCTTGAATTGCAAGAGATCTTGGGCAATGACTGTCACTTTTCTGGGAAGTTTCATGTTTAATGTCGCAGAAAGAGGTGCCAATGTAAGGCAAATTATAATGGAAAGAGGCATTTTTCCATTGTATAAAAGAGATCTTTGAAAAAGAAAGGTTCCAGTTTTGGACTGGAGGCATAGAGAACACCCATGTAATAGGACAGGGAAGATTTTTGTGCTGTCATCCATTAAATGACATGCAATCACACACACATCATTCAGGCTGCTAACTGTGCCTTGTTGATAGCCTGTTCCCAGAAGGACCACCTGCTTTCTGCTTCTACCAAATCCACCCTGAGTTTTAGCCACCAGGCACCAATTTAACCTTGGTGCCATAGTGTGAATATTAAACTATACCCCACATGGCTGGTGGGCTTTTGCTCAACGACCTCCCTTTTCAACCTGCATAACCAAGGTAAAGCATAGTTTCATCAGTGAAAGGAGAAAGCCTTATAGGCCTACTTTAGCAACATGTTCAGCTACCATAAGGGATGGGCTTTGCTTTGCCTAGCACAGCAGCCTGCAGCTGACACCATGGGGAAGAATGCAGAACAGCACCAGGGCTTTGTTGTGATTGTACCTGGTACTTTTTTTTCTATAAGAATTTGTACTTTTTCAAGGAGTCTGAATTTGCTCCTTTTATTGGTTCGAGGAGGAGTGAGAAGGAGGGGCTGCTTGCTGTCCTTGCCAACTTGTCAGCTTTTCCTGCAAAAAATGTTGAGCAGGGTGAGAAATATGCTCTGTGATCACAGGGGCCCTTGATAGACAAAACAGGATCACACTGATTCTGGGTTTTTGCCTTTTTCCTGTGCTCTAGCAACAGGGAGCATTGAAACAGCTTGCCAAAACTGCAGGGCTTTCACACCAGCAAGTCAGGACTTTCCTTGTGTGTTAGTGATATCAATTGAATTACCTAATTAGAAACATTGAATTCCTTGATACTAGCCATGCCAGGTAGTGGGGACCTGGTGCAGAGCATGCTGTGTGACAGAGCAGGATGAGTTTAGAGTGACTTAAAATTCCTCTCCACTTTCTGTGTTTGTGTATAGGCACCTGACCTCCAATTTGTAATTTGTGCTTAGAAGGCAATGGAGACAATGCAGCCACTCCATGAATCTCAGCTGAAGTTAGTATCAGCTGACATCATGGCTATAATTATGGACAAACACAAGGAGAAGGGCTCTGCACAGCCACATCTGCTCATGGAACAAAAGTCACAAAACCACCCATCAATTCTCCACCCGAGAGCTGGGTGCAAGGATGAGCTGCAGCTGTTCAGCTCAGGCATATGTGAAAGACCACAGAGACAGGATGTGGAGGAGGATTTGTGAGAGGCTGGAGGGTAGTATCTACATGCTGGATGTAACCAGGCAGATAACCAACTGCTAGGCTGGGTACACAGGGCTGCTTTCAGACTGCAAAGGGGACAAGGTCAGATGAGTGCATTTGTGTTTAAGGACTCTGGGTCTCTAACTCTGAAGCACTGTCCAGCAATGAAGCAAATGAAGTTAAAAATTCTCTTTTTAAAGCCTATGTTTGTGCCTTCTAAGCACATCAGCCCTCAAGGAGTTACATAAGAAACCAGGTAATCACAATCATAGAATAATAGCAGGAATCAGAAGAACAGGAGTAGAGATGAAGCCTGAGCCACCATTCCCTGAAATGTGGGAATTTCATACATCAGAATTCATATTCTGAGAGGATGCTCAAAGTAGGAGCTGCGACCCAGGAAATAAGTGTCACGGGATAAAACACAAAGCAGTGAGTGGGCACTAGCCAGGCTCTTTTGGATTGGAAACTCATGGAGTTCAGCAGCCTGGGCCACTCATTGACACACAAGTGAGAGTGCTGAGAATGTGGCACTTTAAGCATCAAAGGGTCTGAGAATGAAAATATGCCATACATCCCTTCCGGAGCAAGGTTTGATCCACTGGGCCTTTCTGACTTCACATACTCATTAATGTAGTTCTTTCCCTTATATATTGAAGAAGGATCTCAAAAGCTGTTGCTGTAATTAAATGCCTGGCATCAGAACTTTAACAGATGTGGAAGAAAGAGACACACCTATCCATGAAATGCACAGATCTGCATGCTGCAGGGAGAAAAGATCATCTGGGAGATATCCATTGCATCTAATTGTTGGGCTAATCCCTTATTTGTATATTTCAAACTGCCTGAATGAAACAGACATTCTTGATATGGAATGCATCATCCCAAAATGAAATACCCTGCAGCCACTACATCAGGAAGGTTTACCCCCATTGCTGTCACCTAGGAAACTTAGGAAAACTGGATGTAAGACTCAGATGGGACAGAAGCAAATTTGGCCTTGTGAGTTAAAATGGGACAGGATAACAAAAGACCACTCTCAGTCACAGGTGAACAAACAACTGTGTCTTTCTGTGTCTAACAGGATAACAGATTTCACAGCAGCAACCAGAAGAGTATGCAAAGATATTTCTAGAGATAATATGTTAAAGTGAAGAAGGGAAAAAAGATCTGTAGATATAAAGCTTCCTAAAATGCTTAGTCCCAGACAGCAGTCAAAAAAAAAGCCATCATGAAAAGTGATCATCCAATTTCATGCTTTTTCCCTGAGAAAACTAAAGCCCATGTCACTTCTTATGTAAGAAATGTAGATACTTGTTTTAGATGAGTGGGATGGGAAAGAAGTGTCCATCTTTTGTGAAATACTGGCTGTACATTGTGCAGAATGGGAAAAATGCTTTGTGCAACCATCTTGATGCTTTAGATTAATTCTGTTTGTTTTCTTACCTTTACACTTGCAGTTCTCCCATTCATCAGCAATGGATTTGCATGAGAGAAGGCTGTTACATATTTTAGCAGCCATTTTGCAAAGTGCTACTTAGGTATTTGTTATGAGCTATGCTCAAAGACAATATTTGTTTTGTTTTTTCTGAAGACAAAAAAACAAAACAAAACAAAAAAAAAATTACACAAAAAAAACCAAAAACAAAAACAAAAAAAAAAAACAGGGGAGAACGAACAGGAGGTTAGAAAATATTAATTTCTTCCACATATACTGGTCACTTTTTTTGAGCTCTGACATGAAAGTGCAATTATACTCTTGCAATGCCTCCATAAGGAGGGTTTAAGTACCTTTTAATTCAAATCTATTGTGCTCCTCATACTGGGAAACTCAGTGAGGCCTGTTGAGCCCAAGTGTATTTCAGAGCAACCCCAAGGCTGCTTCCTCCCGTAGTGGAAAGCTTCAAGAGGCACATTTGTGCCATATCCCAGTGGCCCAAATCTCACCACTAAGCTGGGGCTTACATGAAAGGCCAGTACTGAGCAGAGGATATTTCCACGGGAATCAGCTCCTCCCTATTTAAAGGGTCCTTTGATCTACAAAGAAATCTAACAGGAATTTAGCACAGCTAATAGTCAAGCCTTTGATCTTCCCTTAGGAGTTTCACTGACTGTCAGACAACCTGAACCCCTACTTCCAGCAATACGAGCCAGAGATTTCTCCCTAGCACTTTACAGTGAATTTGCCACCTTCATAGATTGACCAGGGTTGCAGGTTTTTTTATTCCTTTTGGGAATTTTTGTCTTTTGTCCCTTTTGGGGAATTTCTCCCTTGAAACCTTTTCTTTGCTAATGGACCTTCCTTTCAGTCTCACTTTTATATCTCTGGTCAGATGGTGGATATTGCTACTGAGGTGGCAGACAGTCCACTGTAGCAGAACACAGACTCTGAGGGATATTTGCCTTCTAAAAAAGATCCTATTTCTTTCCAGATCTAAATGGGTGCAAGTTAAAGAAGGGATATATCAAGACTTTGATGACAGATGCCAGTGCCAACCTCATATCCTATTTCTACATCAAAATATTTGCTCTTAATTGAATTTACTGTGCAAATTAACAGTGGAGGTGCCCGGATTTCTAAATGGGTCATTGCAAGCCAACTTCACATCATGCTGAGAAGTCAGCATGCTTGAAAAATACTAGGAAAAAGCCCAAATATTTACTAAATGTAATGAGTTAGAGAAAAGGGAAATGTGTTAAGGATGTTAGTCTGAACCTCTAAATGTTTGACATCCTCACTACCTTAAACGGTGGGTTAGATTACCAAAGGCAACAGCTTTGGTACACTGGTCAGTATTTCCTTTCTCCATTTGGTTCCAGGATAGCAGTGTATCCTCACAGGTTCCAAAGATTACAAACTCCAAATAAAACAGTAAGAAAAGTCTGGGTTTTGAATTCCCAGTCTTCCACAGTCTACAGAGCCTGCACACAGCCAGCACCACCACACAGAATGACACAAGCAGTATCAAAGAGCCAACCAAGATAGTCTTCCCACATCTGACTCAGCCTTAAGCTGGCCATAGAAACAGAATGTGTTCAGTACTTTTCCTCCTGATAAGCTCTCATCCAAGTCAGTCAGGCCCTGTGTAGTCCCTGGAGCTGAACACCACCCTCAGAGGTCCCCAGAAATGCTGAGACTGCTCATTAATTCCCTCCTGGTCCATGGAACAGAGAGTTCCAGGCAGATTGCAAGGAAATTGGCTGAATCTCCAAAAGATGACCTGGAAACTGCAGCAACAGCTTTCTCCATCCATTCTACAGAGCCCTGCTGGATGTGTAGCCTGCTGGTAGCACCTGAGGTCACCTTTTCTCTTTGCTCTGTGATGCAAATAGTGGGGAGCCAGTCAGCACAAACTCAGAAATGTCAAGTTTGGTATCCTAAAGCTCCACTGACTCTCAGTTTGTAGAGCATCATGATGAGGAGCACTTCCCACCAGGACAATGTCTTGAACTGCTGAATTCAGCAAATCCAATGCAACTATTTCTTTCTCCAAGGATACAACCTGGTCCCAGCATTAAGGATTAACCCCTCAGACAAATATTAGCCTTAATTTTGGTTCAACAGCCAGGATCAACTAGAAGGAGTTTCAAATATTTCTCTTGAAATGCTCAACTAAACCAGGGAGGAACAGGGGAGAGCACAAGTCCCCAACTGCACTTATTTGAATAATCTTGCTGACAGATCTGTTCTTTTCTCAGAATTTCCAGTCTGCATAACAGATCACAATATGAAATCAGATACTGTCACTGGGCTCTGATAAATGGGGATGCAAGGACTAAATATTCCCTTTCCATGTGAATAAATACTCCAATTCAAATGGCACCATTCTCATTGTTCATGCTGTCACCAAAATCCTGCAGGCAGCATCACAGCCTAGTAACTGAGCAGCACCCATCATTATTCACTTCATGAGCAGATATAGATTTTCAGTTCTCATTTACTGACAACATGTTCCTGACATTATTATCTCTTCTAAAAGCTTCTGCATGAATTATAGCTACTGGATTCAAGTGGAAATTTTGCATCTCTGCCTCTAAATTACTGACAATATTTTCAGTGTCTCTGAGACATTTAGGGAACAAATTTCCCTTTAATTTTAAGACTGCAAACAAAGGAAAAGCTATTACACTATTAGGCTAATTGTTGCAATGCTTTAATGACTGTCAGTTAAAATCCTACAACTTCCAGTCTGAATTTGCAGAGTTGCAAGTTCCATGTCAATGGAGTTTCTTAGATACTTTTCTGTTAGATCCAGAAGTCAAAGTAGAGACTTATGAATTTTAGTTCCATCATTTGTCCTTTTTCTGCAAAAATCGAACTGGTCAAGGCCCTGATTACAGTCTTGCTAGCAGTTAAGGCCAACTGTGAAAGCTTTTGCTTTTATTCTTTTTTTTTCTTTTGCTTTTATTCTCTACTTTTATTCTTACAGTTCTTTTCTTCACTGTCTCCATCTTTGCAGTAAAAAAAACCTTTATGTGTATCTATCCTCATTTTAGGAAGGAATTCAATAGTAAGAGCTGGATCTGCAATGCTTCTGTCTACTTCCAGAGTGCACTTCTAGCTAACAGAGCACACAGGCAATAAAACAGTGATCAAGCCAGATTCAGAGACTGAGAATGTGATAATGTGAAATAACCCAAAATGCAATCCTTGCCTTACACTTATATGGCTTAACCATTCTGCTCTGCTGCCCAGGGTGGAAAGCCGTGGCTGTAAGCCAGCAAACATCCAAGTGAAGTCAGATCCAGGTGCTATGTGTACCCAGAGCCAGAGAAGCCAGTTTGTGGTTGCTTTGCAGCCACTGTGTGCTGGCTTGGTTCCTCCCAAAATAATTTCAATCACGCAGAGATGATATACTTCTAAGAGCAAAGGTGGTTCTTGACAATGAGGCTGGGAAGGCCAGATTGCTGGGAAAGTGCAGGTGAACACCAGAAACAGGTCAAAGGCACAGAGCTGGGCCAAAGGTGATGCTTCATGGCTCAGAAATTGGTGGCAAGAAAACCTTTAACTGCTGAGGACTCGGGCTGACACCAAGCCAGGGAGGGATCAGCACTCTTGTGAAGCTCCTCACTCACCTATGCTGTCACTCCATCATTGTTTCTGATGTGGATCCCAGATGTTTTCTGTACTGCCCCTCAGAGTCACTACAGAATGCCGCTCTGCAGAGATTCTCTAAATAGAAGTGAAAATGTAATGAGGTTTAGAGACAAGAAGGGAGGGGAAGACATGAGGGGGCACATGGGGGTCTGGCCATGAGAAATCTTGATGAAGGTACAGGGATTAACTTATGTTTAGTCTGTGTGTGGTACCTAAGCTAAAACACTGAGTTCCCCAGGAGGTCTTAACACAGAACAGTTCAGGGGTATTCAGAGCTCTTGGAAAAGGCCCATACCCAAAGCCCTGTTACAGCAGATAAACTTCAAGGAGCAGAAGGGTGGCTGTCACAACACCACAGGATCCCATCATCCCACACAGCATGATTCTAGCTATTTGCTTTGGAAAGACAGGAGTAGTTAGGGATGTTACCAAAGGCAGCATGAGAAGATGATTATCCTCTGCAGAACACAAGGCACTGCAGGTAATTACTGTCTGTGCAACCATAAGAATTTAGCTTGGAACAGAGGATATGGAAAATTGCAGTGTACTTTAAAGGACCATTTCTGAGTCCATGATTGTTAGTATTAAGTAAAGTTATAAATTTCAGTCCATCATCTTGTCTTTAAAAGGTATTTTGTGCTCTTCATGGAAGACCAGGACTGAGAGGGCAGTCTCTTTTGATGAACCATCTGTCTCTGATGATGGCACATTTTTCTCCTTAACTCTTTACAAGAGTTTCTCAGGAGGTGGATTGGGGTGGTAGTGATGGTGGTGCAGGTGGAATGATTGGTGGGTTTTACCCTACAGTTTCTATAACATTACCTACTGTTTTGGAGGAAGTTTTTGCTCTCTTGGAATTGCCTCTTCTAAGAGCATGCATTCATTATTCCTCTTGATTATGTAGCGGGAGGCATTGAGCAGGAACCTGCCTGAGCCCAGCAATGCAGCAGTAAACCCACCTGCAGACACCTCCTCCTCCAATCTTCTCTTTGAAAAGGTTAGAGCTTGAGCTTTTAAGCTTGGAAAAAAGTTCCAAAGTCAGAATGTGTCAGAGAGATGAAATGAGACTTGAGCAGAGAAAGGAAAACTGTATCTTCAAGTCTAAACATTCTGAGATTCCTAGGATTTGTTCATTTCCCATTTATCATGGTCAAGCATAAGTGAAATCTGCCACAGAAATCATCCACAAGTCTCTTGCCATCACAGAGAATCTCTGCTGCTGGTGAGACACACACCACCCCCCACACCCCCCCCCAAGAAGGTTTAGTCAGGGTGGTATTTTCCTGTGAGAAAGTCAGAATAACTGCAGATAACTGCGTTTGTGTTCACAGTGTTTTGGAGACACCCAACACCATACAAATATTATAGATATACACACTATAATGATGTGCAGGTGAGTTATAAACACAGATAAAAACAAGACCTGGATGACAAGACAACTTTGTGACTCTGATTTTGTTGGAAGATGAATTGCAGCTACTGTGAAGTACCAACTTTTAAATGCTTCAGGGATGTGTGTTTCAGGTCAGGTGGCCCTGGATTGGTAGGAAAATGACATGGTATTTTTGTATCAGAACATGGATTTTTAGGACTGGAGGTCACCTATTACTCTGCAGATGAACTAATGGCCAGACAGCAGTGTATGTGTGTGTGTGTACACATTCAGTGGGTAACAAACTCTTACAACTTCCATAATATTTAAGCTGTTACCTGAACCCCAAACACTCGAGAAAGCTCCTAGTTACCAAATAAGGACACGAGATAAGAGAGAAAATATTAGTATTTGCCTGGATTACTAAGATGTCCCCTTTCTAAACAATCCTGTTACCGCTACTCTTGAATGAACCACCTAAAAGGACGGCCGCACTCCAGCTGAGGCCCCATGCTCCACAGGAGTCTACAAGACAAGAGAGATTTTTGTCGAGAAGAAAGGGTTTTTAGAAAAGCAGCAGCAGCCAGGGGTAGAGAGATGTCAGAGCCGCTCAGCGCTTCCCGCACGGGCTCCATCCCGGGTGACAGCGGCCGCAGAGGCTGCAGGAGCCGCGTCTGCTCGTATGAGCAGCGGCTGAGGCTTCGTGCCTGTGACATCCCGCCGGGGGACGGGATGGTTGGCAAAGGAGGCTGTCAAAGGATGTGACTGCAGGCTTCTGATGAGAAAGAGATGCCGGGTTTGGGGAGTTTTACAGAGAAATGCCACAATGAGCTGAGTTTTCTGTCTTTGACTCATTCTGAGGCAAGTTCAGATTAGCACTGGCACCTGAAGGAAACCTAAGATAAATCCAAATCCAAACCCTGACCGATTTAAATATTGATATATTTCCTTCTGTCAGAGGCAGAGGGGGTTAACCACCACTTCACATGAGACACAAGGCAGAATAAATCCAGAGACATTGGAAGAATAAATCTCCCACCTCAGAGAACCAAGGAACACCAAGACAAGATGAATTCTAACACCTGTGGGGAGAGATTGGGTTTTCTTGCAACAAGAAAATACCTGCAGCATTTTGCTCATGATGTCTTCATGCATACCTTTCTTTTCTTGGGAAACCGCTTCATGGATTCCATTCTGAATGTTGTGGTTCTTTTTCCCCTTTTGCTAACCTTTTTCAAGGTTAAAAAAAAAAAATCCCCATAATAACTAGTTCTAATTTATGGGTACCTCTGTATTTGCAGATATACCTAGAGGCAGATCTCAGGGAGGTTAGGAGTGGACATTAGGAAAAAGTTCTTCACTGGGAAGATTGTCATTCAGAATATACTCCTCAGAGTAGTGGCCATGACACCAAGTCTGACAGAGTTCAAGGAGCATCAGGATGATGCTCTTAGACACCTGATTTAGTTTCAGGCAATCCTGTGAGAAGCAGGGTGTTGGACTCCATGACCCTTGTGGGTCCCTTCTAATTGGCAATATTCTATCATTCTATAGTTTCCAGCAGAGGAGTGGATCCTGACCGGCACCCAGCCCTGACAGTGGGATTACTTCTCTCTCAGTTACTTCTGAAATTTATTTGCAGCACATAAGAAAGACTCAACATTACTTTAGCACATTTTCAGCCCAGAAAATGCCTGATGTCTGCTAAAACTTCAAAAAGATTTGTAGTGGAGAAACACACACGAGATGAGCCCAAGCTTCCCGAATGATACCTGTGCTCCAGCATCCAGCATCACATCGGTGCTGTGGGAGTGCTGATCCGCCCAGCACCGCTTCCAGGGATGCTCAGCACTCCTGAGAAACCTCCCTCTTGGCTCTGAGTACTCTGGGAAGGACAGGGGAGGGACGGGAGGCAGCGCCCGGAGGAGCCGCAGCACCGCTCTGTGGTGGAGGTTCCCTCTGCAAGTTAAGGACAAGGACGCCAGCTTGCTCTTCTCAAACACACTGCTTAAGACCGATGCATCGCTTTTTGTGGCATCAGGAAAAGCTGTTTCCTCACCGTTTCGAGGCTTTGCTCTGCTCCCCTCCTTCCTTCTCCCCCCGCTCTAATTCCTCAGCGTGCAGACACACTTCACTCCCCAGTTTTAGCACCCCTGCACCCCAGGATACAGCAGAAATATAGGATCATTCCTTATAAAAGACCTGTGACATCAGTTTTTAGATATGACTTACCTAAGGGTTTTGTCAAATTAATAACACAGTACAGAGAGAAATTTTGACTTAAAAGCCATGAATCCAGCTACTGAAGGATGTGGTCTGCTTCCTAAAGCAGTCACACTGGACAAATACAGAGTTAGCCTTAAATACAAATGCAGAGGCCCAAAGTCACAGCACTGAGATGGGTTTTGTCACTCAACTTCCATTTCCTTTTAAACACCTAAACAGTCTGTATAACATCTCTGCAAACTGAAGACAAACTGATCTCTCAAGAAAAGTTTGTTATCAGTGGTTTACATCCTGTAAACTGTGGATTCCTCAGGGCTGGAGCTTAATTTTGAGTGTCTGAAAAGAATAAGGAAAAAAAAAAAGTGAAAAAAAAAAAAGTGAAAAAACCCCAAAACAAAACAAAACACACAAAAAATCCCTAGCTAAACATCAGTAGATATGTGAGCATTAGCAAATCAGAAAAAAGTCTGAAGAGACACTGAGCTGCAATGTTTAGAGGTCAGTCTGTTTTCTTAATTCTCCACTTATTCCCTAATTCCCTCTTAGCTGAGGAGAGACTATCTCAAATGATGTCACTGCAGCATCATCTTCAAGCCAAGCAGATAAACGGCCTTACAAAAATCCCTCTCAGTCAGAAATGGTGTGAATTAGGTCAAGATTGGGATAATGCAGAGATCAGGAAATAAGGCTTCTAAGGAAGCCAAAGAGCAAACTGCCAATGGCCAGGACAGCAATATATAATGAACTCTTAAGAAGAACAACACATAACTAAGCCATATATTTCCTCACTGGCAGTCAGCTGCATGTTGGTGCTTTAATGATGTTACAAGGCAGAACACAAGAGGATCTAACCTCCAGAGAACATCATTAGTGAAGACAAACTACATTTTACAATGCTGCCATTATTTTTGCTAGCATCTCATTAATCATTTAATAGTCATTACTCATTATTTGCTTAGCCTGGACAGAGTACACAGCTGTGCAAAATTACCCACAGAATCACAGAGGGTCTCTGCCCTATGGAGCCAACAAAGCTGTAATTTGTCATTGCTGTCAGTGACCATCAGAAGTTTGCATAGGAGGAAATACTGCCTGTGTCCATCTTCATGGGCAGTTGAAATGGAAGTTGAGTTCTGCTGTGATAAATTCAAGATACTGAATGATTTCCAGCCAGTGAGGAGTAAAATCTCTGCCAGATTTGGAAAAAAATAAGGCAATCCTGTTGCTCTGCTATCCTCAGATATCAATGCAGATATCCCCAAACTGTTTGAAAAAGGACACAGAAGATAAAGCTCAGTTGCAATCTGCTGCTAAAGTATAGACAGGCTCTCAGGGTGTCTCCCTGTGGGCCCAAGGGTTAGCAACAGGCTCACCTGAGCTGCAGAGGAACAAGAAACTGGTCTGCAAGCACTGCTGCTGGGAAAGGCCATGTACAGTGGCAATGGCCTTCACTCAAACACAAGATGACAAATTTCCTCTAAGCCTTGAAAAAGCACTAACCCTTGTCCTCTGAATAAATACAGCCAGGTGGAAGGGGATTTCCAGTTCACCAGCTGGGAGGTGCCCAAAACAGAGACTGAACCAGAGCCCCCCCACAGTGGCCTGGGAAAGCATGGGTGCTCCCACTGGTGACATTTCACCAGTGACTTACTCACCCTCCCAGTACCCAGAGAAAGGGTTCACATGGATCCACTCTTAACTCTGTAAAGGGAAATTGAGGCAAGGAACACACTGCTTCTTACCTGCTCCTTGTGGCCACACAGTGCTTGTTTTAACCACACACCCTGTGAGGGTGGCATCCCCATGTGGCAATCAATGAGCCAAGACATTGGGAAAAAAGACACATGCAGAACAAACTCATTTTTCATAGCCATGTCCTGCAGTCTGTGAATGTGCTGGGCCAGTTCTGCATCCTGATTTATCATCCGGCAGAAGAGGCACAAAAATGAGCAGGTTGATAATTCAACCTGTGACCTGTGGGGCTTGGGGGTTACCCTGACTGCAGGCACCCGGTCAGAGCAGGACAGTGCCTCTAGGTGCCAGAGTTGCTGTGAATTTTTAGTTCAATTGTACAACCCCATGTTTTTAACAAGGGAAAGAACTAATTTTTTGCTTTTTGTGTGCTTTTTGTGTGTGCATGTGCACACACAAAAAAATGAACTGTTTTTTTTCATGCCCTTACATCATCTAAGGAACAATTGACCAACCCATTTTGCCTGAGGCAAACATTAAGGACAGAAAAAAAATTCAATCCAGGTAATTAAATAATTTGTCAGTTATAAACAATTGCAAATGGCTCCCAGTGAGGTAACCCATCACCTCCCATGCCACAGGCCAGGAGTGCTCCTGCAGCAGCCCTGTGGGTCCTTCTCTACTGCTGGGAAAAGTGCTCTTGGAAAAGGCCAGAGCAAGCTTCAGGATGGGTGAAATGTCTGCTCCTGGACACTGGCTTTCCTGTGGGAAAGATGATCCAGACCCAGCAGAGGAAAGGGAGACTGGAGTATGACCTGCACTGCTGGCATATGCTTCCCACCAAAACACATGGACAAGGACTTGCTCTGAGTGTGTACACCCCCAGAAGGCAGACACACACAGCATCAGTGTTGCTGCAGGATCACAGGCTCAGGCACAAAGCCAACCACACCTTTCTGCTGAACTCATCCTATTTTAAATGACCAATTCAAATTTTGGTGATGAAATCATCCTGATGCCCAAAGCAAGAGGGACTTCTCACACCTATACACACCACCCTCTCCATCATCTGCAGCAGAAAGCCTACAGCTGGTACTTAACTCCCATAAAGGGGCAAAGAAGGGAGGCCCCTCTCCTTTGCACTGTGTTCTGCAATGCTGAGGCAGAAACAAAGGGCTGTTTAACATCCAAAAAATACACTGAGAAACAACTGCTTCCAGCATGGTTTTGGAGATTTGCTATCCAGGAGAAGCTGCCTTCCGCTGAGGATGGTGCCCTTGGGAGCTGCAGGCAGCCTCCCAGCAGGCTCAGCAGGGTGACTACACTGTTGGGGACATGGGGCAGGCCCACTTGCTGGAGGAGAGGAGTTAGATTATTTTAATCCTTGTTTCCTCTTTGTTTTGCCTTGAGAACTGAGTAATCAAATGTGATAAATTTTGAGAAACATTTTGAACCTTTGTCCATCTCTAGCAATTAACTTACCTAAACAGGCCTTTCTCCCTTCCCCAGGAAGCTCTGAATGTCTTTCTCTGCAAGTTAAGGAATATTCCCTTTCTTCTACAGTTCAACAACTCCATGTCTGAGCTCTGCATCACTGGTGAGATCCCAATCACAACAGAGCACAGTGATTACCCTGAGGCATCCTTTACTGACCTCTAATATCCAGGTCAGGAGATAACACATGGGAGAAGTAAAATTCCCTTGTAGATTGTCCTGTCCAGAGAATGGTTCTTACTCTTTTTATGTCTTTTTTTCCTGAGCTGTAAGGAACTGTTTAGCCTTTACTATGTTTTTGCCCAGGAGAGCCAGAAAGGCAAAATGATTTTTCTAAGGTAATTGTTCTACAGAGAGTGCACAACACTTTCTGAAGCCGAGTCAGCACATAAATGTAAGCCATTAAATGAGAAACCCACTGAGTATTGAAGCAGTTGATAACCAAGACAGGCTGCACCCTGGCTAAAAATCAACCATGGAGTTCAGCCAGGGGCTATGATGCCCTATAGCAGTATGGAGGGGTCCTGATGTCCTGTAATGGCAAAATGGAAACATAAGCTGATTAGCCAGGGAGTTTTATTGCTGATGGATGAACATTAACAGGCAATTCACTCACAGGTAAAGGAGAGCACAAATATTATGGTTGGAGCAAATGCATTTCATTAAAGTAACTGTGCAAGTTGCTGTTCAGACTGGAAGAGATGACATTCATCTGTGATCCATCTGTATATGTGTGTGAACAACTACAGGTACCTCCTCCCTGCTGATCCCTTTCAATATGATCCCATCAAGGAAACCAGTCCTACAGTGGGAGACAGCATGGGCAGAAACCCCAGTGCTGGCAGATAGCATACTTCAGTGGAGGTAATTCCTCTCTTTTTTTAACAAAATAGTTATAAGCAACACCCTTTTTCCCTTCCCCTTTCCTGAATGCGTTTGGAAACTTCAGCTGAGAAGAAATCTCAAAGTATTTTCAGAGGAAATCTGGGGAGAGGAAAATTATGTTCAATACATCAGGAAAAAACCACAGAACTTCCTTGTGTGGCAATGAGTTGTATTTATCTGTAAAATGAACTTCTGAGACAAAAATGATGATGAAGATGATAACCCAGTCCCACAGGACAAAAAAACCCAGCTGCTCTGATTGCATCTGATGGGGAGCCAGAAGTGCCCCAGTGTAGTATGGTACAAATATCCCAGTACGTACAGGATGCATGGCCAAGAGAGGCCTTTACACCAGGTACCATTCCAGGCTTTGAAAGCTATTGACTCTCACATCCTCTTGACTAGAGGGTTGGTCCTTTCAGCCCATTTTCATAGGGAAATCTGAGCTTGCAGCCAAGCAGCACACTCGGAGCCAGGTGTGTGCTCCCTGCCTTCCCCCCTGCCCCACACAGGGCTGGGGATGTGCAAAGAGAAGTCGGACAGCAGCAGAAACACAGGTGAGCTCATTTGACTTTCCTGGCTTCTCCTGGGCGGTGAATCACTCAACAGGCTTCAATCAGAGAGAGCAGCTTGCAGGCATCCACCAATGGCTCTCCATAGACAGTTACCATCCCCTGGAGGAAGGGATCAGGCACTGTTAGAGGCTGAACCTGCTTGCCATGTGGGACAGCCCTGAAAACGAAAAAAAAAGGCTGCTGGAGGTATCCTTCAGCTCACCCAGAAAAGCTACCAACTGCCCTGGAAGACAAGCCTTTGGTGAGAGACAGACCTGTGAGAGCTCTGTGCCAGAGGAGAAGCCCCAGCACAGGGTGTTCCCCCTATCACAGCAGCTCTCCTCCATCCTCATCCTCCTGCTGACTGGGGGCTGAGCTGCATCCCCTGCCCTGTGGCAGAAGAAGGAGGGACAAAGGGAGACAGACCACTCTGGGCGGCACAGGGATTTCCCAGGAGCAGCACCCCTGGACAAAAGAACATGATGGACCGTTTCCGGATGATCTTCCAGTACTTCCAATCCAACTCGGAGTCTGTAATGAATGGGATCTGTGGGCTGTTGGCGCTGGCAAGTGTAAAGATGTACACCAGCTTTGACTTCAGCTGCCCCTGCCTGCCCCTGTACAACATGGCATATGGCTTGGGGATCATGTTCATACCCCCCATCATCCTCTTCCTGTGTGGCCTCATCCTCAACAGACAGTCCCTGGTGATGCTGGAGGAGTGGAGGCGACCACCGGGCTGCAGGAAGAAGGACCTAGCTGTCATCAGGTGGGGTTTGCAATGGCAAAGGGATGCCTTTTCTCACCTCCTGTTTAGCTGTCTTTCTCCATAGCTTTGATCCTCCTGTAGACCAATTCTCTTGTAAGCTCATCTCCCGAGACCTCTCCCCATGACCCTGGAGGGGCAGGGGTATGGGAAATGCATTTACATCCAGCAGAAATTAAGGCAGTCTCATTCCATTCCAGCTAAGGAGAGCAGGAGTGCCTCAGCACCTGGGCTTATGCCACCACCTGGGAAACTGCATTGTTGCTGCCCTGTCATGCACTCACAGGGTGTCTCCTGGGGCTTCCATGTGCAAAAGATTAGGCATTTCCTTTTAAATATGCAGAAGGTGTGGCATTTTCATCATGGTCATTCTTTATCAAAAGCCTCCCTTCACCTGAGATTTTTAGTAATTTGTACCAGTGGAAGGATGAGGAGAATCATATTCCATCTGTTACATGCAAAGTTTTATGCAGTACACTGGTTGGCTCAGAGAGGGGCAAGAAAGGCTGCAGAAAAAAAGGGATTTTCCAGATTGAAACTGATGAGAAAATGAAATGTGAATGTGGAAGAGGGAAGGGAGAGCTGGCAAAGATCTTTGCATGGGAGACATAAGGGTACAGTCAAGGCAAGCCCATGATGAGGGGACTGTGCACTGAGTGAAGACAGCACACAGAGCACTACCATGTGCTAGTGCAGCGCAGAGGCAGAACTAACAAAGACATCCCAGAGCAGAAGAAGCATTAACTGGAGCAATGCTGAGGGCAGCCCTGAGAATTAGTTCCCTGGGTCTGGAAAGACTGCTTGGCACAGGACAGCCTGCATCCCTCAGGTCTCTGGATGAGAAGAAAGCTGCCAGCATTAACCCGCTCACCTCTCTCTCTGCTGCTCCAGGTACATGTGTTCCTCCATCATGCAGCGAGCCATGGTTGCCCCTGTCATCTGGATCATAGTCACCCTCCTGGATGGCAAATGCCTGATCTGTGCTTTCAGTGGCTCCGTGGATCCCAAGAAGTTTGTGGGCTTTGCCAATGTGAGCACAGTGCAGGTGCAGCAGCTGCTGGCCAAGGTGCCCTGCAAGGATGACGAGCTGATGAGGAACAACACATCCCGCAAGGCAGTGTCCAGGTACCTGCGCTGCTGGTCCCAGGTGGGTCACTGCTGGCAGAGCCCCTCATGTTGATGAGGTAGCCAGGCATGTGGCATCTGCTTCTGCTCTTCCTTGATTTGCTATCATTTCATTGTGGTCAGGCTGGGAGCAAGGCTGCTCTGGGCTTCTTTTTGCCTCCAAATGTTGTTATACTAAGTGATAATCTTGAGTCAGGTAGGGAAAAGGAAAGAAAAGATGAATGGTTTAATAAAAGAACCAGCAGCTTCTAAACACAGAAAAGGTGTTGTGTCTCCTAAGGCCCTGTTCAGCATCAAAAGATCTTTCTTACTGCTGTCCCTACAGACAGGACCCACTGTGCAAGCTTGGACAGATGAAAACAGCTTGCTCAGAAGCAATAGGACAGGGCACAATGGGAAGTGGAGCCCTGACTGGCCTCAGCTTGTGGTATAGAAGTGCCAGGTCAGACATCAGGACTGGTGGAAGGTCATTGAAAACAAGCCCTTCCTTCTTATCAAAAGTATATCAAAGCCCATAGTCTGGGCTGTCTTCACACTGCTGTGGGGACTCCTGGACCCTGGAATTAGTGTAGGTGGCAAATGAAGATAACTGGAGATAAGGAATTGCCAAAGGACAGCACTGCAGTCCCCTTTCCCTGGGGCGCTCCTATGCTTATAGCAAATGCCTGTCTGCTCCAGGCAATTTTGCAATCAGTTATCCTTACTTATTCATGCACAGATAAATATCCCATATTCTCTGGGAGGAAATTACACCAGGTGCTGGACTACAGGGACAGATCAAAGACAGGAGTCCAGATACAACACACTTCCCCTCCAGCCACACAAACTCTCTGTCTCACTGATACAGGCAAAGAGCTTGTGCCTGTCCTTTTGTCTGTCTTGCTCCTGTTTCACTGCTTCTTTCTTATCACACAGGCACTTGGCTGGAGCATTTTGTTGATCCTTATCATAGCAGCTTTCCTTGCCCGATGGCTCAGACCTTGCTTCAACCAGGCCACCCTCCTGCAGGCACGTCACTGGAGCAACTACATTGACATTGAGCAAAAGATTTTTGAGGAAACCTGCTGTGAGCACAGCCGTCTCTTTGCTCACAAATGCATCCTCCATTTCTTTGAAAGCATGCAGCAAGAGATCAAACTGCACAGCTTCAGCTTGCCTAGGGAGGGAGAGGGGGCAGAAGGAGAGGAAGATCTTCTCCGAGGCATCACAGATCAGGACCAGGTGAACAAACTTCTGAAAACATGGTACTATGAGAAACCTCCCCTGGATGTCAGCCAGGCACACCAGAGGCACCCCCTGGTACGAGAGAGATCCCCTCTGCCCTGGGCAGACAATGCCAGCACCCACTCCAAATTCCCCCAGCACACCAATGTGTAAAGGGGGCTTTGTCCTGCAGAAGCAGAAGGAACATTGCCAAATCTCTGCACAAAGCAAGGACCAGCAGGCAGACCACAGCGGTGCTCATACCTTCCTCCAAAACTCCAACCCCGAAGGCTCCACTTCAGGGCATGCCTAGCAAAACATCCAAAGTCATCTAGTTCTGAGGGTCCAAAGATCCCAGACACAGTCACTGTTAATGACATTTCTCAGCCAAGGGCTCTCTGGGGCACTTTTGTCCTATCAAAGAATTTGCAGCTTCTTACAGCTGTGATAAAAGTGTTCTGGCTTGAGGAAGGATTTTAACCACAGCAGCAATATCTGGCTGCATTTACAAACTGTACACACACAGAGGTTTGAGCAGCTCCTGCCCATTCCAGTGATACCTGGTTCAAAGGGTTATCAGAGCTGACACAGAAATTATTTAATTGGCAACTCTCCTAGTACCATACCAACATATTTACTCAAAAAGGCAAAACCACCTCCTACACCTTCCCATCTGCTGAGAGCTCTGGCTGCCCCCAGCCCAGCTGCTAAACTGTCCTGCCTTCCTCTACCAACCCATCAATACTTCCATACATTTTAAAAATTAAATATGGCAACACACTGACATTCATGGAGCAGCATAACTTTAATTGAAGACGCCTCTCAATAAGGATTGGATTGGGTTGGATTTGCAGAAGGAACAGGAAATGGAGGCTTTGTGTAACACATCTACCGGGCCATGCTGGGGTTTAGATAAGCACTGTAAGCACTGGTGCTAAGCCATGGAAAGGACACCCTGACTCTGCCTGAAAAGTCTGAACACAGATTTTAAACACTCTCCTGCTAGATCTGCTAGATCCAGAGGATCATCCTTGCAACACCTGTTTCAGCATTTCCACCCATAGTTTCAAAACTGTTTGAATGTAATATTATCTCTGAGCCTTTAATGATAATTGCTTTCTCACCTTCCTATTCCAGCCCCCATTGTACATGGCACCAGTTTGACTGGTACTTCTGTCCAGTATTGCTGCTTGGATGCATTAAAGTCTTTACTGCAAACTAACCCAGAACTTACACATTTATTCCTCCAGGCTGAACCTCAGGGAGAGGTACAAGATGGAGGGGCTGGGAGGACATGGGGGTGAAGATGAAATGTCTCCTTGGGTGGGGCAAGCAGGGCTCCCAGGATGAAAGAAGTGGGTGGGATAGGGGCAAAGAAACCTGCCACCACATTGTGACTAAATCCAAAATGAGAGATCAACATGAAAATGCATATTAGTCCCCCAAACTAACTTGTCAAGCTGCTGGCAGGTGGGTCACTTCCTCCCCAGGATATTTGTATGCACAGGCCAGAGAATGAGTATGTACTGGGTAAAACACTGGGAGGCCAAATAACTCCATAGCCCACCCATGGGCAGCTGCACTCCTTGGCCCACTGAGGCCCAGTCAGGAGCTGCAGGGCACAGAGGGATGGGCTGCAGAGCTTTTCTTATTTGCATTGCAAAATCAGATCTGGATGAATCCCTTGGATATGCTAGGAGAGTGTACAGAGCCATCTGTGGCCCATATTTGTAGGGAAAAACACAGTGGTCTTCTCCCCAGGAGCTCTTTAGATCCAGGGAGTTTCTAAGCTTTTATTTGAAATCAGCATTGCAATTTGAATTGTGTCTCTGGTTTATTTTTATCAGATATGACATCACAAATCTGAGGCTGCTGCTCAGTTTGGACTCACCATTCCACACTAGTCAAATTGGGCATTTTCCTAACATGCTCAGAGCTGAGGTCTGCAGCTCCATTTGCATGATGCTTTCATGTTCTCAGGTTTTAAGTCATCCCAGCGTGGCCACAAAATATGAAATGCAAAGAAGGGGAAGAGGAACAGATTTATTATCTGTACCAGAAGGGAGACAACAGGAGGGTTTAAGGGTGCTGCCATAGCTTTTGAAGGTCTACAAAGGTTCACGTGATGCTGGCCATGGAGTAGCTCCAGTTGGCTGGGGCCTTTGGTGTTCACTCTTCCCAGACTCCCTGAGTCTCCTGCTGTGTTTCCTTCAAAAGCCCAAGAACTCTTCTCCATTGTGGAAAGTTGTATCTGGCACCCCATGACAGGACAAGAGGCAATAAACCCAAAATGCAGGAAATTCCATTTAAACAGAAGAAAACATTGATTTTGAAGGTGATGGAAAGGCTTGCCCAGAAAGTCTATGGCACCTCCATCTATGGAAATATTCACATCCTGATTATATGTGAGCCTGAATATGCTTTGTGCAGGGAGTGATGGGTGGACCAAAAAAACCTCCAGAGGTTTCTTCCCACAAGCTCTATTAAAAGTGTGTATCCTCATGTGGAAGCTGGGGCAGAGAGGATCATTAACAAACTTTAGCAGTTCTCTATCTCTCAGGGCTGCTGTGATGCCTGACCTGCAGATACGTGCAGCATCCTTAGTGATCCTCACCTGCCAAGAGCCTGTGAAACAGCAGAGCTGACTGCAAAGACAAATTCCCCAGTCACTTCCTAAACTCTCCTGATGGGAATTGCTACTGCTTTCACATCCCTCCTTTCTATACCCCACACTGACTGGGACGTGCAAAGCCCTCCTCAACTCCACACCTGGGAGTCTGTCTTGGTGTGCAGGTGCAGAATGGGGTCCTGGGAGTGACTTGAGCATGTACCATGTCTTTCAGGACAGAGTTTCCAGAGCACAAATAAGTTGGGATTTGGGAGGAATCATCAGCTCTGCCTCCCCTTGCAAGTCCATTAGAGAGAACTTTCTGTTGGAAAACTCATGAAAACAAAGTCCTTCCTAACAAGGCAACATGGAAAGACCCAGGCATTGTCTTCTATGGGCTCTTTTTTGATTCCCCCTGACTTATTGTTGGCTTCAGTGAGAACTGTAGTGCTGTACACCAAGCAGGCTCAAGCCCTTCAGTCATGTTTAATAAAAGGCAGGATTTCCTGGAGATCAAAAAGCTCTCAGCTTTTTACAGGGTTGATTCACAAAGGCTTTGATGTGAACTGCCCTTCAAAAAGCCACTTGCCAGGTGAATACAGAAGCCAGTCTGAGCTCTTAGCTAGTAATACAATAGGCCTCATCTATATTCATGCAGCAAAATCTCTTCCCATTTGATGAGATCATGCAATTAACCTCTCCACAGCAGGCAGAGCTAAGACTGCTCAGGTGTTACCCACGCACTGTGTGCTCACCTTTGCGGTGGCATCTCAGGGTGAACTCAGTGTAATCAACCAAGCCCCTGGGACTGGTGCTGGGCAGACTCAGAACCTGCAGTGCTGATTAATGGTCAAAACACCCAGTCTGGCTTCCTAACTCTGTACTGACACACTGCAAACCTTGGGGAAAAGTACCTTCCATGTGTCTTCCGTGTGCCACCCACCTATGTACAGCTTCCCCTGGTGACATGTCCCACAGCCACCATTGCAGTCACACTGGTGCCCAGTCAGATCCTCATGTCAACAGCTCAGGCAGTGCCTGGACAGGAGTGACTGAGCAATTGCCACCTTCTGTTTTACTGCCACTTGTAGTCCCAGTAATCTGCTGTCTTTTGGCCAGCTTGAGGGAGCAATCAAGTGCACCAAGACTGCTTTGTGAACTGGGAACTGAGATGCAGGAGAACACTGTCAACACCATCCACTTCTTTTAGATTTGTGCTGTAGAAGCCAAGCCTGGCCTAGCTGTTATCTCTCCTTCCTCTGCTTTCCCTTTTCCCTTCCCTCTGCAGAATAAAAAAGAAGAGTTATTTCCCAGTGAAGCAGGTACAGAAGTAGGGACTGGCAGACCTGCAAGGTGCTTGCCTCAGATGCTGCTGACACAAGGCAGACACACATAGGGGAGGGGGAAGCTCTGGAATCCAGTTTTAACATGTGTGCCAGCAATGCAGAGGTAGGGTGTCCCATTCAGTGCTGGGAGGAGCACCCACCCCTTGCATTTGCAAACAGGTTCACGGAGTCCAATCAGCCAACTCTGCTCACGGCACAAAGTGCTCTGGGGAAGACACAGCCATGGTAACACCTGCACCCTCCAGCAAAGAGAACTGGTGGCTGGGAGACTGCAGAAGTGGGGATGTGGAGAAGAATGAAATCAAGTTTGGCAAACCAGAAACAACCCAGGTCCCAGAACCAAAGAGCAGGAGAAAGCAAACTCTAAACTTTTGTAGGCAGCAAAACCAGCAGAAAATATATTTTAATTTGCTGCTTTAAGTAGTGGGGTTGTAGGAGTGCATGGATGAAACAGTGAACTGTGCAGAAACTTGGTGATGACATCTTTGAAGAGGAAATCTGAAAGAATGAAATAAACTGAGGCCACAGCTTGGACCCTGGTGGGGGAAGGAATCAAGCAAAGATGGACAAGTTTCGGATGATCTTCCAGTTCTTCCAGTCCAACCAGGAGTCCTTCATGAATGGAATCTGTGGGATCATGGCCCTTGCCAGCACGCAGATGTACTCAGCCTTTGATTTCAACTGCCCTTGCCTGCCACACTACAACCTGGCCTATGGGCTGGGCATCCTCCTGGTGCCCCCCTTGATCTTGTTCCTGCTGGGTTTTGTGCTGAACAACAACATCTCCATGCTGGCAGAGGAGTGGAGGCGGCCACAGGGCCAGCGGGGCAAGGACCCGGCTGTTCTGCGCTACATGTTCTGCTCCATGGCACAGCGGGCCATGATCGCCCCCGCGGTCTGGGTGTCAGTGACACTGCTGGACGGCAAGTGCATCACCTGTGCCTTCTGCACCTGGGTGCCCGTGGAGAGCCTGGGCAATGCCAGCCACCCCCGCCTCTCCCAGGGGGAGATACAGCGGATCCTCGCCCAAATTCCTTGCAAGGAGATCTACAGTGGGCAGCAGCTCATTGCCAATGAAGTGGCCGTCAGGTACCTGCGCTGCATCTCACAGGTAAGAGGCACCATGGCTGGGCTCTCACTGGTGGCTTGGGGTTAGGCACTGCCAGCCTCAGCTCTTCCCTCGACAGAATCTCCTTGTTGAAATCAAGCTGCAGCAGGAGAGATTGTTGATTTCGCAGTACAAGGTGTTCAGACTCAGCTGTGTGGAGTCATGCCTCCAGTGTGGTGCAGAGGCTGTAGCTGTAGGTCATTCTGATAACTGGCCCCTTCCAGTTCTGCAGTCCAGGCTGCAGAACAGTGACAGCCAAACCATCTGCATGTATTTATTCAGAGCAAGTTCAGACGGGGCTGAGATGGATCTTACTCAGTGGCAGGTAGGTTCTCACCCTCTCCAATAACCCATCAGTTGCTCTTGCTTCTTATTACAACGTGCAAGCAACAGGCTGATAACCCTCTATGCCACTTGTCTCTGCCGCTGCATGGGAACAGCCAGTATATGTTTATTAATCATCCCAGGGAACCGCAAATGAAGATGTGCCACTAACCATTGTCCTGTGCTTAATTCCTCTCAAGCCCTCTGCTCCTGGGCATGCTGGAGACAGGATGGTCTGAAACACCTGTCACTCATGCATTCCCATTTATAAGCAGTCTTTCTGCCTGACCTCCTTAGGACAGACAGGAATTAAGAGAAACGGAGCCACAGGGACTTCTCCAAAGACACAAAGCAGATTTTCCTAGGCAGACCCCCATTGGAAAGCATTGGAAGCTGAAAAACAAGAGGGCCCACATAGAACCTCCCCCCAGGTGCTCCTTCAGGGGGCTGCATTTCCAGGAGGATTGAACCTCATGGAGTCCACCAGGACAGCCTGGAGACAGCCTGAGCTCAGAGTGATGGTGAACAAGACAGACTGGTCCTGGCTCTGCCCTCATCTCACCCTTCCAGTCAGACCCCATTAACAGGGGAGCTCTCACTGCTGCACAGCAGATGTTACTAAGTTCAACAGCTCAGAAACAGAGTTAGACAGCTGCATAAACCAGGGAGTATCTGGGACAATACTGCAAGTCACAGGCTATCCTAGACCTAGGTGAGACACCGTCTTATTGGAGGCAGGACCAAGGGCTGGGAACAGGATTCAGCCCTGGTGTTATTTATGGTCAGTGCCTGCTGACGCTCTGCAAGGCAAAAAGTGAGAGGTGCTGTGTGGATGCACTGAAGAAAATTTCAGTGCAAATGGTTTGTAGGGCCTCTTCATCCAGTTTTGTAGTGTAAACACAGCCAAATGTCAAACAGCCCAAAGTTTGCTTATTTGCAAACAAGGGAGGTTATGCTGGCTGGTTTTGCTGGGCATGTGCTCTGCCTGCCAGTGACAGCTCTGGTTCCCCTTCATCCCTGCAGGCTCTGGGCTGGTGCTTTGTGCTGCTGATGACCACTCTGGCTTTCTTGGTCAGATCACTTCGGCCTTGCTTCAGCCAGGCTGCCTTCCTGAAGAGCAGATATTGGTCCCACTACATCGACATCGAGCGCAAGCTGTTTGATGAGACATGTGCGGAGCATGCCAGGAGCTTTGCCAAGGTCTGCATCCAGCAGTTCTTTGAGAGCATGAGCACAGACCTGGTGGCTGCTCACTGCCACCTGCCCAGGAAAGCCCCTGTTGATGCAGGGGAAGATACTGAGAAGCTCTTGGGCATCACCGACCAGGGCACCATGAATATGGCACTGAAAAGCTGGCACAGATGCAAGCCCCCATTGCATCTCCACCCACGTGCCCTCCCAACTGGAAACGGCTGGGCAGGACAAGGGCAGCCCCCCCCACACCCCTCTGCACCCCGAAGAGAGACAGCTGCTTACTACAGCTGTGTGTGAGGGCCCATGGGACTGTGCAGAGGCAGAATCACATTTTTGTGAGATGGGCAGAAGAAGTCAGGGCACAGGCAAGGGCCGGTGCCACAGCAGCTGCAGGGGAACGAGCTCAGTGGTGCCAGTGTGATTCCATCTGCTCCCATCTGTTCTCACATCCAGTCCTGCAGTATCAGTAATTCAGGTAATGAGTTTTGTGCCAGGAGGGACAATTTTGCAAGGCCATGATGGACAAGCCCCAGGGATGCCGAAGGGTGCAACGTGGCAGCCAGATGTGCCATGTGTCCCACACCACTGAGTACCAGGTTTGTGTTTTGGCTGTTGTCAAGAAAGCCACTACCAGATGTGCAAAGCTTCCTCTCTTTCATGATGTGCTCAGTGCATGTGCATGTGGGTTTAGGCAGTATTAAACATCCCCTGGTTGGGAAACAGGATGGGAGTGCCCCTTTCTCCTACCAAGCTGTGAAACCCTAAAAGATCACATTACCCCTCCACACAATACATCCCCACAGACACAAAGCTCCCAAGCCAAGAAAAGCTTTAAAAATAAATTTGACCAAAGCTAGTGAAGACATATCCTATATCACACTACATGTGGCAGAAACAGTGTGGTTGGTGTTACAGGCACCATTAAATGAGGATTCCACAGAGATGCTCCTTGAGGGAAGTGTCCAGACAAGGAGAGCAGCTAGCATTCAGCAGCAAGAGGGGCTAAGGCCAACACCCTGCCACAAATCTGCCTCAGGATGATTTGTTCTTTTCTTTACCTCTCCCTGACACGAAGACTGTTGTTAAAAACCGCACCTGGGTGTTTGTTTAAGGAGCCAAATAAATAATTCAGGCTTACCATTCAAGCTCTGTGCTCAGACACCAGGATTTATAAAAACTATTTACAAAAGCTGTTGGTGTTTCTTTACTTGGATGCAGTGAAAGGACTGGAAGAGCCCCCAGGCGAAGCCTGAGGTGCTGAGGCTTCATGAGTTGAAGGGTTTTTCCAGTGCATGGCCTCCAGCAGCACACCACCAATACTGCACAATACAAGGTGGCTGCCCACTTCCATGGAAACAGAGGACGACAGGATGCAGACCCTTGAGGTGACCATGGAAATCACAGCCCAGAACAGTGTTTCTCAGTGGCCTTGATTTTATTATAAATATGCAGAAGGCAAAGCCCTTTTGAGGGATTAGTTTTAGCCCTGCCATGTCCTTTCAGAGATGTTCATCCACTTGAAATCTTTGCTGCGGTGTTCTTGTTCAAACAACTTATTATGGCTGGCCAGTAACTGAGGTCACTGTCATTTACATAAACCTTAATTATCAGTGTGTAACTCCACAGAGGCTTTGGGGAGAAGAGAACAAAGGACCAAAATGATGAGGAAATTCTCCTGGCTGCTATGAGACCATCTTAGCAAGCCCATAGTCAAGGGCAGGCTGAATCTGGCCAGCTCCCAGGAGAAAGGAGCGTGACATGGCTTTGTCATTAACCTTCACACCCAAACTTTAATTAACGCACCTGCCCAGAAATTAATAAGCACAAAACCTGATTTACAAAGCAAAGGAGATTAAAAGATAAAGGTGGTTTCCACTCTATTATTTGCAGTTAGGTGCTGTTCATGGCTCACAACTTGAGAAAGGCATGCTCTGAATCCCCAGGACAGTGAGCAGCACAGAGGGATTGCAGGCTCTATGGCATAGCCATTAAGGTATCAAAATAACTAGATCCATTTGCAATGAGAAGCTTTTCGACTTTTAACGAAGATTTTTAGGATTAAAGCACTGCTCTCATGCAGCAAATTCAGTAGTTGCAGAGTCCTCATAGATCAAGGAGGAGAGTCTTTGGGAGGAGAGCCTTCCCAAGGGAACCCGACACAGCCAATCCATGGGATTTCAGCCGGGCTGTGTTCCCGGTGTTGATCCCGACTTGTTCAGCGCCCTGAGCGTGGAGAAAGCCCCACGGTCCCCACCAAGCCGGCAGGGGAGCCAGCCCCAGGCAAGCCCCCAGGCTGTGGGAGTGCCTAGGGATGCACCGCGCCCAAACACCTGGGAGCTGCAAAAACCCTCCCGGGGACGCCAGATCTGGGGGTAGGAAGGAAGACGGTCCAAAATTCCCATCGGCTGAACTGCCAGCGCTGGGCTGAGCCTAGATTTGCTCGGGGCGGAGAGGGAACGTGGGTGTTGCTAAAGATTTGCCTGTGCTGAAGACATTCTCTGAGGAGGGTTGAGTTTAACCCCGGAGACAAGACGGCAAGGAGGGTGGGGAAGGAGGATGGGGGCCTCCAGCGTCTGCTGGGCAGGAGCTGGAGCTGAGGGACAGATGGAGGAAAGGAGGGAGCAAAGAGAAAAGTGAGGCACGCTCGGCTGCCTCGCAGGCATCACTCGAGCAGAGGAAGCAGCGAGCGGAAAAGTTGAGCTAGGCAGGAATGCACTGCACTGGCCAAAAATCAGGCTGTGCCCTGCCCTGCTCAGCCCCCGGCCCTGCTCAGCCCCCTGAGCCCTGCTCGGTCCTGTGCCGGGGGAAGCAGAACCTGGCACCCCACAGATCTTGTGATGCCCGAAAACCCACCCAGGCAGGCGTCTGTCTTCCCGCTGGTTCAGCCGGCTCCCATGTGCTAAAGCAGAAGTTTCTGCCCCTTCCCGTGGGACCATGGGCTTCTCCTGCGCTGTCCCTGCATGCTCAGTGTGGCTCCACCGACACGACTGCGTCCCCTGGGGACCATGGGGGCTGCACACAAGCCCCAGGCTGGGGGGATCCAGCCTTTCCCCTCTGCGTCCCTGCAAGGCGCCTCATCGCTGCCGCTCTCCAGGCAAACTCCCGGCCAGCCACTGCACATCTGCATCATGAGTCTGAGAAAGCACGATGTGCTTTTTCCAGTGACTCATTCTCTCAGCTTTTCATTTCCTACGTTGTTTTTTTGGTTTGGTTTTTTTTTTTTTTTAAAGGCGCAACCTCAGCCGTGCACAGAGCAGAAGTCGAGCGCTTATTCTTTGCCCCACCCAAGCTCAGGGCCTGAGAACAGCCTCCTCCCTCTTCCCAAAAGCCGACAGCGGAGGGCATGTTTCAAACTGAATAAGGAAGCCTTTGCAAACTGTTAAGGGTGTTTTCAAACGCTTCCACTTCGCCCGTCAGACCAGCCTCGGCTGTATCCCGAGTCCTGCACAGCCCTGTGCGCTGTTGGAAACCCACCACCACCAAAGCCTGAGCAGAAGAACACAGGAAGGGCTGAGAAGGCTCCAGAATTGGTTTCAACAACTTTTTCAAGTAAGTGACTTAATTTTTTCTTGCTTTCACATATATATTTTGGGGGAAAGAAACAGAGGGTCTTAAAAGCTAATCTGCTTTACAAACAACTTTTCCCTTTCTACCCGACCTTTTCTCCCAGACCATAACTATCAAGCAGAGGAAGGGTAACCTCTAAATTACCAATATTTCTCTTTTCCAGCTCCTCAGATTTTTGTTTTGCCATTTGCCAGGCTCTGACAGGAAGGTTACAGGGCAGTGTTTATCAGGACTGTTTGTGGGTAACTTAACAACAGATGTTTGAACTAGAGCACGTTTGTGGGTTTAGCATCTGGCTGAAAACGTGGAGTTCCACTAAGCATGGAGATGAAGGCCTGGCTCCCCATCACGTGGTGGCAGTTTTCGGCTGGTCTGTCTCCTTTGCAGAGGGAGTTTTGCATATGGAAAACTGGGAAGCTGCAGGAAGACATTAAGGGCTGCTTACACTTGAACTCAGCAACATCACAGTGTGACTTTAGAGGGATTGACATGGGTTAGACTCAGCAAAGAACAGAGGCCAAATTTCTGCCCCTGTTCCTCACCCCTGCCCCATGGAGAAAGGGAGTAAACCAGGATTTTTTGAGGCAGCAGATGAACTGAGGCAGAGTAGTGATTTAAAGTACAGTGTAAGAGTAAGCCTTGTGCAAAAGACTGTAAGGATTAAAGTATCTTTGTCTCTTCTGCCTGAATGTCCCTGAAGTCTTGTCCCTGCAGTTGGGGTGGCCCAGGGAAGACTTTGGGGCAGCCCCAGATGTGTGCCAGTACTTCCAGCACTGTGCAAGCTGCCAGAGATGGTTAGTTGGGTGCCGAGATCCTTCCTGTCTCCAGCAAACCCTGGTGACAGCAGTTCCTCTGAGGCCAGTGGGTTTCATCACAGAGTGAGGTGAGGGTTCCCAGAGCTTGCCAGGTGCTTGAGGCTTCCTTAGGAGAAATCCTAGTGATGGAAAGTCAGCTAAGGAGTTAATTGAATCTAGCTTGCAAATGGGATGGGGGAATGGATATCACTGCAGAGAGTGTGAATACATTCCCCAGTTATTTCCCTGCCCATAAAAGAAATGAGGGCACATGCTTTTCCGTGCTTGGCCCTAAGTGCCTGCAGCCCTGTCAGTGGGGTATAACACAGGCAAAGGGCACCAGAGAGCATCTCTGGCACTGAGGCTGCAGGTTGAGGAACTCAATCTCAGCAGCCCAAGACAGGGAGTATAATTATGTCAATCAGCTGCAGGATGTGATATTATCCTGCCACACCTAATCTGAGCAAAAGCTCACACATAATTGCTGTCCCAGCTCTACATTTGGTGTTTGTATCCTGGGACAGCAGGATAAGCTTTCACAGAAGGGAACTTCTCTTGCCGGTAGCAACAACCCCCAAGCATCCCTTCATCCTTCTCAGCAAAGGCTGTTCCTGCCTCGGCCTCCCATGCTGCATTTCTGTGTGTCCAAATCTGCTGGGATGTCTCACAGCCCCCCTTGCTGCCCTCCTCACATACTTGTGTCTATTAATAAATATTAACTCGTCAGCTCTAAAGAGGGAAGCAAAAGCCACACCTTCAAAAAAGAGCACCTTCAAAGCAGCACAACCCCAGCACCCATGTGCCGCATGTGACTGGGCTAGTGTGAGTCAGTGGCAGGGCTGGGGACACATCCTAGTGCCAGTGCTCTGGTCCAGTTTTCCCAGTAACATGGTGTCCTCCTTCATTGCAGGTTTGGGAGATCATCAAGAGTTTGCCAGTGATGCAATAATTGCCTCTGTGGGAGGTGACTAAAGCCAAACAGAAGGAAACAAGACAAACATGCAATTGAAAGGGAAAGAAAGAGGTGTCCCACCTGTCAGCTTTGCTGTAGTGAAGCTTTTGGAGGGCTTAGCGGGAAACTAAAATGGCTGAGGTTTCACATATTGCTTAGGCAAAGTCCCTTTTCTGCCCCTTTTGAAGTATCCCTGGTATCAGCAGCCAGCTCCAGAGGCTGGGACAGCAGGTGGGAGGAAGGGACATCAGTGAAGGTGTCTTGCTCCTGGAACAGCTCCTTGCTACATCAGGTAGCACCAGGCCATTTCATCCCCTGTTGGAGTGTTTCTCAGTGCTGGGGGCTGAGCCAGCACAGCCCCCGCTGCAGCACACACCTCAGCCCCCGGACGAGATGGCTGCCCTCATCGCTGAGAACTTCCGCTTCCTCTCCTTGTTCTTCAAGAGCAAAGATGTGATGATTTTCAATGGTTTGGTGGCCCTAGGCACGGTGGGGAGTGAGGAACTCTTCTCAGTCGTTGCCTTCAACTGCCCCTGCTCCCCTGCCCGCAACTACATCTATGGGCTGGCTGCCATCGGTGTCCCAGCCCTGGCCCTCCTCCTCATTGGTGTCATGTGGAACAACCACACCTGGAACCTGGTGGCTGAGTGCCACAAGCGTGGCACCAAGAACTTCTCTGCTGCTGCCACCTTCCTCCTCTTTGGCTCCATCATGGGCCGGGCATCTGTGGCACCCATCACTTGGTCAGTCATCTCGCTGCTGCGTGGGGAAGCTTACATCTGTGCTCTCAGCGAGTTTGTCAAGCCATCCTCCCTGGACAAATTTCCTGCTGACTATGGGGCCGAGGTGCTGGCCACGTTCCCTTGCAGAGACGTCCCAGCAAACCTCACCAAGTTCAGGGACGAGGTGACACGGAGGCTGAGATACGAGTCCCAGGTAGGCACACACCAGGGAGAAAGCCACAGGGAGTGGGTAAGGCCACCTTGCCGTGTCCTAACACAGCCTCTCTCTTCTCTCCCAGCTCTTTGGCTGGCTGCTCATCGGCATCGTTGCGGTCCTGGTTTTCCTCACCAAGTGCCTGAAGCACTGTTGCTCGCCGCTGAGCTACCGGCAGGAGGCCTACTGGGCCCAGTACCGCTCCAACGAGGACAAGCTCTTCCGACGCACAGCCGAGGTCCACTCCAGGATCCTGGCAGCCAAGAATGTGAAGCAATTCTTTGGCTTTGTGGCACTGGACAAGGAGGAGAAGGAGCTGGTGCAGGAGTTCCCAGTGGAGGGTGTCCAGCCGAGCCCCCAGTGGAATGCCATCACAGGTGTCTACATCTACCGAGAGAACAAGGGCTTCCCCCTCTACAGCCGCCTCCACAAATGGGCCAAAGGGGTGGAAGGGAACGGGCCAACACCAGAAGGCCATGAACTGCTGTTTTTAGCTTCCTAAGACAGACATGCACCAGCAGCATTTCCACAGACTGCCTGGCAAGCATTGGTGCTCAGCTGACAGATGCACTGGGAACATTGCACCCGGCAGGATTACTTCTCTCAGCAGGTAAACAGGAATCAACAGCCTCAAGGCAGAGACTGATAAGCAACACCCTGAGCTGGGGAACCCCTCCTCAGAGACAACAGTTTCAGTGCTGTTCCCAGAGACACAGGGGAGCAAAGAACAGATGCAGCCCTAACCTCCAGGCTGCCAGTGCAGCCCAATGCCTGATGCACCAGAAGCCTTGGGAAGCAAGAGATGGGCACATTTCTCACTGTGACTTCTGCAGTCCCACTCATCTCCCCCACAGCAGGGTTAGCCCCAGCCATCCCACACCTATTTGTTTTATTGACATTGCTATCTTCTTACACACTTGTGTGATGCCTGTTACACAGGCAGGTCCCAGAGCATTTTACAGACTTTACAGTGCAGGTAAAAGAAGGAAGCAGTAAGTAAATTCCTGAGGCAAGGAGGATGCAATGGCATCTGGGTAGGAATAGGTCAGTAACATAGCCACACACAAATAACAGAGACTAAAGCAGGAGGAATCACCAATATTCCTGGTATTCAGAAAGGCACTCTGTAATTACCAAGTTGAAATTCGGTAAGACACCAAACTCCCTTTGTTCTTACTAAAGTGCATGGCAAGCTCTAATGAGCCCAAATGGTCGCCACCATGAGTCTATAAAGCCAGAGGAGGCACCATCAGCAGAACAGCTTTGGGGCAAAGTAATAAGGTGGAGACTGAGAGGAATCAGTACCCACAGCACTGTCTGCATCTCACTGAATTTCTCATCCAGCCATCAGATAAGAGTCCTTTGGGTTACAAGCTGCAGGAAGACCTCCACTAGAATTAGCTTTACATATATGTATATATAAACATACATATAGTGTACATACCATGTAGCCATAGTTAGTCAGTTCTATTAACAGAGCATCTTTCTCAGAGAGGAAGGGGATGAGAAAGCTGCCTGCCCAAAGAGCACATTACATTCACCCATCTGCAGCACTGGGACTGCAGCCTGGAGCAACAAGGGGACAGCAGGAACAGGATGGGGAGCAGCCCTCTCCCTATCCATCTACCACTGAATTTTCTAAAACTCTTCCCACTGCCTTAATTGGCCCCTGAAGCAGAAGGTCTCTTTTATGAACTTGGCGATACTCTGGGAAAGCAAAACCAGAAAGGGAATACCCTCACCATGCCACTGTGTGACTGTGTCTTCAAGGCTGCTCCTGTGGCATTGCACAGTCCCTTTTCTCCCAGTCAGTCCTGTGTACCTAACACTGTTTAAGGAGCTGCACAACAGAGAAGTTTGTTTTTCCTACTTGAACTGTTTTGTTATAGGTACAGCTTCTTTTACACTGTGTCATTTACCAAAAAGCCTTCATTTGTTCAAGAAATGGCTCAAACCCACAGAACTCAGAGGGGCTTACACACAAGGAGATTTGAAATAAATTATTAAATGAGACTTATTTTTCATTGCCTGCTGAGGTTTTTTCAGGGGGGCATAAAAGGCATAATTTAACATTCTCTTTGAACTCAAGGACTGGGAACTTATTTTTTCTTCCAATTAAAGATTCAGATCCTCTCCTACTCAGATCATCCTAGAATGTTTTAAAGCATTATCACATATTACAAGTTAGTAACATGGCTTTTTAGTTATTTTCACAGTGAGTAGCACAAATTTTGTATATGAGGATACACAATTGCAGCAAAGGAGAGAAAATTATTTAAAAAGCTTTTGATAAGTATGGTGTCTTGCAAGAAAGACCTGCAGGCTATTCCCTCACATAAAGAGGACCACTGAATGGGTGAGACATCCCAGGATCCCTGTTCAGCCTCTCTACAGATTTGCTTTGCATTTGTGGGAAGGCTTGGCTCTCAGCCTCACCATCAACTAATCCACAGAAATAATCAGATGGAAGTTAAATAAAATTGCATTAACTTGAGATGAAAGGGAGTTCATTTGCATTTCTTCTCACTGGCCCTCCAGTGCGAACATGCAGATGTGCACGCCACCCCCACGCAGCCAGCAGACACAAGGCAACTTGCTGAAACAAAGCAGAGTTCCTCTTACTTCCTTTATTTCCTTTGCCTTCCTCCTTGATAGTCCTAATTACTCCTTTTAACCACCTCTACTCTGGTTCCATCTCTTCCTCTTCCCTCCTTTGAAGGAAAGGGGCAACACATAATGCTTGAGAATGGCTTTTTTTCCTAAGAGTAAACCATGAGCATAACCATCTTTTGTTCTATTTACATCCCTTCTCTCCTGCATTAAGTCCACTCTCTTTCCATGTGCTGGGATGGGCTAGGGGCTTGTCCAGCTTGTTGGTTTTCCCTTCCTCTTGTTGGAGAGGCATGTTTGAGTGGACAGCTGTCAGTGAGGAGTGGAGCAAGATACTACACTCAGAAATTTGTTTGCAGTTGGCAGAGATTTGTTTTTTCTCCTCTCCTCTGCCACCCTGAGCATGGTCCCCACTGAGACAGCCCTAGGTTTCTGCCTCTCCTGCTGTTCCTGTCACCCAGTGTCCCCCAGTGACAATGCTGAGGTCAGGAACACATTAACCCACATGGTTTTACACGCAAGCACAAGCAGACAGGTTAGATTTCTCACTGAAATGTCAAGAGCGAAACTGCTGAAAAGCACACCCCCTGCTTTTCCTCCAAAGACCAACCATAATCCCATCACAGAGCAGCCCACAGGTCACAGCTCCCAGCAGCAAGATGGGTTCAAACCAGGCTTCTCCAGTACAGAGAATTACACACAGCTCTTTCACTTTTCCTGCATACTACAGACTATTATAGCCCCAGTAGTGAAGAAGAAACAATACCTCTGAGGGATCTTGGTTTCTATTGCAACGCTTATTTACATGTTCTATTATGCAACTAATTAAACCAAAAGAAAGAGCCACCATCATCGAAGCTCTGTTCTTTAAAAAATGCAGCAGTTGCTGCTGGATGTTGCAATCAGCTCCTCCACTACAAGACCATTAAGCAATATCTGAGTACAGCACCCTGCTCTCCCTTGAGGGCAAGAAGTGAAATGACTTGTTTCTGGATCCCAAAGGACTTGGGAATGAAATAAGTGCTGAATCATCCAGCCTTGCCAACACTGGGCATTCACAGAGGCAGAAAAGCTGGGTCCTGCAGAGCTCTGGTTTTGAGTTTACAGTACCTACAATGAGTGAGACTCTTCAAGTTTGGTGTCTCAAAGCTGGGCATCTGCTTGCTAGGGTCTACACTGCATAATCACATCTATTGGCATACCCTGATTTCCCCTTACATCGAGTTCTTCCTCTTTAAAATATGTGGCTGATCATGTCCACATCTCAGTGGAAAGTTAGAGGAATATAGAATTTAAGGATATGGACCATAAGGCACTGACATCAGTGACAGCTTTTTTAAGTACCCAAAATACCTGGCTTTTTTCAAGCAGGAGGTTACATAGGGATAACTTTTTTTTCAGCACAGAAAAAACACTTTTTCCTTCGACTTCAGTGATTTCTCTTAAGAAAAAATGACTACTTAAAGTCACTATTTTTTCTGTCATCAATCCCTAGCAACTTGTTACAACAGATGGCTGCCCAGAGAGGTTGTGAAGTCTCCATTCTTGGGGAAATCTAAACTAAACTGGGAGTGCACCTGAGCAACCTAGTCTTGCTGACACTTTGAGCAGGAGGTTGAAGATAATCAAGAGGTTCCTTCCAGCTTCAACTATGCCACAATCCAGTGTTTCTCTGCCAATTTCGAGAGCACAAAGGCAACTGAGATAAATCTTTTGAAGTGTTAATTCATACAAAAGACAAGAATCTTCTCTTACATCTTAACAGTGAGAAAAATCAATTTATAAAACATTGCTGTACTTCAAAGCAGCATGTCATATCTGCACCATTTCCCCAGGAAAGTAAAACAGGTACGGCTGATGTTTCTTTCAATTATAAAACAGTATATATTTAAAAACTTGTCATCAACAGACCAGGATTATTTGTAACACCTGGACAAAGCTGCAAACATTTATCAAATCTTTTCATTTGATTGTCTGTTCTCTCCAAGCTGGTTTGGTCACAGACCAATACTCTCCAGAAACTCACTGTCCATGGACAGTCATGGCAGAACTCCACACTTCCCAGTTTCCACACTGCATGGAAAGCAAAGTCTCTCTGCTCTCACTTGCACCACACTTAGGTGTCAGCAAGGGAACTCTTGGTCTCCACATATTCAAGTGCTGCTCTTTTAACAGCCAGGACACTTTCTGCTGTACCAAATTTGTTCTCATAATCCAGGTAGCGTTTGAAGAAGAATTTCATCTTCTTTGGTGCCAAGCTCAGGTGTATGACCCTCTGAAAGATGTCTCTGCAAGAAACCAAAGTGATTCAAATAATTGTTTGTGACAGCACTCAATACAAGCCCTGTACCCTGTCTTTTAACAAAGAGCAGAAAGTCCAGGGAAACATTCAGGGGCAATTGCTGCAAAGTGCTGGTGCTTGAAAAAAAGAGATTCCTGCCAACTGGCCAAAATCTTTAAGTAGAAGCCTTCTACTTGCTTGCAGAACGCTAAGGCTCCTGGTCAACTTAAACAGAGATCCAGACACTGCATCGCACCCTGCATTCATTAAATGGATGTAGAAAATTAATTCCTTTTGTCACCCCTCAGGAATAAAAATGGAAAAAATATGTTTCTCAAGATTGACCTCACCCTTCACATACAAGGTAATCCCTGCAGAGGGACAGGTGAACTTCAGTGCAAGGCCTCTAGTTCCTGTCATGCAGGCCACAACTTATGGATCAATCCCCCTCTGCCCTATGGAACCCTTTGGAGTCACCTCAGTCCCAGCAAGGATAAGAACTTACACACACCCCAGTTTTGTAAGAAAACAAAAAAATTCCTTTTACTGTGCTGTAGGAAGCCCTATACAACCTCACACTGCAGGGTACCTCTGCTCTTTTGAGGTGTGCTCTGCCCCTTCCCAGCCTGCTGCACTACAACTCACCGTACTTCCTTCTGGCTGCCATTCTTGATCATGATGTCCATGTAGATGGACCAAATGTCTGTCCGCTTGGGATAGCTGCTGAGGGTGCTCTCAAAGAGGGCCTTGGCATGTTCTGTGTCCCCAGAATGGAACTCCAGCTGTGCAAACCTTGAAATGACATCCACATCTAGAAAAAGTAATGACACGTTAGGGTATCACAGCAACTCTCTTCCATATTTTCAAACACGAATGAGAATTACACAGAACAGAGGCAGGCACAGAGACAGCACCATCTCTACTCAAGAGACAAAAGGCTTTGCTGTAAAGAGGTTCTGGATCAAGGTGGGATCAAAGTGGGAGACAGAAGGATCACAGTTCACTTCCCATTTCAGCTCTCTCCAGGAGAGAGAGGTTTGTTTTTATACTCATATTGTATCATGCAGCACCCATGGGCAGCCCCAGAAACCTGGGCTTAGACCAAGCGAAGTTTTCCAGAGGGCTGTAAAACTCAAAGCTGCCTTTCCTTTGGATACTTTGCTTTTGTGCATCACAGCAAGTTCTATTTGGTGCCTTATGCAGAGGTGCCTTTAGCAGTGACATCCAGCTTGAAAGTTCCCCTCCCCTGAGAGTCAGCTGGCTGCACTTTTCACTCATTACAAATGCTGTCACAGGCAGAGATATCAATCAGAGAACAGCCCATCCCCTGTCTACATTAATGTCCACAAAAAGGCTGTGGCAGAGAGAGCTTACGTTCTTTTGTGGGCAGAGCCTTGAGAGCACGCTCCAGCAGCCTGTGTGTAGCCTCAGCCTGGCCTTGCTTTAGGAGGAAAGAGGCATATTTCAGCCACACGGATTTCTCCTGACGAAAACGCTTCAGCATTGTCTGGTACAATTCTTCTGCTTGCTGGAAGGACAGAGCTGGGTTAGGCCACACATTCATAACAAAGCCTTGTAGCTTTAATACTCTTATTCTTAGGCTGGGTATCTCTGAATACTTCTGACATAAAAGCAAGCATCAACCCATCCTTGCCCACTGTCCATCATAACCATTAATTCCAGTTAAGAACAGAACAGGCCCAACATCTGACAGCTGGAAGCACAGCCAGCATTTGCAGTTTACTGGCATGCCTGAATGGGATAAATGCCAGGGATCTGCTTGCACTGTCTTACCTTGTACTTCTCAGAACTGGCATAGATGTCACACAGATGTTGGAAGACTTTCAGAGGTTCATTGTATTGAACTGCTCTCTCAAAGACCTTCATCAGTGTCTCCTCAGTACCATACATGTTCTCCAAGTTCAGCAGAGCTACCCAGACATTCAGCTTCTCCTGTTCTTCCCTTAAAGCAGATGTGAACAAGAATATTGAGCCTTTTTCCAGTCTTCACCAGGTTTTTGCAAACCACCCTACACAGACTCAACTGACTTTTAGCAGGCCTCCAGGACAAGAAAAAAGACTGCTCCCTGAAACATCATTTTTGAAATAGAGCACGGCAGTTGATTCACACTACCGTTTTTTATCATCATTGCTTGCAATTAAAAAACAGAAGGTTGAATCAAGAAAGCACAATATACTTAACCATGCATGTAGAGATGATTTAAGGTACAATCCTATGACAAAAGCAACAGGAGTTTCACTGTTTGTTTCATGTTTTGATTCAAGCACATCACTGACAGCATTATGCTCTTCCAAACACTTCCAACTGCCCGGAAGAATGACTGTGCACTCAGTGACACCTTCAGGAGCTCATGACCTGCAGCAGGTCAGGTCAGCTGTGGGCCAGTAGTGGTGACTCAGGCCAGACCTTCAAAGGGCCAGCTGACAGTTGCTACCACTTAATCCTTCTGAGCTCGCTAAAACACACTCCACACACACAGACTGACACTACCAGTGTTCTTCCACCCCAACTACCCCGTCATGATTTATTCTTTGGGGCAAAGAAAAGCAGGGCTCCATTACTACCTGAAACTGATTGTTTTAAGTGCTCTCTCTGCCACAGCTCTGGCCTTCTCAATCTCTGTAGCCTGGAGGTGGAAAGCCATGTACTGCAACCATAGGATGGAGCTGTTGGGACTGCCCAGCACCAGGCGGTCGAAGTCATCTGCTGACTGGGGCTGCCGACTCGGGTCCATTAGAGCCGCCTCTACTTTGCAAAGCTCCTTCTCCTTCTTCTGCTTCTCCAGCTCCTTCTCCTTCTTTGTTCGTTTCTTTAGCTGAAAGAGGAAAACAGGAGGACTGAGGAAGGGCAGGCACTTCATGGGGGAATAGGCACATCCAGCTAAAGCACAGCCAGACCTCAGTATATCCAAAGCTAAGCAGTTTCCACAGGAAGAGATGTTTAAAAGAGGATAAAAATAATACATACCCTCCACCCCTTCCTACACAGTTCACCCGTCAAAGAAGAGCAGCAGTACATTAAATCCCTTTTTTTAAAATTAAATATATTGATGGACCAAATATTTTTCTAGTGTGGCACCTCAGCTGCAGGATCCACACTTTGCCTTTCTCTCTCATTCTTCCATCTTTACCCTCCAGGCCAGTAATCACCACCACCCTCCTTCACTCTGTAAAAATCCAACACAATGTCTCCCCATGCACAACTGGGGCATGTTGGTGGATCACTAGGGTGACTCAGGTCTAAATTTAGAACCCACAGTGCCATAGTTCTCTTCCCTGTTACCTTGGGCAATAAAGCATCAGCCATGCATTCCTTTTACAGAGGTTAGTTTTGAGGGACTGGGGAAATCCTGAAGAGCAAACATGAAATGAGTTCATGAGCTGGTTTCTGATTTTGCTGAATTGCTCTCACTGGAAAACCCTGCTAAATGTTATAGCATAAAACAATATTGGGTTTTGGTGCTTTTTGGTGTTTTGTTAAATAAGAGGACTATAACTTGAAAGATTTTTCACCTCCAGGTTTTTCTGTAAATTTACAACACTCAGGAAAGTAAAAAACAGAGCTGACATTAAATTTAAAAAGTTTTGTGCTCATGAAAACATTTGTTTGACTCTAAATACTTATTTTTTTAACATATCAACATGAGAAAACCCGTTTTTCATGCAGCTGTGCTAAAATTGGGCATTTGCTCCTCTGCTTCAGAGGTATCTGCTACTAAAGTCAGTGTTCAAAATAGCTGAACAAGTTCTGTGGCAGCTGTCAAAGATGTTCCCTTGGGTTAAAAGGCTTAGCTACAGGGCAGACTGACATGCAATTACCAAAACACTGCATGCCACCATGTGGTGTCTCCTGTGCAGACAACACAATTACACAGTACCTTGGACTGCATATCCTCCTCCTCGTCGCTCTCTGAGCTCTCTTCCTTCTGATCCAGCACATGTATATCCATTGCATTGTCTTCATCCCAGGTGAAGCCCATGGAAACTTGCAGCCTGGGAGCTTCACCAGGCTTCCTTACCTGTTTGGTGGAAGACAGAAAATGCCCTGGGTTTTAATTTTAAGTTTTTAAACTGGGATCAGACAACTGCTGTTTGCTTGTGGCATCGCTCCTTTCAGTACTATTGACTTCTAGTACTTGTAAACAGCCCGTCAGCAAAAACATTAACTCTGTAACCAGCTTTGCTGTAATTTAAATTCCATCCATCTCAAGCCATTTTCAGATGACACAAACACCAGCCTGTGTCACTCCTATCTGCAGCAATAATACTTATTGTCTTAAAGTCAAACTGACACATATCAATAGGGCTAGAAGGCCATTTCAGGCTCAGGTTCTGCTCCAAATTTATCACCTTAGATTTCTTCTTAGCTGCCTCTTCCTCCAGGTCATCCTCTTCCTCCTCACGGTAATACACCTCAATTCCACTGTCATTTTCATCTGCTGGGCAGATCTTCCTCTTCTTTGGCTCTGCCTCCTGCAACAAGTGGAAATGAGTAGACAGTGGAGGGCAACAACTGTGATGATCTTAAAGGCAATTGTGGTCACAAAGTAGAGCCTGGCAGCAGAGAGAGGGCAATGCCCTGGCACAGCATCCCCCACAATTCTCTCAGGTAACAGAAACTGTGGAGAATAAATCCACACTCACCTACATAGATTGCAAAGACCAAGGGACAGGAAACATAACTCGGCTGTTATCTGAGTTAGCTTTATCTGAGTTAGCTCCCAGTCAAAAGAAATAGTTTTTGATCTTTGTAATCTCCTATGCAACTTAATCTTATTTTTCCTGGCCTGTATAATTTCTCAGCCTCATACTTCTGAGACGAGACTGGGATCTTCCCAGTCACTTCAGTATTTGAACTAACAAAGTCCTTTAGCATATCCTGTGCAATCACACTCATACCTGACCACTTTCAGAGTTTCTTCTTCTCTTTTTTGTCTTCAGTTTAGGCTCTTCTCTTTTTTCCTCATCATCTGCCTCTCTTTTCTCTTCCTCTGCTCCATATTGTGGTAGGCCTAGGGATTCAGGCAAGACACTTGGCATCCCAGTGTCCTTGGGCAGGAGAGAGAGCTCAATATGTTTTTCTTTTCTATTTACCCTGTGATGCATTGCCAGGAGTAGGAGGACAGGAGAATAAGAAAAAAAATCAGAACATTTACAATGACTGCAAGGATCTGAACTTCTTTCAAATCTTCCTGTCTTCTATCCTCCCTCTTTCCATCCTCTCCCCTCTTCTAATTCATAGTCCCTTTTAAAGAATATTGGACCTACACAAGCACTTTGGCAGTGAGTAGTTTTCCTTCTGGAAGGTACTTTTCGTATAAGGAATGTTTCTGTACAAAGTATGGGGAAACATTCTGGAACAGGATTCGGCCCAGGAGAGAAGTGGACAATCTGAGAAGAGGAAGAAAACCAAAAATAAGTATTCTACAGAAGGAGGAGAAAACAAAACCAAGTGCATTTGTGGCACCACAATATCTATAAAGTGTCTCACTAACTTTCCATACTTTAATTTCACAGGCTCAAGACAGTATCCACATCATCTTGATGCCCAAGAGTAAATTCATTTTGCAACCTCACATTATGCCGGAGACCATCCCCAAACAAGATTCCATAATCATACACTCAAAATAAGTTCTCCAAGACACACCACTTGCCAGAATAATTTTCTCAGGCTACTCACCCAAAGAATACACCTGATGGAGTGATTGATTTGACATAGCCTCTCACTAGCTGGCCTTTTTTAACATCCTTAATACTTGTTATTTCAATATCCTCCACTTTGCTGTTTATCTTTGGATTTAGCCTAAATGAAAAGAAAGGTTAGAAGTTAAAGCACTCATCTGAATAATTCACATTTAGCTCTGGATAGCAGAAGATAGATCAGTACTAACAACAGCTACTACTCTCTGGAAAACATATTGGATCAGAGACACCCTTCAGTTTATTGAAATGTACTAATGGACTACCTGCATCTCTGCCAAGCTCTGCCTAGCATTTTGCTTGGTGTTTTCCCCATTTATTTCTAAGATACTTAATTCCACACTTTTGTTCCATAAGGACGACAAAGCAAGAGGTTTAAGAGACTTTTAGGACTAAGTCTACTATTTAATCAAAACTGTTAAAATGCAGTTGAACATTGAAACATAACATGTTTGTATTGCAATTTCTTCCCAAATAAACAAACAAAAAAGATAAGGCAAGCCTAGAAACTATGATAAACAGAAATTAAATCTGAATCCATTGAGCAGCTTTATGTTAAGTGTCAGACCCTTCAATGTTTGCTGATACTCAGGAAAAAAAAATCTTTCTGAAGTAGAAACAAGTATCAACCCTTAAAAAATGCATTCCTTGTTCTTTTAACATTTCTCACTGATCTTCCCAAACAAACAATTGTATTTCAAACAAACAACAACTGTATTTCATGATCATTTTTTTCACTAGTAGGAGATCAACAGACTAGAGGGATGACACATACCGGGATTGCCGGAGAGATAACTGGATTTTACCATTCTCATTGGAGAGGATGTAACACCTGCATGGCAGAGGATGGGGAGAAAACAGAAAGCTTTTTTACATGCTAAAAAATGCCACAGGTAGAAAACAAACATTTGCACTAGCAGAAAAAGAAACAAAGCAGTCTGTTCCTTGGAGCACTTTCTGTCTAATACAAACTAGCATGACACAACAGCTCATAAAACTAGATAAAGGACTTCTGAAACATGTCTACTTGATTTACTCAGTCTCTACTGCCAGTACAAAAGAGTTAAAGATTGTTACACCTGAAATCACTTGTCCTGTTGCACTCTCCAACATTCCCAACAAGTACGTGCATCAGGGAAATGCAACTGCTTGTGCATTACAAATGTAAAAACAACTCAATTGCCAAACAGCCCATAGAACCACTGTAGAACTGGGATACCTGGCTACCCTTGGCCCCGTCAGCACCTTAGCTAACAGAATAGCTACTCTCAAAGACAGTCCCTGAAGGCATTTGAAAAGGGGCTTCTTCATAAATGGAAAATACAAGACACTTCTTAGCCACAGACTGACTTTAGTCTGGCACTACCTCAAGGCAGTGAAAAGCCTGTCATGGAAGGAGGATAATTTCTATGCCTTGCAGCTTGAAGGAACAAGGAAGATAATTACTGACCTGACAATCTTGCCAACTTTGAAGTTCCCCAGAGGATCCTCTGTGTAAGTATCATTCAGGTGGAAGATGCTGACTTTGCCAGTCTTCCCACCTGGCAGTGCAATGGTCAAACCAATGTGTGGAGTCACCTTTGTTACCATGCCTACAGAGATGGTGCCCTGCTCCAGTGACTGAATTCCTGGAAAAGGTAGAGGGAAAGGGCTTCATAATACTTCAAAATATGAAGCAAAAGTACGAAGTTAGTGTAGCTGATTTTAGTTGCCCAGTGACATATCAAACCCACAAACTTTTGGTAAGGTGCAGTCCATGCAATCTCTGTTCACAGCCATGTTTGCCATGGTAGCCCAGACAAGGTCCCTTAGTTGCACAATTCCAAGATCCAGATTAACTGACAAATGTTGACAAATGTACCACCTCATTTCTGAGATTAGAAGGGAGTATGTTCAGAAGAGCTCAGAGAAGGGCTTCAGTCTGAGACACTAGAAAAGTGGTTCTATATTCTAGAGGTCTGACCTCGCTTCTCTTAGATGCTGCTACATCTAGGTCAGGGTCCCAAGGGTTAGTTCTGTTCTACAGGGAGATACAGCTTGGCTCTAGAATGTAACATCTTCACCTGAGGGGTCAATGCAGACCCAACTCTGAGTAAAGCATCACATATGGTGGGGGGTCTTGCTGTTAAGGCTCCACAATACCTGTGAGTGACAAGCAGAGGTTTCTTTCAGAGGCATCTGTTCCAGTTACTGTAGCTGATATCGCCTGGCCATTTTTAAAGCTCTTTTCTGGATGTTTTAAGACCTGAAATAAAAGACATGTTTACACTTATTTCCAGAAAAGAAACTTTGCACAACTCTGACTAGTGTTTCCCCTATGAACTTTTACACTTTCTATAAACATCTTTGATGTTCAGTTGACTGATAGCTTCAATGGCTCTGCTATCCTGAGCCAAACTAGCTACAGGCACAGTACTTGCAGCAACCAAGGGGGCAGCAATGCCCTAAGGGCAGAGCACTGGATTATGAGTTCACATGGTGTCAGAAGTGTCTGCAGTCATTACTCGTGGCCAAGCATATGAGAAAAAAAAAGACTGTGTAGATCACCAGTAACAGCCTCTTACCTTGGTGTTCAGAGACAGCAGCAGGTGAGGAACTCTTCCTTGAATGTCAGGGGCAACTTCTACCTCCAGCCAATTTCTGAGCATGTTATACTAAAAAGACACCAAATAACCAGAGAAGACAGCATAACACCTTGGAGGAAAAAAAGTCTTCCCTGGCAGAAATTTTCCACCAGTGTTTAAAGCTAAAAGGAACTAGTCCAGCCTTGGCTTCTGCACCAAGCAAAAAATGGTGGTTTGGATTCTGTTCTTACACGCATAACACTGCTGTAGTTCACAGGCAAGTGCACACAGGGGATCAAAAGTGAGTGTACTTTGTGCTTGTGGCATACGCAAAGGCCATTTTACTAGAGCCTGCTGGTAACAAACAGGCATGTCAAAGAGGACAAGTCAGCCTGACTCCAGCAAGTCCCAAAAATGTTTGTTTCCTTCGTCTGCTTTCCCCATAAGACACTGCAGTTGCCATGGGCCACTCTGACAGTCAATGAAGACCATAGTCTTCAGTATTTAGGTCTGAGCTAAGGCCCCTTGAGGTCACACCTCCCCCAGCACACTCCCTAAGACTCTGACCTCACCTTCTTTACAAAACAGGTGACTGTCTGCCCAACATTGTAGAGTCCAAGTTTCTTGAGGGAACTTTCTTCTTTAAGGTTCAGCATTGGTGTGAATTCCCCTTCTTTTTCACTGTTTCCAAAAGAAGAAAGAAGACATCAGTAAAACAGCTCTGGTCCTAATGAAGAAGATGGAAGTTAAAAACCTAGGGCAATGTGGTGAGCTAGTAATACTATGACAATGTCTTCACCCCTCCCCTGCATTTTTTCTGCCAGGAATTAATTCTTCCCTGATCATAAGAGGAAATCTTTCTGACAGGAATAGACATGACAGAGTCCGGATTGGCAGAACCTGAAGCCAAAAAGACATTCAAAGGTAATCATGTGTTAGGAGACCACTGTGATATTTAACACAGCTACAGGACCCAAGTTAGTGTGAAAGAGAGAGTAAGAGGCCTTGCCTCACTGCATACATGTGGAGGTCCTTGTTCATGGCCAGCTCCTTCATGAATGAGAGGTACAAGGGATGGGACATCCAAGGATACAAGGTCTGTAAAGCATGTGCAGACAGCACAGAGATAACACAGACTTACCTTGGTCGAATGCTGAGCTCTGGAATGGATTGTGTGAAGTGTGGATGGGTGATTGGTAAGAACCTAAAGAAGAAGAAAAGGATCAGAGTTTTTCATGATCTTCCCAGGCCCCTGTCACCCACATTTAATGCCTCTGCACTGGAAAAAAAAAAAAAAAAGGTGCAAGCCCTCTAAAACTAACAGGACTTTCCAGTTTCAGTTCTTCCTATTACTATTTCAGTAGCAATTTAGGTAACCAAAATACCCCAGCAAATTTAGTCCCTGGGGCTTAAGAGTCTAGACATCTTTTTTTCTTGTAATCTATACTCAAGATAAATACAGCAACACAGGTAGAAAGCTAATTTACTGAAAGCTGGATCTGGGATAGAATATAATAGCAGATCTCCTCAGGCCTCAACTACTCCAGCAAAGGCAGCTGTAACAGCATCTGTTGACAGAGGGCCTAGATGACCTGAATTGAAACACAAACTGTTTCATCCTTTGCATTCCTCCAGAAGCAATACCATGTACATATTTTCCCACCTGTGAGTATTCACATCTCTGCCTCCAATGACTCGAGCAGTCACTTTCTGCTTGGCTTTCAGAGTAGAAGTTGGAAAAGAGCCTATGGGCACTTCATCCAGAATCCGGGATGCATGGATTGAACCTGTCAGCTTGTCATCAATAGCGACAGTGACGTGGGTCGGTCTGACGGATTTAACAGTACCAGTAACAACATCTCCCGGGGACAGCGAGTGTTTCACAGCAGGAAGCATCTCCTCTAATACTGTCTCTGACTCGTTCCGCACCCTCACAAAAACATTCTTCTTGGCTGGGCCTTGTACTGCTAACAAGACTCCTTGGCTGTTCTCCTTCACTGCTTTTAAGGTTGCAGAGATTGTTTGTCCCACCCTGAGTTTTTCCGAGTCAAAGCGGAAGGTGTCGTTGAAGTGGCAGGCGATGGGGACAGCTGCCAGCTGGCCTGTTTCCAGCAGAGACACGATGGCAAAGTGCTCTGTGATGTGCTGCACCACCACAGAGTGCTGGGAATTCTCTCGGAGCCGCTAGACAGAAATGGACAGATAGTGTGACTTCTCCCGCTGAGATTTTGATTCTTTTCACTGTACCTCCCACAGTTCTAAAAGAGGAAACAGCTCCCTCTGAAATTTATTAATCACCTACAGTTTGCCAGACAAGCAGAAACACATAAACCCAAAAACTGAACACATACTCACTTGCTTGGGTCTTTGCTTTAACAGTTCTTCCCGAAGAGAAACATACACCTCAGATGTGAGGGCATCGACATGAAGAACTAATGCCTTCCTTTTCTCACCAGGAGCAATATTTTTGTCTACGAGTGAGAATTAGGAGATTATGTCCTGATGACAGTGAAGAATTGTGAGCAACTGTGATAGTGGTACATGACAAACACTAAAGGTTTAATTCCTGAAGAACAAAGACTGCTTAATTACTATTGTACCTGAACCAAATTAGTACCAAACATACAATAAGTCTATTTAAGAACAGATTCTTCCAACATTACTGGCAATGAGAAAAAAGAAAAAAAGAGAGCTTTGTATTTGGAAAAAGTCTGAGCTTTCTTGAAAAAACTAAGTTGATTTTATGAAGACACAACTCTTAAATAATGAAGACAAAAACTAAGACTGACTAAAAACAAGGTCAAGATAATATAGGTTTTGAAAATGATCTTGCTAACATTTGCACAAAACTATCATTAGTCTATCGTAGTTAAGGGAAAAAATAAACAACTCCTCTGATATAGAAGTGCTGGGATTATTACTTCTGCTGAAGTCAGAGGTTTACCTCACTTTCACTGGCTTGTTCATTACTTCAGCAAGTATATGGTTGGTTTTGCATAATACGACACCTTTCTTTAATTTTTGAATTACATTCCTGTTTTAAAGTAATTGATTTTTCAAGAAAAATTGACAGCAATTTCAGATAAGATATTCCTTGGAGTATGCTCTTTCTAAAGGAAGAAGAAAAAACCCCAGAAAGCTGGAGCTTGTATTCATACCTGTCTATATACAGTATGGTTCAGCTAAGGATCTCTGAGCACAAACTAGATGCCCAAAATATGAGACAGGATTAACAGAGGCACAGGGAGGTCTATACCATATTTTCTGAATCACACAGCAAGCATTGGGAAACTTCAGGGAGGTCTATACCATATTTTCTGAATCACACAGCAAGCATTGGGAAACTTAACTACTCTTCAAGGCCATCCCATCTCTGATCAGATTTCGCCCTGTAAGTTCCTCATCAGCAGAATCCATTTTGGGAGAGGTTTCAAAGTACAAGACTGAAAACCAACACAAGAAAAGGAAAGACCCTCACCTCCCAAATGGTAGCGTGTGGCAGTTACAGTCAAGCCTGTGGCAGAGCTGTCACTGAAGAGAGCTGAGCCATCCTCCCTCACATCCTGCACGACCAGATGCACCCTCTTCCCAGGCACCAACTCACAAATGCTGGGCTCTCCTAAATAAAGGGAAGAAAAACCGGGAAATGAGTTTTATTTTTTTGGTTTCTTTACACAACAAAGACAAGCCTTCACATTTATTCAGTGGTACATGAAGCATTTATCTGCCTTCATAAGGGAAAAAAAAGCCTAGGCTCATGAATCTGTAGACGTAAATTTACAATTTACAAAGTAAATTCTAAGAGTTAATCAAAGTAGAAACCCTTTTGTGACATTAGAGACCTAATAATGTTAAAGAGAATATTTTCCTATCTTATACAAAGACTGGCACCCAGTGTTGCCTATGGAAAAAAGTGAAAGCAAAATAGCTTTAACACTAGAAGCACAAAACAGACCTGTCACTTCACAACTACAGGAAACAAACATTAAAAAGTGCCAGATATAGGAAGAATCTAAAAAGACAAAGTCAGAATTTGATAAAAACACTAGAAAAACAGCATGTGAGAAAACTCCTGCTAGAGGAGTTTGAATGTAGGTAAATCCATTTGAACAAACTCATCCTCATGTGAGTATTGTTTGGGTTATCACAAGCACTTGACCCAAAATCAATGCAAGAGGCTTAGCAGACTTCAATTAAAAGAACAATTTCTTTGGCTTGTTCCAGCTGTACTTACAAAAAGCATCTTGTCAGACACTGCACACACATCCTTTTTCTAATAAGCTATTTTGTGAAGTCTTAGTCTTTGCTTAAGTGAAAGAAAATTCAGTTCAAATGTTTTTCTTTTCTTGTTCCCCTAGGGCACCTTTTTTTTTTTTTTTTTACCTGATACCCTTTTACAGAACATTTATAATCTTTTACCTCTTCTCAAAAAGTCCTTGATTTCTTTCAGCTCCTTGAAATATTGATTCAGGAGGGCAAAGCTCTCTGCAGCAGAATCTCCTGAGCTGCACTCAGACACCTTCAGATTGAGGAGGACACGCTGCTTCTCCTCATCAATGCTCATCACCTTTGCAATCACAGTCTGTCCCACCACAAAGTGGTCCTTAGTGTCTGTCACAAACTTGTCACTCATGCTCTGTGCAAAGGAAACAGAGGGCAAGGTTACTGAGCACAGCTGGTAATGATCAACCACCCACAGAGCTGTTCAGAAGAGTCTGAGTTACGACTTCATGTAAATGCATAAGAGAAATTAACAGAGACTAAGAAAAAACCCATAAATTAAAATGAATTACTGAGGTCACATGAAATCCTTGTTGAAGCTTAAGCTCACCTGAATGAAGTGCTTAGTTTCATTTTGGAAGTGATTTAAAAGGCAAATCTAAACCCTTTTACCCTGCAGCAGGAAGCTGTGCAAATGCAGGGCCTGCAGCCCAGTTGCTCCCTCCTTGTTATTGTACCTTTGCTAAAACTGTTTCAAGCAGCCTGATCACACACATGCTGCTTGAAGCGGAGGCATTGCTTACCACTTTAGGTGCCAGTCCAGTCACACCAAAAGGGAACTCCACAAACACTCCAAAGGGCATCACATTCCTCACATAACCAGTCAACACCATGCCAGGCTCAATTTCAGAAAAGCTTCTCACAACTTGCTCCTCCTGTACAGCAGAAATCACTGCAGACTTTCTACTCAAGATCTGAGCAATCAGTTAAGAAAAATGGGAAAAGATGAATGAAGGATGCTAAGCAAATCTCTCAGTGCTACTAGCCATTGGGCTAAAGCACTTGCTGCAAGTTAGAGAGAACCGAAGCTCTAAATGCTGTAATTCCAATTTCTGTCTTGATCTTCCTACACGTCTCTTAAACTGCTCATCATTAAAGATACATGCTTCACAGTAGCAGAAATACCAGCTTCCTAATAATTCAGTTCAGATTTTTGATATAAAACCAGCAAAATTTTTCCTAAGGTTGTGATAGGTTTAGCAGCCCAGAAGCTGTTTGGGAAAACAAGTCAGCTCACGATCTAGTTCTGAAGAGATTCTAGCTCCAGCTGAGCCACTTCTAGCACAAGTTATTATGCCTCTCTGAGGTATCATTAGCATGACAGGCACTTCCACTTCATACTAATCTTATGTTTAGTGGCAATCTTACATTTGCTGCATACTCTGGAATCCTGAGAGATACCTCCTACCTCCTTCCCCACACTTTGTTTGCCTGCTTAAGGTGGCAAAGGATACAATGTGCTCTCCCTTGTCACTTAGATACATAACTCTGGGCAGGACATCTCCCTCTTGAAGAGAGTGCCACAGGAGCTTGGAGGTAGCAACAAAGTCAGAGAGGTGAAGCATGGGGATCCAGGCTACTACATTGTCCTCATCTTCTAAGATGGAGACTTCTAACCCATTATCTTTCTTCTTCAAGATTTTCACATCAACCATCTGAAAAGAGAACAAGCACAGTGCTATAAAATTCCAAGTATTTTTGAAGTCATCTCTTTTGATGCACAGGGGATGTGATATGATGTGCTGCAGGGGATCTGATGATGCCTCCCAGCTATATATGGAAAAACTCTCAGATTAACAGGGCTGAGCTAAAAAAAGCATGCCAATGCTGCAGGTAAAATAAAAACTAATTCTCAGCTCTCAGAGATATAAAAGAGCTGGAAACATTCTCTTGGTTGTGACTTTTCATTTGAAGGGAGAAGGGAATAATTTAATCAAGATTAGAAATGTCCTGTACCTGCATTAGCAATAGCAATATGTCCTGTTCCTGCATTAGCAATAGCTGCAGCAAGTTGGAAATTGTTTATTGCCAAAACATAATATGGAATGGAAATAATAATATAATGGAAATATTTCAAAATATTTCCCTAAAGCTTTTTTTTTTTTCTCCCCAGGGAGCAAAAGCAGGTGTTTTTGGGGCAAGAAAATCAGCAGCATCCAGAAAATAAAAGAGGATTCCACCCAGGAGTAGGAGCACTAATTGGTACTTCCAGAAGGACACTCCTGGGACTCCCTTTATCTTGACCTCTGAACACTGAGAATGAACACTGAGACCAGGAGGTACAACCACACAGTAAGAAATGCACATTTAATGGTAGCTCTTGATCACCATCAGCTTTCTCGAAGCAAAGTTGTTCAAAGTGATACCAAATCATATAGAAAATGAGTAGGAAAAGGCTAAAAAGGAATCAGCCATTGAATTCAATACCTCTCCTATTTGGTATTTCACTTCCTGTTTCTCCTTTGGAGTACATTTCCATTTGTCCTCAGGGCCAGGCTTGCTTGATAATCTGAAGGACAACAAGAGTCTTTCCTGCTGAGGCTCACATTTTAAGACCATTACTTTAAGAACCTAAAGCAGAAAAAAGAAAAAAAGGATAAAACACAAGTTCAGCTGACCCTCTTCCTGAGTTTGCTACTACCTACAAAACAAGACAGGGACACACGTTCACAGTACATTTCTCTCTCACACCTGAGGACAGCAGGCCAGTGGCTAGAACACAACAGGTTCAACCACACACAAATGTCCTTCTGATCACACAGATGTAAACCAGAAGTACATAATCATTAGATGAGCTTGTGAAAGTATGTAGAAGGTCTGTAGCAGAGTTCAAAATAAAATCCAGATCTCCAGATCTGCAGTCAGAAATTCTGACTAGAAAATTACCTTTCTACTAAAACAGAATTAAAGACAAAGAAAAGCAACAGAAAAAATAATGAAGAGGGTTGAGATCTCTGTAACTTTGCCCACAACAAAAACCAGAACTGTGAATAACACAGTTCCTAAAGTGCCTGTAATTTGAAACCAACAGGATAACCAGACTAACACTGAGGCAGAAAATACCATCCTTATGATTCTGTAGGAAAGTTTTAACTTCCTTAGGAGAAACAGCAGCCTTAAACTCCAGACTTCTACTGAGATCTGAGTCACATACCATGCAGAACAGAGAGAGAGCCTAGAAACAAAGGCAAGTCAGACATACCCAAAGAGCAGCTGCCCATTTTTACAGCCGACCCTGTTTAAATGGAGCACAAGTAAGTACTAAAGTGAAAGGACATAAACATGTCCTGGTGTAGCCACACATTGAAGCCAACTCAACTGCAAATTTCTCTTTCACATTCACACACACGGCACAGCAGAGGTACATTAATTACCTGGCCTTCATAGAAGACTTTATCTGGACAAGATATGGGTTCTGAGCCCAGCTCGTTCTTGGGTACCAGACCTTTGACATCATTGTAGAACTTCACAATGCAACCAAACTCCCTTGCACACACTACAAAGCCATGTGTGATTAGGCCTGGTTTTGCATCTTCATAATTTGAAAGGACTGGAAGCTTTGATTGGACAAGACTTTTCTTTAGAGTAAGGATCAACTTCTTTCCTCCAGGATTGCACTCTAGCACCTATAAGAATGGAGCATAGAGGTTCAAAAAGCATGTCTGCCCTTGCCTGATCAATCCAGCTGCTAAATACTCAGAAGAGAAGAGTGCAAAGCAGCTGAAGACCCTGTCTAGAAGCTCTCACCCGACACTTGACTTCATCTCCTATGTTGTACTTCTTCTCAGGCTGCTTCAGGATCACATCAGAGAGATGGAGGGATGGCACAAGCCCTCTAATCCCATCAGCCACTTTCACCTGCATTCCAATGGGTTTTAGAGAGAGCACTTTGCCCTAAAAGCCAAAATAGGGGAAAGAATTGGTAAATTCAGCATGAAAAGCAGACTAGGTCAGGTAGGAAACAGCCAAGACACTACAACACTTACAATCACCAAATCTAATCACATTCAAAAAAAAAAAAAAAAGTAATCTTAGACCAAGCTACACTCCACCCAACTAATCTGACCTGTTAACTTTTATATACTTCAAAAGGTTGTTGTACAGACTCTTTCCTTTAAGCATAGGCTACTTCTGCAAAATCCCTATTGATGCTAGCAAACTAGAATTGTTTCCAGAGACATATACAATACAACCATGACTCAGACATAACAATCCTAATGAGTAACTTTCTGCCCATCAGCTCATTGTGATTGTTCATACATGAACTTTTACTTTGACTGCAAGGCAAGTTTTAGTTTCTTTCACTCAAGTCTTTCTAAAAATGTATTCATGGCCACAAATAAATGACTGACCATAGATAAAATTTGATTGTCTTTGCTCCATCATGAATAAAAACATGAACAAAATGGGAAGAGTATTGCATTCCATTAATCAAGTCATGCAAGACAAGGTTTCTCTCATTTTCATCTCACTAGTCTGGATCAGAAGTTGGACACATATAGTAGGTAGGAGGAGTGAATATTGGCAAGATCACTGTTTTAAGTATAATATGCTCAGGATCCTTCAGAAGCTCACCTGCACCACATCACCCGTGTTAATATCCTGGTATTGCAGAAACCGTGCTTCAATAATCTGACTAGAGAAGAGACACAAAGACCAGTGAGTCATCCTGAAGGAAACCCAGAATAAGACAAGACAGTCCCATATCTGACTTGTCCCAAATATCCATTATTCCACACACTCCCCAGAGTTCTACAACTCTAGAGCTGTGTTTTACTCCAACTGACCAACCTCCCAAAACAGCTCTTAGGACAAACAGTTCAGAGTGGTTCATTCTAGGTGACAATCACACAGGAGAGGAGAATCCATTATCTGCTTTGCTTAAAGCCACAAAGTTGCAAGTACTAAGAGGGACTTTATAATACAAATGAGTGCAAGACCAAGGCATGATTTCCTGCTGAGCCATGGTCTTCTGACGCAATCACAGCAGAACTAATTTAGCCTCCTTGTGCCTCAGCTCACCAACAGTATTAATGGTGTCCCAATTCCACAGAGTATGGGGAATATGTGCAGGATGCCCAGACAACCTGATGTGCCACAACATAGATACAAGTCAAAAACCCCAAATGGCAAGTTCCAGTCCAGCAAAGCAGTGTAATATTTTCCACTCTCAAACACTTTTCTAATTCTTCAATCAGTTTTCTAGAAGAGTCTATCATACTCACTGCTTCAGAGATACAATACACATCTCATCCATCAGGCTGTAGTCAATGATCCGACATTTATGTTTGCAACCTTCCTTAAATACCCCAGGTTTAAAGGATTTTCTTGTTTTTGAAAGATGTTTCAACTAGAAAAAAAAGAATTACAAGTGAATATTTGGAAAGTAGAAGCACTGATATGGGCCTTAGGTTGAAGTGGTAGCATCTGACAAATCTGTTCCTCTAACATTCCCTTTGTACAGGTTTCACCAGCTCTTCCACAACAGCTCTCCTACATTTCAGTTCAAACAAGGAGATTTATAATTTGACAAACACCTTACATGCTATCTTAATTTTATTGTACTGCCTCACAAAGAGGATAAAGAAAAAAAAATAAAACCCTCTCCTAGCCTCTTTTCCCAGCAGGCTAACAGAGTCATGGAGGACTTGCCCCGCCAGCCTGGCACTTACCCGTGCAAATGCAAGAGTGCCATCATCCAGCTCAAAGACAGCCCCAAACTGCTGGTAGAAGGCTTTCACTGTGGCCTCCTCCAGCACGGCCCCCATGCGCTGCTCGGGGAGCTGGCGTGGGGCTCCCCCTGGGTGCAGGAAGGGCGGGCGCAGCGTGAGCCGCACCGCCCTCGACGTGGGGTGCACAGACAGCACACAGGCCTTCACCTGGGAACACAGCAAGCTTGTTAAACAGAAGAGGACAACAGCACCTCACCCATGCTCCCAGACATTCTGCTTGGGACCTGAACTCTCTGCCCATGTACAAGTATTTTCCAGTATTGCTACTAAGACATTACTTGCTTCTAACAGCTTCTACCAAGGAGGGATTTTTGCTTTTGTCTGTTGTTTATAGACTAGGCTGGCATCAATGCAGAGAGGGGAACATGACCACACAAGTCATGTTTCTATCCCTTTCAAATCTCCAGGCTTCCCAAATAAGTCTTCCAGGAATGGCTTTTGCTCTTTACAGCTTTAAAGCAGCCACAATAGAAATTCAAGTAAAAGAAATGAAAGAAGCTATCAGCCTTAAGATTTCAGAGATAATTCCACAGAAATGTTGGAGAAGATAAGAGATGTTATAAGCCACATAACAACTCCAAGCACCCTCCATCCTCCTCACCACTTGATCTGGAGAATAGCTCATGGATTTCTCTGGGTCCATGTGCATGAAATCAACAATGCCAGTGAAGTAAGACAGAAATGTCAGTTTCATTCCATGTGAGGCCACCTAGGAAAGGGAACGAGAAGATGTCCAAAAAATGTCTGTACTCAGTTTTCATGCAGCACAGAGAGCAATTCACACATTTCATAAAATGGTACTGTCAGTGTCAATCAACAAGCACATCATGAGACACAGAAAAACTGCTAACAATTCTGCCTTGCACATTGTTGAAAAAACAATCTTTTAATTTTTTGATAATGCTGTGTGTACTCTGAAGACTACTGCTATCCCGTTGAATACTTTAGCAGTAAAGACCAGAAAGCACAAAATGAATCCTGTTCTGCTTCAAACTCCATCACCAGTTTCAGTCTAAAGCCTTTATACTTAGGGCATCAAAACCAGAACTGAGATCAGATCTCAGGTGAATGTGGTGGAGGGGAGTGTCTAGCAGATTATGTTTGCTACTGCTAAGTAATTGAGACCAACCAGAAATTTTCCACAGTATAAACTCTCACCTTTGCTTCACCTGTCTCCTTCCTTCAACAATGCTCAAAAGAAACAAACCCAACAAAAGAAACCCAAACCAGAGCTTACCTTCTGCACTCGAGCTTTCACCACCAGCCCTGGCAATAAATTAGAGAGTGCCCAGTTCTGTCGCTCTGTGGCAATGGATGCAGCCACCTCTGATCGATCAATGGACAAACAGACCACCCTGCCCTCATTCTTCACTTCCACAATGAGGCAGTTCAGGTTCTGGCCTATTTTCAAGTCAGGGCCTACAAAAACAAGTCACAGCATAAAACCTCTACCAGGAACAGCCAGTATTTCCTCACACTCTTTCCAAAGCTTTTACAGAGTTTTCTCTCAATATAAGTGAAGTTTACTGCCAGCACGGCTTGGAACACAGTCTGTCACATCACAGGCTGAAACACAAAGGCTTTTTGCAGAGCAGCCATAAAACTGCTGTTTGCAGCAACCTGCAAAGACTCCTCCTTGACCCAATCCCACCACGGTGCACTAACAGCAAAGATATAATAAACCCTAATCCCTGTCATTCTCCACCTCCACTTTAACCCATCAGATCCTCCTGCACTACTTCTTACCTTTCTTGACTGCTTTGATGTAGTTTTTTGCTTTCTGATGAGGCAGGAAAGCATGAGTTCCAGTGACACCAATATCTATAAGGTAGCCATGGTCTTCCACACTCAACACAGAACCAGAGAGCAGCTGTTGGGAGGAAAGCATTGCAACTCAGTAATGTAATGAAATAGCTGGGTCTTCAAAGAATGAACATATGGTAAGAGATTCCCCATCCAAGCAGTCCCTTATTTTGTATGGACAGAGAACTGAGCATTTCAGAGCAGTAACAAGAACACTACATTCTTTCTTATTTCACAGCTCACATAGCAGTGAGGTCTTAATTCTACCTTTACCCAGCTATGCTTATATGAAGCTCACAAACTAGTAGAAAAAGAATTATAACGCCCAAAAATAGCAGGTGCATACAATCATACAGCTGAAAACACAAAACATAAACAACCAAGCACCTCTGCAAGCCATGTTATATATTACTCTCTGTAAAAATTAAGAAAGAAACCTACTCAGAAAGAGATCATTAAATAACTTGGCCATACTGAAACAGAATAAAGTGAATTAATTTCATGAATGACAACCTGGAGGCAAGAACTAAACCCACCCTCTCCTCACAGGTCTCTTCCATGGTGGGAGCAGCTCCACATCCTGCACTGATCCTGTGTAAGGACAAATTGAAATGCAAGAGCCCAGAGAGGCAGAGACAGACCCAGAAAACTTACCATGCCTTTTGCTAGTGCTGTAGAGTTCAGGCCTTTGTTGACGTTCCTGGGGTCAATCGATAACTTGACGCTGCGACGTCCATTGTCACTTTTCTCAATGCTGGTCACGATGCACCTGACCAGTGTCCCCGGAGAAAACACATCTGGGAGCGAATTCAGCTCCTGCCCAGCAACATGATCAACAGAGAAACATACAATTTTTACAATATTAAACAATATAAGGCTAGAATTTGTTACCAAAGAAGATTTTGTCCTGTTTCTCTGTCAACACTACAGTAACAGGCAGGAAATGCCACAAACACCAGGATCTAAATGGAGAGGCAGGGATGACACCATGTCATGTCAGCAAGGCTGAGAGGCTTTGCTTGAAAACAGTGTGGGCTGGAATTAGGAGACTGCAACTGAGGAAGCATCTACAGAGCCAACAGTGACCCTGACCTAGCCTTGCCCTTTAGCAGGGAAAAATACTACCAGCCAAGGGGTAGTGCTAATCCCACATTCCACAACATCTTGGAAAAACTTAGGCACCAGAGAGGCAGGGTAACTGATTATATCTTTTTCTTTTTTTTTTTTTTCCCTAGCAGTCAGCTGTTAACAAGAAATTGCAAAGTTTGCTTGGAAAATCCAGCTCCAAACCAAGACTGTCAGTGTCAATGTCAGGCTCCTAAGCAAGACCTCAGGGGTGGTTCTGGGGTACTAACACCACTGTCTAGCTCCAAGCACAAATCACAGCCCCAGTCCCAGGTCTCACCTCCAGCTGTTCTCCTTGGGCCACCTGTTTGGTCAGCAGTTTGCTGTAGGCATCACTGATCTGGGTCACAGGCACAAATCCCGAGAGGCCGTTGGGCAAACTGATAGCAAGCTCATAGTCAGTGACCTCTTTTATACAGCCAAGGAGCAGCATTCCCTCACTGAGAGCCTGGGAAGGCAGGAAAAACAGCATACTACAGATACCTTGGCAAGTGGATGGTAACAGGGGGATAAGCAGTCACGTTTTGTACTGCATCACAAATATATTTGGCAGGTCTAGGGAGGAAAAACATGCCATTTTTATGTAGCCCAGAAAAGAGAGGCACACAAAACCAAACATTTATACACCAACCTCAATTGTGAGTGGTCCAATATTCAAAACATTGTCTTCAGCAGCAGCTGTTTTGTCTGCCTTGAACCTTTTCTGCTTTCCTTGATCCTTCTGACTACTTTTTCTTTTCTGGGATTTTTCTTCATGTTGAACCTAATGCAGATAGCAAGCACAGGAATTTAAAAAATAAAAGTGGACAAAGAAACAAACTTTGCACTATGGCAGAACTCTGCTGCCATGAATAAAATACTGATTTGGATGAAAAAAGAGAACTATATTGCTAACTGTTGTCAGTCTACATGCAAGTCTTCCAAAGTATAACCTTTGAGCTGAGACTGATCATTTATAAAGCTGAATCTTGGGAATGGAAGAGTGGTGCAAGAGATCTGCACCACCCTCTACTAACAGAAAGACCAACTTATCTGTATACTGTATCCTATTACTGTATCCACTAACACCAGGCTCACTGTGAAGCACCTTGGGATAAGATACTTGTGGAAAATTTAAAAGCTACAGCCTGATCAATAATTTTGACTGAATTTCCTCATATTCAAGATGTAAGAGATATCAGGGATTTTTCAGAGATCAGGAGGATGGTGGATGTCATCTGTTTTAGGGAGATCCTTCTGTAGTTTAGAACAGGTAGAAAGGGTTACAGCTAAATTCTGACAGTGGAAGAGGTCTGAGAAGTTAATCAAGAACATGCAAACAACATACATCAAACAAGTTGTCCCGCTCTAACTTTGGCTTGGGTGATTTTCCCTCTGCAGGTTTCTTCTGGATGCCCCCTCGAGGAAAGTTTTCTTCCATGGATGCCATGCTTGCACTGCTCTGGGACAAATGAGAAAGCACAAATGAAACACACAGTTATTGTGCTTGTTCCTCACAAATACTGGGGTGACATAAGAGTGAACTACCCCTAAAATAAGATAGACTTTGGATGGCTACTCTAGTTAGTCAGTGACAAAACATAAACTCACATCCAAATGGATTTAACTTTTGACTACAATGAAGTGCTGCAATGGTCCATCTAAATATGCACATCCATAACACTTTTTACTACTTCACAGTTACACTGAAGTCCTACATTATTAATTTTTAAGGTACTTAGATACACATATATATTCATAAAACTGCTTTAACCATATGTTTCCTAAACCATTTATTAACATTCAGTAGCTGAATTTACCTGCCTCAGCCATCAAGGAGAAAGCTGTGAGCAAAACACTACATGAGTGTGGCCTGCATTTTTACTTTTTGAATTCTACTTATGAATTACTTACTTATGATTAATATAACTTGCTACCTCTTTGTCTAAGCCATAAGTATATGTCTATAAAATAGCTGTTCAGCATTATTTCAATCAATAAACAACACCTTGATTATTAGGCCACAATTCACTTGTTTCTACTACTAATAAATAATAATAATAAATAAAAATAGTTGCTAGTACTATATTATTATTGCTTATTACGCTTATACTATTACTTACACCATTGCTTATCATTAGCCAACAGTATTTCTACAAAACATAGCGCCGAAACCATACGTTGTCAAACTTGAGGCAACCCGTTAGACATGCAAAACTTCTTTAAATGGAAAGCATAAGATAAAGCGGAAACCCATCGAGGCAGGCTTCACCTCAGGGCTCGCTAAGGAACACAGACACCCCTCACGGCAGGCAACCGAGCCGGCCGGCATCTCACCTGTCCAGGGGAAGCGCGGGATCGGGACGGGGACTGTTCCCGGGATCGGGATCGGGACTGTTCCCGGGATCGGGATCGGGATTGTTCCCGGGATCGGGATCGGGACTGTTCCCGGGATCGGGACTGTTCCCGGGATCGGGATTGTTCCCGGGATCGGGACTGTTCCCGGGATCGGGACTGTTCCCGGGATCGGGATTATTCCCGGGATCGGGATTATTCCCGGGATCGGGAGGCGCACGCGGCGCCGGGCGGAAGCGGCGCGCGGGGCGGAGGGCAAAGGGCGGCCGGAAGTGGAGGAGCCGCCCAGAGGGGAAGGGGGCGTGGTCCAGAGCCGCGCCCCGGGGGCCGCAGCCAATCGGCGCGCTCGGAGGCTGCGCGCGGCGCCCACGGCCGCCATCTTGTGGGAGGGCAGAGGCGAAGGGCAGAGCGCGGCGGGGACGGCGGCGGCCGAGGAACAGCGGGGGTGAGGTACAGCGGGGTGAGATACAGCGGGGGTGAGGTACAGCGGGGCGGCCGGGACCCTGGCCGGAATTCGGTCCCGTTCCTGCTGGGGGGAACGGCGGCTCTCCGCAGCGCCGGGGTGTCCGCGACCTTCAGTCGCTCCCTCCGAGTCCCGGCGCTGCCGCGTCCCTTCCCCGGCCCGGCGAGCGCGGGGTGGCGGGTGTAGCCGGGCAAGGGCACGGGGTTCCTCCGGAAAAGGGGACTCGTATTGTCATGGGGTGCCTTTCCGTCCTCGAAAGGGCGCTTCGGCTCTTGCCCAGGCTGTTGTATAGGTCAGGCACGAGAAAAGATGACCTTGGCTTCTCAAGTCTTTGCCAATAGTGTGTGGCAAAGGTTTAGAGGGGCTGTTTTATTTAGCTTTTTAACTGTTGCACAGCCAGCCTAGCTAATGCTTACCTGGTTATACGCCAGAGATAACGCTGCTGCATGGGGTTAGATCAGAGACAGATGACAGACAGGAGCTGTGTTAGTGGCTGCAGTGCAGTTTCGTGTGTCTGCTGCAGGGGCACCGGGGGCTGCAGCATCTGCCGGGCTGGGAAACCGTGTCAGGTGTGGGGGGCCTCTGGGGGGAGGCAGAAGTTAAGTAACAACTGTTTGTCCTAAACATAACATCCTCTTCAGAAAAATATATCTCTAAACATTAAAAAAACCCACTCTGCTTTTATTATGTAGTGAACGCTTTATTTCCTTATCTACTCCCATCACCTGTTTCGTACCTCAAGGGAGAATGCTCTGGATGTGCCTACTCCTTGTGTATATCCACTACTTGTCAAATGTCCTGAAAGCAGATTTAGGAGCAGATAATGGAATTATGATGCTCAGTGTAGAGATTAGTTTGATTTTCCTATTGATCCTGTCCAAGTGACTTTTATTAACTCTCCTGTACTGTTTGTTAGGACAAGCAGCCATGGCTGGCCATGACTCGGGATCTCAACACCAGTTCACTGGATTTCAGAAGTACTTCAATTCCTATACCATCATAGGCAGGAGGAATGTATGTATTATGTACATTGTTTTGTAGTCTTATATAATGGCATTTTCTGGGGTTTAGACTGAAACTAAGTTTAACTTTTCTGTTTTCCAGTATGTAATAGCAACATACACAGGTGTTGCACTCCTTGTCTTGTATTTCAAGTTTAGGCCTAAGAAGCAAACTCCTGCAGTCACAGAAAAGTAAAAGGTAAGTGGCTGATGTTCCTCCAGGACCAAAATGCTTCAGTGCCAGCTCAGGAAGCGGTGACAAAGGGCTGGTTGCCAGTAATACAGTGTAATGAGAGACAGAAACACAGGCACGTGGACTTCCTATTTACCATTTTAAACCTCAAATAAACTATTGCATCAACTTATTTGGGGGCATTCTGAATGAAGTGGGTTATAAAAGGGAGTGCAGAAAGTATGGGATACGGTGTTCTTGTTCTTCTAACATGGTAAATGGGACTAGAGATGGGATGCAGGGAGGAAGAGTAAGTAGGGAGGGAGGAACAGAAGGATGTTGGAGCAAGATTCATTGAGCTTTGCCTCCAAATATTAGGTGACTCTGGTCTTCCCTTTTGCTGTAAAATAGGGATTACTTGCTTTGTTATTTAAATAATGAAATGATACTGAAGGACTTATTTCTTGACTGTATTAGAATTCTAAGTAGAAATTAATGCAGTCTGTTAAAACCTTCATTTGAACAGTAAAGGAGCACCATGGGATGGAACTGTGTATGTTGCACACATGAATATTCAAGGCTCATGCAGAAGTGACTGGACTTGTATAGCAACAACCAAGCGTAAAAAAATTTTGGAGTCACTTTTAAACATAGAATTTTCACCAAGATGGCAAAACCTATGGGCTGTCCTCATAGCCTGAAGAAAGGGGTACAGAGTAATAAGCTTTAGCATTGTTGTTGTATGTTAAGGGGACAGCAGTCACTTCTTCCTGGGTGTGCTGAAATCTGGCTACTTGTAGATAAATAGTTTGGGCTCGGGGCAGGGGGATGCTCAGTTAACACTGTGGAAGTATTGCTATGTTTCACCTTTCTTCTCTTGGCAGGTTCCTGGCATGTCTGAACCTCCAATCTGTGTCAGTGTAATGCAAGCTGATGATGTATTGTTGCTAATAAAATATAAATAAGTATTTCTTTTATTGGAAATATGAAACGGTCCAAAAAAGCTAAATTGTGATACTTCTCATTTTTCCTCCTTTGTCAAAAATAGTTGCTTGTAGTAGAGATGGAGCATCTGATGATATCATTGCTATCTTAACTCTGCTGCTGTTGTAGCACATCCTGAGGTGTTCTGAGCAGCAGGCAGGAACCAAGGAAGGGCTTCAGCTGCACAGGGCCTGGAGCTGATCCAAGCATCTCCACACAGCCATGTCACAGCTTGCATGGTTTGCAGCCACCTGGTTGTTCCTTTTTGCATTCCAGTTAGTAGCTTACATGGAAACCATGGCATCTTGTCTGTATTTTGCACAGAACCTCTTTGGTTTTGATGGAAAACCTCTGACCCAGTGATGATATTTGAGCTTTTCTGTTATTGGCTTCTCTTGTGGAGGGAAGAAGGAAAATGCCTTAGCCTGCTGATGTTAAGCTCCTGCAATTCTGCACATTGATAAACAGTGACCCAAATAGTCCAGTAAGCACTGACTTTTCCTGTCTCTTGTGGAAGGAGGTGCTCTACCACAGTTAGGTGTGTGCAGCCTGCTCCCTTCCTAAAATCTGTCTCACATTCTCCACAGTCTTTCTATGGCTCAATTAACACTTGGTACCTTACTTAGATGTCATAGTAGTGCTGATGTGGAAGATGACACCACGCTTCTGCCAGCAGCAGGGGTTGAACCATGCTAAAGCTTGCAAATACCCTACCCAAACTGAGGACAGCAGGAGGTAGGAATGATTGCTGGAAAAAAATGGAAAAATTAATTACAGGGTCTTGATGCTCTCCCTACTTATTTTTTTTTTAAAAGCCATTTTGTGCTTGCTGGGCCTGAACAATTTTGGTCATCTTTCCCTTCTGAGTGTTTGCAGAGAGGGCTTCAGCTGTATTTAATTCTACTGAAGAATGGTGGCTGTAGGAGTCTGATAATGTCAGGAGCCAGAACCTGTGGCCTTCCTTTAGAACAAGATTTACAGGGTTTAGAAAAAGATTTACAAGCTACTATCAACCTACACATTTCTGATTACTCTGTTTCTCTTAGTAAAATTGTCACAGTTACAAACTGCTCTTCCATTTCAGGCATTAAGGGAAGCAAATATCTTCTTGTAACATATAGACACAAACTATATAGTTTTAGTATTTATTATAATATCAAAAGTATAAAACTGTACAAAATACAAAGGCAGAATGTGGCAGTGTCTTTTTTAAGCTGTCAAAAATTATACTGGTCATATTGAGAGCTAGGAAATTTTGTTGAGGTATCATTACACAAAAAAAAAAAAAAAAGCCAAAAAAAAAAAAAAAAATGATGGTTTACCATTTTTTTTTTGAAGAAAATGTCTAGGTGAGCTTCCTAGTGAATTTTCCACACTTTATTTTGATGTGTAATGTCTGTAGTATAGCTTTACTCTAACAGAGCAAGACAAGAGATGAAAGAGGAGGTAGTTCTCCATTTACTTGACCTCAGAAATGACAAGTCTTGTTTTTATTTTCACTAGAGAGCCAGTAGATTGTTCAAGTATCCAAGTCCTTACTGTGAAGTAATAAGGAATATAAACCAGATTTCTCAGCACAAATCTTGTAAGAGATTAAGAACAAAAAACCAACCCAAACCCAAGCCTCACTGGCCCTGGCCTTTGGGGATGGTGTTTTTGCTTCAAAGATACTGATGTTCTTCCCAGTGTTCTGTATGTTTTACTTTTCTTTAGAAATAAAACACAGTTTTATTGGTAGTTCCAGGACTCACTGTGTACAATCGTTTTTTGGATAGGAATTGTCACTCAGCAGCCAAGCTGACCTCTCAAAAGTGAACTGACCAGCACTTATCCTTTCCTGCTGCTATAATGTTTCAATTTTTTTTGCTAGTTTTACCCTTTTTTATGTTAAACCTTATCCAGAAAGGATACAGGTTATTCATGTTTTTTTACAACTAATACAAAGTAAAGGTTTAAGTCCACTTTTTTTATAGTGACTATTTCAGTTGCACCTCAGTTCCCCTTTTTTTTTTCTCATACAATAAAGTATGAAAGTAAATAAAGTTCACATAATGCTTCTGGTTGCTTATTTCATTGACAGCACTGGCTAGAAAACAGTAACAAGATCTGTGTTTCTGACACCTCAAAAGAGCACGAGTTTGAAATCTTTCCAGGACTTAGTATTTGGCTGCATGAAAACTGTGCACAGAGCTTCACGGCAGTTCCCCACGAGCATCCCGTCGGGCCCGCTCTGTCAATGCCCTGCTTGTTTCTATGATCTCACCACGCCTGCTGCCCAGCCCAGGCTGTAGTGAAACAAATTACATTCTTCTTTCCTGAAAATGGACAGTTCTGCTTGTGTTTGAGACTGATGAAACATTTGCTAACCATAAATTAAGTGCTTTAAAAAAATCTGAGAACACGTGTAAAGAAAGGCTGTTAACTTTTCACAAGTTTCAGCAGAGCTCAGTACCACCTCTGGGAAGAGATGGCTCATTTCATATGTACAACCTAAGATACCAAAAGCACCACAAACAGTTCCTTCTTTTACAGCCACCATGCCTTGTCAGTCTCTGCCTTTCCAGACTGCAGATAAATACAAAACAGCAGAACTAAGAAATGCTGCTTGCATTAATTACAGTTTCAAACTCCTTGCAATGGACTTGTGGGGTCCTGTTCAAGACATTCCCTCTCATCTCATCTCCTGAGGTCACTACTGCAATGACTTGGCACAGTCAGTCTCAGCTTCCTGATCTACTGTGAGCTGTAGGCTCCTGCAGCCAGCAGCAGGTTCCTGCGTGTGAAGTGGAGATGAACAACTGGGGTTGATTTGGTCATGTATGTGCCCAGTAGCAAGTCCTGGGAGTTTTCAGGCAAGTTTATGTGTCCAGTGGCTGTAGTAAAGTCATCAGTTTCTAAATCTTCAAATGCCTTCACAGCATCCCACAGACGAACTGTGTTATCCATTGAACCTAAAAAGAAAAAAAAAACCCCACAGTTTAAAGTATTTTATTAATAAAATGGTATATAAAAAAGGATTCTGTGGAGTGAGTTAACAGAAAGCTCAGAAAGCAAAAGACTATAGCAAGCCTCATATAGCATACTGAATGCACACATAAAAGTTACCAGTCCTTGCTGCTTTTGCTAAGCAAACAATTCTTCTTTGTCTTTCTCAATTTAAGGAACTAATTATATAATTCCTCTTCAGAATTATGGAATACAATGATCACTTCACTGTTCCTGGTGAATTTTACCTGATGCTAAAATCTCCCCATCCCTACTGAATCTGAGTGCGTAGATAGTGTCAGTGTGCCCTTTCAACTCGCCAACCATCAAGCCATGTCCAATATCCCACAGCAGAACTCTTCCATCTGTTGCTCCAGTAGCCAGGAATCGTCCATTAGGAGAAAATGCCAATGAATGAATTGGTCCCTAAAATAAACATGGGGAGGCAGCAAAACAAATTAATTAAGTTTACCCACATTCAGTCACAGTCAAGCTGGGTACAGAACAAAACTGTTTAGCATCTTAGCACAGAAATAAAATCACTTTCACACTGTCAGTGATCTGCCTTTACCTTATGTCCAGTGAATATTCTTACACAATTCCCATTCAAAACATCCCAGAGCCTTATAGTCCTGTCTGCTGAGCCTGTAGCAATATAGTTGGAGTTTGGATGAAATCGGGTACATGTCACATCTGCAAGATGGCCAGCAAAGATCCGTAATGGCTGGTAGTGATCTGTTGCCCACAGACTGAAAAGAAAAGCTTTATTAATAAAAGAACTCTAAAGTTCAGTCTCTGTATCTGTTGGAACAGCTTTAGTGGAAGCCACAAAAATGCTCAGAGGGCTGAACTACCTCTGAAATGAGGAAAAGATAACAGTGTAGCCTGGAGAAGAGCTGGCTCTGGGGGAGACCTTGTTGTGGCCTTTCAGTACTTAAAGGGGGATTAGAAGAAAGATGGGGACAGACCTTTTATCAAGGCCTATTGCAACAGGACAAGGGATAATGACTCTAAACTAAAGGAAGGTAGATTTAGTTTAGATATAAGGAAGACATTTTTTACAAAGAGGGTAGTGAAAAACCCAGGTTGCCCAGAGAGGTGGGAGATAGATGCCCTTCCCTGGATACATTCAAGGTCAGGTTGGATGGGGCTCTGAGTACCCTGATCTAGTTTAAGATGTCCCTGCTCATTGCTGGGCTGTTGGACTAAATGACCTTTAAAGATCCCTTCCAACCCAAACTGTTCCATAATTCTATGATCTGTTACACAATGAGAAAAAAAAAATAAAATTGTGGAGTGATTTCTTATGGGTCAGTTTATTGAACTAGCTATTGAATGTTTTTTTAAAAAATAGACTTTTCAGAATGGAGAAATAAAGAACATTCTGTCAAGTTGTTCAACAATTAGAGAAGGACACTTCTAATCAGAGGGTCACTTAGGAGGACATCATCTCTTCTGTCATCAGATAATGTAATGTGTGTTGAAAAAAAATAGAAAAACCGCATTAAAACATTTGTTCAGTATTCTGACATAAAATTTATTTTGAGTAATAGAGTAGGCAGGACTATATCAGCTAATGACTTTCAGGGTTGACCCACTGCAAACTGACCCAGACAAGTAAAAACCACCTGCAGTTTCTTACCGAGCCACTCTGTCGTGTCCCCCTGATACAAAGTAATAACCATAAGGAGAGAACTGTGTATCCCAAACTGGATAATTGTGTCCTTTATATCCCACCAAACACGTGAATGTTTGGAGACTCCACAATCTCACTGTGCCGTCCTCAGAACAGGACAACAGATAGTTCCTGTCACAGGAGAAAATATAGCAAATAACATATCAAACTCGCACGGGGGTGTATAAACATTGCATGAACACTGTGAGATGGCCAAGACAGAAGCATCCCCTCAGCAGCACCAGTTTGGCATGTCACCCATAAATCAGCATTTTAGTGCAGTAAGCAACAACCAATACAACCAGTACCCAGTCCTAGGCCTTTATGCAAAGAAAGAGATGATTTGACATTGATGATTCATTCTGATGGCACTTAATACTTAATAATTAATAAATGAGGGGAATGAGGGGGGAAAAAAAACAAAAAACACACCACATGAGGTCTTTACTCAGGAATTCCAGTTACATGAAAAAATTATGAGTAAACTGCTACACTATATTATTTTTTTAAAAATATTTTCTACTACAACTCTGAACAAAATTTCCTGAAAGGAAAATGATTCCCTGAAAGGGAATTCATATCATGGTCTCATTCTCAATTAATAATTATAGATTATATTTGTTCCACACAAAGTTTATTTCTCAGCTATAAGACTTTAAGTTTTGCAACACTCTAAGTTATATCAGTGCTGCAGTATTTTTCCTCTCTATATATGTTAGTTAAAACCCAGCTTAAACTACAGTTTGAAAAACTGTAGTTTTGCCATCTAAGTCCTGATCTCCAAAACGGTGCTGGTATTTTCAGCTGTAGTTGATGTCAGTAATAGCTGACAGAGCTCAACACCCTGAACTTTATGAGCATTTACACAGTTTCTTACAAGCTGCATGAGCAAGAATTGCTTTAACCTGGAAAAAGCTGCATTAAGAATACGTTCTCATTCAGCAGCATGCAATTAAAAGTGAAGACAAGCAACCTAGTTAGCTTTTAAACTTTTACCTATCAGGACTGAAGCTGGTGCCATAGACAGGTCCACTGTGACCATATAAAATCTTCAACTCACTTGCTGTTTTCTCATCCATGATCCTCTCTAAGACATCATCTGATTCTTTGTCAATGAGACTGAGGTCTGCAAGATTTCAAAGTTCATGTATCAGAATAACTGTCAGAAATTTAAAGATAAATGTGATTGTGACATCATCTCAGTTAAGACATCAAGATTAAGAAATGTCTGCACAGTATCCAGCTCCAACCACAACACATTGTTAGACAAACAGCAGAATTAAAGCAGGCTGGTTTCCATGAATTTGTGTAGGTGTTTAGCTAAGGGACATTCTTTTCCAACCTTCTCAGAGTTCCCTCCTATCCTTTCCCCCATGGTACCTCTAGTCTCCCCCTTTGATCACCTAACCCAAACTGTCTATTACACCCTGTAGTTACCATCCAGTTAAGAAGCACAATGGCTAGTTCCACATTAGGTATGACTAGTTCCAAGCTCTGTGCACTGACTGCCTCATAGCAGGTTTCTCATTCCTTTAAAGCTGTTTCTAGTGGTAGTATGTAAGATGTAACCATATATCTGTACAAATATTGTTTCTTCAAAGTGAAGCATCTAACCACTGCAGCCAACTCTCCTCCCACAGGTATCTTCCCTGTTTAGGCAGAACACAAATTTCACAAGTTATGTACGCTCCTATTAAGTGTTATTGTCTTAATTACCTGCAGCTGTTTTCACGCTACGTAGCTTTTTTGGAGTCACGGACCACACTCTGACAGTAGAGTCAGCAAAACCTCCTACAATCATGCTGGAGTCATCTGTAATATCCACTGCAGTCAGACCCTACACATATTCAGTGTAAAATATCCAGTTATACTGTTTGCCTCTCTCATCATACATTGCAAATATTACAAAATCCTAAGAACGATCAAAAAGGTAATTTGACTCATTTACAAAAATAGAGAGAATTACTATAGGATAAACATAAAGTCACACAAATTCTTGCCCCATTAAAAATAAAGCTTTATGTATAAAGTACAGTCAGTAGTGACAAAGAGTATTGCTTTCCAGTACCTCAATGCAAAACATCTACTGTGTTCTGTAGGCAACACATAGGACAGGAAAAGCAAAAGAAGGAATTACAGCAAAATCCAAGCAAAACCAAGGAACATGGAATTTTTATAGTTTAAGGATTCTCTGAAGAGAATTTTAAACATTTTTGAACATAAACTTGGCAATGCTTTAATACAAATACTCCAATTACCCTTGCCAACACTGTTACGTCTTTTTTCTTTAGCAAGAGTAATGCTCATAATTTTGATTCCCTTTCCCCTATTACCCAAACTCTTTTACCAACCTGGTAAGCATTAAGGAATGTGTAGAAACAGATGGAGGGCAGGCACTCTGGTCCAAGACGCACTCGTCTAGCAGCTTCCTTCATATTCATTACTTTATCCAGCTTGTCAGAGTCCTTCAGTTCTGGCAAAGGAATTCTACACAAGAAGCAAACATTTTTACAAATCCTTACTGTTAATCCAAACAAAGAAAGTGAAACCTCCACATGCAACTCCACACCTCAGTATTCTAATAAGAAACAAGAATTAGAAAAAATGAAAGACTATGTAGAAGACTAACTGATGAGTAAGAGAGCCAGTAGTTTTCAGAATTTCAGACAGATACTGGAACAAAATAAACAACTAAGTATGACTTGAAAAGATTAGTGGGTAACCAAGTGAAATTTCATCAAGGGAAATCTAGATTGACTTGATGGGCAATGACAGAGGGTTATATGCTAAGGGTTCCATGACTTCCCTTAGAAGTCTTACAGTCAAAACTGTGTACAGCAAAAATGATAAAAATGGCATGAGAACAGAGATGCAGATTTGGCTTGACAAGACTGGATTTTAAAGACTTCTCTAGACATCATTTCATTTCCTTGGTACCTGTTTTGGGGAGGAGCATTAGGGTCCTGTTTTTTACTCTTTGATCCTACATTATCTTTTTTAGGTTTTTTCTTCTTTGGCTTTCCTTCCTCGTTTTCTCCTTCTTCATCTTCATCATCCAAAGGCACATCAAACTCTGGTTCTTTCAATAAGCCAAAGAAAACCTACAAACCAATAAAAAAAACACACAAGACAAAACAGTAATTGCTTCTTACTGAAAACTAAATTTCTTAATGGTAACTTTTCAATGTAGTATTCCAAGCAACAGAGCTGCCTCTTTAAAGCTTCTCTGTTTAATGTTACAGCATGTATTACTGCTTAGCCTACAAGGAATGTAGTACATGTTCTTCTCGTTTACCCAGCCAACTGATTTGAACAACTATAAGTTCTCCCACCACCTTCCTTAAAGTGGGAGAATGGAATCTCCCACCCTACCTCATTTATTTGTACAGTTCTGTGGTACTTCACACACAGCTCTTCTAGTAACAACTGCTAGCAAGTCAAAATTACTATCTGTTGAACAAAAGAGGAAGCCAAATAGTCAGGTGCCCATTTTAAAACTCCAAAGTAATTAATGAGTTGGTTTTAGTTCATTGGGCTGAACGAACACAAGGCTGTGTCTCAAAAGGGTTCAGCAGTTTCGTCCATCTGACAGCAATACACCTTGACCTCTCTACTCCTGTTAACACCTGTCTGTCCAGTTCTCTTCTTTTGTTCTGTTCATGTCTTTTAAGATCTCAAGTTATGACAGTCAATCTATACTAATGCATCTCCCTGAAAAAACAGGGAGATTTGTAAAAAGTGCAACAATCTTTGTCTCCTACCTTTGCTTTATTAGCCTCTCGTTTTGCCTCCCCAGCCAAGCTTCCAACCATAGCATCTATCTGTTGTTTACTGCGAGGCATTCCATCAAAGATATCAATGTAAAGATGCTCCTGAACAATGTTCCAGATCTGATTGTTCTGCTTTTCCTGAAGATGCCTCTTCAGGAGCTGGTAGGAGTCCCGGGAAATGCGCAGCACAAACTTGCTCGTTCGGAAATCCAGCATGGTCTCGTTACCTTTCATGTGTTCTTTTTTGGTTAAACTCGACAATACACGCAAGTCATCCTGGTAATAGCACTCCTGATCCCCATGAAATCTATTGAAACAATGGAAGATATGATTAAAGGTTTAGTCACTCAACTTGTTCTAAAATAGTTGTGGCAAGGGACATTTTAACTATTTACAGAACTATTTGAAGGAAAATAAAGTTATCCTTTTTGACTGAAGTATTTCACAATTGGTCTGAATCCACAAAACAAATTAAATTTTCTTCTCAAGTGATAAACAAATGAAACATAGTAGGAGTACAGAAAGTTATAGATCAACCAGAAATTAATTTCTTTAGGTTCATTTGAAGAATTTCAACGTACATGCTATATGATATCAGCAAACACTTATAGCATTCATTATTTTGGCATCTCAGTGCAATCTTCCACTGCTAAAAACAGACTCCACAATCTTTTCCTAAATATGCAGAACCTTGTCATTGATACTTTTGCAGCAAGGAGCCCATAAGCACACCATTAACATGGTTCAAACTCTGCCAATGCACAGTTCAGTAGTTTGCACATCTTTCTAAAAGGAGATTGGAAAAAATTAAGAACAGTTATTACAACCCATGGTGCTGTTACTTGAGATTTCAAATCTCTTCAACTTTAGAGAAGAAAAATAATACATACCCATGTATACATATATAAATCTATGCTACTATAGCTCACAGATTTAGCCAAAGCAGGAAACACAAAATAACACAAACGGACAAATGAAAATTGATGACCTTTCAAAAAAAGACTTTGCCTCACTCTCATGTTGATTGTAGACCAGTTCCAAGTACATGTGCACGAAGAGAGGATAAAAGAGCTGAGACAGTTCTGCCCGATGGCAGTCCAGGGAGCACTCGATGAAGTGCTTCAATCCACTGTAGTACTCCTCGTACAGCGTCGGGTCCCCTTGCTGGTTGTAGGCAGACAACACCGCGCTCACATCGGGCTGATCCTCCACAACCACCGCGCCTCCGACTGCAAAAGCACCAGCCAACAACAACAGCTGCTCAGACAGTCTGGAAAAACCAGCAAACAGTGGCCACAACCCCCCGGTCAGGCGAGCAAAACACATCCTGTGCACGTTCAGCTGCAAGTCTAAAGAATACAGGTGAGAGCACATTGGTCTGGCAGCCAATTCTCTCCAGTGGTTTTTTGGACTTTCCCTGCCAACAGCTGCCTGCAAGGTAGGCACTTAGTGCTTAACTCATCCAGGATTTTAAGTGTAAAGGAAGTAGCCATGAACATCACCAGAAGGAGTTATTTTACTGCCAGGGCTAGAAAACATTTAAACAATATAAGACATGCCCACTCTACTTATTTTGGTTCCAGTAAATAAGCAAGTTAAGTAGACTAAGTGAACAAATCACCAAGATCACCACACAACCATCACAGAGCAGGGATACTTAATGCTCTCACAGTTCTGTCCTACACAGCAGTTGTTACACACTTCCATTGTCTTGTCTTCTATATAAAAACAATCATATTTGGTGTTGTCAGGAACAAGATGACTTTATGCTGTACACTCACTGATACTCAGACTAGCAGTTCCTGAAATTCCATTATTCAGTAAAGCTGCCTCGCAGAACACATTGATTAACAACACTTAGAATTGAATTAGCCAAAGGACATCTCAAGTACTCAGAAACTCGATAAAAAAATGCAAAAAATCCTCATCTACAAATAGCTCCTTCGCCAAAACGTAGCCTGTACACCAGTCCTCTTCCAGGGGCTTGTACACCAGGATGTTCTCATCCCTGCTGCCGGACCAGGGACAACCCCCACTAACTACAATGGAAACCCTCCTGCTCCTGCTACTCTACCAGTTGTGATGGCACATAAAGACATGCGGGAGCACTTCTCGCTTCACAGTGCTCCCTGCGAAGGCGAGAGACACCCTGTCCTTGCTCCCCTGCTCCAGGAGATAAGGATTTCTCCACGGAACGTACGGGGAAATGGAACAGCCAGGGACCTGCCGGAGGGTCGGGGTAAACGCTCGGTAACACCGAGAACCTGACAACGACCCTTGCGTCCCAGCACAACGGAGAATCTCCGAGGCTGGGAGCAGCACACGGGCTCCCCACTTCCCGGGGTTCCCGCCGAAAGGAGGGACCGATCCCGCAATCCCCGTGGGCCTCACCTTTCCCGGGCGGCACGGCGGAAACTGCAGCTACCCCCGGGCTGGATGTCGCGACAGTGGCGACGGTGCCTCCTATGGCGACGGCGGCAGCGCTGGTGCCCCGGCCGAGCAGCGCCTCGCCGCAGTCCGCGTCGCTGCCGGAGCCCCCCAGGAGCCCAGCGCTGGCGGGGCTGAGGGCGGCGGAACCCAGGTCATCGCCGAGCAGCCGGGCTTCGCGACGGAGGATCTCCTCGGACTCACGGAGGTTGCTGCGCCTCAGAAACTGCAGTACGGCCACAAGCGTCTGCCGGTCCAACGCCGCCGGGGAGGCGGCCGGGCCCGGCGCCGCGGGCTTCGGGGGTGCCGCATCCCCACCGGCTCCCGCTGTCTCTCCCTCCGCCACGGTGACCGGGGCGACGGCGGGAGCGGTGGAGGGAGGCACCGCTGGCGGCGGCGGCGGCGGCGGCGTCCCCGCCTCGGGTTCCGGCTGCACTGCCGCCACCTCAGCCGGCTCCTCATGCAGCGCCGCCATCTTGCGCCGCCTTCCATTCGCCGGCGGTGCGCTGCCGCCGCCAGGCGCGGCCGCCCTTGCGACAGTGAGGGCAAAGGAAGGGCACCGCTGCCGCTGCCGCCACAGGCGCGCGCGGCTTCGCTTTGCGACGGCGGCGGAAGCGCTTGGTGGCAGCGGGGCGGCGGTGAGGGCGGCGCTGCGGGGCCGGTGTGAGGGGAAGGGGCTGTACGGACCCTGAGGGGCCAGCGGAGCAACCTGGAGGTCACCAAGGATGGCCTTGGGACTGTGTGCACGTAGGGGACGGGCGCACAATTAATTTAATTGCGGCTGGGCCGCTGAGTTGTCCGGATATTTGTAATACTGCTGCTTTTAATCTTGCCTGTTAAGCAGAGATTCGGTGGTACTTATTGAAGGCTGAGAGAGCTGGGTGTGCTCAGCCTGGAGAAAAAAAGACTCCAGGTAGACCTTACAGCACCTTCCAGTGTCTAAAGGGGCTGCAAGAGAGCTGGAGAGGGACTTTGGACAAGGACATGTAGTGATAAGACAAGGAAGAATGGCTTTAATCTGATAGAAGGCAGGTTTAGATTAGACATTAAGAAGAAATTCTTTACTGTGAGAGTGGTGAGGCACTGGCACAGTTTGCCCGGAAAAGCTGTGGATGCTTCAGCCCTGGAAGTGCTCTGGGACAGGTTGGATGAAGCTTTGAGGAATTTATTTTAGTGGAAGGTGTCCCTGCCAATGGCAGGTGGTTAGAACGAGATGATCTCTAAGGTCCCTAGCAAAGCTAACAATTTAATTATGTTACAGAACTAAAACCTTATTTTGAATGAAACTGGTATTGTGTGATTGAGAGTCTTTCGGGACAAATCAAGCGTTCATTGGCGAGTCGCTTGGAAAAAAAAAAAATTAAGAAAAAAGAAAGCCGTTGGGATAGAAACGATAAGCCGGTTGTGGCTCAGCGCACGCGCGGTAGCGCAGCTGTGCGTTCTTTAGAACTACATTTCCCAGCGTGCCCCGCGGCCTCCACGCATGCGCCGCGGTCCGTTGACCGACCCGTGCCAGCCCCGGTCCGTGGACATGGAGGGAGACACCGGATCCGGGGTCCCGGCGCTGCCGGGCGGGGATGGAGCGGGCCAGGGCCAGGGCCAGGGCCAGGGCCAGGGCCAGGGCCAGGGCCAGGGCCAGAGCCAGAGCCAGGGCCAGGGCCAGGGCCAGGGCCCGACTGATGAGGACCGGGACATGGAGGGAGACACCGGATCCGGGGTCCCGGCGCTGTCGGGCGGGGATGGAGCGGGCCAGGGCCAGGGCCAGGGCCCGACTGATGAGGACCGGGACATGGAGGGGGCCCCCAGCTGCTCGGGGTCGCATTCCCTCCCCTTCGAGTTCGAGCGGGGTCGCTCGGAGTCCAGCGGCGATGAGGACGACGACGACGAAGACGATGAGGAAGAGGAGGTGGAGGAGGAGGAAGAGGAGATGGAGGGCGACACCGGGGCTCGGTTCGGAACGGATGACGGGGAGCTCGACTCGGACGACGACCGGGAGGTAAAGGGGGCGGGAGGGTGCCCGGGGCACGCCAGGCCCCGCTCCCGGCGTGCCCCGCGTGTGGAAATGGGCTTTTTATATTTTTTTACTATTTTATTATTTTTGTTATTTATTTTAATAATTGTTTTATTATTACCCGAGTTCGCTTCATCTGTATTATTTAAGTGAAGCCCTTACAAACTCTCGGCGTGGCTGAGAGGGTGGTAGACGGTGGCACGTGGGCGAAATGAATGGTGTTGTTATTGAGGGAAAGAAAGCTCTTTAGTCGGGATTTGAGACGAGAGGAAACATAAGAATCTAAAGTGTCACCTCTTTCAGACATGTCTCAAATCGTCGCTGTTGAAGAAATTTGTTCTTTTTTGAAATAGTGTTTTTCTGCCAGGAAATCTGTTGTGGAACTACTTGTGTGCATTCCTGGTAAATGTTCTTCATGACCAGGATTCAAAGCGGTGAAATTTCAGCCTTTGCTTCTGTGTGTATTTGTATTATCCGTAACTGTATGTACAAACAGGAGATAAGTCTCTCTTGTCATACAAACTCTCTCTATATCTTAATTTGGTGCTCTAACTGAGCATTGCTGAGCATTTTCAAATAATGATGTTGTCTGCCACCCGTATCCACTTCAAGCTTGCTGGCTATATGATACTTTGTTAAAAGAGTTTATCCTAAAGAACTTTTCCCAAAATGATTGTTTAAAGTTTTCTTTTTAGGTATGATTCATGAAACGAATTTGATTACTATTGTCAAAAAGGTCAATTTGGAAGACTAGGTAGAAGTCTTTAGAAAATAGCTGTATATGAGAAGCAACTGATCTGTAAGGAAAACCCATTTCTGTAACATATTGATCCCTTTTTTTCCTATGGTTTTAAAGCTACAATATTTTGGAAGTTGCAGTAGGGAAATGAAAATACACATGCTTAGCCTGTGTTTTCAAACTCTTGCCAATTTTCGTTTGCAGCGTATGATAAACCTCGCAGAGTTGACCCCCTACATCCTGTGTTCCATCTGCAAAGGTTACTTTATTGATGCTACAACTATTACAGAATGTTTGCACACCTGTAAGTATCTGGCAGTATTGTCTGTCTAAGGGTTTAGTTGCAAATTCAAACTGATTCTGCTGTTGAAATGTTCTGAATTCAGAAAAATAATTCTCTGTTTGAAGTCAACTTGTGTTGCGTTTATTCTGTTCCTTAAGCAAGATATATTTGGGGGCATTTTAAGCATCAGGAAATTATTAAATCAATCAATAATGAAGTCAGATTTCCATATTAAGACAGAAGAAGACATAGGAAAAGATAAAGCATATGTAAGACAAAAGCAGAGTTACTACATTAATTTTCTTAATTTGTTTTTAAGTAGGCTCTGGGAATTTGAGTGTATAACTGAGAAAAGAAAGTTGAATGGATCTGCTTTTAATGGACTAGAAAGTTTCCTAAGCTGTTGTTGATGTGAGCATGTAAATTCACAAAATAAGCTTCCACACCCCTGTGTGGAGGTACCTGCTCAGATACAGAAACAGTGGTCTGCACCCATGGGACAGTTTGTCCATAATCTGATGAATGGAAATAGGTGGGTAATAAACAACTGATTTCAATGTGCTTGTCTTGTTATTTTTCCCCCTCAACCCAAGTGCCAACAATTTTCCCAGTGCTAACAGAATTGTTTTCTCTCCAAACTAATAAAGCACCTTCTGTGATGCTGACTCTTCCAGCCACGTCCATGTTCACACCTGAATCCAAGAACCCTGGTTTACTAGATCTCCCAAACATTCACACTGCATAGAAGGAAAACTTTCTCTCTCTCTTTTTTTTTTTTTTTTTTTTTTTTCCGCTCCTTTTTTGAGGACTACTCCCTAGTTTGTTCTATAGCACGAAGTATTCAGCACAGTTTGCAATTTACTAAGAGGAACAACTGCTAGTAAGGACAGCATAATGTTGCAAATCCAACTGTGGTGGTGTCTTAGAATTTTCCTGATAAATGTTATGGAAAAAGTTCCTCTGTTCAGGCTGATGGGGAGCTGACTTGATAGTAGGTTATTTATTCTCGGTATTTCCACTTTGCAGCTTTCCTTCCAAATTTTTAAAGGACTTGTGAAACACAATAAAAATGGCAGAGTTATGATTTCTTACCTTGTTTCTACTGGAAGTGTTTGCAGGGTGCTTTTCAGCAGTCAGGATTCTCAATATTAGCTGTACTCACATTCTACATACACATTGAACACTCACCCATGCATCCATTGGATTAGGAGTGTTCAGTGACTTCATTTTGTCTCTGACAAATTTTGTATGGGAAGTCTGTGTGTGTTTGCCCCTTTTGCCTGAACAGATGGCACTGTGTGATGGACATGTGACTCCTTTGGGGTTTCTTTTCTTTACAGTTTGTAAAAGCTGCATTGTGAGACACTTCTACTATAGCAACAGATGTCCAAAGTGCAATATTGTTGTACATCAGACACAGCCTCTCTATAATATCAGGTAATAAATTTGTCCTGCTTTTATGGATTTGCTTCTTGCTTTTTAAATGTTATGTTTTACAGACTTGTAGTGCTCTCCCATTTGAAACAAAGGAATGGTTACAAGAAACATCGTATTCTATGCTAGTATGAGTTTCACCACAATAATTAAGATAAAAATACTCTATTATTTTATCTAATTTCTGTCCATTTCTAGGATTTGTTACCCCTGCCCTGGATATTTTTATGCATTTGCTTAGTAACAGGTGATACAAACACTTACTTATTTGCTTTGATTTCCTTTTAAGATGAAGAATTTTTTGGCATGGTATATTTATTAACTTCAAAAATTGAGTTTTAGTTTCTTGAGCTGTTCATGAAGGGTGGTGCTTTAAACTTTACATGGCTTCTGTTGGAGCTCTGCTGTCAGTATGAATATTTAGAGAGATGTGAAGTTGCTGCTCTGTACGTCCCATTTCAATCTTGTATTTGGCATCTTTGTTGCAGTTTACTGGTATTTGTCTTGCACCAAAGACTCTTCTTTTTTTTTTTCCCCCTTTTTTTTTTTTTTTTTCCTATTTCATAGACTGGACCGACAACTGCAAGATATAGTGTATAAATTAGTTGTCAATCTGGAGGAAAGTAAGTCCCTTTCTTTGTTATATCACTATCCAGAGAGTGAAAATAACAAAAAACAGAGTAATTCTAAGCTTTATTTCTACTCTGGACTCTTTAAAATAGTTTTGTGATTTTTGGTTATAAGTTGTAATGAATTAACTGTGACAACTGGCATCCTTCTGGCTGCTAAATGCTATTATGGTAGCAGTATGTACCTTATCTCATGAAACACAGCTGTCACTGTCTCCAGATAAACATGCAGATAATATTTCATAGTTGTTCCTCTAACTTTAGTAGAACTATATCATGTGTAAAAAGTTCACGTGGCTCAGTAGAAAAAAAAAATGCCAAGACTGATTCTCCCAAATGCTTTTATTTTTCCCTCGTTGCCATCTTTACTTGTCTGATTTTAGATGTGTTTACTGTCTCATCTCTTTATCTTCAACTTTGGGAGCCAATGATCCTCCACAGTCCCCCTGGGTGGGCTGAGTGAAATGTACAATCTAATGGATATGTATGGACTAGAGATGGTACTGCTTTGTATACCATGAACATATATGTAAAAAATGTGTGTATATACAAAAATACATGTGTGTCTAAATATGGTATAAAAGTCCTGTGCTATGTGAACATGTTATAAAATACCATCTCATGTCATCAGGCATGGCAGCCAGAGGGATACTAGTTCTTGCAGCTATTTCAGTATTATTTATGGCCAGTTTCTCTGATTTCCTGCCAATTTTTACTAACAAAATTTTAGTCTGAGTTTCTGAAGTATCTCAGCCTCGTGAAATACTAGTGATGGTGAAGGTCTGTAGAAACTTGGAAAGTTTTTACTGCTCTAACCCTTGAAAACTGGTCAATGAGAATGGATATTCTCAGCATCTGAAACATTTCAATCTGTATTGTACGTTTTCTTCAGGAGAGAAAAAACAAATGCATGACTTCTATAAAGAAAGAGGATTAGAAGTGCCCAAACCAGGTGAGTTGTAATCACTTTAAGAAACACTGTTAAGGAAATACTTACATATAATTTATTCTTAAGGGCTTTCTTTAAAATATTAGTTCACAACTGAAGATGGAAGTACTACTGGAAATATACTGGGATTCTTAGTTATCTGGAAATTATAACTTGTCACAGACCTCAAATTACAAAAATAGATGAATTGGCAACACTTAAACCTTTATCATGGTTGAATTATTTTTAACTATATTAACATATTTTGCTTACAACCAGGAAATATATATAAAATGAGCATTAATCTTGTTTTCTGGCTGTTAATAAGTAATAGATATTATAAAGGAGCAAAAATTAGAGCTTCAAAGTCTGCTAAAGAGATTCTATTAATTTTGTGTCTTCCTATCAAATAAAGGTCTTTGGAGAGTGCTGTGCTGAAAGCTATTAAAATTCTGATTCAGATACACAGCACAAGAAGAGCTGATTTAGTAATAAAAAAAGAGGATTAATTGCATGGCCTTTTTTACCTGTTTTGCTCAGTGCACATTAGTATCTTATACTGCTTTTATTTCAAGTTATCTTTGCATTTTGGCTACTTGAATATTTTAGCTGTCCCACAGCCAGTTCCACCGAGCAGAGGAAGACCTCGAAAAGTTCTGGGGTCAGTGTTCCGGATCCCACCAGAACTTGACATTTCCATACTTCTGGAGTTTATTGGGTGAGTCGTGGGCAAATGTACTGACTGACATGAGGTTGCTGCTAGCATAGGATGGACCATTAACTGGCTCTTGGTTTTCATTAAATGTACATTTCTTCTGTCTCTTCTACAGTGCAGTAGTGACAGCCAGCTATGCACAGGTAGATGATGCAGATAATTGAATGTTTGAGATGTATCTTCCTATAAAAGAAGCTTTCTAAGAAGTATAGTTCTAAAATGTAGATGTGTTTTATTTTTAACAAAGTCATGCAGTCTCAGTAGAAACGGAGAAATCCCTGTCTGTTTAGTCCCTGATCCCTGTAGGTGGCAGCACTGTTAATGCTGGATGTGCTCTGAGGAAGCACTCAGCAGCTTTCAAATAACAGAAAGTTTTGGACGTTGTGAATCCACATACCTGCCTTAATTTCAGTGTTAATTTTCTACATGCTTGACTTGCAGAAGTCAATTTAGACCTCAAACCTACTCAATTTGTCTGAGAAACAAGATGACTTTTGAATCTGTCTGTTATATTTGGCTATTTGGTAGTTTTATTTTAAATGCCCAGCATTGGCAGCAAAGCAGGTAATACTTTGCAAATACTATCTATACCATGTGGAACTGTCCACTGTGGTTTTATTTATACTGAGGGAAGCACAGAATGTTTCTAACAGAAAAAGATAATAGCTTAATACCATCTACTTTGTATTCTATTTTAGTGACTTTTTTTAACCTTTGATAATTTATATGATCAGAATCAAAGACATTATCTTGGCAATGAGAGATTAACAAAGCATTTTGGATAAAGAAAACTTGGAATAGATTGGACCAGCCAGAAGAAATTGTTACTTTGAAAGTCTGCCTACATTGTGTCTCTACAGCTTATAATGTTGTCACCTGTGGCTGTGGAACTGTATCAAAGAAAATGACAGCTGTAGTGGAAAAGTTTGTTTCTTAGTTCATGACAGAATTACTTAGCTCTGTCTGATACCTGGTACATATTTAGAAGTGGAGATATGCAATCACAGTAACTTGAAGTGCCAGGTTAATGTGTGGTCTGCACAAGTGTTACATTTGTTTGCTATAGCAAATGTTCAGCTGATTTATAGCAGTGTTTGATTTTTTGGCATCTCCAATGCAATGAAAATACTGCTTCCCCTCTCATATGCTCATACTTGCTAATGCAATGCCAGAATAATGAAATGTTGTGTGTTGGCCTTAATTAATTGAGAAATTTACACATTGCACTACGAGGAGATGTGGAGTACAGGTGATCAATGGTGGACCACGTGCTTAGGCTGTGCAAATGAGTGAACCATGGCTGAAGCCAGATGGAAATTTGCTTATTTGCCACCTTTGTATGTATTTCACATTCCAGGGAAGCACATGCTGCTTTCCTGAGTTCCTAGATACCTGAGCATTAATGTTGTCATATGAGCAGTCTGGAAGGTCAGCATCTTGCCCAGAGAGCCCCTTAGGTGCTTGGGTATGTTCTGTCAGTAACTTCTTCTGTACTGTCCATTAAGGTTCTAAATATCAAGGATCATGAAGTATGGATGTTTAAGCAGCATCAGTATTGCAGCCTACTCCTGTGAAAATTAGTGTTGTGTTTAAAAATGTCTTTAGACTGCATTGTTTTTTATTCACATTTTATGTAGACAAAACTTAACATCGTAAATAGCTGAATTTGCAAGAAAAATGGAGCAGAAAAATAAAGGGTAGGAGAAAAAGATATAAATTCAGTCCAATATTATTTTATGTATAGCAATTTAGTGAAAGGAGGAGCCTGAGTTGGGAAAATAAGTTGGATATGCAAGACTCATAAATTAATAAGTCACTGTTACAATAAAGAGCTTGAGGGTATTAATTACTGGGAATCTTAGCAATATTGACTATTTACTCTTTTATTTTTTCAGAGCTAATGAAGGCGCAGGGAATTTTAAGGTACAAATGTGATTAAATTTTTGCCTTACAGTTTACTTCAGAAATAATTGTAATTTGAGTATATTTAATTTAATTCAATTTTCTTAGGCTGAGTGCAGCTGGAGATTTCATCAGAATAATAATAACCAATTTTTTATTACAGTGTATTTCAAACCTATTGTTGTATAATATCACACCTACACAGCATTTTTGCTTCTTTTTATCTTCATATTTCACAGTATTTTTTTTTTCATCTTCAGTATCATCTCCTACCCTATCTGTCTCATATTTGCCCTTCTTTCTCCCTTATTTATCCTGGGGATTTTGGGCCACACAGAACATTGGGCTGTTTAAAACATTTAAAAAATAATCAATTGCTTATTTTTTAAATGTTTAAACAGCATCTGGAGTCTTAATATGTATTTAGTCTGTTCCCTATGAGGTAATCTGCAGGTATATCAGAGAAGGGTTCAAAAATGTAAGCTGTTTCCCCACTATTGGGCTGTTGCTTGAGTTTGGGGTTTATGAGGGATTAGTGCCAAACCTTTAACTTCACTTTAACTTAAAATCTTTATTTATTCTGTGCAGCCTTTGGAAAAGAAGTTTGTGCGTGTTTCTGGGGAGGCAACAATTGGACATGTAGAGAAATTCCTCAGAAGAAAAATGGATCTAGACCCTGCTTGTCAGGTACGTCGCTTGCTGTAGCAGTGTCTTGGTTTGAAAGACTGGTGTCTGCTAAGGAAGGCCGGGGCCTCCCTTGAAATGGAAAATGTAAACCCCCTTCCTCCAAATTAGTATAATTTTGAAATTCAGGGGCTCTCAGGCAAAGATATGGGAATAGGAATAACAATTCTTTATTATTAAAATCAAGATAAAAATGCAATACTACCAAAAAAACCACTGACAGAGTCAGAATACAGCCTGACACCCTGTGGGTGAGGGTGTTGGCTGCAGTCCCCCTGGAGTGGCAGATGTGGTTCTGTTGGGGGAGTGATCCTGTAGAAGGGTGTAGTTTTCCTTTGAAGGTTGAATGGTGGTGTAGATGGGCTTGGGTTTCCTCTGGGGATCCAGGGGAGAAATGGCTGGCTTGGTGTTCCAAATCTCAGACTTTTATCCAGGTAGGAATGCTTGGATCCTCCCCCTGGGTGGAGCAACTCACAGTGGGATGATGTAATTTTATCAGTCATGTGGTGAGACTGGATGGCCCATTAGCAGAAGATATCTTCATGGAGAGAGGATGGGTCATGGAAGAGATAAAGAAATCTGTCCCACCTGGTTTTAACAGCTGACCCATTAACAGAGGATATCCACCCCCCACCCCCACATTATGAGGGATGGGTCATGGAAGAGATAAAGAACACTGCTCCACCTGGTTATAACAGAGATACGATACAAACTTCTGGTTACATCTTGCACTGCAACCTAAGACAAGCAGTCACAAGTTGTCTGTGCTTTGGATAGACATTTCCATTGTTCATTAGATGCTAGAAGTAGTGTTAGAGTTTTTTATACAGTAAGGATTAAATAATTGTTTGCAATGTTGTAATCTGCTAGGAACAAGTCTTTGAACTCATTTGCGACCTGTTCAGACTTTCATAGTACTGTATTAATGGGACCGAATTTCTAAAGTGCCTTGTGAAATTCAGCCAAAGAAATTCAAAGCCAAGAGATTCTGCTGTTTCAAAGGTAAAACTAGACAGGAATGTGAGAATGTGGGAGTATGCAAAGGCAGAGAGAAGTGCAAGCTGAATAATAGTAAAATTTATCTGAAGGCAAACAAGAACTAAGAAAGAGTTATACTACAGATGGATGTGTTGAAATGAAAGGTACGAATGCAAATACAGACACTTTCCTCCTAATAAGAATTCAAAGGAGCCAGAATATGGTACAAAAGACTTTAGCTTCATATTTCTCAACCATTTTGAGAGGAACTGCATGTCAAAACCAGTTTCCAATTCTTCAGTGTATTTCAGCAGCCATTCAGTTGGGAAAGTGCATGAGTTCCGTAATGTGTAAATAATTCTGAAAGCAGTCAATTCCTAGAAGATCAAGTTGATGCTCGTGTGAGTAGGCAAATGGTAGAAGTTTAGTGCTGGGTTTGGAGTTAGGGCTGTTTCCATACAGCTGTAGCTGTGGGACAATACAGCAGGATTGTATTCCTCAGTAATGAGTATTCATGCTGCTTATCTTTTCAGTGGTGACAAAGCAAATCAGCTATAAATTATTCATCCTGCAGAGGATTTAATGTATTTTCATTTGCTGGTTTCCTCTCAGTGAGAGTCTGTAGCTTTTACATGGTGATGACTTGGTATTCTATCCACACAAATAAAAGTATCATTTTATTATTTATGTATAAAATGAGGCCGGAGAAACTTCTTGCATTATTTAGTTGTTGTTTATTTGAGTGGAAGGAATTGGTTTGTTTGTTTGGATTTTCTTAAATAGTACATTAGAATCTCAATTTTCAGGACCACTGAACAGCTGTCTTGGAAACTGCAGGTGTCCATCTTTCAAAATCATCCTAGGCCTGTGTGCTGGGTGTCTTTCAGATTGTAAAATCTTGAGATCATCTGTTAGAGAACTTGAGAATTTTTCACCCATCAGTTACTTTCTACTTTGACTTTGCCAGACAGGTACAATCCCTTATTAGTGGGTAAAGGTTACTACATCTCAAAAGCTGATGATTTCCTTTCTCAAGATCTTGCTTGATGCTGAGCCAGTCACTCCTATATCTGCTAGTATCCAGTTTGCTGTTGTGGTATAAGGCATAATCATTGGCTGGTTCTAATCTTTGGTCTCTTCTGTGCAAGCCTTGCCTGTTTGGAGGAAATGATAAATCTTCTTTCTTCTACAGACAGCTGCCTTTTTTTCTCTCATCTTAAATTATGTACTCCCATTTTTTTTTTTTTTTTTTTTTAAGCTAGTATTTTTGGATCATCAGAAACCTATAGTTGATTTTTATGCCCCAAGTCATGACAGTTGTCTTCAAGATATCCAGGCTCATTTTTCAAAAATTTGGAAATTTGGGAAATAGAGATGGAAGTAATTTTTTCTAGCCTGAATGATGATTTCTTTGTCCTATGGGGACTAAGATTAAAAGAGTGTATGTACTGAGCTGTTTTCTTCGGGGACTAAGATTAAAAGAGTGTATGTACTGAGCTGTTTTCTTCTCATGGTAGTACACAGAACTGAAGCTGATGGTTTGTTGGTAAACATGCAGAAAATGAAAGAGATGTCAGATGTATCATTGAAGATTAATAAGCCTAATGAATCATGTCTTACTCCAGCTTCCCAGGATGGCTAATAAACTGTAAAAAATTCAGGAGAACCTGATTCTGAATTAGCAGGAGCAGAAGAATTTAGAGTACTAGGTTGCAACCCATATGTGCAAACAATTTAAATGTAGAAGATTCTTTGCTGCTTTTTTAGTTTGCTCTAGAAATTTGGAAGTTTTGTGGACCACAGTGGTTCATTTCCTGTCAGCTTCCCCAAAGTATGTTAAAAAAGAAATTTAACTGACTTTTGACAACAAGCTCTTTCTTTTAATATTACTTCTTTAGCCTTAATTTCCAACTCTCTTCATTACCTGAAATAATGCATTTTTATATAAAATGTCTTGAGTTTAGTGTGTTTAGCTTGGGACTGGAGTCCAAGAATTTGATTTCTTTGAGAAGCTTGGAAGTTTCTTTCAGAAACTTACGTTTCAGACATATTGAGCTAAAATGCACTACATTTGCAGTACTTTTTACTACATTTTCCTACAGAAAATGTATTGCAACAGTGTTGAATTGTGTCTTACTTGGAACTTCAAAAGATTTGACTGTAAGGAAGGCACAGAGTGTTTCCTTGTTTATCTCCTTAGTGTATCAATTGCATTTTTGATTTTGTTGAAACTTCTCATGAGGGCACTAGGTATGGTTGTTTTGTGAGTGCAGTCAGTTCCTGCTGTATATCAGCTTAGTTTGGCAGTCTGCAGAAGGATTATTTGAGAATGTTTCAATCATTCAGTGTTAGAGCTGATTTGGTGACCAAGTGATAGAAGGTATGTTACCCACTCCCCCGAACTCCAGGTTCTGCTTGGACATCTCTGACTTAATCTTTTCATGTGGAATGTGAGCTAATACTTTGCCCTTCTTCACTGACCCACACGAGGGCAATGGATTTAGGTTAATGAAAATGTGAAATAAGCCATCTGACTCGTGTGTGGCAGTATGTATAAAAGTATAAAAACACAGTTTTGAAGCTACTGCCATTGTTCTTTTTTTCCTACTCTGAGGCTTCAGATTACTTTCAGAGATCTGTATTTGTGTTTGAAAATTGATTATGATAAAAATTCCCTAGTTTATCTGAAGGTTAAGATGCCATTTATTTTTGTCTACCACTTGAGCTGGCAGACTAATTTACTCTTTCTGATGCTTTGTTTAGAACTCTGTGTTTTGGGCAGCGATTAATTTTCTGTATATATTTATGTATACTTCTAATTACAATGTCTCTCTTGAATATTCTTGCTGGAATTTGTTGGGAAGATGTGTAAATAATTTTTTAGAAACTGGAATTGCCAGTAATAGCAAAGTAGGTAACATCTGATAGGAGCTAAATACAGGTTGTGGGGTTTGGAACCCAGTAGATTCTTGTCTTTGGCATCAGAAGTTTTCTTTAGGGTGTGATTTCCTTTGAGCTCCTCCTGCAGCAGCAGTATTCCTTCCTGCTATTTCTTCTGTCAGGATGAGAGAAACTGCTGAAAGACTTGCAGCTCAGTTGCCCAGAATTAATTAATCATGAATGTAGCTGATGGAACAGAAGTGTTCTGTAACCAAATGTGCATTCCTAAAAGTGTGTGAACTGCAGTCTTTGGGGGAGACTGGGAGAAAGGACTCTGTGCTCATACACGGTGTAGCTGTTGATGCAATTTCTTTATGGCAATCTTAGACCCTGGAATAAAAGCATCCAGAGCCACTGGAAAGTAAAGAGCAGCTAGAGGAAATGGGAAATTCTGACAGCTTTTTGAATAACTAGCCCAAATACTCATTTCAGTCTCTAAAAATTTGTGTTTTCCTTGTCCTTCCCTGGATAGTATAAGTTGGTATAGAAAATATTGATTGAAGCCTACTGCTTTCTGGGCCACATTTTCCCTTGGGATGAGTCTTATGTGAGGTGTCCCTTGCATTAACATTTTCTATGTTTATTTCTGTCTTACTTAGTGAGCATGAATTTATAATTGTCTGTTATGGTGGCTTTTAGAGAAATAGCTCTAGTAGCAGACATGCCACCAAAAGAAAACAAATGGCATAATGGAAAACCTACTTTATTTTAATATGAATTTTAACACAAGTGGCTGAGTATTCAGTAGATCCACCTTCATGTTTTCTTTCAACAAAATGTCAAGCTACAGTTACTAGTTACTAGTTAGATTGTCACAGGCAATCAGTACTAGTTGGCTTCAATTTTACCAGTCATTTGAAATTTTAGTAAATTCATAGCACTTGTGGTGCTGGTGCCTCTTTTGGAAGAGATTAAGTCCTGTCTGACTCAAGGATTCCTATGAGACACATTTCACAACTTGCTTTTGCACTGACCTGAGATTTTTGTTTCCATTGTATGTTTTATTCTCTTGTCCTTATAGAATGAATGCTGGCATAACAACTAGCAGGCAGAATTTCAGGCTTTGGTGCTGGAATTAGGAGATAAGCATTTGGTATTCAGAGAACTCTAATACAGTAAATGTGAAAAATTCTTCTCAATTTATTATTAGACTCTGGCTCTTTAATGACTGCCATTTGAAACTGGAGCAGCAGGTACAACAATGTACTTTGAAACAAGCCTTCTAATTCTGCTTTGAGAGATTGTCAGCAGCTGCAACTGGCTGTTTGCATCCTGTATTGGTCAAACAGATTAGATTTTCTATTTCTGTAGAATATATAAAACATTCATATGTTATGTTTCATTGGTAGCAAGATTGAGTTTTCAGTGCCTTGTTCTATAAAAACTGTAGATGTAAGCTTATAAAGCAAAAGTAACTAAACTCCTATCTCTGGAAAGCAAAGCAGTCATGTTTGTCTTCCTGCATTAATAACTGTAGAGGTTAAGAATGCATGGAATATAGCCGAAAGAACTGAAGACAATTTTCCAAAAGGAAAAGAAATATATTTTTCAAGTATTGTGTTAAATACATTCAAATGTTTATATATGTTCCAAATATATGAGTGTATAGGGATCAATAGATAGTCAGCATTTACTGTTATGTCACAGTTTCACACAAAGTTTTACTTCCTGACTTCCTCCTGGAAGCTAAAAGCAGAAGTACTACTAAGCAGTTTGCTTCTTCTGCACATTAAGAATCAAACATGAAGAGAGTGTTCTGTGCATCATTGTCATACAATGCAGTTGATGTGGTAAATTAGTCCTTTTTGAACCTCTGAGGAATAGAATTCCTGCATTCCCAAGTCTCAGAACAGTGTGGGCTGCCAGCATAAATCTTACTAAATCTTTGAAGAACAAGAGAGAGGCAGTGGGTCAGCCTGCAGAAGAAGATAAATCTGGGGGAGTGGAATAGCTGCAGCACAGAGCACATCCTGTGGTGGAAAGTGCTGTATCAAACAATACGTCATGATATTGCAGTGTGCTCCCTGACTGCTGCAGGGGCAGAGCTTAGGCAGTTCCCTTGCAGAAAGCTTTGGGACTGCTCGTTGTCAATGCTCTTATCTTCAATTCTGAGGTCTTATCAATTCACAAATGAGAGCACTCTCATTTCCTTAGCTAACAATTGCTCATGAAAATATAAGCAAGCTCCAGTTGAGAGAGAAAAACAGTGCTGTGTTAGCTGCTCTAATTTGGAACGTTAGAGACTGGATTTACATTATGCACAGTAAATCCATGGTAACTTTATAGAGAAGCCTATATTTCATAATAATCAGGGCAAGGAATTCAAAATACCTGATTAAGGTTTGTGTTTTCCACAAAATTATTTGTTTTGTGGGTAGCTACTAAACGAAAGTGCCTCCCATGGAATTGCAGGCACCACTGACAGAGTTCAGCTGCAGTAGAGGACAGTGCATAGAACTGCTGAGTATGCTCTGCAGCTGCATCCCAGGAATACTGACTGAGTGCATGCTGAAGGAGGACTGTGTGATTTAACTGCTGACATGCACCAAGATGCTCTTTTCTATTAAGGCACTTTTTCCACAGTATTAAGAGGAATTAGTCACGTGTTTTCTCCCTTGAGATAAGAATGAGGGTGGCAATGGCTCTATTTTTGTTGGTGTCACAAACAAGTTTCCCTCTTCTGCAAGTGATGAGTGACTCCAGATGTTTGTGTGATCATTTCAGTACACGATCTAAATTCCCATTAAATTCATCACAGCTATTATTAAATGCTTGTTACAGTTTGGACACACCAAACTGAGTGAAACAATAAACTGTCCTCTCTGTTCAGCAGTGAGTCCAGGTCAGGGCCATGAAAGACATTAGAGTAGTGCTGTGAATGCTAAATACATTTGGACAACAGAGGTAAAGATGGCTTTAGTGTCCAACAAGCTAGCATTGAACTCTGCTAATAACATTGAAAGGGCTTGGATACTGTTTTGCCACTCCAAAAGTAATTTGGATTTAACCATGCTTGTGTTTTTTCACAGGTGGATATAATATGTGGTGATCACCTTCTAGAGCACTACCAGACACTAAGGGAAATTCGTCAGGTCATAGGAGAGAGTGCTGTACAGGTATGTGGCAGCTGGGGCTTTGTTCCAGGTTTTCTGGAACAAACAGAAGAGCTCTCTTAAGCCCTCAGGTAGCATCAGCTTGTCTGAAGAAATCACTTAGAAAAATGTCTCCAGTTTATGCAAAATCATTTTTGTCTTGTAAGTTGAGTTGACAAATGTACCTCATGATGGTCTCATGATGTTCTGGATATGAGGGGTTTGTGTTGGGTTTTGTTTCAGGGGGAGGGAGGGGTTCCCCCCAAAACAAGTTGCTATCTTACCAGTGATAAATGTACTAGCCATTCTTTCAATTAACATTCCTTGTTTTTTCCTCTCTGGCAATTGCATCTCTGTGGGAAGTGAGAGGACAAATCCCAAATAAGGCTATCCTTGTGACTGGGTCAGGAGAATAAACTTGCTTATTAAAACACAAACCAAAGATAGAGGGTAATGAATGCAGTAAGTGTGCTTGATGCATATTGTATTGGCTCTGGTCACAGCATGAGTGTATGACCAGCTATTTCTTGTTGATAGCTTGCTGTCTTTAGTGTTGCTGGCTTTGCAAATAAGAATGCATTTTTTTTTAATTCTTTGTGAATCTTTTCAAAGCATCTTTAAAGGTTCACACCATTTTAGAAGTACTGCAAAAACAATGAAGTACTCTACCAAGTGCATTGTAAGATAAAGATGTAAAATTGTGATATATGGTAAATTGTATCTTAATCTGAGCTTGGAAGTCTGAACAGATGAAACTTAATACAGTGGGAAGAAATAGGATTAGATTGGTACTTTATTTGAAAAGCAATCTTAGCAGATAGCAGAAGGGCTAAAATAGTATTAAAATCAGCTCCCCTCACTTGTTTGTGCAGATACACGCGCAGACATTTACATTTAAAATTCCTGCTGAGCTCTCTTACACTACAGGAAGGCTTCTGTGTTGGGGGCAGGAAGTGAAAAGCTGATTTTGAGATCTCTTGGATTTTGCATCACTTATTCCTGATCTGAATCACTAGGAAGGGTCCCAGAGTCAGGGCAGAGGTATTTGGCTCATGTTAATGTTGGCAGATAAAGTCTGTGAGGCTTGTGCTACTTCTGCAGTTGAAGGGAATAAATGCCACACCTGATGTCTTAGCTGTTTCATAATAGCATGAAGAAGAAATGAAAACTTAATCCAGTTTGGGGAGCAGGGGATAGCAACTGGGAGGAAGTGGGCACTGGTAACAAACTTATTCCTAACACTGAGTCATGGTTAGTAAATTCTGCAATCAGCACTTAGTGATGGAAGTGCCCTCCACTAAAAGCTTCAGTAAAGAGGGATGATCAGTTTCTCTGTCCAGGGGTATAGTCACATGTATGGTTTTACACTTGAGATTAGCACAAAAGCTTTTCATGTATGAGAAATGCTCTTGGAGGAGCACTTCAAGGAATACTGTAGCAGTTTCATTTCTTGCCAGAACTGGGTCTGCCTGATTGATGTTCAGTGATAAGGTACCAGTCAGCAGCTCCACGAAGACAGCAGTTGTCTTGGGATGCATTCTCTTCTGATTTGTTACCAAATCAGTATGCTAGTTAATTCTCTCTAGGCTTCTCTGTGGGGCAAACAAATAGAAAAGAAGCATCTTGGCTTATTGTGAAGTCTTGTTCTTTCATAGTCACTTTTGACAGGAAACTTGAAAGACCAAGTTCATCTTTAATTTCTCTTCATAATTGTCAGAAGATCTCTAAGGATGCCAGGTAGTTACAGTAGGAATATTACTTCTTTCTTGGTATTGAAACAATTGTGACATTTTCATGTTCTTTAGTCTAACATTATAATATTTTTTTAGAAATCAAGGAGATGCAAGGATTAAAAAACCCTTGTCAAATATTTTTAGATATTTACCCATGAAAAAAAATCCCAACAGGTAGGTCAGGTCTAAAATGAAGGTTGTTTGTTTCTCACCAAGATCTGAAATTCAATAAGGGGCATAGTTGTCCTGGGCAGTGAAACTACAAATACAGAGGAACGTTTGATGAATTTTACATTAAACTCCAAGGGCATCTTGTGCCTTTGTAACTTTCCAGCCCTTCTAGATCAGTTTGGAGCTTGGAATGTCCCTAACAGCTCTCACCAGGGTGCTGAGACGCTGTTCAAAACTGCTGTTGTCATTTACAGGTTTCTGAGGTTCATTGTAGATGCTTCATGCAAAGAAAGCAGCTTTAGTAGCTACTTCTGCAACAGAAAGTCATTTGAAGGAATAAACATTGGGCTCTTTTATTTGTATGAGTACAACCACTGTTAGAGGGCAAAAATAGCTGCTATTCTGAGTCACATTTTTCACTTGCAAGTTCATTCATGTCAACAGTTATTCTTTTTGCTGGGGGAAGTGATTATAAAAATGCAGATAAGTTTCTCTTTGGCAAATATATTAATTTTAACGTGCATTCTTTGATAGCATTTGCAGTGCAGCATCACATATGTTGTGTGTGATTTATTGTTCTGAACCATAATCACTGTGGGGTTTTTAGTGGCTTTTACTTACACTGAATGGTTCTTAAGATTTGTTTGTGAATATTTTGACTGTTGTATTTTTTTTTTCCTACTGCCTAGCACTATGTAGTGATGCCTTAGAGCCTGAGTAAATGAAAGTCTGGAGGTGCAAGCTAGCAGGATTTTAGCTTTTCTGGATACATTTCTGCCTTTCCAACAAGTGTGGACCAAGTGTGATCTGATGATAAAATAAATATTCATGACACTGACCCCAGAGTAACCTATTTGGGTTGTTTTAATTGGAGTAAATAGGCAACTAATTTTAATAGTTGAATGTAAGCAATTAGCATGTTCATTTCTGAGTATTTGACAGAAGGATAAAAAAGCACCAGGAATACATCTTGTTTAATATTATAGACGTTAAGGTATTTTGACATTTCTGAAACTGGCTGGTTGGTTAAATCTTCCTAATTAGCTGAAAGTAGAGTTTCTAATTCTGTTTAGGGCAAAAACATAAACTCACTGACAGAATTTATATAATAAGAAGCAACCTTGCTTTTTTTTCTTTTTTAAACAGTGTGAAACTTGTAGACTTTACTGCAAGGAGTGATCAAAGACACAGAGACTTTTAAAGGCTCAATTTTGTTACCAGGCATTGAGATCTGCCTGTAATTAAGAGTTTAATCAAGCAGCTGAGAAAGAAACCTTGTTATTAACTAAATGGGCATATAACCTCTCCCCTGTTTTACCTTCCTCCCTTCTGCTGCACAAATGCAACCTGATCCAAGCTGCTGGTTATTTTCACTTGTCTAAAACTGTGCCTTCTCAGAGTTCTGCATCACTGATGGATATAATGAGCTCACACATGGGAAAAGCTAAAAGGAGTAGCTTCCTTGATGTCCTTGGCACAGAGGTTTGGCAGATTATAATGGTCTCTTTGTAGCTCTCACCTTTTTGTAATCCAATGCTATTGTGCTGTTTTTTTGGTCTCCTGAGCTAGGCAGCAAGAGCTGTGCTCTAATTTAATTACTGTGACCTTCTAGCGCACATTTCCTATCGAAGTGTTTTACTCTTTGCTGTGGGGTTATTGAAGTTGGAAAGTGGGGCACTTTTTGTTGCTGCTGCTCTTAGAACATCAAAAGGAGCGTATGCTCTGATGTTTTGGGCTGTCACTTCCACTCTAAAGTTTATAGTTGGGTATAACAGGTGGGATCCTTTGCAGTTTTTTAGGTCGGGGTCACAAATGTGTGTCAAAGGACACTAGAGAGCTTTGCTTTTCTTTTGGGCCTGTCTGAGTTTGCCTTGAGATTTGTAGTGGGCAGTGAGAGCTCATTCTGTTTGGATTTCCCTTTAATAACAGTATCTAAGGAAATCAGCTGAACATAGATAGAAATGTGTAATACTTTACAAGTGAATAATGACAGAGTAAGAAGTGCCAGTACTGGGGTAACTCTCAATTTCTCTTTGTAGAGAAGAAATTGCAGTGGATTTGACTTTGGGTTTAACAGGTCATTTATTTCCTTTAAATGTCCTAGTGCCAAATATACTATTTCAAAATGATTCATCCAAGAATATATTGTTGCATTTTCTTCTTGTATAAATATTTTTCCTTTAAAAAACTGGAAAATAGAGGAGAAACTGGTTTTGACCACAATTTTTCTCCAAAAATAAAGTTTTGAATGTGTCTTACTTTCTTGTTTGAAGGAACTAGTGGGAACAAGGAATAAGTACCTTTGGGAAAGTATAACAACGTTTTTATGTGCCAAGAGGTTCCTGAGTAGCCTCTCAGAACCTGCTCTACCTTGCAATGCTACTTTCCCAATTTATGCAAATCACCTAGTGAGTTAAAGTTCTTGTCTCCTCCTGTATCCTTTCAGGAGTTAGCAATGGACACCTGGTTATTAACAGGGTGAGAAGATGAAGAAAAGTTAGTGAGTTGGTATAATATATTATCTTACATCCTATGTACTAACAGATAAAAACATCTGAAGTCAAATATAGTAAAAATTCCAACATGTCAGTTGGTACTAATGTAGTTTTCTCTTCCAAAGAGAACTTTTTAAAAAGTCTGTCCATATAAATAGGTGTAATGCAATATCAGATTCCCAGTGGGTCTGTGGTGGAAGCAGACTAAGTGCTAGGCCTTTCAGCAGCTGCCTGTGAATGAAGTGATATAGTAAGACTAATGGGTCAGAAGTGCCCTGTTTCACAGGTGAAAGAGACTTTTTATTATGTTGAGCAGTCTTTGAAGAGGACAAACATGAGGCAATAAACTAATATATTCTATAGGTCTGTAACCTATAGAATAATATATAGAATAAACTAATAGTTTGTCATTTGGAGACTTTTTAATCCAGTTCATTTATTACTTGATAAATGTATATAGTAGTAGTACCAGATTTAACTCTTTTTTTCAACATCCTTTTCCATCTCAAAGAGGAGAGGAGAATACAGTTATTTGCCTTGATAGTTCAAAACTTGCATTCTCCATATGGAAGGGACATGGTATAAAATAGTGAGATTGTACCTGGCATCCTGCCATGCAGCAGTTGTTGTACCCAGTGGTGACAGAAATGCCTTGTGGAGAAGGGCAAGTGCTTCAGTTTCTTTCTCTTCTCTCTAGGATGGTCTACTTGTACTGCACTATGGCCTGGTGGTATCTCCACTAACTTAGAGGTGTCTGGAATATCAGCAGGCAAAAGAATCTAAAGTCATGGAGCTTCTTCACTGCTGTTTCTCACCAAAGAAGCCATCGCATTTCCTGTGGCAGGAAGCAAGTGAAAGGAACCACCACTAACTGCTGTGTGCTTGTAATGTAACATCTGACTTTACCACTGTAAAAAATTGCAGCTTCTGTAAGTACAGCTGTAGATGTTGCTATGCTTCATGTTACAAATTACTGTCTTCAAATTTCACTCAGCTCAGGGAAATTAAATGCTCAAAGTAGCTAATTTTTTTTACTTTCTAAAACCACAAGATTTCACAGGGTGAACGGCCTTTTTTTCCTCTAAGCTCTGAGATGTCCCTTGCTGTCTAAGTATCTAGCTGGAACAGTGCTCTCAGGGATGATCTTCAATGAACAGTATAATTTGTTTTGGGGAAGAGATAGTGATTTGCCTAAAAAAAAGTATACTGTGGTCATCTGTCTTTGGGTGTGATTTGGGGAGAGGAAGGAAACTTCAGAAATGCAGACCAAAATAGGTAGAAAATGATGCAGCATAAGCATTATTTTTTGAGAAGTAGCATTAAATTTGTTGTTTTTCTTGAAGAAAGACAACTTTGTTTGCACTGGAAATATATTTGCTGGTAGTTTGGCTTATACCAAATGGTGGATCATGCATCTCTAGTCTGAATAGAGATGAGCTGGCTGTAAGCTGGTTAAACTATGCATGAAAAAAAAAAAAAAAAAAGTAGCACCTCTTTCTACCTGCTTGCTGTATATAAAGTAATCACTGTCAAACTGATTCTGCTATCATGTAAAATCTGTCAACTGACTTGACTGTCAGGAACATATATCCATTCATTTGAGCACATACCTCTCCAGCAGCTGTGAAAATAGTCACTTTTTCTACTCTTTATGTGTTTTGGTGCATTGTAGTGGAGACAAGGGTTGAGTAATGTAATACCTGCCTGTTACTACCAGATTCACAGAGGACATTAGGTGACTTTAATTTTAACATGTTAAAATACTAGGTTTTGTGACAACTGTAGCATTTCAAATTTTCTTCTGTTTAAGACTTCTGTGTTGTCTTGTGCGGCATTAAGGACCAGAGAGCTCTGTGTGTTATGGTCTTACTGGGTCATCAGTCTGGGGATTCATGAAAGCTTCCATTAGGCACTAGGCTCCTTGCCTTCCCTGCAGTCAGTGCAGGGAAAAGGAAGAGATTCCTTTGTAAGGAACTTCAGAGCACCTAAGTTACAGACCTATAGAATTGTTAGGGTTAGATGGGCCTCTGGAGATCATCCAGTCCAACCTCTCTGCCTAGGCAGGGTCACCCAGAGCAGGTGACACAGGAATGGGTCCAGGTGGGTTTGGAATGTCTCCAGACAGGCAGACTCCACACCTTCCCTGGGCAGCCTGTTTGGTGCTCTGCTACCCTCAATGTAAAGAAGTTCTTCCTTCTTTCAGTCCTCCTTCCTTTCTTTCAGTCAGCTGGTGAGGCAGCAGCAGCAACTGAGCTAAGTCCAGGGTTAAGGGTTTGATTGAGCTGTACAGGAGTTCTGGAGCTTGGGGACACCTGAACAGCAACCCAGGCTCCATCCAGACCTGGAATCCTTTGGCAGCCAGTCAGGCATGGAGGGGACGTTGCAAGGAGCAAGTGAGGGACATTTAAGTGTCCCTAAGGAGCAGAGCAACCCCTTGTGGCCTCTGCTGGACCCTCTCCAGGAGCTCCTTGTCTTTCTTGTGCTGAGGATCCCAGAACTGGACACAGCACTCTAGATGTGGCCTCACCAGGGCTGAGTAGAGGGGTAGGATCTCTTCCCTTGACCTGCTGGACACACTTCCCAGTGCACCCCCAAATTCCATTGGCCCTCCTGGCTGCAAGGGCTCAAATGTGTTGGTTCACTGTCAGCCTAAGAGGACTGGCATCCTTTGTCTAAAGAAAGCTTTCATGAATCCTCCCTCAGGTCTTTACAATAAACATTGTTCTGTCTGTAAAGGTGGAACCATAAGAAAAAAAAGTTTTGTTTGAAGTAATTCTTGTGATGCTTCTAAAAAATGTAATGAAAAGCCTTTTTAGCTACAAACTCCTATTTTACCTTTAAAGTTTGTATAAAAGTAGTGTTTAAAATGCAGCAGAAAAGGAGATTATTTTGTAAACACCTCGTGAGTTATGTTGATAAAAGATTATATATTGCAACAGTAAAATAAACTTTATTTTAGCCAATTTAAAATTGAGCCCTTGTGTTTCCATGCCATGTTTCCTACACAAGCCTCAGAAGTATAGTAGATAGTGAAACTGCTGAATGTGCTCTGGGGTTGTCAGAATGTCAAGTTTCAATTAAGAGGCTGAATGGTGAAGGGTAATTCAATACCAGAGTCTCCACTGGAGCTCAGTGTGGTATTGTTATCTGGAGTAACATGAAATCTCTGGGTCTCTCCTTTTAATGAGGATTTTGGTGAGAACTAGCTCAGTAAAGAAGTCAAGACAATTTTTCCACAGAAATATAGGAGAAATAATCGTATGTAAATAATCCTATGTAGTTAAAGGACCCCTTTTTTCATCAACAAGATATCTTTTTGTGAAAGTCACCTCCCAGTTATTGTCTTTAATGTTTATGGCTGTTATTCTCAAGTCCCTGTGACCTGACTCTTTCTCTGCCACTGGAATCAAGGTATCTGGTTCAAATATTCTATATTGCCCCTTCCTGTTCCATTATCACTCAAGGGTTTGTTTTCAAATTTATAGCTCTGTGCTAAAAAATCGTTACCATTATATAGTCACATTTTACATGCAAATTTACCCTTAACCCTGGCTTGAACTTCATGTCTACAGAAGGGCTCATGTGCAGAGTTTAATAGCTGTATAGAAGCTGATAGTTAATTCAAATTAATGTCATTCTAGGATGCATTTGACTTGCATGGCCCCAAGAGGCCTGTGCTGCCACTAGCACTAATGTCAGTGTCAAATTCTGCTTTTCAAAAAAAAAGGGCCTCCTGGATGTCTTCAAAAGATTTTCCTGTAGGGTAAAACAGATGCCAGCTAAAATGCTAGAAGGCCAACACTCCCTTCTTCACCCTTTCAGTGGCTGAATGAGGAGGATTGAAGGTCTGTGGCCTGTGGTATTTTTGACATGAATGCTTAGTGACCTGTTATTTCCCTTTTGTCCACTTCTCTCTATTTCTTCCTCACCTGCCCTCAGAAACTGTATTTTTAGCATAGTTTTCCTGGCTGAACATACTGTTTTCTTTCAGCTGAAGGCACTGATGTGTTCCTTCTCTCCAGTGCTGCAGGTCCCCTGGGGCACATCCGTGTGCAGCAGGGTGACCTTTAGCTATTGCCAAGGCTGAGCTGAGGCTCTGTGGTTTCCTGCATAATCAGCCTGCTTGCTTTAAAATGTGCCAATCTTCTTTCAGCTCTCCTGCTGCTGTTTTATTTCTGTTGGTCTCCTTTTAACCTTGGCTTCCCTCCAGCCACTTCTGGTGCTGATGATAGAAGAGCATCTGTAACAGCAGGCCGTCTATGGGATGGCATCTCTGCCCTCATGGGAGGTGAGCCAGCCTTGTGCTCTGGAAGTGAGGGAAGATGTGCTTGGACTCATTCATTGTTTTGCAGACACTATTGTTTCTTTACTTGATGAGATAATTCTGGTTTTCCTTTCTCGTTACCTTCTTGTAACAGCATCATGGCTAACACAGATCCTTATTAAACACTGCTTATAAATGCAGCATAATTTTGAGTTCCTGTACGGACCTGCTAATTCTCAACAATAGGAGATAGTGAGCCTTAGTTTCTGGATTTCTTATAAATGCAGAATCAAGCTACAATCAAGTCATGAGCAGAGCCATATTGGTTATATTCTGCCTGTTTTCTTTGTGTTCAGTACAGGTTCAGTGTAAGAAGAAGATAAGGTTCAAGAGACAGGTGAAATGTGCAGCTGAGCCCTCTAAGCAGAGGGACCTGCAATGGCCAGGGATAGCTGTCATTTACATCCTGAACACCACAGTGCACCCAGCCTGGCTCTGCACTGCCACCAGAATGTGGCACACCTGAGCCAGGGCAGTTCTCAAAGCTTATTTCTGGAGATGTCAAACAACCAAAGAGTTTAATTGAAAAAAACATTCAAGCTTGTCTAATACTAGTCCATGTTGAATTTATTTTCAGGGAGTTGTTAATCATTTATGTGCAATGATTTATGTTAATAAATTTTTAACACTAGGAAAAATTACATCCCTGGCATTTCTGGTTTTACTTTTTTTCCAGTGTCGAATAACATTAGTATGAAATTTGTGGTCAATACAAATGAGTGGAAGGATTCATTCCATCAGTTGAGAGAAAGGCTATTAACAGATATAGGAGTTATGTATCACTTGTCTTTCTTTTAGAGATTGTCACATTATCCCCATGAATCTTTTAATATGCTCATAGAATGCATCAATTGTGTGTGTTTAGGTTTAGGTTCTTTAAAATGTACCTTTTAGGCTGTCATAAATACCTGCTGAGAGATGGAGAGGTGTTGCAAATGGTGCATTCTCTTCACTTCTGCTTTTTATTTTTCTGTCTCATGGTTCTTCTGTAACACTAATTAGTTCAGCAGAAGGAGAAGCAAAGTGGCCACAAATGGAATTCTACCATGTCATCTTTAAGAGACTTTGTTGAATGAGCCAAAGGATATTTACATTGACCGAGGCTTCAGAATGTTGCCATAGATACAGGTTGAATCACTGGACTGGTAAAATTTTACTATTTATGATAGAGAAATGGTAATCACATCTGAGATGAAATGCAGTATTGACTGGCTGCCCTGCAACTGCAGAATTCTTGCTGGAGCTGTATCGCCATCTTTACTGGGTTTGGATTTAATGTAAAACTGTGTATTTGTTTCAAATACAGCAGTGGTCTGCAAAAGAAATGTTTCCCAAAGTGGAAAAGAGAACTTGCATTTTCTAATTATGTGGTAAAATAGTCTGTTTGGAAATGAAAGCTTAAAATGTCTGGTTTCTTCCAAAGGAAACATTAGCAGTAGAAAAGTAGGTGGTGGAGACTTGGCAAAGATTGAGAAAAATTATATGTTCCTGTGAAAGCTACTTTGGAGCCCTCAGTGTTGAGGCATGGATAACCTCTGTCCTCTGAATGGATTTTCTGGTGTCAGTAGGGGAAGCTCAGCTTCTCAGTCCATGAGGATGTTTCACCTGTGTACCTGATAGTGTGAAACTGAGAGGGGTTTGCTATCTTTGAGATTTCCAGTGCTCTCAAATGTGGCTGAAGTTAAGCTGATGAGCATAAGAAATTATCAGGGGAGGATGTAGGGGGTAAAGAAGACGTGGAGTCACAGTATGATCCTATAATCCCTACTTCCATAAGAATTTAGCCTAAATGTTTTGGCTTGCTTCAGGCGTTCTTACTCATACATTTCCCAGGTCTCATTGGTAGACTAGGAATTTGCTAATGAGGTGTCATATCTGGGGCTTAGGGCTTTTTTTTTTTTTTTTGCATTTCCATTGAAAATTTGCTTAAAGTTAATGATGTTCTGAGCCTCAGTGCAAACCATATTTTTCAGTCTGATCTCAGCTTTTCCAAATGGCATCTCCAAACAGACCACACTTGGGTCTGCATGTGCATCATCTCAGGGAATGACTACGTGTCTGTCAGAGCATTAACAAGGCTGCTTGGGACATTAGAGAGCCAAGAACTTGTTTTTCCTTGTGCTCTCTGGCATGCAGGCAGGCAGCAGCTGCCTCTAAATTCAGAGGCCAAGGAGCAGAGTAAGCCTGCTGTGGTAGGAATGGACTTTGGGCCTCTGTTGTTTCAGAACTGATACAGTACCTCAAGAGCTTTGCTGCCATCAGCAAGTGGATGTGTACCTGGGGCTCTGGAATTGCACTCTGACATTTCCTGGGTATTTCCCTTCCATCTAAGCAGATGTTTAGCATGGACACTGTTCTTTCTTCATGTTATGCTCTCTGTCAGTTCTGGCCAGCACAATGTCTGCTTGAACAAGGATGTAATTGCTTGTCACAGAGTTGTAGGCTCATGAGCTGGGTTTTGGATGACGACCCCTGCACAGCCTGTAGGAATGCTTTCCCCCTGACCCCGCAGCTCTGCAGCCCTTTGGTTCAGCTGGAAGTGCTGGAACAGACCAGGGTCAATAAAAGTTCTTCCATCCCAAGCAGTGCCCTGTTTGCATGTTGTGATGCATTTTCCAAGTGATCCTTATTCCCACAGACCTGTGAGGTCTTGCATGAACGAGCTGGCATTGCTGGTGCTATTTTGACATAAACTCTGCTTCAAAGTGTCAAACTCTAGTGATAGGGACATTGATCATTCAGAAGCATCTGTTGGGCTGCTGGTGTTGGGGCTCTGTGTGGGTCACTCTCTGCAGGCAGAAGCTCTTTTCCTTAAAGAGGTATCTGTGCCAAGAGCTGGCAGAGAGAGTTGGCTGGATCCAGCCAAAGGTGCCGGAAGAGACTTTGCTCTGAATTGCATATTGATTCCTTCTTGCTGAATGACAGCATTCTTCCTCAGTCTGGAAAAGATGTTTGCTTTCCTGCCAAAGGAAAATGTTTGGGGTTTGTGGTTATATTTTTTATTTGGCTGCTTTTACTTTGGCTTACTTTTTAATGAATTGCAGCATCTAGATAAGCATCATTAACAAAACTTCTTTGTGTGCAGCAACTTTGTCTGTTTCCAAGGAGCTCTACATCTCCACTGCATGGGCCAGCATCTACATCCAGGGAAAAAACAAACAGCCAGTCCAGTGGTGGGAATTTGTCTCATTGTGTGGAAGCTTAACGTTCTCCCCAGCATAAAGATGAGATGGAAATGCAGTATCGTGGAGAAATAGCTGTGCTCTGCCCCTTCCTGAGCTGATGGTACATCCATGTCCAGAGCTGCCTTTTATCCAAGAGGTCAAGGTTTTATAGAGTTACAAATCTTTCAACATCTGCAGTGTGACTCACTCCTTCCCTCTGGCAGCCTTGGTGTTTAACCCAGTAAGAAAGATGGGACTACAAAGGACCATTTATTGTCCTGTTCCAGCTTATGGTTTCACTGTAGAAGCCTTCTGCTGCATATAAGCAGTCAGGTAAAAGGAGTCACTCTGAAGAAGATAGCAATGGAAAAGGAGGTCTGGATGGAGAGTCAGAGGTCAGCATTGGCAACATATTCAGCCCCTATATATTCACAGTCCCTCTTTGCTGTCATTTTTCTTCTCATAAAGAAAATGAGAGTGTAGATATGGTCCTCCCTGCCTGTTGCTCCTCTGTCACCTCTGGAGTTTAGCACCATGAGACAGCACCAAACTGCTGCAGGGAATCTCTGGGCTGGCCCTCACACGGCAGCCGTTTTCCAAAATAATTCCTTGTCCTTCCTGGATCTCCTCTGTCCTGCTCCACCACTGCAGCCCCTTCACATTGATATCATTAAAGTAAAATTCCCAGCTTCATTATTAGCATCCAGTTAGCTGAGCAAGCAGGAATCCTGACTGAGGATTGTGCTGAGAACAAAGGACAGGTCAGGCTGCTTATGCTCAAGAGACAGAAAGCATCAGCACTGGAGAGTATTTTATATTCAGAATATATTTTATTAGCTGCACGGTCACATCTGCTTTTTATTCCCCTTATGGACTGGGAGAAATACTGTGTGTTTGCATTTCCTAACTTACAGCTGAGCCAGGAGAAATTTGGACATTTCTTGATCTTGTTTTATGTGCTGGTGCCTTGGACTTAACTCTGCAGGTGCTGGCTCCCCCAGGCTCTGCCTTTGCACCCCAAGTTGCTCTGTGCTGTTTTGCTGGAAGCTGCTGGTGAGCTGCAACAGCTCCAGCCATGCCCTGGGGCCCCTCCCCTGCCTCTGGGAAGTACCCCGTGCTTCAGCCACCTGCAGGACTGCCCTCCCCAGGGCTCTCACCTCACAGTGAGTAGCCCATCCAAAGCATGGTCCCCGAGGTTATCAGTGTGACAGTATCAACTGCTCTACATCTGCTCTTGTGTAAATCACTTTATCTTCAGTTGTGCAGGCAAAGCACGAGGCTGTTTCTAACCCCTGAGCACAAAGGCAGCAGGGAGATGAAATGACAGGTACCTTGGGACTGGACTGTCAGGGGTGTGATGAAAATCACAGCCCCAGAGTCCATTTTCTGAGCAAATGAGGGTGCATTCAGCCATGGCAGACCATGATCCCTCAGCCAGCTGGCCATGCACTCTTCTACACAGCAGGGCCACCATGACAGGCACCTGGGGTGAGCCCCAGACATTCCCCACTGCCATCCAGCCTTACCTCGCAACCCCAGCAGGAGGGGCTGGCAGCTGCATCCCAACACTGAGCTCTTTGCAGGAGCCCAGAGGGACTGCTGGGCACTGAACCAGCTGTGGGCCAGACATCGAGGTGTGTTCCCAAGATGACCCAGCAGCAAAGACGACAAAACAGCTTGGTTTGATCCACACAACTATTTCTTTTTTTAATTATTAACTTGTGCCTTACAATAGAAGAGGAAAGAGTGCGAGCAAACAATTTGCTGGTTCCAGGAACTACTCTGGCAGCACCGCAAGGGGTGGTGCTGATAACCCTGCCAGGGCACTGACACACAACACACGGAGTCTCCGGCTCTTGCAAAAGCTGGCAATTTAAGGCATTGAAGGAAACCTATGGTTGTTAAATCCTATATCAAATTTGGCACACGTTGGAACAGATAGAGCGGAGACAAGGATGCTTTCGGGCTGGTGTTCAGGAGTCCTGCAGCTTCCCAGTGCTGTCTGGGGCATGGTTCTAGTCTGGGCACAGGGTTTTCATGAGAAGACTGTGCAGTCAAACATGGGGCCCTCAGACCCTCATATCTGGGAGACGGTGATACCACATGAGGTGCTGCACCCCACAGCATGGTGGTGCCTTCACCTCCAATGCAGCAGCTCCCTGCCCTGTGCCTGCTGCTTATAAACCCCCGTGTGCCTGGCTTGACTAGTGCTGTCAGCAAAAAAGATTGGTCAGTACAAAGAAATATTGACATTCCTTATAGTTCAAAACATACGTGGCTGAGATCAGATGTCAGGTGTGGTTACAGTCCAGTATGGCTATTTCTGTGCTTCTAGGGTTAAAAGTGGATGGCTACAGTTTGAGGAGTAAGGGTTTAGCTGTAGATGGATTTGGAAAGTTGATGAAGATATGTAGCCTTGAAACTAGTTACAGTAAACATGTTGTTTCCCTCCCCTCCCCAGAGAGCTAGCTCAGCAGCATTCCCGCTGCAGGAGGAGAGAGGGAGCGTGCTACGAGTCCATGTGCCACCACCACAATGACCAACATGCATCTCTAGCTACCTGTCCTGCGTGCCCCTACCCCATTTAAAAGGGAGCAATGTGCCAAGCTCGGCCTCTGTGTGGCAGGACCCGCAAGGAAGCCATCCCTGGAAGCATAACCCCAGGGGGGGTTTTTGTTATTAAGGGAGGCTTCCTGCGAGCCCAGTGCATCTTTGTGCCCAGAGGAGCAGTTTCAAGGCCGAGTGGAGACTGTTCCCCCTCAAATGCTTGTGAACAGGGTGGTTACATCTTTGCATTTGCAAGGATTCCTCCATGCAGGTTTAACCTCCCTCTTTTCTTGACAGAGGTTATGGTCCCCTCAATCACCTCAGCCCTGCTGGATGATATTTTAGAGGTCACTTTAATAACCTCTCCTTGCTCCTCCTCTTTGAAGGACAGAGTAGAGGAACTATAGCTCCTTGGTTGGAAGGAGTAAGTGGGGCTGGGGAGGGAATTGAGTGATGGAAGGCCGCTGCTTCCCATGTTGAAGAGGGTCTCCTCTCCCTCCAGCAGCTTCCTGCAAGCACATCACAAGGGAAGAGGTTAGTAAGAGGATGTGAAACATCTGCAAAACTTGAGAGCAAATTGTGCCCTGCAGGCAAGTCCTAGCCAACACCACAGGTCACTCTGCACCACGAAACTGATTCAAAATCATATTTTGGTCAACCATTTCTGGAGGACTTGCAATATGGGATACATGAGAGCAACTTGCTCCCTTCTTTCCTCTCCAGAAACACTAGGAAAATAAAACCCTAAAGCACAGCCTTTGGCATCTGCTTTTAACTTTGCAAGAGAGGCAAGTTTCCAACCCCAACTGTCCCTGTTAAAAAATACTGCTTCTGGGACGGCTGAGGGATGTGGTTCACAGCTGCTAGATCAAGGCAGGACATGGAGCCATGGCTGCTCCCCATGCAGGAGTATGGCAGATCCAGGTGATGGAGATGAAAAACATGCTTGTGGTGCTCCTTGAGTATGTACACAAGTATTCTCTGGGCCCTTGAAAATACCCCAGCCTAGTGGAATAAGGGGATTTGGTTCAAGAAGTGTCCAGGTAGAGCAGGAATAGAGCAGCCTTACCTGTAGGCAGCTATCTCAATATCAAGGGCCATCTTGACGTTGAGCAGGTCCTGGTACTCCCTCAAGTGCCGAGCCATCTCATTTTTGGTGTTTCGCAGGTCATCCTCCAGCTGTCCAATGGTGTCCTGCAAAGGCAAGGGTGCTCAGCCCTGTACTTTGGAACACAGACTTCTCCCACACTGTCCCACTCTGCTTTGCCTATTGTAGAGACAGAGAAGTTGCAATGGGCAATTGATCCATGATGGCGCATCCCACCAGGAGCTTGGGACCATGAAATCTCATGCTAGTTGGGATGAAGAAGCAGGCAGAGCACCAGCCACGGCTTGTGAGCGTGTGCCATGGGGGAAGCTTTAGCCATTGATGGATTTATGTGGTTTTCTGTCTGCAGCAGGGTCTGTGAGATAGGTAAATAGTGCATGGTGGTGGGACTCCCAGTCCTGTGGGGGACAAAGCAGGCTGCTACAGAGGGAAGCTTTGGGCTTGAACGTCATCAAAGTAGACACAGTGGCTCAACAAGACAAGTGAAAGTACCCTACACTGCGGCAGCAGAGAAGAAAAGCTGCAGTCTGCATCTGCAGGGCTTAAGAAGGGTTGGGACATGCTACCAGGAGGTGGAAGGAGATACACTGCTTCCAGGGCTCTCCTCCAGGTGGGGAAGTCTGTCACCTTCCTGGGAAAATGCCTCAGAACCCAAGAGTGGGGGATTCTGAATGCAGGGATTTAGGGAGGTTACAGAGGCAGAGGCCTGCCCTGCAAGAGCCAGGGTACTCAGCTGTCATCCTTCCTGTCAGCTTTGCCCTGCCTTCCTTTTGTCCCTTATAATCAGTTCTACCCATGATGTGGAGGACTCCAAGGCCAGAATTCCTGCTAACAAAGGAAATTAATCTTTTTTTTTTTTTTCTCAGAAAACAAGCAGTCTATTTTTCCCACATGCATCTAATATCTAAGCAGCAGCTTGAAAGCAGTGAAACTTGCTCCCATAGGGCTCTTCCCAATCAGGTTTCCTGCTGCCAGCTGCCCCACTGTGCCACCAGAGGAACATGATTTGGAACAGGAATGAGTCAGCAGTTTGCACTTAAGCCACGATGTAGCCCATCCTACAGATCCCTGCAATGGTCATTGCCAACCTCCACTCTCCTGCCCCTCCTCCCAGTCAGTCCTTTGCAATTGCTTCCTCAGTTCCAGCAAACGATCTTTGTCCTGCCACATCATCCTCATCTTGTTCCCTTCCCATTCCTATCATGTCCCCAGCTTCCTCTCCTGCCTAATCTTCCTCATGGACAGTGCAGAGGCAATCAAGGCATGTGGAGCTGCCCCTGTGGAGCAGGGAGCTGACCCTGATGCAGTGTGCCCATTCAAGCAGAGCCCCTTGGAGTAGCAGCTCATCCTGAATGCAGAAGGGAGCATGTCACAGTCGGATTAGCTGGGCACAACCAGCCTTGCAGGACATTTATGAGCCATCCTTGTGGTCTCTGCGTTGACCTGTGCTGCCCTGACCATTTTTCACTGCTGAAGATCTGCAAGAAGCTGTGCCTCTGAAGAGATCATTGGGGCATCAACTGAAAAGCCCCAGGACATGCATGGCTGCTGCTGCCGTACAGATTAAATAAAGCCTCTGCTCCAATGCAGGCAGATTGGTGCTGCACCAAGCCAGGACAGGAAGGAATGACTTGAGGTGATCCCACCCTGGGACAGCTCCACTTTTGCTGCTGTGACTCTTTGTGCCTCCAGCCCTCTTCCCTCTGCCTTCAGTCCACATGAACAGAAAGCTCTTTCAAAACTGGTTGTCTTTGGTCTTGGTCTTCCACAGCCCAGCTCTACCAGCTGGTAGAATAAAAACCCTCTCCTCGGACCACTGCAAACCTGTCCCCTAACAAAATGATGTATGTTGGTTCAGATGGGCAGCCCACAATTACAAAGACATGCTCTTGCTTTAGCAGGATCATTTTAAAAGCTCAGACAATAGGAATATTCCCTTTTAAGACACACTTCCAACCTTTTCCACTGTTTGCAGCCAGGGAAATTACTTAGCTGCTACACATGCACATTGCTCAAAAGACTTTTAAGTATTGCTACACATAAAGCAGATCCTGAGGGTCATATAGGAAAGCACTGCCATGCTGCCACTAAAGCAATTTCAATTATGGTGCTGTGTAATCCAGTTGCTTAATATTTTTCCCCAATTGAAGGTTGATCCCAGGACCCCTCTTTCACATGCCATCAAGAGTATTTAAGAAGATTACTGTGTATATTTTTTTCACTATAGATAATATTTTATATTGCCTATTTCCACAAAAAATGTTGAAGACCACCTCAATTATTCAGGAAGCTTACAAGCAGCTTGGAACTACGTCATAAATTCTGGAGTGTCTGGCAAAATTTGGCCTTGGAAAAGACAAGGCATTACTTGGGCCCTCCAGTATGATTAAAGGCAGTTGTTTCAGTATTTAGATGGAAATGGCTTGATTTAGAAATCACATATCATTTAACAGCCATATAATAGAACAATCTCATGATTAATTTTATTATAAATCATGAACATTTTCCTATAGCAAGAAAACATGGCAATAATATAGTAATGAAATAAGAGATGTGGAGTACTTAGTGTCTGCCTTACATGAGTCTTTCACAGACTTAAAAGATGCTGGGATCTGTCTGCAAGTCCAGACTTAACCTTTGCAGAGTTCCAATTTCTGCAGTGCAGGTGCCAAGAGCCAGGCCACAGGGCAAAGGGCCAAGCCTGGGCAGCCTCAGCTTCGAGGAATTACTGACAACAATGTGTAGGCAATTTTGGACCTGTTCCTTAAGGGACAGGGCAGGGATTGATCGATGCCCCAAACAGTGCTACCCCCATGCAGGGATGTCCTCTGCCGGAAGGGAGTGTTGGAGAGAGTGTCCTGGCCTGCTTCCCCAAGATCTGCCCTGGCGTTTTGCCTCTGGATAAACAGGAGAAGGCAAGAGGCAATGCCGTGGTGGGGCACGATCTGTGTGCAGGGCAGAGAGGCACAATGCTAGGTGGTGGGAAGGCTGCGGGGATGCCTGGTGCTGTGTAGCGCTGTAGGAGCACTGCCTGCATGGGTGGGTGCTGCTCAAGGCAAGAGGAGTGGGTGCCATTCCGTGCTGGGGGTGTTCTGTGTAGCACGGCACTGATGGGAACAGAGCAGGCGATGGTGCTGAGCATGCGGGGCGGGCGGCACCGCCTGGGGCCGGGGTGTCCAGCGCTGCACAGAACTGCGGGAGCGGCTGCTGCAGAGGGCAGAGCTGTGCTGCAGCTCTTCGCAGGCCGCGGAGATGCTCAGCGCTGCACAGGACCAGGGAAGGGAGAGTGCGGGGTCGCGGGTACCGGTGCGGCACCGCGCCGGGTGTTTGCGTGGGATGAGATTCCCGGTGCTACACATTACAGGGGGCGGCTGCTGGGATGGAGGTGCCGACTAGTGCGGATGGAGCGGGAGGAGGATGCTCGGTGCCGCCCAGTGCCTGGCGCTGCCCGGTGCCAGGGGAGGGCACAGTGACGGTTCCCCGCGCCGCCCGGCTCACCTGCAGGCCGGCGGCCTCGGCGTTGTGCCGCTCCTCCAGCTCCTGCAGCTGCCTCTCCAGGGACTGGTGAGCGCCGCGCAGGCTCTCCATCTCCACCAGGCGCGCCTGGAGCTGGCGGCGGCACTCGCCGGCCTCCCGGCGGCTGGCGCGCACGGCTTCCTGGCTGCGGGCCGCCCGCTCATGCAGGCGGGCGCAGCGGGCGCGGTACCAGTCCTCGGCCGCCTGCAGATTGCGGGCCGCCAGCGCCTCGTACTGAGAGCGCAGCTCCCGCAGCGCAGCGGCCAGGTCGGGCCGCGGGGCCGGCGGCGGGGCCGCGGCCGGGAGTGCGGCGCCCAGCTCGGCGAGATGCTCGGCGTGGGCGCTGCGCAGCGCCGCCAGCTCCTCCTGCAGAGCCGCCGCCCGCCGCTCCAGATCGGCGCTGGCTCGGGAGGCCGTCTCTGCCGCCTGCTGCCGGGAGCGCAGCGCCCGCTCCGCCTCGGCGCGGCTCCGCGCCTCCTCCTCGCAGCGCGCCCGCAGCCGCTGCGTCTCCTCGGCCAGGCGCGCCCGCTCCAGCGCCGCCTGCGCCCGCTCCCCGTGCGCCTCCTCCAGCCGGGCGCGCAGGGCCCGCAGCTCCCCGCCCAGCAGCTGCCCCAGCCGGCGCGGCTCGTCCGAGCGCTGCCGCAGCGCCGCCAGCTCCGCCGCCAGCGCCCGGTTCCGCTCCTCCAGCACCCGCACCCGCTCGATGTACCCGGCGAAGCGCTCGTTGAGGCCCTGCAGCTGCTCCTTCTCGCTGCTCCGCACCCGCCGCGGCTCCGCGCCGCGCTCCCGCACCGCCTCCGGCTCCGCGCCCGGGCGCGCCCACCGGCCCGCCGGCATCTCGGGGCGCCGCGGGGCCTCCGCGAAGAGGTGGCGGTAGGAGGCGGCCAGCGCCGCCGGCTCCGCACTGTAGCTCATGGCGGCGGAGCGGGACCGGTGGCGGTGCCGGCGCTTATGTACGGCGGGGCGGAGCGCTGCGGCGCGGAGGGGGCGCGGGCGGAGCGGTGCGGAGCGCGGTGCGGTGCGGGGCGCGGTGCGGCAGCAGGAGGAGGCAGGAGCTGTTCGTGCGCCGCGGTGCTGAAGGGCTGTGGCAGCGGGCGGGGCACCGGGCGGGACAGACGGACGTAGGGGGGGATGTGTGTGGGGAATGGACGGACACACGGACACAGGAGGAGCATGCAAACATGCACAGGCGTACGGACGTCACACACACACAAAGGGACAGGTGGATGTACAGGCATGAGAAAGGGTCAGGCGCACTCACAGTAAGACACACACGTCCACGCGCTCGGAGCCAGAGAGACAAAGGGACAAGCAGCCGTTCAGAGACATACAGATGCACTGGCAAGGAAAGGCAGAAAGGAAGAGAGACAGAAGGAAGCAGGCAGAAATGGACAGGTGGAGAAAGAGAGTCAGGCAGGCACCCGGAGAGACAAAAGACAGACATACAGGTGCACACACAGAGACACACACACACAAAAAAAACCCAGTCTTGCTGGGGTATCCCCAGCTGTTCCCTCCAATGCTCAAGGGAAGGTATGCTGTGCATCTGTTTCTGGAGTGAAGATGTCCTGGTGGGGTTGGTTCCAGCCCCTCTTCTCTGATAAGGACCAGGGTGCCTATGGCTATGTGGGATCTTTGTGGGATGAGGATGGGGCTGTTGGGGTGCAGAGCTGGAGATATGCCTGGAGGAGGATGTGACCAGGACAAAGATTGATAATGTTCAGTCCAGATGTACAGGAAGTGACACAGAGGGAGGATTTTGCCTTCAGGTTGTTTGCCAGGAACTGAAACAAACACTCCAATTTCTCTACTGTCCATGCTATTAGGCTGGGCCCTCCCACTGGCTAGGGTTTGCTGGGAGTACCTAGGGCTACATCACTGACAGGAAGGGGGGGACATGCAGACCCCATTTCCCGGCCAAGTGCACTGCCTTCATCCTAGTGCAGGACTTCCAAGAGACCAGTGTAAAGTGACTGATTTCTGGGAGCAGCAGCATGAAATATAACTGTGAGATATAAAAACAACTTAATTGTGATCTAAGTGTGAGAAACATGGTGAAATAAGCAAATATATGGATCCTGTCCCCTGCTGTACATCTCTGTGCCACAGAGATCTGCACTGACACCCTATTCCTCTACTCCACTTATCCCTGTTTGCCCTCACAGGTGACCAGAGGACAGCATGAGGGAGTTCCAGTAAATGAGCAGGGAAGACAAACAAGCCAGGGCTGGCATTGGAGAGAGCTGTGGCTTCCAAAAAAGCTGTTGCTGTGGTTGAGCAATACCTTCAGTGCAGGTAGCTCGATGTGCAGCTGCAGTGTGAGCTGCACACTTGCATCATCCAAGTAGCTCACATTTTGATGGCAGAGCATCTCAGGCAGAGAACCTCAGCACAGGTGGTGCTGCCCGCTGTACCCACCCTGGCCTGGGATGCCTGGCTCACATTGCCAGGGCAGAAAATCTTCTCCTTGGTCTGTTTTTTTCCTCAGATTTTTTACATACTCCTCACACACAAGTGCATTTTACCATTTCCTCAATATCTGCTACTTTGTGTTACAATATCCTAAGCCAGGGGTTCAATACTGTGAGTAGCTGATCACAGAACTGAGAAGTTTCCAGCTCTGCTTAGTTATGTATGTGGCATTGCTTTGATGAATTTGCTCTGATGCTTATTGCTGATGATAGAGGCTTCTGTGGTTCTTTTTGCACAGAAAAGTGGAGTGCAGCGTACGCTGGCTTCCTCACTCATGCTGGTTTAGCACTGCCATACATATGTACCCTAATAGTTGAGTTAGGAGTGTCACAGTCTCCTCCAGCACATGAACTACAAGCTAGTAGATGAGGAAAGACCCTGCCATCAAATCCCTTTGCCTCCCTATGGGTCGAGGTGTTCTGACATTGTACTATACAACCAGAAGGAGGATGCATGAAACAGTTGAGACCTGTGCCAGTTGCTGATGTGACTGCTGGAACTGGCTGGCTGAATTAGTACAAGGGGTCCGAATCACTAAATTACAGTGAGCACTGCTGTCTGGCACAGAACAAGGCTGTGACTCAATGGCTGGAGAAAAGCTGAACACTGGCATGTCAGACTTGACAAGAGATGACAAGCTGGACAAGTGGGCACAAACCAAAAGCAGGGCAGTGTCTGTGATGTGTTCAGCATCAGGACACCTTGACACTTGAGTAACTGTTGAAGACACAGAGACACGTGGCATCAGCGGAAACTTTATAAGGCTAGAAAACAAGCAGAAAACCAAAGAGAAACAGTTCCATAGCTAAGAATTGTACACCAATGAAACAACAATGGGTTGTATTAGGGATTAAATTACCTAGAACCATTCTGTACCTCCTAGTTACTTCAAAAATCAAGTCTTGTATGTGAGACAGCAGGAGGACTCCTTAAAGCTCTGTGATACTCTCTGCACAGCATCTGCTTGTTGACAGGGGTCATTAAACCACTTATCTCCTGAGCTGCAATCTGCCTGGGCTGGTGAGTCCCAGGGAAAAGCTGTACTCTGAGTGCTGCTCACATGGCAATGGGACATACCCCTCCTGGATGGCACAGCCCATGAAACTACTGCTCTGGGGAGCTGTTTCATCACCCAGCCTCACCACAGCAACTTTGTCAGAGGGAAATACTTGCCAGCAGTGGGAAAAAAGTGGATTCCAGTGTCTTCCAGGAGGCTGCTGCCAGATCTCCTGTGACACAGGTGGGTCTGACCCCCTGCAGGAGGGAGAGCTCTTTGTGTCAGGGCAGCTAAGTCAGGGAGAAAACATGTAAGTGGTAAACACATGGGTAAGGAGGATGGATGCATTTGCATAATTGCACACACAAACAAACACATTAATAAAAATAGGAAAATGGCTGTACTGGATTCCTATAACTCAGGAGTTTGTTCTTCACACTGGAAGATCCATACTTCTTTGGTATAAGTTCTCTGGTTCTGTCTGTCTGCAGCTCTGGAGCTCCCCAGACAGCAGTCACATCTCTGTTTGCTGGCTGTTATCTAATCAGTGCAAGTTCATGTCCCGCATGCCATTGTGCTCTGTAATCTACAGTTGGATAATGCACTCTATGAAAAAAAAGTATTTTTTCATATTTCAGAGTGGCTGCCAGCTAATTTCATTCCTTGTCACTGGCTTGTGGGGGACAGCAGAAGAGTTGAGATATGGTTTCTCCCCACCCACCTCCCTGTACAGAATTTTGAAGACCTCTGCCTTACCCCACTCCACCTCTTTCCTAGGCTGAAAGGTTTTTGTCTATTTCATTTTCCTTCACAGAAAAGCCATTTCACATATTTAGTCATCCTTGTTGGCTTCAGTGACTCTTCTGGGGTTCCGTATTGGAAAGACACATAGACAGACATTTCATCCCGCCATGAGGATGCATGGAATTGACAAATACAGGTGGCTGCATTCCAAGTGAAAACTCTTGCTTGGGGGCCTGGTGCAGGTGTTGTGAGATGTCCCAGGGTATTGGGAAGAGCAGGCTGAGCTTCCCTGGCAGGCAATGCCTTCTTGCCAGAGGCTTGGCACTGAAAATGGGCTTGTTACAGCCAGAACGAATAGTTCTGGTGCTGTTGGGTGTTTCCCCTTGGAAGGGGATGGAGCAAGGCTGACAGAGCCTGGAGATGTACAATGGGCCAAGTGCATCCAAGTCAGCAAGACCCTGCCCAGCTGCATGTCCCTGTACCAGAGGGTGGTGGCAGAGCCTTATCACCCAGAGCAAAGTAGAGGGCAATAGGAAAAGATGAGGGAATCCTTGGGAAGATAACGGAAGAATCATGGCAGTGGGGACAGAAGAACTGCTGCCAGAGTGAGGCTGACATTCCCAGCCTCTGGCTACCACTGAGGTATGGGAAGGGAGATTGGATGAGTGTTCCAGTGGCTTGGCACAGCAAGCCTGGATGAGGTGGGGTAGATGGATGGCTGCCATCACCCTTGTCGCTGGCAGGCATCAAGCTGAGGTGGCCAGAATCCCAATGGGAGGCCTTTTCCAGCCCTCCAGGGAAAAACCAGACAGAAAAAGGGAGGCTTGTTTTGCTGGGGATGGTTGTTCTGCTCTGCACTTTTTGTGGTGGTGCTGACCCAGTGTGGCACAACTGGGGGGCACCAGGGGGCAGTTTCTGCTCTGCACAATGATCCCCTCAGCCTGTCCAACCTAATGGCCATGCCTGGATGTATGAGGGACTTAGTCTGTGCTCACAGTAGACTGGGATGGGACACGCCTGCCCATTGCTGTAGTGGCTGTCCCCCAAGCCCACAGCCATCACCCCCTGCCACCCCAGCTGCTTGGGGACCTCCTCACCACCCTCCTGGCAGCAGATGGGGCACATATTAACCCCAGTCTTGTGCCAGCCCATGCTGCAGAAACACTCCCCAAAATACCGATGATTAATGTCATCATTTTAACTGGAGCTCTGGCTCTCTCAGCCGTTGTGGAGCTTAAAAATAAATGAACATTGTGCAGCATGGGGAGCCGATGTCAGAGCCAGTAGGTTTTTGTTTGATACTGAAGTCTATGCTTCCTTAAGCTCCTAGCTCAAGGCATTGTAACTCTACGGCAAACTAACACAAAGTAGCCTCATAACAGACTTTGAAAATGAGCATTCTGTGGCACACAGCAACACCGAGGCTGACTGGCAGAACTGTGGCAGCTCAGGCAGGCCAGGGAGGTTCAGGCCTGGGGGTGCAGCCCCAGAGATTTTTTTCTGGAGCGATGCCAGGACCTGGAGGAAGCTACTGAGGAGGGACTGTGAGTTCCCACATTGAATCACAGAATTGTTAGGGTTGGAACAGACCTCTGGAGATCTTCCAGTCCAACTCCCCTGACAAGGCAGGGTGACCTGGACCGTGTGAGACAGGGACGTGTCTGAGTGGGTTTTGAATGTCCTGAGGGAGGAAGACTCCATAACCTCCCTGGGCAGCCTGTTCAGTGCTCTGCCACCCTCAGCATAAAGTTTTTCATCAGAGAAGGTCACGGGTCTGGAGCACCTCTTATGAGGAAAGCCTGAGGCCTGTTCAGCCTCCAGAAGAGGCAACTGAGACAGGACCTCATTAATGTGTATAAATATCTGAAGGGAAGGTGTCAAAAGGATGGATTCAGCCCTGCTCAGTGGTGTTGGGCAACAGGACAAGAGGCAATGGGCAGAATTTGATGCACAGGAAGTTTTCTTGATGAAGAACTTGATACACAAGGTGAATGTGATACATGAGGAAGAACTTCTGTGCTGTGTGGGTGAACACACACTGGTACAGGTTGCTCAGGGAGGCTGTGGAGTCTCCCTCACTGGAGATGTTCAAGAACCATCTGGACACAATCCTGTGCCATGTCCTCTCGGATAACCCTGCTTGATGGGAGGTTGGACCAGACTGTGGTTCCTTCCGACATCATCCATTCTGTCATTCTGTGACTCATGTTGAGGCGGAACCTCTTGTGGTTTAGTTTGGTTTAGTTTATGGCCACTGCTCCTTGTCCTGTTGCTGGGCACCACTGAAAAGAGCCTGGCACCGTGCCCTCGGCACCCGCCTTTGAGATATTTATATGTATTGATGAGATTCCCTCTGAATCCTCTCTTCTCCAGCCCGAACAGGCCTGGCTCCCGCAGAGTGTCCTCACACGGGGGGACTCTCCGGACTCCCCCTCATGTGTCCGTGCCCCTTGCAGCGGCTGCCGGTCTCGCACTTTGCCGACGGTCCCTGGGCCGCGGTGCGTGCGGCCGGCGCGGCGCTCGCACACTGCCCGCGCTCCCTGACGGCGGGGCGGGGCGGGGCGGGGCGGCGCCTGCGCAGTGCGGGCGGCGCGGGCGCTGCGGCAGTTGGTGCGGGGCAGTTCCACCCGAGCGCGGCGGGAGGTGAGAGCGGCCGCGGCCGCGCGCGGGGCGGGTGCGCGCACGGGGCGGGTGCGCGCACGGGGACCGCCGGGGCGGGTGGCGGGACGGGAGGGGGGGGGGTGTTTCACCGCGGCGAGGGGGGTGCCGAACCCGGGGCTGGGGCGGAGCGGGGAGACCCCCGGGGCATCGCCCACCGCTGCCCTGCCCTGCCCGGCCCTGCCCCGGCAGCCGCCGCTGCCCCGTCCCGCCTCAGGCAGGGCAGCCCTCACGCCGTGCCTCAGCCCCCCGAGCTGTCTCCGCCTGGGGCAGGGCGGCGATTCCGTGCCTGCTCCGCCGCCCGAGCCCCCGGCACGGTGTGTGTGAGCAGGGCCGGGGCCGGCACCCGGTGCCTCCGTTTCCGCTTTCCTTCCGCCCCACGTGGACCGGAGGGTCCCGGCGGCGCCTTGCCGCCCGCAGGTCCCCCCGCCCGGCCCGGAGAGGCGATGCCGCGTCCCTGGGCGCGGGGGGAACAGCGCGGTCCCGGGCAGCCTCGGGTAGGGCAGAGAGTTCGCTGCCACCGCTCCCGCCCCGTTCCCTTCGAGTTCTCTTGGCAGTCAGGCTGGAGCTGATAACCCAAAGCCAGGAGCGAGGCACCAAGTAAATAAATGAATAAAACAAACCAGTGCAGGATTGCTTTCCTCGCATTTTGCTTACTCTTTTTTTTTTGTGGTTTTTTTTTGTTTTTTTTTTTTTTTTTTTTCCGATCCCTCCTTGCATGCCAAAAATAATGTTGCAAAATGTATGATGGAAACAAACCTACACTGGTGCTCTGATAGACCAGATGACTTAATACGACAGTACTGCTTCTTGTAGCACAGGCAGTTTTGAAAATTCCTGGAACCACTGAGATTATGAAACCATCGAGTTTATTCCCTTGCAGTGTTTCTAAAGGCTGCCAAGCTGGATGCTAAGGCTCCTCTTTGACGTGGTCTTGAGAACATTCCTCCCAAGCCATAATCACTCATGTTCTAAAATATTTTTTTTAGCTCTGTAAGATTTATTGTTTGAACATCAAAGACTGCAAAATGCTCTCTAAGTAGTCACTTAGAAATGTCTCCCTGTCTGTTTAAAGTAACATCATCACCAACTGAAATGTATTGATCCAAATACTCATTTGTCACTAGTGATTGAACTGAAAATATGAAGATATTTAGGTCCTTTCAGGTGCTGTGTGGTTTCACTGAAAACCAGAAACAAAATGCAGAACTGCATTTTGATCTTCGGTTCAAGTGCTAAATTTGTAGTTCCAGCACTGAGCAAAAACCCCAGTGTTTTACATGCAAATCAGTCAGCTTAGCTCAGGAAGTCTGTCACTGTCCCCGTCAGCCCATGTCAACCTAAACATATTTTAGAGTGGAACTGCTATTTAAAATAATCTATTGCCATTAGTCCAGAGTCCAAAAAGATCGTTCAGGAACCTGCTGGTTTGATTAACAGCAGTTGGGGTTTGTTCAAGCATAGACACGGTTTCATTATATAGCACAATACAACCTTTACTCTTTACAGCATCATTCAAACAAATTGTATGGCAAACGCACCACCGAACTGCGTTCAGAATGCTCCATTGAATTAAGTACAATTGCAGAGAGAAATGGGGAGAAAAGCTGTAAGAATGGAAGAGATGTTTTCAGCTGAGGTTTGAAATTAGCAGCCTGTTAGTATATTTGCACTGGTAGCAGTAGTGTTATATGATGATTCTAGGATATAAGCTAGCGAAAATCAGACACAGGCTAAACTTTCCCAGGCAAATTTCCAGTTTGTAGGCAATTTCTAATCATCATAATGATGATGATGATAATATCCCCCTAGAACTGTCACTCCTTGTCATGTCTGATTCTTAATATAACTTGAAGAGGAAGCTAATAGACCCGTCTTAAAATCACTAGAAATATTTATCCTAGACTTTTTAACTTTCAGGGGATTTTTTTTTTTTTTAAACAGAAAACTTATTGTGGTGTTTACTGGTAAACATTGTGGTATTGTGCTTTTTGGGGAACACTGACAGGAGTGTTTTTATTTCCTTCAAAAATAATACAAATATATTATTTTTGCGTTGGAAGTAGAAGGGAAGCAAACTCTTAGAATACAGTGTTTAAGTGATGCTTATTGAAAAAACAGCTTTATTTAATCACATCATAACTCTTACTTGCAGTTCAGCTTAATAAAATAATGCTTGTTGAAAAGTGATAGGTGAGTGGGTGAGCTGTTGCAGCGTGAGCTTTTATCTGGGGATGGCACAGGCTGGCTGCAGAGCAGGTCTGGTGCCCCAGGACAAGCTGAGAGGGTCTGCAGGCTTTGAATCCTGAAGGAATTGTAGATATTGACTTGCGAGGAGGTGCAGGAAGAAGGGCTGACCACAGCTCTTTCCTGGAAATCTTGAGCAAGAGACAGAAGCGCGGTCATGCAGTCGCACTCAGTGAACCCATCGTTTTGCGGGAATTTTGAATTCGGGAGTGCTGTAGAGTCTGGGTGATTCAGTACCATGGAATTTGCCATTGCTTGGGCACTGGTGACAGTCTTACACAAAGCAGCGTTACCACAGAGAGGCTGCTTGGCCTGGGGAAAGTGGATTAATGGTCTCCAGCCAGGCTGCAGTGGAAAGTTGTCATAGGAACTGGCTCGCTGTTCCGCAGGCTGTGCCTTCGCTCCTTTGAAAGAACACCTCAGTAACTAATCACCTCAGGATAATAAATACTCACATGCCATCCAGTGTAGAGCCATGAAGAGAGCATAGCACTCTGGCTCTACCAAGGGAAACTGAGGACAGTTTCCCTTGGACACAGAAACTGTGCCCAGCAGGGCACAGCCTGAGTGATGTGCCTTGGGGTGAGCTCACAGTGCCTGCTCTGCTCCAGGTGCCTGCCTGGGGGTGGCCCACAAACACTGGGTGTCCTGTATAAAACAGCTGTAGCTTCTTTAGCAGTGAGAATAATAGGAGAGAAAACTGATCAGAATGTGCCTGGGAGGGGAAGCCTTGCCTGGCTCTTTGGGATGTATTTGGGAAGGAATGTTTCCAAGTCAGTGAATGGGAATTCCTCACTTATTGTCTGTACTGCATCTGCTTTAAAAATTTTATTTTAAAACAGCAGCACAAATATAATTTCAATTGTTATTTGAAATGGCCAGAATCCAAGTCTTCAAGAGTTGGCTATTCTCTGTTGAATCTTATTCTTTATGAGTATCTTCGAAGAGCACATTGATATAAATATTTCCTGTTTGGAAAATGTCTGGTTTGTGCTATTAAAGAAATTATTATGTGTCATGATTATGATGCTTGTAGCAATGAGCTGTATTTTGTTTTTTAATTATTATGACTTATTAACTGGAATGGTTCCTAGAACCTGGGACTGTGCACTCTACACAGGGATCACAATTATAGCATGAATCTGCTACTTTAACACAACTGCAGAGAGAATCCAGCATACACAATAAATAGAACTTTATGTATGGTAAACAGACCTTAAGCAACATCTGGAAAAAAATTGCATGGGTCTTTAAGGTAGCCACTGTAAGCAGCTGATAATCTGAACCTGACTACATAAATATAGTTACTAAGTCTTATGAATGTGTCTGCAGGACTAAAAAGGTGCTGGGGAGACCTGTCTGTATGAAGCCATATTAGGAGAAATACACTGTTTATATGGCAGTATGAGATCAAGGAGGGAGCCTGAAGAATTCAGCCTAAAAAACCCACAGCAGTCTGTGTTGAATCTTTATGATTACCTGAATGTGTAACAGTGTGTGCACCATATTATAAAGTCAAAGGCAGATTTACTCTTATTTCCTGGACAACTGAGTCCCCAGACATAGGAGCAGTGAGTGGCTGTGTGCCAGAACTCTTAGTCCTGTCACTTCTTCAAGTCTGGTACAGCATGCTAGAGGTTAAACTTGTGGCTTGCTGGTGACCTTAACTTATCATCCTCTGGGCATGAGTACCTGCTGTGGGATTTACCAGCACAGTCAGCCCTTTTTTGGTGGTTTCACTAGAGATAACGTTCTGACTAAACTGGGGAGGTTGGAGACCCCACTGTGATCATTTGCATGCTTCTCTTAACAACCAAGGAGGAAAACAAGTGGGTTCTTACCCTGTGCATCACACCAACTCAAACTTACTTAAGTTCTGCAACGATGTGAGCCCATCCGATGTGGAGAGCAGGAGCCACAGTAATAAGACACCTATAGAAATGATGCTGGGACTGAAACCTGTTGGTTTCTCTTTTGAAACTGAAAAATGTGTGGGCAGAGCTTCTGTAGGTGGATGGAAGAAGAAAGGGGAGGTCCAAGGTGATGTGATTCTTCTGAGATTTGAAGGTGGCTCCAAAGTGAGGTTAGTAGAAACAGATGTGCAGGAACAGAGTACTCTGGTGCAGCTCGTGTTGTACCCTGCCTGTAAATAAGGCGGTTGTGGTCACTATAACTGCCATTCCAGCTCTTTTAACCACAAGTGATTTATTTAAAAACAAAAGCTCCTTGGAGTCATTATGTGGTCCAAACTTAGCTTAATTTAGTTATAAAGCATTCACAGCTCCTAGCTGTGTTTCAGATATTTTCAAATACTTACTGTTTTGCTTATATGCTTACCATTGATCCTTGCTTGGCACAGTTAGTTTAGAGGAAGGGGTAAAACAGATTTCCTGTATGTATTTCTGCAGGAGGCTCTGGAGTGGTTTTCTACTGTATATTTAAGACCTTTTTATTATGCCTTTTTGTATTTAAGACCTGTATTTAGGACCTTTGGATTAGCTGGCTTTTACCCAGGCCTTGTAGTTCTCACTGTTAACATTGGCATAATAGATAAAACTCTTAAGATACATTCTTGCTAGATTTTCAGGAAGCAACTTCTCACTGAACCTTCCAGGAAGGTACACTTCCCCAAAATATTTTCTAGCTGAGGTGGTCCAGTTTTCACAGTTGTGGTGGCCAGAGACCTGGGTGGGTTGTCCCTCTCTTGTGCGAGCTGCTGCCCTTTCCCTGGCACTGCTGTGGTAGGAACAGCTGCATCCCAGCTGTGTCCATTTGGTTCAGGAGGAAGGAGGAAGTGTTCACTTCAGGAGGAAGTGTTTAGCTGTTCAGGCAGTGTTTGCTGCTGAAATCAGTATTCCTTCTCTCCTTTGGAGAACGTTAGCTGTGGATGGGAATCAGCTCACACTTCACTGAATCAGCTCATACTTTACTGCTTGGACCATGCTTCTCTTGGCATTTGCACCAAATGCGGTGTGTCTGGCCATGGTGTATAACAAGAGAAACTTTGTAGTCCGTTTATAAAGTTACCTGGAAAGGAAGATAAATTCAAAAGACTGAAGATGGTTTAGCATAAAGCACCCAGAATTCTCTCGACTAGCTGAAATCTGCTGGTGTTTGGGTTGATTCAGTTGGTGGTGAGTTACATATAGGCATGCACTGTGAATAGATAGGAACATGAGGTCAGAGAAGAGCATGTGAATATTCTGTTCTCAGAAACCCAGAAGAGGTCCTGAGGTTTATGCCAGAGCTTTGTAATCATAACACAGCAATTACCAATAACAACATCTAAGAATAAGTGCTAGCAAAGGGCAGGCAGCATAGGTAATTTTGGAAGTCAGTAAATAGAACAGCTGCAATCAAAAATAAATAATCTTTTAATGTTGATTTCATTTGCTTTCTCTGTCTCCAAGATACCTTCCCCCCAAAGGAATACCTAAACATGTTGGCAAAGGTATTTCAAATATTTCTCTCTGATCTTTTTGGATGTTACAAAGCAATTCCATTTCAAGACTATGCAAAGATGTATGCGGCCTTTGAAGTCACAGGAAAGGGCTGTAAAATTTGGTCCCAAGAGTCCTGCTTAAATCATGTCCTTTCTGACACCCTGTACAGTATTCCCTGAGAGCTTTTAAGAACAGATGCCCATAATAGCTGCATAATTGTTTCTTTTTTTGTTGCTTGTTTAGTTCCACTTTTATAGTATTAATCTCAGTGTATTCTTTTAGGTCAGGATGAGTTCATTCCCTAAAGAAAAAAACTGATCAGTTGACCATAAATTGCAGGTGTTCTGAGCATCAGTTAACTGAGACTGACCCTGGAAACTGCTCTTCCAGTTCATTTCCTGTAGCTTTCTCATCATTGAATACCAGTGGCAGAGTGAAGCTGGAAAAAGGAATTTAGCATAGAAGCAAGCCAGACTGGTAAATCATCTGTTAGTTCTGCTGTTTGGAAACTGAGGCAGGAGTCAAATTTCATTTTCTGCTTCATGCTGCAAGTATCTGTTGGTGCATCAGTGATGTTTAAGGACAGGTCAGCAAGACAGCCTGTCTTGAATCTTTCAGTGTTTGGGGATGCTGCTTTTCCCCATTGCTTGCCTTTGTTTAAAAAAAAAAAGAAAAGGAACGTAAGCATAGCCTAAAGGAAAATATAAACACGTGAACCAGTTCTCTCTGAAGGAAGAAGTGGTCAGCAGACGACTGTATTCCACCTGTAATTAAAAGAAGACTTCAGCAGACAGGGCTAGGCAGAGCTCTGCTAGGGAAAAAGGATAAAAATGAGAGTTTTTGCTTAGAGCTGTAAGTGGTTTAGGTAAGTGGAGACAAACCCCATCTTCTCTATCTGAAAATGCTTGCTTTTCCCAAAAGTGTCTCTCTTAAACAGTGACTGGTACACCAAGTGATCTTCTGCTAAGTCCTTTTAAGTTAATTATGTGAATTTAGCCTCAAAATGGCTTTAGCCTCTGTGTACCCTTAACCACTTGGTGACTGCAGCCATCCTGAGCAGAATGTGTCTTACACATGTTCTGTTGTTTATTAGAATCGTCTTTATAGTGGTGTTGAAATAGAATGATTTTATAGAGAGTAAGTATGTTAAAAATGTCATTCCTGGAATCATCAGCAGATGTGTGTGATGTTTTATGAGCAAATTTATACAAACTGGAAAGGGTTTTACCTGCTGGGATCTGAGATGGAGTGTCCATCTATAGCTTTCAATAATTTTGGGACTTTTTCACATCTGATCAAAATAACACTGTACCCTTTCTAAGAGTTAGTTAAAAACACATTTGCAATCTAACCCTTTTTTTTTTTTTTTTTTTTTTTTTCATGTGATAAGAGATTAGGTAGGTTCTTAACCTCTTGTTTTACCTGTGTTTTAACTTCTCTTTCAATATTGCACTGGCAGTTTTATGAGCCAAGGCCAAAATACTCTGCTTGCTAAACTTGAGCAATCAGGAGGGAACAGATGATGAAAAACTAACAGTGTTTTACTCATCTACCACTCATTTTTCTTCACAGACACGCAGAGAGTAGATATTAACAAAGACAGTAATAAAACACACTGTGAGGCCTCATAAATCAATGTGTGCTGGTGGGGTCAGGAACAAATATTGGAAAGGTTAGAACATGTAGAGAACTGTGTTCCCATGGTGTGACGCTCAAAGCAAGGCTGGGAGGTTTTTATTTGCTGATTTGAAAGCAATTATGAGGAGACATTTTTGTGGCTGCCCAGGAGGCTTTGTGCTGGCTGGGCGTGTGGTCAGCTCTTTTTTTTAGTGGCTACAGGAGGTCAGGTAACACACTGAAAAGGAAGTCCTGGGTGAATCAGGGCTTTCATATTGCTCTGCTTGGGACAGATGTTTTTAAAGGGGTGTCTCAGAACCCAGGGGATCTGAGCTGTTTGCTCATCTGCAGCAGGACAAGACTACGGTGTTGAATGCATCTGCAAGTCTACGTCGACAAGATACTTGAGGTTCCCTGAAGGGAGAAGTCCTGGCCAGAGGGAAGGTTCAGTGTTTTCAGCTCTCAGTTCAGGTATTGGTATAACAGGGATGTGCTGATATTACCTTCTTAGTTGTTTGTTAGTGCTCTCTCCCCCTCCAGGCTGTCAAGTTTCTTTCAGTTTGCAGCTGATGAAGTAGATCTGTCACTTCATCATGTTCCTTCCGAGGATTGCTTATGCTGAGACAAATGCAGAGACAACACTGTGTGTCCTCCTCTGCTCCTGCCAGGGAACAGTCTCCTGTGTCAGCGGGACTGATTTCATATTAAAACCTAGGGAACTGAATGGCCCATGGAAAGGTGACTATTTCCCCAAATTAACTTAGTGGTTTGTGTTTTGTTTGGACAGATAGTAAGAAAGAAAAGAGGTTGATTCAGTTGGAAAACGGTTTAATGTAGGTCTTTGGAATTGTTTGATAAAGCTGAGTCAGGTTATCAAAGACAAGCCAGAAACCTAGCAAGAGCACAAAGTCATCATAGATGTTCAGTTACTTTACTGATTAATTTAGTCACATAGGATGCCTAACAAAAGCTGTACAAATTATCAGTCTTTTGGAAGAGCTTGCGTATACTGCAAAGAAAGTATTTGTAAAATTAATTTACTTGTAGAGTTTCCTGTAGTGGTGCCTCGGTACTACACATCTGTCAAGATTAAATGAGATTTGGGGGCTGATAACATCTAGGTGGGGACAGTATTGTGCCCTTAGGACAGATTTGTAATTTCATTTGTAATCAGGCAGACTATAATTACTATATTTGCCTCTGATTAAAAAAACAGGTCAGAAAAGTAATGAATTATGTTCCACTTATGGGAGGAGGGGAACTTCACACGGTAAGAGCAGTTCCAAATACGTGCAGTCTTCACATTCCCTGATTTTCCATCTTTGTGCTTGCTCAGTTGGCAGGTCTGTGTGGCTTGTTTCACCTCGGCAGGGAGCTGCTGCCTGCTGAGAGCAGAGTGCAGGACAGGTTTTGGGTACATGCCTTTGTGATATCCCTGCTGAGTGCTAGTGGCCTGCCGCTGGTTTGGGGAGAAAGAGGACTTTGGTGTGCAGGTTGCAGAGCAGAGGTACCTGTAGGTACTGAACTAGGAGGAACACAGAGCAGGAAGAAGTTGTACTTCTGGCCTTTGGGAGCACTTCAGGAGAGGATGAGAGCCAGCCCAGGGTCGATTTTGATGAGCTGAGCCTGCCCACAGGCTGTGCTCACCTGAAAGGCTGGATTACCCTCAGGGAAGGTTTATTGGAAGGGAGATGGGTAACCATTATTATTGATGAAAGCAGGAAGCCTGTGAAGTCTGCATTAGGCTAGTATGTGTCTGGAGCCCTATATGTTAGGATAGCAGAGAACCAGGATTCTCCTTATTACATTATCTCTGTATTTATTTTCACAGTGCCTTTTATAGCTGAGGAGTTTCATTATTTTGGTTTGGGTTTTGTGAACAAATAGCAAGTAGAAAATTGGCTGAGTTTTGTGTATGAAGTCCCTGGCTTTGCTGGGTATTACCCTATGTCTGGCGTAGTTCCATAGTCATCTGGATTTTTGAAAGATGGGTTTATTTGTCGAAGATCTGTCTCTTATTGTTGGGTAAGTTTTCAGAAAGAAGAGAGACCAGGTTAGTATATGAGTATTTGGTCAGCTTTTTTGTTAAAGAAGCTGGAAGGAGAAGGGAATGGCGCTGGAAAAGAAAACTCTTAGCAGGGAAAGAAAGTTCTTACTGGTTTTGACAGAGCAGTTCTCAGAAATATTGGATTGTTTTCAGCTGTTGATCTCAGTGTTTATTTTCAATCCCTTTTTTTAATGAAGGAGGAGCCAGTGTTCCCCAGTTCTTTACTCAGCAGCGTGTCTCTTGGCGGGTGTTGTGTCTAGAGCCCTGGGACTCAGGCTGACCAGCCAGTTGGCTCTCCTCACTGGGGCTGAGCAGGGAATGCTTCCTGCCGAGGCTGGAGGGAGATGTGAGTTCATATTTCCAGTCTGCAGAGATGGTTCAGATGCTGATTCTGCTGTCACATCTGTTTGTGTGTCACAACTGTTTGTGTAGGCCATAAATGTGTAGAGAGGGCCTATTCTGCATGAAAAAGGGTTCAAGTGTCTCTAAAAAAAAATCATTCTTCTTTTTAAAGACTAGAAAAAAGCTAGAATGAAGTTTCGGTATCTTTGCTTTTCCCATAAAATATTAACGAAGCAGGAATGTGATCTTCAGAGACAAGGGGTTTTTTTTTACCAGTAAGCTTAGTCAGTAAGGAAAGACAATAAAAATGTCCTCCCTCAGCTTCTGTGTTCAGAAGATGAAGTGAACTTTTGGCTGTTTGCATTATCCAAGCTGTCCTCGTTGCATGTTCTCAGGATGACTGTGCCACTGAGCCCAGTTATGCATCTCAAATACTTTGTCAGCTGCTACCATGCTTCTGGAAAGGCCTGTTACATCTGCGTTTGCTTCCCGAAACACAGTGGAATCTAATGAAAAGCATCATTGTTTTGAAGCACTCTGATCTGCTGCCAAAAGAGCTACTGTTGTATAATCCTTAATAGCAAGTTAGAGTGGCAGTTGCTCCTTGGTTTGAAATTGGTCTGTGGCAAGGTGGCTTCCCAGTCCTCTCCTCTGGGAATGGCACGTCTCATCTTGTTTTTCCCTCTGGGAACTGTGATTCACATGGACTTCAGCTGCCCTGAGTTGGGAATAGACCCTTGAACAGGCTGAACATCAGTGGTGCCACTTAAGGGTGACAAGGGAAGGGAAAGGAAACCGACAGTTTCCTTTGAGAGTGGGGAGCAGTGCCCTGTCTGCTGAGTACCAGGGATTACATTTGTTTATTCTTGCCAGCACATTGTTCTGATGTAAAAAAAAAAAGAGTTTGAATAAAAAAATTTATCTTGACTTCCATTTCTGATTTGCAGAACTCGTTGTGTATACCTCCATGCTGACATTTCTGCCTTTTGTGGTCTTTATGTTAACCTAGCTTGGCTGGCATGCTGTCAGGCTTCATCTCTGTAGGAAAGATAGTATTTGCAGACATCATTCAAACACTGAATTCCTGTTGTGGTGGGCATTGGCATCAAAGTTTACTGCCCAATTTTTCAGTTAAAGCAAATGTATGGGAACTCTGATAAATATTTTGAAATAAATATACTATAAATAATTTCTGTAGTGTGAACTGTATTACAGCAAAGGGATCAAATTAATCTCTAGTTTCTAATCTTCCAAAATTCTGGGCAACTAGAGCAATTGCTTATGGAAAAAACAATGTGAGTAAAGTATTTGAATTCTGTTATGTGTTTCTTGCTGGAATTCAACAGCTGGAAACAAAAGGCAGTAAGAACATCTTCGTAGCCAGGTCCATGCTTGCCTTTGGCAGGTGTTCAGTTGGACAGTAATTTGGGAACCTCTGTGGCAGAGGTTGCTGCAGGCTGCTGAAGGCCTTTTCCCAAGGAAAAGTTTCCCAGGGCCCTCAGGGTGCATGGGTTATATTGGTCTTGGCTCAGAAGAGCCTTTGTTTATCCATTCACCTTCTGTCTGTGTGAAACCACTCTCTGGAGGTTTCTTTTGAATACTGGTGCCTCAGCCTCACATCCACTGAGGCATTGGGGTATAAGGTGAGGAAGAGTCTCCTGAGGCATGATACTCAGTTTGACTGACCTGTATAGCTCAGACCGTTTGACTTTTCTGCATTAATTCTTGAATCTGTGAAAAAAAAATGGCTGATTGAAACACCCACACACTTCATTTAGAGCCCTCTGATGATGGAAAAAGAACTTCAGAAATTCATTTGTTTCATAGCTAGCTCTCCTTTCTGCTAATATGTTTGTGTTGATTTATTTAACTTCCAGTCATGGGGTCTTGTTCTGTCATTGCTAGACTGACAGCCCTCCACAGTCAGGCTGCTTGCCTGTGTGCAAATGCTTCTACACCATTTTCAAATCACCTGCAGATTTACTTTCTGTACACTGGCAGCCTTCCACTCCAGCCTTACTTTCTCTCACAGCTTTATTCCTTTCTCAGTATAATCAGTGTCATTCTGAATGGGGACAGCCTGCTGAAGACAGTTTTCCCGCAGAGTTTGTGTCAGTGACAAAGAGAGACAATGGAGTCCTGCTTGGTAGTCTTGCATATCCAAGGATTATATTTGACCTGCAGCTGCAGCATTTCTTTGAGAGCTCATGTTTGCTAATTCTTCTCTGTGGCATAGCTCTTGTGCTTCTGGATCAAGTCTCACATTCCTTAAGTATGGTTCTTCTTTTTTTTCTAGTGCTGGGAGAAAGGGGCACACTAGAGTCAGAGAAGTGGAGAAATAGCATTACCCCTAACAAACTCTTTGTGTTTGAAGCAGTAAATTAGAAATAACTAAAATGGTAGTTCTGGAAGAGGTAGTGAGAAGCACGAGCTATATGGAATGTAGAAAATATGCTTATTAGCTCACTGGAGAATAGAGTTCCTGTTTCAAGGCATTAAACTCATTTGCAGATAGATGAGGAGAGTGGATGGTCTCATGGTACTCAGAAAGGGTCAGATTTGAGGTTTGCTCCTTAGAGTTGTGCTGCAGATTTCATCGTTTTCCAAATTCTATTCTAACATCCATTCTAATATAACATTGATGATAATTAAATACTACTTAAAATATTTTAATGAACTAGTGCTGCTTGGAATTCCTGAAAGAATAGAATTCCTTGGATAGAAATGGATGGACATGGGAAGAAACTCCAAATGTGAATGCATTTCTGGGTTTTATGTGTCTAATGTATTTGGGTCCTGGTGTATTGCTGGAGCTCTAGGAACTGCGCAGACACTCTGTGGGTATCTTTGTCAGTGGAAATATTCAGATTAAAAAATCCATGTAAAATAAGTAGGGTTTTGTTAAATATATTTTACAACATATATATTTGATATTATATATGTATATATAATATATATTTGATACACAGACATTACTTTAGCATCTGGCTTTAAGACAGATATAAAATTCAGCCTGAAATTATATCAAATCCCATAAGAGATGAGATGAGTAGAATTCTCCCTTCTTATATCTTACCCATTCAGAAATAGTCCGTGAGTTACCATTGTCTGTCAGTCAGACTATAGTCAAATGAACATACAACTGGAAATGCTTTACCAATTTCACTAAAAGCACGCTCTTGAAAAAGCAGCTTCATGATGTAAGTACTGTGGTGGTGTCCAAGAGTAACTGCTACCCCCTTCCTGTAGGCAGAGTCAGAGCCAGTGTCAGAGATTGTAGGCTTCCATCTGGGAGGTTTAGTATGATCCACAGAACAAGGAGAGTTTTACCAATCTAATGTAATCCAGTGGATCTTTGGATACCACAAGTGACACCTGTAAGCTCACTACACATCTGTGGTTAACCTTAACAGGTTTAAAGAGCAGCTTTCTACCTCTTTAATACTCTGTAATCAGTATAGAGAATCATCCTGCTTAAAGCCAACCTTAATTACCATGAGGTGAGAGTATGCTTTGAAGTGTCTCTTGGAAGTAATTTAATATTCTGATATGAAGGATGTGTTTTGCCTGTCCTGCTGTAATGAATGTGAAGTCTTGCTGTCAGATAGGCAACCACACAGAAGTGGAAGATTTTCAAGTGAAGAACTTAACTTTAGACACAAGGAGGGGAGGAAAAAAAAGTCAGTTTTCTGGTTTAGATCATTTACAAGCGTCACTGCTTATCTCTCAAGTCACGGACATAGTAATTTTCCGGAAGCATCGCTAATTAGAAACACCTTTTGGAATCAGTTTGCCTTTGGCCACCAAGGAGAAGTGTTGGCAGTAAAAGACAAGAGTGGTTTGAATTGTCATCCCAGGGCTGTGGGGGAGAGGGAAGGAACTATGTGAACTAACAGAGCTAGTGTGTAGAGCTGCGATTTAGAATAAAATCAGAACGTCATTTGGCATCCATGCAATCCCTGTGTCTTAGAGCCCATCAGAAGCCTGCTGCTCTGTGGCTTCTGTCACGCAGAAGTACAGGCTGACCTCTCTGTGTCTGCCAGTTGATGCTAAGTATTGAAATTTGAATTTGTGTAAAAGTGTACTGTGCTAGAAACCTGCAGTGTATCTGTGATTCATCCTGACAGCGCTAGGAACTCAGACTTTCAGCACGGGGTTTGAGGAATTAGTGCTTCTGCATTTGATTCCCACTTGCTCTGTGTTATTACCTTCCCTGTGCCTTGCTATCCTTAGCTGACAAAATGGGGACAGCGCTTTTGCTGCCCATAAATGTATTATGTGAACGGGAGCTGGTGAAGTGCTTTGGGATTGCAGGTGTGAGAATGGCACTTCTGGTGAGGCCGGGGGCCTGCCCAGCTCCTGCTCACACAGTGGCACTGGGAGGTGCCATCGAGGGGGATGACAGTGTCCTGGCCACTTCTCGCTGTCCATCCCAGAGGATCAGGAGGTACAATGCTAACCTGAGTGGGTTTCACCTCCTCCAGTCCTTGCTGTCCCAAGGGTGTAGCCTGAACAAGGTGCAAGCTACTTCTGTCCTCACTGGAGGGAGTGGAATGCTCCCAGAAAGTGAGTCACTCACTTTTCCTAACCACCCTTACATGGACAGCCCTCTAAGCTGCAGAAAAGATCGCTTTTCCCCTCCCCTGCCTTGTTTGTGAGGCTGTGTCATGATCCAGACCAGGAATTTGACATGAGTCATGAATAAGCCAACCCTATTCCTGCTCCCTTTGCCTTTTCCAGTCCTCAGGATTTTAGGATGGTTCGCTTGTCCCTTGCTGAGACCCCACAAAGCAGTTTGAGGTGGAGCAGCACTGCAGTGGGGAGCCAGGAGCTGCTCCAGGCTTGGCAAGGGCGTCACAAGGCTCGTCTGTCCTCCCACAGCCTCCGACTAGACACAGAGCTCCCAAGGAGCGAATGTTGGGGGTGATAATTTTCTCTCTGTTCGCTTTCCACTGTGCACGTACGTGTGTGGGCTGTGCTGCCAAGGTATTAATGATTCTTGAAGCAGAACGTGTGAGAAGAGGCAGATGTAGTGCACGGTGAGTCAGTGTGAGTACGCTACAACCTTGGCTCTACTTAGGGATGCTTTTGTTCTCGGCTGTACCAGCTCTCGGAGAATATCCTGGAAATAGTGGGACTGTCACCAGAGTTTTGTTCATCTCTGCCTTTTAGTGTGTATGCCTCTGATTTGGCATTGCATCATCGAAGTGTCAAGATGAACTCAGAAAAAAAAAGAGAGGCAGTCAGTGCATTTAGCATGAGCATGTCAGATATTATCATGTGCAGAAATTTCTAACTATTTGCTGCACGAAAAAGATTTGAAAAGTAATAGTAAAACCTAAAGGGAAATGCTTACGGGTATTTTATTTAACTTATATGAGTATTTGAAAAAAATACACTATGGATAATACTTTAAAACATTTAAAATCTGACAAATGGACTTAATTCAAAATATATGCTAAAAATCTCACGTATTTTTGGACCAAAGCATATGTGCTGGGCAACAACTCTGTATCAAAGCTTTGCAGCTGAGATTTAAATACTTTTTCAAAAGGAATCCTGTACCATAAATGCTATCAGATGCTTAATTAAGACAGCACAAGCAAGGAGCATGTTTGCAATAAATTATGGGGATGTGTTCTGACATGCTTTATCTATGTAAAGATTTCTATTTTTATGTGAAGCTATTTACAGATATTTGATTTCAAAAATAGATTTGTAACTAAAGAAAGATGTATCATGTTTCAGTTGCTTGGAGTTGAGAATCCTGCCCGGCTGCCTGCCTGCTCTCTTAGATGTTTAATCCAGTGGCTTACAAGTGTATGGAGTGATTCTGTCCTTCTTATTTTTTTTCCCTCTATTTGGAAGAGGGACTTCTATTCAGGGACCAGGTTCTAGGTTTCTTACCCGTGCAAGCAGGCTGATTTTTGTGCTTTGAAGCACAGAATAATTTCAGTGAAGTCCAAGAGGCTTTTTGCATGAGCAAGACTTTCAGGTGGCAAAGATGCCTTGCGATATATTTTGTCAGTCATCCCTGTTTTGTTTCAGGGCAGCAAGCTGTTGTCACAATGTCAGTGGAGCCTGCTAAGCTGTAAGCCTGCCTTTGAGAGCATGTAATAGAAACCTTTAGGATAATGTTTTGCTACTTAATTCTGTGTGAACAGTAGAAGAAATATTTTAATAAAATCAGGGCAAAGCCTGAAGGTAATGTTTTTCATTGGAGGAACCTTTAGAATTTGAAAACTCAAGCAAGCTTGTGTGCCTAAGAGCCTATTTTTTCCAGCCATACTAGTTGGTCTAATAAAAGATACTGCCTCTGTCTACAAACCTTGTCCTGCCTGCAAATTCTGTTGATTGCAGCTACAGCAAGATACTGCTGGATTATTACTGCTGGATTAAAAAAATTCAGGCCTTCTTTGCTTAATTATGCAAACTCAGATTTTTGTGGTTTCCTCAAGTCTCAGCTTTTTGAATTCCAACACACACAAAATGATGCAGTCTGGTTTCTTGTATTGTAGAAGGAGGTTTCATCACTGTGAAGCAGCTCAAACTGCTTCACAGATTCCTTATTTTAGAATGGATATTCTAAAGGTAGCCTGCTAAAATTCTTCTGCCATTTGGATTTTAGGGTATTTTGTAGGATACTGTCGGTGTATACTGTCAGCTGTCTGGCATGGATGGCCTCTGGAAGCAGTCCTAGCTCAGTACCTGTGTCAGCATCTGATGTGCTGATGTGGTGATGGGAAACAGAAGAAATGGGAAGAGGCTGACAGAACACAATGTCTCTGGTGTAGTCTGTGGGTGTAAACCTTTGCTATGTGTCTGGCTGGGTAAGCAGAGTGGTGTAACCCTTCTTCTAAACAGCAGGAAGCTTGGATTTGGACTTGTTTGGAAGACCTATACCCAGAGCTGTCTAACAGCTAAGGCCAGCCATGCAACAGTTTTTTTAGAGCTGCCTAATGTGCCTTTTAGAGGCCTTCAATGAGTACGTCTCTGGGATCTGTATCTGGAGCTCTAGGCTAGTAGGTTTAAAATAGACCAAGGTGGTAATGATCTGCACCATCTTGAAATGTTCATGGGGTAGATGCTTTTCCATCCTCAGAGAACACAAGCCTGTTCTGTAGTTCTCAGTGTTGTTGTCTTACCAGATCAATCCCTCTGCTACATGTCTTGGCTGAATCTGTGACCCTTGCAGGGACACTGCTCCTCTCCTGAGCAGCCCTTGCTGTCCCTGAGGAGCCTTGCTGCAGGCAGTGCCCTGCCTTCCGAGTGAAATGGGAACAGGTCGGTGCTTGAGGGGCGTTGAGTTCTGTGTCCTGTGCTGCCTTCTGTCTGCCTTTGGGAACGGCTTAAATAGATAGCTGGTAATTACTTGTAAAGCCCTTGGTGGCTGTGGCTGGGGCTATTTTGGAAGCTGATTCCCCCTGCATGCCCTGTTGTGGAGTTGTGGCTGGCTGGAATGGCCCGTCACCCTCTCGTTGTGGTGACCTCCTCTCCTGGATGTGTTGCAGGGAATTCAGGGGGAGAGCTCTCAGCAATGGCATGAGGTCTTTTGGGCTGCCTGCCAGGGCCTGAATTTGGTGACCTTTAGGATGTGGCAGAAGTTGCGTTTGTAAATCTTGGTTATAGTAACTGGGAGACAAGCAGAGAATGCTGGAGGAGGAGGAAGAGGAGGAACGTATTTTTTACAGACAAGCTGTTTGCTCCTTGTTTGATATTTATGACCAGCAGCTAGTAGGTAAATATACTAAGAAGTGCTGTGGCAATTGGAACTGTGACTCTTCAATAGATTTTAAAATGAAAAAATTTTACAGATTTCCTTGAGTATGCTTGTGAGAGCGCTGTGACTTCTAGCACTGTTTAGAACACTTGCTCTGCTATCTACTTTGTTGGAATCATTGAATTCCCTTCTGTAAAATGAATGCAGTCGTATTTGAGAGGTGTCCAGATGTAGTTGCTATATCATTACCAATGTAGTTTGTTGGTGGTTTTGTTTCTTTTAAGAAGAGCAAACAAGCCAAGGCCTGCAGTCCAGCAATTGTGTGAGTTACACAAGATGTGGTTTCATGTAATACCTAATTTGGTATCACTGTGGGTTGTGTCCCCCTCCCTGTTCTCCCAAGCAGCTCTAATGACAGCATTGTGGCAGGTTGAGCTGGGTTCAGCCTGGGTTCAGCTGACCAGTGGGGACTGCTCAGCTTTTCCTCACCTTTGGTCAGTTGGTTTTGATAGGTGAGGACTTGGACTGGTGAGCTGAACTGACCCACCATGGGGCTGCTTCATAACCCCACCTAGTGCCAGGGAATTCAGCAGCATACGTGTCTGGTTGGAGGAGCAGGATTGCCCCAGTGTGCTAATAACAAAATTGGGAAAGGTGCCCCTCTTTCCTCACGGCAGGGCCCTCCTGATGAGAAGGACTTTCTGTGGTTTGGTTGTGACAGCCAGCACTTGAGAAGGGGGGCTCACGTTTGTGAAGATCTGCCAGAGAATATTTGCATCGCTCATGTTACAGGTTTGCAGTGTGTTCTTGCTCTGCCTGAATGTGTCTGACCTGCAGAGGACAAAGGATCATCTTTCTACTTTCCTTCCAATTGTTTCTGCTAATTTAGCGTCAGTTTGAAGCGTTGTCTTTGCTTAGAGATCAAATGGCCAGGGACAAGGCTCTTTGCTTTCACTCTGTGGTAAAAGTGGCAAGGTCAGCCCCAGTGGGGATTGTACGGTTTATGTTGCTGAATTTATCTCATGTATTAAGAGCTTTCTATCACCTACAGCTAATGCATATTGGTAATTCTAGTGGCAAAAAACCCCCCTTTTCAGCAATGAAAACAAGGTCTCTATTTGTAAATCCATTTTCACCACAATGGATAGGAATATCTTTGCAGCCATGTAGAACAGCCTTCCCAGCTCTGTTTTAACATCTCAGAGCAGCATCTTACTTGACCTGCATACTCAGGTCATTCCACTGGGTACTTTGCACAACTTCCTGAGTGGCACAGGAGTTCCTTCATACCAGGAAACAGACAATTTTCTGGCAAAACAAACCTTGAACTTGAGCAAGCTTTTCTTTTCTGTCTCTTTCAGAAATAAGCAAGCATTTGAAGATGACAACCTCATGGAGTGACCGACTCCAGAATGCAGCAGATCTCCCTGCAAACATGGATGGACATGCTCTGAAAAAGTACCGCCGGGAAGCCTATCACCGGTAAGTTGTCTGTGAAGCTCCAAAACTAAACATAAACCCCACATTTCTTGGGGTTTTTTTGCTTATTAGTAAAACAGGAAGGTTGTTCTTACCTTCCTTGTAGAAGTGTTGGTAGAAGAGAGCTTAGAAGATGGCACAGTATTGGCCTGCAGGAGTTTGCAAACGGTTGAGTTGAGATACATGTACTATAGCAAGAGAGAATATGCTTATTATTGCAGGCAAAAGATTAATCAAAGTCAGATTTTGGATAGAAGCTTTCAAGTCAATAAATACTCAGTGGCAGAGGTTTTATAATAATTATTGCAGTGCACACTGGGAGAGCAGAGCCTTAGACACTGGAATGCACAAATATGTATAAGGAGGAAATCAAATGGGGTCAGGAATTGAGAATTAAACCTAGTGTGATTAACTGTGTGACCACAGGAGCATGCAGGAGCACTAGGCAAGGGCCCAGCCTCTTCACTGTTAGGTGTATGTAAAACCATCTTTGCTGTAAAACAATTACAGTAAGTAAAGAAGGTAGAGTTCAAAATAAAAGGAACGTTATCACTCTTAGTTTATAGTTTGAGAATCAAAGTGCAGGCACTATGTTGTTTTTGCAAGATCACGCTGGAGGTTTGGTTGAGCCAAGAATTTAGTCCACAGCTCTCAAGGTTCCAAGCATAGAGGATAAAAGACGGATGAAGTCTGTATCCTTATCAGATGTCTGGACTGCTACAGAGTTAAAAACAACAGCATCTAGTAATTGTCAGTATTTTGTTTGTGGGAGGTGTATCTACAAAGTTCAGCTTGGCTATTTTGAGAAGTCATACAGTGTGACGATCAGAGGATATTCAGCAGAAGGGGAAATGTATGTCTGATGTAGAAAAAGAAGTCAAGTTTCTCAACCTCATGCTTAAATGCCACATTGCATTTGTGATTCACATTGGTGGTATTTATGGGGAAGTGTTTTGGAAGTGTTAGATGTCTTTTGATTCTCCAAATGGAATCTAATATGAGAAAAACGCCTTAGTGCATCATATGATTGGCCAGGTTGTGCAAGTTGCAGTGCCCAGGACTAAGTAATGGATCCTGTGATGCATTTCTGAAGCTTTCCAATTTCCAATGAATATGTTTGAGTAACATGTCTTAAGTGGTGGTATTATTTCAATCTCTCTGTCAGGTGGTTTGTCAGCTATGGAAGCATTTAATTAATGTAACTATTTATAGCATGTAAGAAGAGAGGGATTTTATACCATTCCCTGTCAAAAAAATCTTCACCTTGTTGCAGTCATTGATAGGTTTACCTTTGTGTCATAAACTTATTTAAAACTTCAGCTGTGTTACTCCTGATTCAGATTGATGGAAATCAAGTCAGAGTAATGCCTATATTTTTTTCTAAGTAATTCGTTAACATTTGTTATGGTTAAGTGCTGACAGTTTGCTAAATGTTGTATAGGATCCAAAGGAAGCTGTGGTTGTCTTTAAGAGCTCATACATTCAAGTCATCATCATGTTTACCCTTACTTGTGTAAGAAACCCTTACTTTCAGAAAAAATTTCCTTATGGAAGATGGGAGTGCAGTCATGTAAAGGAGGGTTTCCCACCAGGAGCTGGGATCTGGTAGCCCAAAATTAATCTGTGGTAAAGTTTAGGTACCTGTTTTTAGCATCTAGAAATGTCTTATGCAAAACACACCAAGCAGAAATGCAGCTAGCATCTCAGATTTTCATGGAAAGCACAACATTGGAAGTACATTAAGGGGAGGCACATTTTTGTATTGGAATTGCTATCCTCTTTCAAAGAGAGAGAGAGAGAGGGAGGGAGGGAATGGGAGAGAATGAGAGAACCTGATGCCAAGACTGTAGTATAAATCTGTGCTATTAATGGCTTTGGTATACCAGTTTCATGGGAGTTATTTTGATAATCCAGTATTGTGAGAATCTGAAACAACCTCATTCCAGAGGCAGTGTGGTCAGATTTCTATTTTTGGTACTTTTCATGGTCATAGTGCTAACAGATGTGATGTTACTTTAAAAAGTGCAAACTTAACATGATAGAGTATGACTGAAGTTATTTCCCCTTGGTGTTTGTTATTATATTTTTTAGTGTTTTATTAATGCTTCAGATGCAGAATACATATGCTGGTCACAGCCACAAGTTGTAGGATGTAAGTTTGTTTCAGTGAGGTCCAGGTATGCTCTGATTCTTGAATATTGCTGAAACAGTGCAAATTTTATGAAAAAGAGAAATAGAAAATTGAAGGTGTCATTGTCAATATTATTTTCTTTCTTTTTTCTTCTCTTTTTCTTTGTCTTTTTCTTCTGTCTCTTTTTTTTCTTACTCCAGCAGCTATAGGAAAAATCCTTGAAAACATGAATCTAAAGTGGCTTAGAAACAAAACCAATAAGAACATTGATTTTAAACATATTACATTTTTGTTACCTTAAAGCTGGTCAAAGTTATTTTATGGGCCCAGTCTGAAAGGCTGGAGGAGCTTGGCAGCTACACCACATTTACAGATGAGCATAAATGGGACTAGCTTTTGTTACTTATATTGAAAGCCTAGTTGAGATCAAAGTCATTCAGCAGATTTTCTAAATGCTGCTAGGAATGCTTAGTTTTCTAAAGTGTGAAATTAAAAAAACTTGTTTCACTGTTTGTTTGCTTCATGCTTACTTAAATACCAGTGGAGATACCTAGACCAATCAATTTAACATTCTAGTTCTCATGAAGTACACCAGATTTTATATACTTGAATTGTAAATTAATTCAGATGAAATAAGGGGAAAAGCTTCCAAAAGCAAAATGGTTTACCTTAAAAATAGATATATAAATGTTCTTGTGGCCATGAAACTTTTAAAAAACTTCTAAAAAATTACCTCTGAAGATGCCACTCTAATAGTCATAGTTTACGATGGTCATTCTTACCTGGAATGTGCTTTTTCAGGTGCTGCACTTCTAATTGTATCATAATTGATGGATGGATCTTCAACATATAATAATTGTTGGCAGAGGTCCCAGTTGAGACTGGTTTAACTGGTGTAGTGCATACTGACTCAGAGTGTGATGACTATATTGTAATCATATCTGAATGCCATGGGCAGGAATGTTCAGAATCAAATTTTTATGGCTATAGAATCAGAAAATCCATTGGGGAGGAGAAGTGGTGGGGTTTTATCTTCAGGGAGTTTCTGACAACTTTAATGAAAGCTTTTGGTTAGCTGGTGTTGCTGTCAGACCTTGTTACACAACACTGCTGGCGCCTGTTGGAGGTGAGGTCTGAAGATGAATTAATATGCAAGCTACATGTTACTCATTCTGTAGCAGAGGTCACTGGTAAGAGGATACTGCATTACTGTGCTATTGGCAACACAGATTTTAATTCGGAAATAAAATGGATGTGTAGTTCTTGGGAGGCTTTTCCTTGGTGTGTGTGGTTGTGAGGCCACCTCCCTCGTGTGCTGCTTGTTGACTTTTCCGGGTAGAGGATAATCACTAGATCATTTGTTCTGGAGTACTGTCATTTAATGTGATTGTAATTAGGCAAGAACTAGGTTGACTCTGAGCCACCAAACTGCCCTAGTGTCTATTTTTTAACGTGGAGTGAGCACTTCTAGGCACCCTCTGGATTATCTCACGTAGCTCTTTAGGGTTTAAATAGCAACCCCATCTAGTTAAAGCAAATAATGGAAGAAGTTGGAGTTTCATCCACTCTTGTTACTGACAGTTACCAAGATCCAGGAAACAGGTATTTGCACTTTTATTTATCTGTGGTTCTGGCTTAATAGAGCACTAAGGCTGAAATGTCTTTTTTTGTTAAACATACTGGCTTTGGGATGCTTCCACCATTCTGCATCAGAATAGTTTGAGACTACTCATCCTGAGTGTGGGGTTTCTGTTATTGTTTTAATTGCTGGGTTTTTTTCTTGCTCTCTTGTTTACTGGCTAGTGCAGGGCATATGTCATCATGATTCCTAATCCTAATTCTCCTGCTGACTGCTGATAGCATATTAAATAAGTTGCTTCATAGTTCTGTACTTCAGTTTGCTTTCAGAGCACCTTGTGGTGGTGATATAAGTGAATTTAGCTGTTACTACATACACTGAGATTCTGGATGAAAAAAATAGTATATGCTTTAAGAATGACAAAGCAAAAGGATTGTCAATTGGTTGTTTTGATTTCATGGATTAAAGATGTACTTTAGTTTGTTCAAATTTTTAGACGCTGGGCTATTCACTGCTAATCTTGTTTCTTCACTTAATTGTTACTGGATCATCAGTGATTGCAAACAGGTGGAAAGGTTGTATAAACAAGGCTGTGAGACTTGAAACTGTTCATCTGTTTAGGTGGCTATATTTAAAGTCGCTTCAAAACGATCAGTTCACTGAGGTGGAAAATTAGAACAAATCTTTACCAGTCTGAAAGTGTTCCTTTCATGAAACACATTTGGACAGGCCACGTGTGGTGTTTCCATGTACTGGGTAGCTCTGGAGGCTCTGCTGGCCATGGTCTGTCCTCGTGTGTCTGAGCAGCCTCCTCGGACCTGTGTGGTGGTATGTGTGTGTGGGGCTCTCCCTGTTTTGTTTTAGTGCTTTAGACACTGGAGGAGGGAGAGGGAGTGTCAAGTCTGCAGAATGGGTGAGCACATAAAAAAGCACACTGCTTGCCAAATTAATAATAAAAAAATTACATTGTAAATGTCCCATGATCCTTAGCTTTAATAGTTTCAGGGAGCAGACAAGTATTATTTTGGGATGGAATCCATGTGTGAGCTTCTTGGCACTTTGCTGTTGCCTGGGAAGAAAACCCAAACAATGAAAACAGAAATGACCACAGCTATCTCTTTGCATCTGATTCCTGTGGAATTTCAGAGGGAAACGCTCATAGTTGTGTTTCTGGATACATTATGCCTTGAAGTTCCAGTCATCACTGGATTTTCCAGTTTTATGTCACTCTAACTGTACAAGGACAGTTACACTTGAGAAATTGCGTGACATGGTGTTGGAAATGTTACCAGAAGTGGCCAGGAAATTCTTATGCCCTTCTTTTGTTTCCCCTGTGTGATACTATTTCATCCCTTGAAGTTATCTCAAGCCCAAATACTGTCTCTAAATACAATTACAAATATCCAGGATATTCATCTTTGGTTGAAGAAGGAATAAAATGTAACTCTGAAAATCTAGAATTCAAAAATAAAACCAGAATGGTACAATAAAAAATAATATAGGGAATGGTCAATGCCTGCCTAAAGAGGCAGGACTTAGCAAAAAAAACCCCGATTTAATTGGTTTTAAAAATATAAAGCAGTTTATTTCTTCTCTAAGGCAGCTATGAAAACATCAGGAACCCAAAGATGAGACATTCAGGTTGCTCACATGATTTGTACAAGTTAAATAAGTTCAGTGGAGGAGTTCCTTGATGCTGGTAGAAGTCACCTGTGACCAGAACTGTAATGTCATGCAATGACACAAGTCCCCAAGCAGACCACATCTGGGGAGTAGCTGGTCATACTGAGAACACTGAGTTGTCATAACAGTAGAGGCATGTTTATTTCATTATTTGCCTTTTTAAAGAGGCCACAGGGAACTTGGGCGTGGGAGACTATTAAAAGCTAATCCATTTGGTTACTATTATTTCTTTTTAACTCTTCTAGCTTATTAAAAAATGGAAGTTGTCCATAAATCAAAGATTAACCAAAGTTCCTAAACCCTGAGTAAGCAGGAATCTGAGCCTTCTGGCCAGTTAGTCCCTGTTTTGTGGTTGGCTCAAGCCCAACTGTCCACCACAGGCTTTTTGAAACACACATGTAGGTCATGCTTAGCCAGCTCCCACTGTATTTGCTGTTCCACTCAGCAGTGTTGCAATTTTCTTTGTATTTGTTTAATTTCCAATGAAACATACTGCCCAGAAAAATGCTAATTGCTGCAAGGTATTGTAGGCACATTTAGAAATTTATTATATAGTGCTCTGTTCCAGAAACCTTGCCTCACATTGTTCATTTTCATTTCCTCACTATGAGGAATTGTGAGCCATGTGCCAAGTTCCTCCTTAATTGTAAAGTTCTGTGCATTTTGTTTATTTTGTTGGTCAAACTACAAGACTTGTTGCATGCAAATTGCATTCAGGGCACAAAATTCTTTAGAGATTTTGCACAAATAAAATAAAAACATTTCTCCCTCTCTTGTCTTTGCTCCTCTCCAGTGTTACTTGAGAAGAGTTGGGATTTAAGTTCCTGCTTCAGAACTGATTGACAAGATCAATTCTCTTGTAAAAATATAAGACTATGAATTGCAGAGTTGTGGTTGTCATGGCTGTGTGACTCCCCTGCTGCATGCTCAGCGGTTCCTTCTTCCTTGCAATACAACTCATTTTTCTCTTACCCAGCACAATCCATAGAGCTCAAAAAGAAAATAAATACTGTAGTCATTGAGAGCCTTCTGCTGTGGCCAAGCTGCAGGGTTTAATCTTTGAAGAATTCATTAGAGAGGAAACATGCTTCGAGGTTTCCCTAAAACAGCTCCCCAAGTCTGTTTTTCCAAAGGTGGGGATCTGTGCCAGGCTAAGACACCCCAATCCAGGTGCTGCTCCCTCAATCCCAGCTGTGCTCAGGGAATATGGTCCCTCAACCACCTTCCCCACATTCTCCACACCTTGTGTCACTCCAGCACACTGCACAGGGAGTCCAAAATGCAGGAGACTCGCAGGGAAATTCCTCAGAGCAGAAATATGCAGGAAAGGATGCAGTAGAAAGGCAGTGTCCTGTTCATGGAGATGCTCTGGGTGCAAGCAGGTGTGGAGTTGGGTTTAGGCAATACTCATCTCTGCCTCAGCACAAGGAATGTAGAGAGGGTGTTCTTATGCTGTGTCTACAGTTTGTTTTGTTTTACTGCCCAGTGCTGTTAAACTTTTAGATCAGCTTAAATTTTAACTCCAGTGCTTCCAGTTAATGTGACTGTTTTCTAAATGGAAAAAACCAAATTCAGGGGAAGGGAGAGCATGATTTCATCTGATTCTGGGCAAGTGGAAAAATTATTCTACATTAAAGCTTCCTTGCCTAAAAATGTTAGATCATTATAGTTTTCCCCTTATTCTGACATTATTTCTACTGTTTGTAATCTGGAAGCTTCCTTCTTTTTTTTTTTTTTTTTTTTTTTGGTTCATCTGGATGAGCTGTAAAAAACTTGCTATTTCATCCTTTCCTTTCATGACCAGAGGATCTTTTCCCTCAGGTGGCTGAGGTTCTTAGGGCACTCAGGTTGCTCTTGCTTTATAGTAATTAAAAACAACTCTTGTAATTTCTCCATAGGATTTGTTCTGAGGGGATGTTACCTTTCTGTAGCCAACAGACACAATGTCAGGTTGAATGGGACTTGGAGAAACCTGATCTGATGTCACTGCCCATGGCAGGGGCTTGGAATGTGATGATCTTTAAGGTCCCTTCTGACCCCAAACCATTCTGTGATCCTAGGATTTGATCAGTATTCTCATAGTCAGGCTGAGTGTACCTTCAATTAGAATTCAACAACAGCTTAGAAATGGGCTGAGTCTGCAGCTTCTGAGAAGCACCTGGCTCTTCCCAGAAACTGTCCTAGGGATTTAATCTCAGCTTTTAATTTTAGTTTCTAGGACACTGCAGATATTTACTGCTTGGAGTAAAACCCTGAATTAAGCTGGTCAGTTTCTGGGAGTAAATATCTGTAAGTAGCTACTTATTCCCTTGTGCCTAGGAGAGCACTGTTCATAGGAGATTTCTTTATCAGGATTTAAAATTGAGGTCCTCAGTGCCTACAAAATAAACCAATATCTATCTGGGACTTCACAAGAGAAGTGAAAATGGTCCTTTTTTTTTTTTGTCCTAAACCGCTGTTTAGTCTGTGTTTAATCTGCCAAGGCATATGCAAGTTTAAATTGATTAAAGTGTTCTCATTTCCTGTCCTGAACATGTTGTGTAATAGCCTTCTTTAGCTTTTTTTAATATTTGTTCTGTCTCACTCCAGCACTGGTGGGTGAAGTAATTACCACATCAGATCAGTTGTTAGGATGCCTTGAAATCTGCCAGGTTGGGGGGTGATTAGACCCTGCCAGTGCAGTTTATAGGTCATAGGCAATAAGTGCAAATTTTGTGGAGAGACATCTTCACCAGCTGTTACCAAAGGGTGCTGCTATGGTATTTTTCATGTTGCAGTCAAAAGACTTACTTTGGAACAAAAATATACTATTTGTTTTGTTGTTCAGAAAAGCTTTTCCAGATCTTCAGTCTCAAGGTATGCTGGTTTTGGATACAGCTTCTAAATGCTACAAAAGCAAGGCATGACAATCTGTCAGAGGTTTAGAGATCTTTCCATGGTTTTTGGTCAGTTTGGTGTCATCATCATCTAAACACAGGCAGGCTGGACTGGAAAAGATCTCTTGGGTCACAGCTCCCTTGTTTTTGCTTTTCACAGGCACTGTCGTATTACCCTTTCTGTGAGTGCATTCAGCTCTGTCTTAGTACTTGGGGCTTTTGTCCTCATTTGGGAAACTTACCAAGTGTTGCAATTCTGAAATGATCTTTTGATCGTCTTTAAATTTCCCTTCTTGCTCCTGTCCTGTAAAGACAGATAAGTGTGCTGCAGGGATTAAGCCTAAAGGCAAGAGCAACTGGACTCTGCAGGTTAAACAAAAAGTGTTGCTAGTGTCTCATGGAGGTATGTTATTCTCTGCACTCTCAGAAACAAGCTGCACAAACATGAGATCAGAAATTATGTACTTGAATTAGCTAATAAATAATGTTTCCTGACAGCAGCAGCAGCACGTAATCATATGCATTATACAAAGTATCAGACTGTATTTAGTACTAAATAGTGCTTAGCTTTGTTCTCTTGTAAATCAGAGCTGTCTCGATGTTAAAAGACAAACATGGATTCAGATTGCAGATTCAGATAATTTGCTCCACCTACTCAAAAGCCAGCTATTTCAGGAGCAAATTTTAGTGAGTTACGAGCCCATCTCATACTTCCAAAAGGCATTTCTTTACCAGTTTCCCGTGTTCACTATCCTATCACTTTGTCTTCTTTAGGTAATCCATAAATCTGTTAGAAATGAGTGTCATCTATAACCTCCAAGGCCCCTTAGTGACAAACCCCATTGTCAAAGGCAGGCACTTTGCCAGGAAACAGTGACTCCCAGAGAGAGTGTGCAAGGTTAGGGGGAAAGTATACTATTGCCAGAGAAACTGTATTCCAAGTGGATTTGTGTGGAACAACAACAATATCCAGTGACTGGTTAAATTAGCCACAGATGTGTTTTCTAGAACACTGTCCAAGAAGATATACAGTACTTTAAGGCTTGGTCCAGGCATAATGATCTTCTGAAGTCAAATCAGATCCAAGCAAAATTGCATGGGTACCAGGGAAGCTTTAAAGGAATTCTGTAATATGATTCAGACAAGTAGATGAATCAGACTGCTGCGAGCTGAACAAGGAGCACGTCGGTGAGAGATGAGGTAAGAGGACCGCACACCATCCTGGGGTGAGCATTTGCTGTTAAAATCCGGGCTGTGGCGGATTGACAGGGTCGGCGGAGCGGGCGCGTTGTGCCGGCCACCTGCCCGGGACCTGCGTGCGGAGCAGGGGCTCCTTCCAGCTCTGTCCCGGCTTTCCCCATTATCCGAGCAGGCTCTGCCGGGCTCCTTCCAGCTCTGTCCCGGCTTTCCCCATTATCCGAGCAGGCTCTGCCGGGCTCCTTCCAGCTCTGTCCCGGCTTTCCCCAATAGCCGAGCAGGCTCTGCCGGGTTTCCCTCCATCTCTCCCGGCTTTCCCCAATGTCCCAGCAGG